>OX453269.1:10641194-11306194 GCA_949709985.1 Luffia ferchaultella
AAATGGTTATCTCAGCTAGTTTGAACTGGTATTAAATGACCAGGAGCACAGACACTTAGTGTTTTGATTCATTAGAACTTTATGCCTCAAGTCATTCCTGAGGTCCTGGTTTTGATTCACAGATAGTCTGACAACAAAATCAACTTTTTAGGGCATCGTTTTTTTTTTTCATTTTGAAGTACAGAATCATAACAAAATAAGTTAGTTTTAGGAAAAGCCTAGTTAAAGTTAGACTTTTTTTGAAAGCCTTGTTTTTTATTACATTGAGCTAGTTTGAATTGGTATTAATTAAACAGGAGGACAGACATTTATCGTTTTGATTAATTAGAACTTTATACCTCAAGCCATTCCTGAGTTCCTGGTTTTTGATAAACAGGTAGTTAGACAACGAAAATCTGTTAGGGTTCCGTTTTTTTTAATATTTTGATTGAAGTACTGAATCTTAATAGAAATACTAATTTAGGAAAAGCCTTATTTTTTTAGTTTATTTGAAATGGTTTTAATACTGAGCTAGTTTGAATAGGCATTAAATGACCAGGAGGACAGACACTTAGTGTTTTGATTAATTACAACTTTATACCTCAAGCCATTCCTGAGTTTCTGGTTTTTGATGCACAGATAGTTCGACAACAAAATCAACCTTGTAGGGCTGCGTTTTTTTTTCATTTTGAAGTACAGAATCGTAACAAAATAAGTTATTTAAAACCTTTTTAGGTAAGCTGAAATCTATTTTTTATGCTAGTTTGAATTGGTATTAAATGACCATGACATTTATATGTCTGTCCTCTTGGTTATTAATTAGAACTTTATACCTCAAGCCATTCCTGAGTTCCTGGTGTTTGTTGTACAGATAGTTAGACAACGAAAATCTTTTAGGGTTCCGTTTTTTTAAATATTTTGCTTGAAGTAAAGAATCGTAATAAAAAAAAAGACGTGTGGCACTCGAGGACTGCCGCGGTAAAGCTATTGCATACATTTTGTATCAACTTATGCAATTATAATTATTTATTTATTTTATTTATGCAGTATTTCTTTTTCTTTGTTTTAGAAGTAAAACTTCTTTAGGCGCGACTAGGAGTAACTCAGATTTAATACTGCTTAAATAAAATAAATAAATAATTATAATTGCATAAGTTGATATAAAATGTATGCAATAGCTTTACCGCGGCAGTCCTCGAGTGCCACACGTCTTTTTTTTTATTCTTGTAAATTTCATTCAAAATATTTAAAAAAACGGAACCCTAAAAGATTTTCGTTGTCTAACTACCTGTACATTAAAAACCAGGAACTCAGGAATAGCTTGAGGTATAAAGTTCTAATTAATCAAAACAATAAATGTCTGTCCTCCTGGTCAATTAATACCAATTCAAACTAGCTCAATGTAATAAATATGGCTTTCAAAAAAAGCAATATAAAAAACTAAAATAGTCATTACGGATTCTGTCTGTACTTCAAAATGAAAAAAAAAAACGGAACCCTTAACTGTACATCAAAAACCAGGAACTCAGGAATGGCTTAAAACTCAGAATTCAAAACTATTTCAAAAGTTTACTAAAGACTAAATAGGCTTACTAAAAATTATATTTTGGACTTCAAATTTAAAAAAAAACGGAACCCTAAAATTTTCGTTGCCTATCTATACATCAAAAACCAGGAACTCAGGAATGGCTTGAGGTATAAAGTTGTAATTAATCAAAACACTAAATGTCTGTCCTCCTGGTCATTTAACGCCAATTCAAACTAGCTCAGTATTAAAACCATTTCAAAAAAAGGAATTTTAACTAAAAAAATAGGCTTTTTCTAAACTTACTTATTTTTTTTATTACGATTCGTACGACATTCAAAATATTAAAAAAAAAAACGGAACCCTAAAAGATTTTTGTTGTCTAACTATCTGTACAACAAAAACCAGGAACTCAGGAATGGCTTGAAGTATAAAGTTCTAATTAATCAAAACAATAAATGTCTGTCCTCCTGGTCAATTAATACCAATTCAAACTAGCTCAGTATTTAAAACCATTTCAAAAAAAGGAATATTCTAAACTTACTTTTTTTTTTATTACGATTCGTACTCATTCAAAATATTAAAAAAAACGGAACCCTAAAAGATTTTTGTTGTCTATCTGTACAACAAAAACCAGGAACTTAGGAATGGCTTGAAGTATAAAGTTCTAATTAACCTCAACAGACATTTATATGTCTGTCCTCCTGGTCATTTAATACCAATTCAAACTAGCATAAAAAATGGCTTTAAGCTTATAAAAACTTAACTAGGCTTTTCTAAATAAGGACCTATTTGTTACAATTCTTCTGTACTTCAAAATGAAAAAAAAAACGGAACCCTAAAATTTTCGTTGCCTATCTATACATCAAAAACCAGGAACTCAGGAATGGCTTGAGGTATAAAGTTTTAAATAATCTAAACACTAAATGTCTGTCCTCCTGGTCATTTAATGCTAATTCAAACTAGCTGAGATAACCATTTCAAAAGGCTTTTCTTAAATTTACTTATTTTTTTTTATTCTTGTAAATTTCATTCAAAATATTTAAAAAAACGGAACCCTAAAAGATTTTCGTTGTCTAACTACCTTCTGTCTGTACTTCAAAATGAAAAATAAATCTGAGTTACTCCTAGTCGCGCCTAAAGAAGTTTTACTTCAAAAACAAAGAAAAAGAAATACTGCATAAATAAAATAAATAAATAATTATAATTGCATAAGTTGATACAAAATGTATGCAATAGCTTTACCGCGGCAGTCCTTGAGTGCCACACGTCTTTTTTTTATTAAATTCTTGTCGTTGGGCAGCAAGTAACGATGCAAACATCCCACGCATTTATTCCTTAAATGCGGACAACCCATTGTTGGCTGCGATAAATCAGAGAGACTGTCGTGTTCTTTTCTCTTTTTCGCACGAACGAAGACAGAGTTTGGTGGGGTAATAGTTGGTTCAAGCATAATCGAGTCGTTCAAGTTTGATTCGGACAAAGACTGTTTCATATTGCCACTTTGTACTAGGAGAACAACAAGCACGTGGAGATTATATTAACAAATTATGTGGGTCCCAGTCACAGACAATTTTGTCTGTGGTCCAGCACGACAATGGCGCGATTCCGTGCGTAGTGGTATTATAAACGCAGTACCAGGATCGCAGAAATTAGAGGTAGTTCGGTCAATGCACACTCACGGGACTAGGAGACGCACACGACGACGAGGCGGCGATAGGCGTATGCACACGCACCGAGCACGAAGTGACGTAATCACTCTTAACGATTTATGCACTCCTATTTTCTTGCACTGATTATGAGCCGTGAGGTTTTTTTCGTTACGGAATTTCTCGATTCGCTCCCCGCGCTCAAAGGCCCGTGATAGAAGCTATAGCTTAAAAAAATAACAAATTTACTTATTTTTTTACTACGATTTTACCATATTCATTCAAATTAAAAAAAACGGCCTAAAAGATTTTCGTTGTCTAACTATCTGTACATCAAAAACCAGGAACTCAGGAATGGCTTAAAGTATAAAGTTCTAATTAACTTCAACAGACATTTATATGTCTGTCCTCCTGGTCATTTAATACCAATTCAAACTATTTCAAAAGTACTTAAAAAATAAAATATTTACTAAAAATTACTTATTTTTTTACGACTTTAAATTAAAAAAAAACGGAACCAAAGACACGTTGTCCGAACAATTTTCGTTCTCCGACTAAATAAAAATCCAGGAACTCAGGAATGGCTTGAGATATAAAGTTCTAATAAATCAAAACACTAAATGTCTGTCCTCCTGGTCAATTAATGCCAATTCAAACTAGCTCTGCTATTAAAACCATTTCGAAAAAAGGCATTAAATTTTTTTCTAAATAATACTTTATCTACGATTCATTCAAAAATATTTAAAAAAACGGAACCTAGATTTTCGTTGTCTAACTATCTGTACATCAAAAACCAGGAACTCAGGAATGGCTTGAGGTATAAAGTTGTAATTAATCAAAACACTAAATGTCTGTCCTCCTGGTCAATTAATGCCAATTCAAACTAGCTCTACTATTAAAACCATTTCGAAAAAAGGCATTAAATTTTTTTCTAAATTTTTTTTATCTACGATTCATTCAAAAATATTTAAAAAAACGGAACCTAGATTTTCGTTGTCTAACTATCTGTACATCAAAAACCAGGAACTCAGGAATGGCTTGAGGTATAAAGTTGTAATTAATCAAAACACTAAATGTCTGTCCTCCTGGTCATTTAATGCCAATTCAAACTAGCTCAGTATTAAAACAGGCTATTTTCTAAACTTACTTATTTTTTTTTATTACGATTCTTACTTACATTCAAATTAAAAAAAACGGAACCCTAAAATATTTTCGTTGTCTAACTATCTGTACAACAAAAACCAGGAACTCAGGAATGGCTTGAAGTATAAAGTTCTAATTAACCTCAACAGACATTTACATGTCTGTCCTCCTGGTCATTTAATACCAATTCAAACTAGCATAAAAAATGGCTTTAAGCTTATAAAAACTTAACTAGGCTTTTCTAAATAACTATTTTGTTACGATTCTGTACTTCAAAATGAAAAAAAAAAAAAACGAAGCCCTAAAAGGTTGATTTCGTTGTCAGACTATCTGTGAATCAAAACCAGGACCTCAGGAATGGCTTGAGGCATAAAGTTCTAATTAATCAAAACACTAAGTGTCTGTGCTCCTGGTCATTTAACACCAGTTCAAACTAGCTCAATGTAATAAAAACAAGGCTTTCAAAAAAAGTCTAACTAAAAACTTAACTTGTCTTTTTCTAAACCTATTTTGTTATGATTCTGTACTTCAAAATGAAAAAGATTAAATAAAATAAAAAGTTTTACTTCAAAAACAAAGAAAAAGAAATACTGCATAAATAAAATAAATAAATAATTATAATTGCATAAGTTGATACAAAATGTATGCAATAGCTTTACCGCGGCAGTCCTCGAGTGCCACACGTCTTTTTTTAATTAAATTCTTGTCGTTGGGCAGCAAGTAACGATGCAAACATCCCACACATTTCTTCCTTAAATGCGGACAACTCATTGTTACCAGTACTAGTGCTAGGCTGCGATAAATCAGAGGGACTGTCGTGTTCTTTTCTCTTTTTCGCACGAACGAAGACAGAGTTTGGTGGGGTAATAGTTGGTTTAAGCATAATCGAGTCGTTCAAGTTTGATTCGGACAAAGACTGGTTCATATTGCCACCTTGTACTAGGAGAACAACAAGCACGTGGAGATTATAGTCAAGTAGGTCACAATGGAAGTATATTATTTGACGTTAATAAATTATGTGAGTCCCAGTCACAGACAATTTTGTCTGTGGTCCAGCGCGACAATGGCGCGATTCCGTGCGTAGTGGTATTATAAGCGCAGTACCAGGATCGCATAAATTAGAGGTAGTTTGGTCGACGTGCAGTGATCAGTAATCACTCTTAACGATTTATGCACTCCTATTTTCTTGCACTGATTATGAGCGTGAGGTTTTTTTCGTTACGGAATTTCTCAATTCGGTCGCCGCGTTCAAGGCCCGCCCGTGATAGAAGCTATGCAATAACAGCTTAAAAACGGAACCCTTAAAAGATTTTCTTCGTTGTCTATCTGTACATCAAAAACCAGGAACTAAGCAATGGCTTGAGGTATAAAGTTCTAATTAATCTAAACACTAAATGTCTGTCCTCCTGGTCATTTAATGCTAATTCAAACTAGCTGAGATAACCATTTCAAAAGGCTTTTCTTAAATATACTTATTTTTTTTTATTCTTGTAATGCAAAATATTTAAAAAAAACGGAACCCTAAAAGATTTTCGTTGTCTAACTACCTGTACATTAAAAACCAGGAACTCAGGAATAGCTTGAGGTATAAAGTTCTAATTAATCAAAACAATAAATGTCTGTCCTCCTGGTCAATTAATACCAATTCAAACTAGCTCAATGTAATAAAAAAAAGCAATATAAAAGTCATTACGGATTCTGTCTGTACTTCAAAATGAAAAAAAAAACGGAACCCTTAACTGTACATAAAAAACCAGGAACTCAGGAATGGCTTAAAACTCAGAATTCAAAACTATTTCAAAAGTTTACTAAAGACTTAAAAATAGGCTTACTAAAAATTATATTTTGGACTTCAAATTAAAAAAAAAAACGCAACCCTAAAATTTTCGTTGCCTATCTATACATCAAAAACCAGGAACTCAGGAATGGCTTGAGGTATAAAGTTGTAATTAATCAAAACATTAAATGTCTGTCCTCCTGGTCATTTAATGCCAATTCAAACTAGCTCAGTATTAAAACAATTTCAAAAAAAGGAATTTTAACTAAAAAATAGGCTTTTTCTAAACTTACGTATTTTTAAGCTATTGCATAGCTTCTATCGCGGGCCTTTGAGCGCGGGGACCGAATCGAGAAATTCCGTAACGAAAAAAACCTCACGCTCATAATCAGTGCAAGAAAATAGGAGTGCATAAATCGTTAAGAGTGATTACTGATCACTGCACGTCGACCGAACTACCTCTAATTTATGCTATCCTGGTACTGCGCTTATAATACCACTACGCACGGAATCGCGCCATTGTCGCGCTGGACCACAGACAAAATTGTCTGTGACTGGGACCCACATAATTTATTAACGTCAAATACCATTGTGACCTACTTGACTGTAATCTCCACGTACTTGTTGTTCTCCTAGTACAAGGTGGCAATATGAATAAGTCTTTGTCCGAATCAAACTTGAACGACTCGATTATGCTTGAACCAACAACTATTACCCCATCAAACTCTGTCTTCGTTCGTGCGAAAAAGAGAAAAGAACACGACAGTCCCTCTGATTTATCGCCGTTAATAAATTATGTGGGTCCTAGTCACAGACAATTTTGTCTGTGGTCCAGCGCGACAATGGCGCGATTCCGTGCGTAGTGGTATTATAAGCGCAGTACCAGGATAGCATAAATTAGAGGTAGTTCGGTCGACGTGCAGTGATCAGTAATCACTCTTAACGATTTATGCACTCTTATTTTCTTGCACTGATTATGAGCGTGAGGTTTTTTTCGTTACGTAATTTCTCGATTCGGTCCCCGCGCTCAAGGCCCGCGATAGAAGCTATGCAATAGCTTAATAAATAAATTCTAACAGAAACCATCAAACCAAGCACGTGTACTTTTCAGTACCTACCTTTGTTTTTGGTGTATAGATAATGCACATGAATGCCGCGCAGAGAAAGTATATATGATATTATATCTATATAAATGTACATCGCGCGAAATTCGATAATCACTTCTTAATATCGTTATTATTTTTTTAAATGAATAATTTTGTTTTAGTGTGTCATTACACTATTTATACCTAATTATTTATACCTAGATATTTTCTTTTTATAGAGAAGAAAAGCGTAAAGAGCTAAAAAGAAAAAAAAAGACGTGTGGCACTCGAGGACTGCCGCGGTAAAGCTATTGCATACATTTTGTACTTATGCAATTATAATTATTTAAATTCAAACTAGCTGAGATAACCTTTCAAAAGGCTTTTCTTAAATTTACTTAATTTTTTTTATTCTTGTAATTTCATGCAAAATATTTAAAAAAAACGGAACCCTAAAAGATTTTCGTTGTCTAACTACCTGTACATTAAAAACCAGGAACTCAGGAATAGCTTGAGGTATAAAGTTCTAATTAATCAAAACAATAAATGTCTGTCCTCCTGGTTTAATGCCAATTCAAACTAGCTCAGTATTAAAACCATATCAAAAAAAGGAATTTTAACTAAAAAAATAGGCTTTTTCTAAACTTACTTTTTTTTTTATTACGATTCGTACGACATTCAAAATATTAAAAAAAAACGGAACCCTAAAAGATTTTTGTTGTCTAACTATCTGTACAACAAAAACCAGGATCTCAGGAATGGCTTGATGTATAAAGTTCTAATTAACCTCAACAGACATTTATATGTCGTCCTCTTCGTCATTTAATACCAATTCAAACTAGCATAAAAAATGGCTTTAAGCTTATAAAAACTTAACTAGGCTTTTCTAAATAACCTATTTTGTTACGATTCTTCTGTACTTCAAAATGAAAAAAAATACGAAACCCTTAAAAGATTTTCATTGTCTATCTGTACATCAAAAACCAGGAACTCAGGAATGGCTTAAAGTATAAAGTTCTAATTAACCTCAACAGACATTTATATGTCTGTCCTCCTGGTCATTTAATACCAATTCAAACTAGCATAAAAAATGACTTTAAGCATAAAAACTTAACTACGCTTTTTTTTCTAAAGGTATGTTACGTACGATTCTGTACTTCAAAATGAAAAAAAACGGAACCCTTAAAAGATTTTCGTTGTCGATCTGTACATCAAGAACCAGGAACTCAGGAATGGCTTGAGGTATAAAGTTCTAATAAATCAAAACACTAAATGTCTGTCCTCCTGGTCATTTAATGCCAATTCAAACTAGCTGAGATAACCATTTCAAAGGCTTTTCTTAAATTTACTTATTTATTCTTGTAATTCATTCAAAATATAAAAAAAAAAACGGAACCCTAAAAGATTTTCGTTGTCTAACTACCTGTACATCAAAAACCAGGAACTCAGGAATGGCTTGAGGTACAAAGTTCTAATTCATCAAAACAATAAATGTCTGTCCTCCTGTTCAATTAATACCAATTCAAACTAGCTCAATGTAATAAATATAATATAAGGCTTTCAAAAAAAGCAATACTAAAAAATTTATGCAATAGCTTTACCGCGGCAGTCTTCGAGTGCCACACGTCTTTTTTTATTAAATTCTTGTTGTTGGGCAGCAAGTAACGATGCAAACATCCCACACATTTCTTCCTTAAATGCGGACAACTCATTGTTACCAGTACTAGTGCTAGGCTGCGATAAATCAGAGGGACCGTCGTGTTCTTTTCTCTTTTTCGCACGAACGAAGACAGAGTTTGGTGGGGTAATAGTTGTTGGTTCAAGCATAATCGAGTCGTTCAAGTTTGATTCGGACAAACACTTATTCATATTGCCACCCTGTACTAGGAGAACAACAAGCACGTGGAGATTATATTAATAAATTATGTGGGTCCCAGTCACAGACAATTTTGTCTGTGGTCCAGCGAGACAATGGCGCGATTCCGTGCGTAGTGGTATTATAAGCGCAGTACCAGGATCGCATAAATTAGAGGTAGTTCGGTCGAAGCACACTCACGGAAGTAGGAGACGCACACGACGACGAGGCGGCGATAGGCGTATGCACACGCACCGAGCACGAAGTGACGTAATCACTCTTAACGATTTATGCACTCCTATTTTCTTGCACTGATTATGAGCGTGAGGTTTTTTTCGTTACGGAATTTTTTGATTCGCTCCCCGCGCTCTTGAAGGCCCGCGATAGAAATAGGCCTGGGACCCACATAATTTATTAACGTCAAATAATATACTTTCATTGTGACCTACTTGACTATAATCTCCACGTGCTTGTTGTTCTCCTAGTACAAGGTGGCAATATGAACCAGTCTTTGTCCGAATCAAACTTGGACTCGATTATGCTTGATTGAACCAACTATTTACCCCACCAAACTCTGTCTTCGTTCGTGCGAAAAAGAGAAAAGAACACGACAGTCCCTCTGATTTATCGCAGCCTAGTACTAGTACTGGTTTAGTTATAATTTGGTTTCTTCTTGCACTTGTATATTTTTTCGTTACGGAATTTCTCGATTCGCTCCCCGCGATAGAAGCTATGCAATAGCTTAAAAATTACCAAAATGTCTCAATAGTAAAACTACATCAGTGAGAATTTTTTGTTTGGAGCCTGCCGGGTGCAATCTTTGCATTCCCTCCGCGGGCGGTACTGCTGGGAACTGGGCTCAATCTGATTAGTTTTATCCATGGAACACGTGTAACAAGTTCCATGCTTGTGTCACAAAGTGAAGCGTTCCCATACAAAAGCTGGTCATTAGGCCCCCCAGCTATAACTTTTGAGGAGCGTTAACCAGTTTACGCGGAAAAATTCACAGCATACATTTGATCGCTAGACTGTTATGGCTTGAGTGTGTGTAAGTTAAATTTAAAAAAAAATTGGACGCGTACAGTTCCAATCAAACTTTATGGCGGATCCGAACATAGGCATAAGTTGCGTCGCAGTAACTAGTAGCGCGATGCAGTAGAGCGAGTGGTATATGACTATACCTGCGCAAGAACACTTATAGCGTTGTATTCCGATCCGCCATAAAGTTTGAGGAGAACTATACGCACATAGAAGTAGACTTACTAGCATTGAGTAATACATACCTCTTGAATCACTCCATCCATTAGTCATAACCGTATGAAAATCCATTACGTAATTTTTGAGTTTATCGCGTTTAGACTGACAGACAGACATATTAACGCGAGAGGTGCCAAACGTAGGTCTTCAAAAATAATAATAATAATAACACACACAATCACAACATCGTCTTGGCCCCAAACTAAGCATTAGCTTGTATTTTGGGTACCAAGCGAAGACACCACATACATATAACAACCAAGACCCGGTGCCAGTATTAATATTCATCATATAAATACTGACCCGACCTGGGATTCGAACCCGGGACCTTCAGCTTCGCAGGCAGGGTCGCTGCCCACTAGGCTAAGCGGTCGTCAATGATATCAAGGTTTCAAACATTTTTTTTTATTTAAGTCAACAGTTGTTGAGATATGCACTCCTAAAGTCCTAATTTTTGTTAGAGTCGTGTGTCCCTCCCACTACCAGCTAAACCGTTGTTTTTGGTTATGTGGAAAAAATTTATGACAGGAGTATATATAACGTAGTTAAAAGGAAAATTATCACAGCTAACTAGACTGTATTATTTAACGAGTAATAGAGTAACTTATAAAATGTACTTTTAAAAGTTAAAATTTTGTAAAAATTCCATTGAAAATGACATATAGCGTGTTATTTGTATTCCCTTGCAAAGCTTATTCTCTTCACAATCAATACTAAAAGTTAAAGGTTCACTGTAATAAAATGAATAATAAAAATTGTCTCTAGCTATCACTCATGCACTCATGTTATTACTTTTCGGATTAGCCATAGAGGATCGAGCGCCTTTTAAATAACTAACGAAATAAAAATGAAATATATTTATACAATAATTCTTAAATTACTTAATAATAACGATTAATGGTTAAGTTCGATTAACATAAAACTGGTTTTTTTTTTTAAATTGTATAGTGGTACGGAACCCTTCGTATGCGAGTCCGATTCGCACTTGGCCGGCTTTTAAAATTTCATGATATGCCTAATTTTTAAGGATACCTTACTATACCTATTTCAATGTTTAAAAAAATATTCATATATCATGTGGTAAGAAAGCTATTTACACGGATACGACAGTAGGTAATCCTTATCAAATAAAATACGTTAGTTACTTTAAGCATTTCATGGACAATAAGATTGCCGTTTACACCATACGATTTAAATGAAATTGACGCCCGCTTGGCCTGATGGGTAGCGACCCTGCCTACGAAGCTGGGAGTCCCGGGTTCGAATCCCAGGTCGGGTCAGTATTTATATGATTAATATTGATACTGGTGCCAGGTCTTGGTTGTTATTATTATTATTTATTATTTCATATCAAGTAACAAAGGCTCATATGTTAGTAAAACACATACATTACAACCTAAATATTAGTAACATAATATTACAGTCAAAATTAAAACAAACTATAAATCACAAATCAACATCAAATCGTAAAAATTAACTAAATCATACACAAGATATCTATCCTATATGAAATGGCTATCCGAGAAAGAACACAAGTCACAATTTTCACGAAATTTAGTAAGTGATGCTATTTTTTTCATGGACCCATGCCCTCTCCCAAGGGACCAGTTCACATTCACACTATATGAAGGCGGCAACAGCGACCAATACAAGGACAATCACACATTTTTATATCATCGCCAGGATAGTGTTGTCTTCGCTTGGTACCCAAAACCCCAAAACACCAGCTAATGCTTAGTTTGGGGCCTAGAGATTGTTGTAATGTATACGTTATTATTATTATATATAATTAATATCTTCGGAGTTATCGCAAAATTAAGGCTATCGCGCGACAAAATAAAATCAGGCATGATGTATCTAATTTGATATAAATTATAACGGTCGTATACAAAGAAATATTTTATTGTAATAAAATAAAAATAAAATATGTGTATTAAAAATACTCCAAGTAGGATGGGCATAATCTGTTAAATTAATATCGAATTAAATCTAATCCACATGCTCGACGCAACAAGCTTAAACGTATGACCAACATGACCCTACGACGGAAAAATTTAAGCCTATACCTACGTGTACAGGCCGCCCAATTCTGACTTTTCTGTTTTTGAGGAAGTGATGGAGGATGCTTTGAGCATACTTTGTAATTCAAAGAAAAATATTTTGGTAAGCGGTGATTTTAACATTGACTTACTTGTAGATTCACCATGGCGCAATAAAATATTATTACTTTTTAAAACATTTAAATTAATAAATGTATTTTTTGAACCAACAAGGGTCTCAGCATCCTCAGCCACTTGTATTGATAACATTTTTTGTAATTGTGATTGGCTTGAAAAGGAAGTGATAAATCATTTACAATCCGATCACTGTGGTCAAATAGTCACATTAAAAAAGAAATCACCCGATAAACCTTTGAGTGTCAGGTATAGACCATTGTCTACAGAGAAATTAAGCGAATTTGCTATTAAAGTGGAAAAAAACATTTTAAATTATAATTTTTTACAAAAAGATCCGAACAAATCATATGAAAGTTTATTTGAAATTGTTTCCAGAGAGTTTGAAAACAGTTTTAAACTGAAGAATGTAAAAACTTGTAACAAAGTGAAATTTTGTGAATGGTCTACTCCGGGCATTCGGAAAAGTAGAGAACGGCTTTATTGTTTATATAAAGATAAAAATTTAAACACTAATCAATCATTTGTAAAATATGTAAAATCTTATTCAAAGATATTCAAAAAGGTTTGTAAAACAGCCAAATCTATTCATATTAGAAATAAAATAGAGAAATCAGAAAACAAATGTAAAACTGTGTGGCAAATCATACGTACTGAAACAGGCAAAATGAAGCCTCCCGACAATGAATTTGCCTTGCGGGTGGATGACAGAACTGTTACCTCAGCAATCGACGTCGCTCGCGAATTTGATTCTTTTTTCCAAAATATAAGCATTAAAATCACGGAACATTTGGGTTCATCTCCTGACCGTGCTGTAACTTTGTTAAAGGAAAATGTACCGACTCAGGGGTCGGAGTTCCGGTTTAAAAAAATAAATTCTTTTAATATTATTAAAACTTTTCAGTCTTTAAAAATTAAAAAGACCGAGGACTTATGGGGGCTGTCGGTGAAAGTTATAGGTTCTGTTGTTCACATTATAGCACCATACTTGTCGAGTATATTTAACGAATGTATTAAAGCGGGCATATTTCCTAATTTAATGAAGTATAGCAGAATAATACCTCTGTTTAAATCTGGTGATAAAAAGGACCCCACTAATTATAGACCAATAGCAGTGTTGCCCACATTAAGCAAAGTTTTCGAAAAAATCATGCTCGATCAAATGCTTTCTTATTTTATGTCCCACAATTTACTTCATTCTAGACAATTCGGTTTTACGAAAGGAAGATCCACAACAGACGCTGGCATTTTACTTTTGAAACATGTTTTTGATGCATGGGAAAATTCCAAAAATGCTATAGGGGTCTTCTGTGATTTATCGAAGGCATTTGATTGTGTTGATCATCGGACATTGTTGCTTAAATTAAAACATTATGGTATAAATAATTGTGCTAACAATCTAATAGAATCATACCTCTGTAATAGAATTCAAAAAGTTGATATTAATAGAGTTAAGTCGAAGGGTTCTATTGTGAAAATGGGAGTTCCTCAAGGATTTATATTGGGTCCCTTTCTGTTTTTAGTGTATATTAATGACTTACCTTACTTGGTAGAAAAATCTGCCGAGATAGAGTTGTTTGCTGATGACACTTCTCTCGTATTTAAAATTAATAGAAATGAAGAGGAATTCTCAACAGTAAACTCTTCACTTTTGCAGGTCTTAAATTGGTTCAACGCTAATAACCTATTATTAAACGCAAATAAAACAAAATGTTTAAAATTTACATTGCCCAATGTTAGACAAGTTGATGTCAGTTTGAGACTTGGAGGTGATTCATTAAGTTTAGTTAATGAAACTGTGTTCTTGGGCATTACTATCGACGCAAATTTACAATGGGGTCCTCATATTATGAGGGTGGCTGGTAAACTGAGCTCTGCAGTTTTTGCAATTAGGCAAATAAGAAAACTAACCGATGTGCCTACAGCGAGGCTGGTTTATTTTAGCTACTTTCATAGCATACTGTCATATGGCATTCTGCTATGGGGAAAGGCCGCTGATATTCAAACAATATTTGTTCTGCAGAAAAGGGCTATTCGAGCTATATATAAATTAAAATCTAGAGATAGTGTAAAGGCTCATTTTAAAGAAGGTAATATTTTGACAGTCCCTTGTCAGTATATTTATGAAAATATAATTTATGTACATAAAAACATAAATGCTTTCTCTAGGGTGGGTGATGGCCACAACTTAAATACAAGACATAAGCATATGTTATCAATTCCCAGGTTCAGGCTCTCAAAGGTTAATAATTCTTTCATGGGAAATTGTATCCGTTTTTATAATAAAATTCCAAAAGAATTGTTAGACTTGAATTCTAATCAATTTATAAAGCGAGTTAAAGTCCAACTCATGAAAAAAGCTTACTATTGTATTACCGAGTATTTAAATGATAAGTGCGCATGGACATCATTGTAATAGTTGTAAGACTTTAAATTAAAAAAGAAAAAACAATTAAGAAAAACATAAGTATATTTAAATAAAATAAACAGAGAGGAGTTTCTTGCCGGTTCTTCTCCTCCTAGTTTTTGAACCGGTACCTAATCAATTTTTACGACTTTCAATAAGTGTGTGCAATCATCTTATATTGAATAAAAACTTTTTGAATTTGAATTTGATTGAACGTAGGTATTGCTCTGCTATCCGTGCAAAGCCGGGGCGGGTCGCCAGTATCACATTTCAAAGCTTTGCATTTTCATATTTTTTAAATTAAAATATACGATTACGTGGAATTCGGGCGATGAGTGTTTTAAATACATCAATATACCTACACGTGTATATTTATACTAATATTATAAAGCTGAAGAGTTTGTTTGTTTGTTTGTTTGAACGCGCAAATCTTTTCGTGTTGGATAGTCTATTTATTGAGGAAGGCTATAGGCTATATGTATAAAATAATACTATCTGTCTGTCTGTCTATTGGAGCAAATCTCCAAAACGGCTGAATTGATTTTGATGAAACTTCACAGATGTAGAAAGGAAGTGGTCAAAAGTGACATACACTACTTTTTGTATGTCTGTATGTACGTCTATCTGTCTATTCGAGCTAATCTCCAAAAGGGCTCAACCGATTTGAATGAAATTTCACGGGTATGAAAAGGAGGTGGTCAAAAGTGACATACGCTACTTTTTGTCCGTCTGTCTGTCTGAACGTCTATGTGTCTATTTGAGCTAATCTCGAAAACGGCTAAACAGATTTCAATGAAACTTTGCAGACGTGAAAGAAGGTTGTCAAGAGTGACATCAGCTACTTTTTGTGGCTGTCTGTCGTTTGACCTCACTGATCTATCAACGTAAATAAAGCCGACACTACTAAGTCTAGGAAGCCGAAATTTGGAACAGTGGTTTATTTTATAACGTGAGTATTAATTTTTTAAGAAAGGAATATTTGGAAATTTCAAATTTAAGGAGGGAGGGATGGAGGGGCTTTGTATGAGAGTCTTTGTTCTTTAAAGTTAGAAACATAAAAATTTTAACATAAATAAATAATGACGTGTTTCAGGGTTTTGGATTTCCACATTTTAAGGGTGGGAAATGGGAGGTGAAAAGTATGGTAGTATCGATTTTCTTAAAGGAGTGGAGAGAATGAAGATTGAAAGTTTGAATGGGTGTACCAATATTAGTTTCAGCAAAAAGTACGTATAAACCATTTCGAATGTTAATACTACCTAAAACAGGAATGTGTAGTCTACGCAAGTGAAGCTGCGGGCGGTCGCTAGTTTGTTTATAACTGTATGGAATTCTATAAGGGCGTGAGTCCGACTTGCACTTGACCGTAAATGATGTCCATGCGCTTACATAATTTTAAGCTTTTTCCGTGAGTTGGACTTTAGTGTATGTAAATATATATGTATATATATACATGTTATTTTATTATATAAATATATAATTTGATTATTTATTATTTTATCTATTTATTTTATTTTATTTTATTCGGAATACCAAGTAAAACGGTATTGCTATATAATGGTTTTGCTTGGACCAAAATTTTAAAGTTGCAATAATGAATAGGTATGGTTCTAGAATAAACTCTCAAGATATCAATATTTAAGATTCCGTATCTCAAATGAAAAATATAGGACCCTTGTAAGATCCTTTTGTTGTCCGTCTGTCTGTCAAGACCCTTTATCTCGGGAACGCGTGGAGCCTATTAACCTACTCAGTCTATTACAGTACCTTGTTTTCTATTTACAAGTATCCCATATATTTACGAAAATTAATCTGAAGATGAAAATGTCCCTTTCACGTCATCTCTGAGCGGTTGAGCTCATTGGGCTGATTTCCACACCGCTTCCCACATTAAATGACCAAAGGTAAAGCTAATTAAAAATCTTGAGACAAAGTCACTCCTACCAACCACATGAAATTGGAATCCTCATGAATAAATAAAATTATTATGACTTAGTTTGATAATGCATTTAGTAAGCATCTGTCCAGTTGACTTCACAGATCGAGATATTTAATAAATCAATTTTTGGAAAAAAAATAACCAAGTGAATTAAAGATTTAATTTATTTTCATTTTTAGTGCAAGGTATAAAATTTTCGGAAAAAAATATAAAAACTATGTGTTACCCATATTAAAATATTTCTTTTGGAATTTTACTGTAAAAACTGATAAAATTTCCCAAGAACCAAAAGCAAGGTCAAAACAGTGGAAAAAAAATAACCAAGTGAATTAAAGATTTAATTTATTTTTATTTTTAGTGCAAGGTATAAAACGTCTTTTTTTTCGGAAAAACAATGAAAACTATGTGTTATGTTAAGATATTTCTTTTGAAATTTTACTGTAAAAACTGACACAATTTTCCAAGAACCAAAAGGAAGGTCAAAGCAGCTACTTCGGTGTGGGTGAGGCAAAGCCTCTCTTTATTCATTTTCTTTGACATATTTGACAATATTTACCATATATGATTACTTAATGCGCTTCAACATATCTGATGGCAAGGAATTGGAGCGGCCCCTTGCCAATACCGGCTTACCGAGTAGCCATGGACCTCCCGAACAAATTTTGTTTACACTTTTAATATATACTGACACAGCTTACAAACTCTTATAACGTGATGTAGCTATGAACTTTCTATATTTTTTTATGGAATAGTTCTATAAATATATACATAAAAACTTTATTGATATTATTTAGAATTCTAATACAAATATTTTGTATTTTTCTGGTTGATTTCCAATTAGAAATAAATGTACTATTACACTTTAAAATATCTTAACGGTGGTTACGAGCTATACACGTGTAAGAAAGAGATGACGTATGTAAATCAGAAATTTACCCAGTCTGATAAACGCGCGTAATTCGAAATAATTACCATTTTGTTATCTTGACACATGGTTTTATATTTAGTGGTTGCTTTGTCATTTTATTAAAAATACATTACGTTAACAAAAATACTGTGGAAACACGGTGGAAACGAACTGTTTTGTGGAAAACTAAAGGATAATAAGTTACTTATCAGTTTTTAATTGTTTAAGAAAATGCTCGTTCAAGTACTTTATAACGTCCTTGTCTATGGTCCTTGTTCTTGTTTTGATCCGTGTAAATGAATTAATAAATGTAAATAAATATCGTTGTAAAACTCAGTCGAAGCAATATTGATTATAACAACAGTCCTCTTCTCTCTTCCTATGAAGATTTCAAGGAGTGGAAAAGAGCTAGATATATTGTTCTAGGTTATAGGTAGAAGTTATAACAAGTAGGATGTCCATGCAAGTAGGTTCTAAAATCAAAATCTAAAATCTAAATGCGTCTCAGTTCATTAGACATGAATTAAACGCTGAGACCATAGACTAGATACTGGAGTCAACTGAAAACAAATATGTCAGTCACTTTAACATTTCAAGTATTTTTTTTGTTGCTGCTTGTTGCTCGCGTTAAAAGCAGATTTACTCGTCTAAACATAAATTTAACATTTCGTGTATGTGTATGAAATACATGTCTTCGTCAAGTTATGTAATTTGACTTTTCTCGGTGTCAATAATACCGCGGCGCCACTAGTTGCATAATTTTTTTTAATGTTGTCATCTCTTTTACTTTTGTTAGTATTCAACAGTTTTTAAACCTTTCTTTTTTAGTTCTATTTCTTGCCACCCACTATCCATTTTGATCTGTTCATACTAGTCAGGATTATCTCTTTTCTTTCCATAGACATCTGATAGATAACCTTTTTTCGACATTTTGGACACGTTCAACGTTTGAGATTGTAAAATAATGGCGTCTCATGAAATGTATTGAAAAAGCCATCATAATCTCTTGTATGTCGTATTTATTGTGTCTTTCGTATTAGCTAAACTGCTTTATTGTGTATCACCGATTGCAAATTGTTGCTATAATTTTGTAAGTATTGTTGCAATAAATAAATTTGTCATTAAAGAATTATAGAAACACCATTGTGGTGTTGCAAGAAAATTTGTAATTGTATTTGAATCATTTTTGTTGATATTTGCATTTGACATTTTACCACATTTTTCTGAATTTCACTGTTATGCTGTTATGATAACATCTCGAACAAAATCACAAGATAGTTGCTATGAAAATAAAGAAGTACATACAACTTTAGATAATATTTTTTATGTTGCCTCATTAGTACCGTGTATGCCCGAGATTGTAGTTTACTTATAAAGTTACAAATTCTTATATTTCTCAGGTCCAGAAATTAAGTTTCTATAATTTGTTCTAAATGTAATTTTGTTATTATGAATCAATAAGTTGTAATACCTATTTTACTAACCTAGGTATATATTACAACCACTTATGTTGTAATATATAGGTATGTTCCAAATTGTGTAATTGACCACAATACAAACTATAGTAAAGTACTCTGTGCACAATACCTTGGCACTCTTTTCCTTTGAAATATAATATTCTTCATGTCAGCCTAGGGGTTGGCTTTCCATTGTTACCTGATAAAAATTGTGTTCATAAAAATGATCAATTTTAAATCTGGCTAAGATAGGTTGTTGGTTCATCATTTCAATAAAATAGGTTAGGTTATGGTTTGCTTGTGATAATGCGAGAATCGACGCGGAGCGACGAGCCACTAATAAACCTTATAATAATTATTTTTTCATATTCTTAAAAAAATATTTACTGCATGAGGTTTTGACACCCCTCCTCCATAAGCCTGATTGAATATTTTGTAACTTTTCAGCAGGCTACATTAGAAAGCGCTACCCAGCCTAGCACCACTACCCTTTTAAAAATCTCTGTCGATACCAGCTTAAGTGTAGGTACCTATGCATTTGTAAATCAATAGTTTATTTTCTAATGTTAACTATGATTTGCTGCCTATCAGCCAGAAGGTACAACTACCTTAGTTGGTGAGCCAGTGCTTTTTGTTTGATAAATTATATACTTTTTCCACAAGTCTTGTTTAAAATGTAGATAGTCTGGGGTATATTAGTATTTTTTTTTTAAATTTTATGTATGGATTTTTAAGGAATCATCAATTATTAGAAATTGACAGGCAGCTGAAATGTCTAGCAAAGTAGTGAATCTTGTCCAATACGCTCGCAGGTATAACTTTTCGAATAACCCACTAAGAAACAAAATTGCTGCATGTTTATTTGTCTGTGACTTCATTTATAGGGTTACTTGAAAATGTAACAATAATTACATATGATTTCAGAGTAGTAGACTGTGACCATGTCTGACAAAAAATCTGATTCTTCGGATACTATCACAGCTGAATTCAGAGATGGTAAGTTATTGTCTAATGAAAGTGCTACAGCATAAGGATTGGTAATGTGACACTACGTCACATACTTGAATTCGCGATTATTGTTGTGGATAAATTCAAACATTTTATTGCGTGTCACATGGTATGTTACTGGAATTGTAACAATCAGAACACTCATTACATATGTGACACTAATGTTACATATACCAATTCGCGATCATATTTATTTCCATTCCATTCCACCAGCCCATTTATTCCCCATTGCAGGGGCTTAGGCCTCCTTTAAGGTTGAGGGGGCTTGGAGTTTAATCTACCACGCTGATCCAGTGCGGGTTGGTGGATTTTAATGACAGCCATCTGTTGATGACACCCGGGACCGATGGCTTAACATGCTCTCCGAGGCATGGAGTCAGTGATAGTTATGTATTTAAGTCAGAAAAAAGCCATTGGGACATGCCCAGATTCAAACCAAGGCCACTTGGTCTTCTAAACTTTGAACTGCGATTCAAACAGGTTCACTGCGCTTGGGCTATCATGGCATCATATTTATTGTTAAGTATGAATTCATAAAATTTTCACATGTCACAGTCATGGTATTTCACTGGGATACTCATTACGGTAGTTGCATATACCCCCTGTAAGAACGTCGCAATTTAAAACTGTATATTGAAACATTAATAGTAAATCGTTTTATTGATCATTAATACATGTTTTTTTTCGCTCAGTTCATTTATTTATATTATCTTTAATTATATTTATTTAGACTTTTATTTTTCCACAATATGAACCCTATAAAGGCATTGCAAATACTTACTATTTAACAATACGTAAATGTACAAGTTATAAAAGTTTAGTAAATTATAGAATAAGAAATCAAACTTTAATTTTGTGACACAAACATTTTAATAATTATATAAAATAAAATAAAAAAAAAAAACAGAAATGTTGCATGTCTATATTAATATCCCATAAGCTTATAAGAAATCAAAAATCTAATTAACATTTAAAATTGTAACAAATTTGACTTTGACAAAGTTTGACTGACCGGTTGGCAGAGTAGTTAGAGATCCTAACTGCGGAGCCGAGGGTCGCGGGTTCGATTCCCGCCCAGGACAAATATTTGTGTGCATGAACATGTCTACTTGTTCCGTGTCTGGGTGTAAAGGTATCTATATAGTATGTATATATTATATTTAAAAAATTAATATGTGTTTCAGTTGTCTAGTACCCCTTAATACAAGCATACGCTTACTTTGGGACTAAATGGTGGTGTGTGGAAGTCTCAGACATTATTATTATAATAAATATAATTCAAATTTTATTTTATTATACTACATTCATTCAAAGAAAAGCCTGTAAGTCTATAGGTGGGCATTGTGGCGGTGAGTGGCACTATTATCTAGGTCAAACAAAGTCAAAGATTACTTTTAACCTATGTTGATGTGCTAAATAGCGCGTCGGCGATCATCTGCAGTATAGAGGCAATATTAACAATAAAAAAATGTTACTTAAAAGTAGTATATACTTTATAAATTTTTTTAGATTAATATACATAAAAAGGCAAAGTTATTAATCAGGAAGTAATCTGATATTTAGTATTTTTTTTTTTCAATTTGCAGGTCGGCTGCAAATAGTTGAGGTGTCTCGATATGATAAAGATGATGACACGGAAGATTCTTCCGAGGTAAATATAAAACACTTTGTCGCTGTCATTTCAAGAAGTCATATGTAAAACCGACTGTTAATAGAAAACACAAAAAAACTGTTTTGTTTATAATAATAAGACTTTTAGCACATTAACATATAGCCTAATATCGTCTAACACAATTTACTATGACATTTTGACACATGAAAGATCACGCTTCGTATTATGCATACAGCTAAGATAAAAACTAACTAATTTAACATACGACTTTTGAAATGATTGAAAGCTATTAAAATTGTATCTCTGTCTCTTTTTTGCAAAACAAAATATAATTTCGAATGACCTGAGGGCCAAGTGTGAGTTTTTTACTATTAACTGTGTCGTATGCGTTTTTCATAATTTGTATGAAAACTCGTACAGCACATCTAGCGGTCGTTTTAGGTAACTACGAGTTTCCATACAAATTACGGAAAACGCATACCACACAGTTAATAGTAAAAAACTTGCACTTGGCCCTCTGACACACATATGTACGTCGTGCGGTATTGCCCTCTCTGTCTAACTGGACATTTTAAACATTCGTAACTTTGTTAATAATGATTCATTTTTAAAAAAAATTGTCAAATAGCCTATAGTGAGATCATTCCTTTTGAAATTATTATGGGGTTTGTACTATTATGGTCACTATAACAACAAATAATAAAAGTAAAATATAGTAAAAAATTAAAGAGGGTCTCCATACAAGAAACATATTTATTTTTTTTAAATTGTACTGTGGTACGGAACTCTTCATGTGCTAGTCCGACTCGCACTTGGCCGATTTTTTTTATTAGACACCAAATTTTAAGTAAATATGCAACGTTCCCATGCAAAAAGTGCATAAACGTAAAGACGTGAAACTAGGCTGAAATTTATTTTAGAAACAATATGTGAAAAATTGTTTATTTCTTAACTTTTTTTAAATTTCTCTTGATGCACGAGCTTCTTATGTCAATAAATGGCAATTATTAGAATTATTCAATTGAAATAAACACAAAAATTATCGTAAATAACGTGTTATGAAAACGAAATTAAGAAATACCTATAACAAATTTTTAATTAGAAAAATAATTTAAAAAAAAAATGGAATGCCAAGTTTTTGTAGTATTTTTTTAATTAAAGTAGCTTTTCCCATAAAAATGGCATTTTATCACCAATTCCGACGAATTCCATTTGGTTCAAAATCGATTTATATTTATCAACATATTTTCCATATTACAGGTGATTCTGCCTGATTTGCAACCGTCATCGAGCCAATCTGAGAAAAAGCATTACGTCCAAGTGGTGGATAACGGCGGCAAGGGGGTCATGCACCTAGATTTACTCAACTTCACTTTGATCAAGTGAGTTATCTATGTTTTTATGTGGAAAAGATATGACTATAATTGCTTTTCAACTATAATTTTATTATTATAAATTAGGTACTCGTGCTGGTCAGTTATGGGACAGCCAATAACATAACTATTTAAAAGAAGCTAGTAGGTATCAGAAATGCTATATTTTCATTAAAACCATATTATAAAAAAAAAATCAAATAAATATAGTTTTTCAAAAGAACCGAAAAAGCGTTTTTTGTGTTATAATTACATGATTTCCGCATTGCACTGGAAATTTTTGTGCATTTTACTGATGTTTCATATGGTATGTTTCGCACATTTTAATGTTGTTTCGTGACATGTCTTTTTTCGCGTATTTTATTGACATTCTCATTTCGCGAGTTGTATTGTCGTCTCCGTTATTTTATATGACGCAGTTCATCTGAAAAATATTGCATTTTAAATCTACAAAAGTTTGTATTACTATTTTGTGAAGATGATAAATAAATATAAATAAAAAAATAAATAAAAAATAAATGATTGTATTACTTTTTTTTATAGGGTCACCTATAGAAAAGGAGGCTGGCCGCGATAATTTAAGTCTGAGGTGACAGATACCTATTGCGATGGTCTATTCAATTCTAGTATTTAGGATTCATTGGTATATATAAACATTAGAATTGACAAACATTAGATGAATTTTTTCTAACTTATATACATAACTATCACTGACTCAGTGCCTCGGAGAGCACCTTAAGCTGTAGGTCCCGGTCGCCGTCAATAGATAGCAGTCGTTAAAATCCACCAACCCGCACTGGAGCAGCGTGATAGATTAAGCCGTGTTAAGTCCCGAGGGGAGGCCTAAGCCCTGCAGTGGGGCATTAATGGGCTGATGATATAGTATTATAGTAGTATCAATGACAGGGTATTTATCGTCTAGACTATGGTGACCGGTTTTCTCTTTGTAGGTCGCCCTTCGCCATACACTATGTATGTATTGTTTATTGTAAATGTAATGCGAACGTGTTTTTCTTGTTTATAGATGTGAGGATGAAGACTCAGAACCACAGTACAAACTTGTAGCAAATGTAAGTACAGTACAATGCATTGTAATTAATTTTTGATTTTAATTAATATTATCAATGCGAAAGTATGTTATTTTGTTTCAATTCCATATGGTATTTGAGTAACAAAATGCCAATGGACTCGCTTGTTGTTAGGTAGTTAGACGAACGCTTGGCCTAGTGATCTTGGCCTACACAGTTGGGGGTCCCGGGTTCGGATTCCAGGTCGATTTAGTATTTATATAATGAATATTGATACTGGTTACCGGGTCTTGGTTGTTATATGTTTGTTATGTTATGTGTATGTTATATGTTTTACTGACCGGTTGACCGAGTAGCTAGAGGCCCTAACTGCGTAGCCGAGAGTCGCGGGTGCGATTCCCGCCCGGGGCAAATGTTTGTGAGCTTGAATATATCTATTTGTTCCGTGTCTGGGTGTTAAAGTATCTATATGTGTACCTATATATTACAAAAAATAATATTATTTAAGTATGTATATCAGTTGTCTAGTACCCCATAATACAAGCGTAATACTTGCTTACTTTGGGACTAGATGATGCTGTGTGGGATGTCCCAGATATTATTATTATTATATGTTTGCTGTATTTTCGCTTGGTATCCAGAACACAAGCTAATGCTTAGTTTGGGGCCTAGACGTTGTTGTGATATACGTGTGCGTTCGTAGGGTTCCATACCCAAACGACAATGGTTTTTCCATTCCATCAGCCCTTTTTCTACCCCACTGCAGGGGCTTAGGCCTTCCCTCAAGATGAGGGTCTTGAAGCTTAAATCCATCACGCTGCTCCAATGCGGGTTGGCGGATTGTAACGACCACCATCTATTTGCGGCAACCGGGACCGACTGCTTAACGTGTTCTCCGAGACACGGAGTCAGTGATAGTTAATGTACTTAAGTCAGAAAAAACTCATTGGCACACGCCCAGATTCCAACCACGGCCACATGGGCTTATAGATTTGAAACAGGTTTGCTGCTTTCTTGAGCTATCACGACACCATAATAAGTAATCACTTGAAATTTTCTTGAAGTGCGTATTACTATTGCCACTATAACAACAAATAAGAATTAAATAAAGTTAAAAACTAAAACGGTTTCCCATACAAAAAACGTGGTTTTTTTTATATTGATCGGTAGTACAGAAGTCTTCGTCTGCGAGTCCGATTCGCACTTGGCCAATAAGTCGTATCCAAAATCCTAATGTGAAGTTACATCAAAAATAATCTTGTTAAAAAAAAATTTGCTTTTGGCCTATCACAATTTGTAGCACTTACCGAACGTAGAATAAAATTTTTCCTTATCGCACGCTAACAATTTCTTTTTATTCTCGTCTGGGAAAGACAAACAAACAGAGAAACACGCATATTTATTACTAGCGAACGTCCGCGATTTCGTTTGTGGTTTAGCTAAATATTTTTGGAATAAAAAGTTTAGGTTATTATGGGCAAACAGACAAAATTTTCAAGAATACCTATTTTGGGTTACAGTTACATACAAAGCCAACTATTATTATAAAGTTGAAAGCAAACTGTGTCATCTGTTATGCTTTCACACCTAAACGGTTGAACTGATTTTGATGAATCTTTGTAGACAAAAAACGATTGGTTTGTCTGCTGGAGAGTGACAAAGTCTACATTTTTTTATGACCGCTTAGCCTAGTGGGTAGCGACCCTACCTACGAAGCTGGAGGTCCTGGATTCGAATTCCAGGTTATGTCAGTATTTATATGATGAATATTGATACTGGTACCGGGTCTTGGTTGTCATATGTATGTGGTGTCTTCGCTTGGTACCCAAAACACATGCTAATGCTTAGTTTGGGGCCTAGACGTTGTTATTCATGTATGTATGTATTTTATACGGAAAAGGCACGGTTTGCGTGGGATAAATATTCTTCACACTCAATTTAGTACTTAAGTGTCTAAGGCGTGGAATGATGGCCAGGGTGAATCGACCAGAAGAATACATGATTCTTTTTGGATAGCTTATGGATTTTGATCAAATTTGGTATAGTTCCAATCAACCTTTATGGCGGATGTGAACATAGGCACAAGTCGCACCGCAGTAACGAGTTTTAGGTGTACCGGGACGCAGTGGAGCGAGGGGAATATGAATGAACCTGCGCAAGCATGCATAAAGCGTTGTATTCCGTCTTAGGTAGTGTAACAAACGTCCAAAAATAATTGAACTAAATAATTGTGTGTACGGATAATATGTATATGTTTAATATGCAATAGGGTTAAAACTATCCATTTCGGTGGTAGCTCTTCCCGTTGTCGTTTCGTCAATGGCACAATGCAGAGTGGCTTCCACCAAAATCAGCGGGGAGAGGGACGGTAGCGCTCGAGCTCACACTTTAACGACAGCGTCCGACATCAACCGATGAGGCGCGAACTCTCGGTTGCTACAGTAGTTAAGCTTCAAAATGTTCTAGAAACTCTTACAGTGTCCTGGAACGTCGCTTTCCTTTAACTGTCCCGGTACAATTGTGTAGTCCAAGTAGGCGAACCCGCAAGCGCAAAGCGCAAGTAAGAAAAGTAGTACTATATTTATTTGTTTAGTTTGATTTAAGTAAGGCACAAAACATTTTATGGTCATCATCTTCTTCTTCTTCTTCTTCTTAGTTAATGGCGTTCTCTGCATATAAAGCAATTTCGCCAGAGTCGAGTATTCTGTTCGTATTTTTAATAAAAAAAATCACAAGAATTGGCAGCGTAGTACGATTATTGTGGAGCTTTTTCAAAATATCGCCAGAACCCACGACGTTCAATGTGCGCCATTTTGAAAAAACTCCTTTATGGTCATCTCTAATGATGTAATGCCATCCTCACACTTTAACCTTTTCTTTTTCAGGATTCGTCAGAGGCGAACGACTCAGGAACAGACACAGTCACATGTGTGTTACAATCCAGCGATGGCGAAGGTTTGTCTTGTCTATGGTTCACTTAATGTATTTTTTCATGTTGGATCAAATTGTTACCTACCATGATAATATAAATTATTCACTAAAAAGTACTTAAAAAATTAAAATCAACACTAATATAAGTTAAAGTATGTAAGGTTGCCTGGATGTAGGTTGACTGACCGGTTGGCTGAGTTAGAGACCCTAACTGCGGAGCCAAAGGTTGCGGGTTCGATTCCCGCCCCGGATAAATATCTGTATGCTTGAACACGTCTACTTGTTCCGTGTCTGGGTATAATATTATCTATATACATATGTATACTATATTATCAACAAAAATGTATATCAGTTGTCTAGTACCCCATAATACAAGCGTATTACTTGCTTATTTTGGGACGAGATGGCGCTGTGTGGGATGTCCTCTAAGTATTATTATTATTATATTGGAAAAAGACTACCCAAAGATAAATAATAATAATAACGTATACATCACAACAACGTCTAGGCCTTAAACTAAGCATTAGCTTGTATTTTGGGTACCAAGCGAAGACACCACATACATATAACAGCCAAGACCCGGTACCAGTATCAATATTCATCATATAAATACTGACCCCACCTGGGATTCGAACCCGGGACCTACAGCTTCATAGGCAGGGTCGCTACCTACTAGGCTAAGCGGTCGTCATGATGAAGATGGTCTGAAAGACCATTTTTTCTATAAAAAATTATATAGTTACTTGTACATGGAAAAAAAAGATTTCTCGAATCAAAAAAATATTGTTTCATATATACGGAAAAGGATATTCTTTTAAAATAAGTAAATATGTTATTGTTGCAAGACATTTGTGTTAGTCTGAGGTATGGATAAATTGAGAAGAAAAAATATTTACTTATTTTGAGAGAATATTCTCTTCCGTATATATGAAACAATATTTTCTTGATTCGAGAATTGTTTTTTTTTGCGTGAATAAATAAATTAATTCGTTTCAGAGCAAGATGGTCAAGACTATGTGATGGTCGAAAGCA
Source organism: Luffia ferchaultella (assembly GCA_949709985.1). Classification (NCBI taxonomy): domain Eukaryota; kingdom Metazoa; phylum Arthropoda; class Insecta; order Lepidoptera; family Psychidae; genus Luffia; species Luffia ferchaultella. Next base: position 10,669,333 of record OX453269.1, read on the forward strand.
CAGACGGACCCCTGCTTTTATTACAATCCGCACCGGAGAAAAAGAAAGAGACACAAGTCACCCCTATACCGGTTTGTGATTTCCTTTTGATTTCATAACGTCTTACTCCTCAAATTCATTGAAAGTGGGTTAGAAATTTCACTCTCAACTGCAATCGCAAGTTAATGACCTCGTCAGGTCGCGGTGGAAGCCGTGCTCCGAACTTCTGTATTATTTAAGTTTAAAGCTGCTTTAGTGACGAATGCCTCACTAAAATGGTAAAATTCTGGTATCACTCTGTACATAATAATAATTGAGACAGAAATGTCATAGTGAGATGTCACACAAAATTATTCATGCTACAATACACAGAATAAATTCTAGTTTGAATTTAAATTTATAGTTTAAAATAATTATCTTATGGTTTTCACGTCTCGCGTTGCCATTAAATATTAACACTTATTTCTTACATCTTCAGGTAAACCAAATGTCGCACATCAAATATATTTTGTGAAACTCTGAATAAACGAGTATTTTTTTTTTTACTACGGTTCTTGCCACGTATTTGTGCGGCTCTAAAGTGAAAGTTGTATCCTTCCTACTCTACTTCCCGCTCTACTTCCCGCCGCAACGCTTCTATGAAATTATGTTCTTGCGCCGTTTTTGTGACTAACTTCAGATCCGCACATATATGGGATGTTCGGATAAACGTAGTTCAAACTTATAGAGCGAGTAGAGCTTACTGAACTACAAAAAAAATTTCAAAAAAAAAAGATAAAAAAAGAACGATGCTATAGTTTGACCGAAATCGCTGTACCGCGCCTTAGGTATGTGCGCGGTGCGGAGGGAGGCAGATCTGCTCTGTCAGTCCATCGTCGACGCTTAGGAGCTGCCTTCCCTCCTCGCCGCGCACATGCCTAAGGCGGTACAGCGGTCACGGTCAAACTATAATCGTACGCTAAACAGATGAATAAAATATATTTTCTATTAATACATTTGCTATTAATACTATCTTTATGAAATCGAAACTTGTACCCTTATGTTGTATTTTACAGTACTAGGCCTTTTTACTTAACACCAATCACAAACGAGCATTCTGTTTGTAACGCATGCGTAAACCGCGAAAAACAACCCGCTCGTGCCCTTAATACATTTGAAGTACCTACCTAATTTTAATCGCAAATGTATTGAAAAACATCGTATGAAGCTCGTACTCTGTAAGCTGGCTATTATAGTCATCTGTTTATTATAAGCATTTGGCTTCGCCTCGTGCGTCTAAACACCTCGACTATAATATCCAGCTTACCGTATTTGCATCATAATGTACTATAATCGTCCGATAACATATAGTTATTCTTTAGTTGTTTGTCGAATTTTAGGATTAACATTTAATGTTTCATTAGTATTGACGGTATGATTGTAGTAAATACGTATATATACGTATATCAGATGTATTGTACGCATAGCATGCCTAGTTTAGGACTAGATGACGTGTGTGAAATGTCCCAGGTATTATTAATTATTATTAAAATATTGGTTTATAATGTTAATTGTGATTGTTTAATTTTCCGACAGAAAAAAATGACGCCGGCCGAACTTATAGAACGTGCGAAACTTTTACAAAAAGCCAAGTGAGTTATATTTCCACATTTTTGTTTTGTTTTTGGTAGTTTTTTCGTACTACGAAATATCTGATCAGCGACGACGATAAAGTTAAAAACTACATTAGTTTATGAGTTTTGTTACAATTCGGATATTTTGATTCATCATCATCATCAGCCCGTGTCTCTCCACTGCAGGCTATAGGCCTCTCCCAAGGCTCGCCGCACACACGGTCCCCCGCCTGTCGCATCCAATTATCCCCGGTATGGTGCTTTAGGATATTTTGATTATTCAAAAAGCCATACGACGAATAGAATTGACGACCCCTTAGCCTGGTGGGTAGCGACCATGCCTGCGAAGCTGGAGGTCCCGGGTTCGAAACTCAGGTGGGGTCAGTATTAATGTGATGAATTTTGATACTGGTACTGGGTCTTGGTTGTTAAATGTGCGTGGTGTCTTTGCAAAAATATTTATATATGTATATATTATAAAGAATATTTAAGTGTGTATATCATTTGTCTAGTAAACCATAACACAAGCATAATACTTGCTTACTTTGGGACTAGATGACGCTGTGTGGGAAGTCCTATGTATTATTATTATCAACAAAATTAACCTATCTCAGCATAAAGCTGGCAAAAACTACATTTACTTTATTTATTATTATTATTATAAGCAATGGTTGTCACGAGGCTGGAAAAACAGATTTTTTGTGTGGGGACCCCTTTTAATTTATAACTTTATTTTATTATTATTAGTTGTTTTTGTAGCAGCCGTAGTTGTACACTCTGCGAAAATTTCAAGTGTCTACATACTACGGTTCAGACAATACAGCTGTATGACAGAGGGACGGACGGACGGACACAGGAGGCTTAGTGATAGGATTTCCGTGGGTACTCTTTGGTTTCGGAACCCTAATAAACATCCAAAAATAATCAAATTCGTGTGACGTAATTCATGGATGATAATATGTCGTGATAGCCCGAGCGCAGCGAACCTGTTTCAAATTTATAAGGCCGTGAGGCCGTGTTTGTGTCCGGGCGTGTACGAATGAGCTTTTCTGACTTAAGTATAAATAAATAAATAACATGACATACGTACACATCACCACAAGTACGTAACTATCACTGACTCCGTACCTCGGAGAGCACGTTAAGCCGTCGGTTCTGGTTGCCGTCAATAAATGGCGGTCGTTACAATCCACTAACCCGCATTGGAGCAGTGTTGTGGATTTGAGCTCCAAGCCCCCTCGTCTTGAGGGGAGGTCTAAGCCCCTGCAATGTGGTATAATGGGCTGAAGGAATGGAAAAAAATGATGGATGGCCCAATGCCCAAGCATGTAATGTCCACACCCGCCAAATACCTATATCCTGTAAAAAAAAACAAGCCATTTGTTTCTATTTTTACCTATTGTTTTTTTTTGCAGGGCTCTGACGGAACTTCCGGGACGCGGCCGCAAACGGAAACGCGGCGCTTTGCCACCACCGCACGAGCTCTTGGCGTCACCGAACTTCAAGCTGTTCTTGTACTCGTGCAAGTTCTGCAGCTTCAAATGCAACGCCATAAGAGAGCTCACCGCTCACCGGGTGATTATTTTAATGGAGATATTACATAATGATGATTATATATTATGTTGTTACATTTAACTGAATTATTTGAGGCAATTTATACGGCCGTATTAATAATTTGGGTCCATAGAAGTAGCGAAACGCGCCCGCCGTGCTTCGCATTAGAACCACAGCACGCTATCGGCAGAGCGACCGTTCATATATTGCATTGCACCCTGCTAGTAAGCGGGGTGTATGAATAAAACGTAGTCTATGCCACCACCGGCCGTTAGTCGGCAAATGCCACATAGCAAGTATTTCATCCCGAAAATGCCGAATTATGCAGTGAAATGTTGTATAAACATGTCCGAAAGCAAAAAAAACAACTTTAAATGGCGTAACTTTTTTTAAATGGTGTAAAAATTGTTAGGTTATTTATGATCGGCAAAATGGGTTGGGGTTAATTTATGAAAAAGGGATGTGGACTGTATACTCGACAAAGATAAATTGTCTGAGAAACTGGGTTCTTCGATTTTTTTAAGTACTGAATGAAATTGTATGAACTCACAGCTTGTGCAGACTCCTCCTTAGGCTGGCTTCGATGTCATGGTTAGGCTTCAGCATCCTTTGGTTCGTCAACTTACCTTCGAAATATCTTTACCCTTTCATGCACCTTGACCAGCGATATTTTACGGAATATGAAATCCGCCTGTTGTCGAGTCACACATTCATTCTCAACACAATTCCAAACTTTCGGTTTTTAATTACCTACGTTACAATAATTTCGATAGTTATTCAGCGACAAATTTATATATCAAATATACGACCAAACGACAAAAATATATAACGATAGCTTTACGAGAATTTGTAAGTATGAAATTGTGTGGATGCTTCCCCCTGCAAACGCGTCTCACGCCCCCGCTAAATGGAACGCTGCGTTTCGTACAGTAAATGTCATACCGTGTCTCTAGTGGGGAGGCGGCGGGGAGCTTCACTATCTCTATGCTTGGGTCAATCGCATATGATGCGATGGGCATTGTAGTTTATGGTGTATGATTTGCCGGACCGTGGGGAAAACAGTTGAAGACTCTAAGGCTAAGACTGCCAGTGGATCACCGCGCTATATTTGACTTCGTCCCATATTTGAAACTGACATTGCAATCTCTACCATACGATACGATTCTGTCAATTTTGTTATTCTATGGAAGGTATGCGAGCCGTTATCCTTTCGGGATCTTCGGCATCGCATGGTTGGTAGGCTTAACCTGAACCTCTAGTGATGATACAGTTTCTAAGACCCTTAAGTTTTTCTGTATTGGTATAAAAACAAATACCACAAAAGTTCTTGGTTATCTTTTACTAGCCTATTTGGATCCTATTTAGAACTGCCTAAAGTCTACCAACCAGTTTAAGGTGGAATTGCCATGCATTTTTTTTTAATTTTTGCAATTTAAATCATGATGTGTTTGGCTTTTTTATATTGTTTTTAATTGGTTTTTGTTTGCTTGTTTGTATGGCTACCCCCGCTCACACCCGCTGTCACCTAAAATTTGCTACTGCTACGCTACACGACGCGATGCTATATTCGGATCGGCCATAATGTTTTGCTCGATCACGCGTTGGCACAGATTAAAAAATGAACTAGACATCTGTTATTTACGAATGTACTTTAAGTGGATAACGCTTTTGAATCTACAAATTAGCGACCAGGCCTCCGCTGCATTTGCTTACTTTTTCATTGTTTTGTTTTTTCACTCTATCCAGGCGTCAGAGCATGGAACCAGTTCATCGAAATGGCGATCGGCGAGCGGTATCAGCGGCAGAGGAGCACCAGCCATGCAATGCGCCAAGTGTCCGTATAGAGGAACCACCTATGGACAGGTGATTTGATCATTTAGCCAAACTAAGCAATGAAATGTCGTGATAGCCGAGTGGTAGCGAACCCGCTTCTCGTTTAGAAGGCCGTGGTTAGAATCCCAGGAGATTTACCGATGAGTTTTTTCTAACTTATGTACATAACTGTCACTGACACTGTGCCTCGGAGAGCACGTTGAACCGTCGTTCCCGGTTGCGACCAATAGATGGCAGTTGTTACTATCCACCAATATGCACTGGAGCAGCATGGCGGATAAAGCTCCAAATCCCCTCATTCCGAGGGTAGGTCTAAGCCCGGGGTATCACTGCAGGCAGTGGGGCGTCAAGGGGCTGATGGTATGGGTGGTATGGTAAATAATGATTATTTGTTACTTGAACAAAATAAGTCTTTTCTTAATCTCGGAGGGAGGTCGTAGAAATATTCATAACTAGGTAGCATACTTCAGGGTAGGATTTGCTGATGAACGACCGCGGCCAAGTTAACTCAAGCGGACCCCAATGATATTTAGGAGCGTAGGAGCCTTAACGACTTATTCATCTCGAACCTGAACCTGTCAGACGAGAGTATGCCGATGATAGAGTTGAAACATAAATCACAAAACCCTTAGTAGCTTTTCGCAAACCCTACGGCGCCCTCGGCCGTGCTAAAAAGGTAAGTGGGGATATGGTTTAGATGTATACATACCGATAATTTTAAATGTTCTCATACTAAAAAGTCTAAAATAAAATATATAGATATTTTATCAATCACTTTTTGGTAAAAAATTAGAAGGCATAAAATCTAATAACAATAAATGATAAATCTAGTGTCATAAACATGTGAAACTTCTGATACCATGAGAAAGCTTTTCCATTTTCACCAGCCCATTATGCCCCACAGCGTGGGGGAAACCCCACGGTGAAGGGACTTAGAGCTTAATCCACCACGCTGTTTCAGTGCGGATTGGTGGATTTTAACGACTGTCATCTATAGATGGCAACGGAGACCGACGGCTTAACGTCCTCTCCGACCTTTTCTCCGACCTTATTTGACCAGAAGTAAAAAGAACTACACTTTATTGTGTTTATTCTACCATCTTAATAAGTTAACTGTATCATAAACTTGTCGTTAAATTTATAAAACATATCATTTGTAACACCAAACAGTTTTAATTCTGGTTTTCGAAAATCTTCGTTCGCACATACTTAACTAAATCGAAAATGATGGACTTTAAAAACCAAAATTAGAATTATTTTCTATTATAAAAACGACAATGAGCGAGTCATGTCAGTTTTGTATTTTATAGAAATATGTTATATTTATTAAGAAAAACTAATAAGTGGAAGATTTTATTTATATCTACAAAAATGCCGAAGATACAAATTTTTAAAGTAAATCGTGTCATGACGTCATTCGGTGATATTACTATGGGCTTACGTGGATAATTTGTGCGTAGGGCACACACCAGTCAACCTATAGACCACGCTTTAATAAACGTCAGTACGAAAACGAAATCGCCAAAAAGTGGCGGGGTGCGGGGAGAGGTCGGCTAGTTTTCATTGGCTCGTTCAAAATTGACAATTTAATGGCTTCCGACGTGCTTCCAACTGACGGCTCACTAGGGACGTAGTTATGTAGTGTCACTACATAGCCTTGGCGATTGCTACTCCCTGTCAAAGCGTGGTCTATAAGGTTGATTTTTCTGTGGCGTAGGGGCATGGAGTGACGTCACGAGCGGGTCGAAAAAACACAAACCTTGATTGTTATAGGTATATCCGGTAATAACCGGTATTTTTCCGAAATCCAAATAGTTTAGTCATCAGTTTGTTATACTCTAGCGTGTGAAATAGCGTATGATCAGTGGCGTGTGGTGGGTTCGGAACATGGCTACGCCAACACGACATATGAAGTTTAAAATCATTTTGGTGGAATCTTCAAAGCGCCCGCTGCCGCGCCGCCGCGCCCCGCCGCCGTTAATTATTCTAAGCTCACCACAAGCATGTATTTAATGGCAGTTTTAAGCACGATACCACAAAATCATACATGTAGTGGCTTTGAAAAAAGCCGTGTTGGTTTTGAAGGCTGTAACTGCTGCTGTTAACAAATGATTAAAAAAAACAGTAGATTTTTCGCTATTGAAATGAACTGATGTGTAAGAAGAAAAAAAAAACATTATTTGTATATTAAATCAATGCGTCTTTCCGTCTTTAAAAACTCATCAATGACTTCATTATAAAATAAACCTGATCGTTTCAGTTCTAAAAGTAATTCCTTTTCTATCGCGATAATAGAAAGATTGGAAGTTCGTTCCTGACCGGAAGTATTGCGTAAATAGGTGTGGATTCTTTTCAGTGCCGAAAATGATCTTTCAGCCGAGGCTGTGCTCGTCGGAATAGTAATTATCAAGTGAGCTAATTTAACAATATCACCAAACGAATCTGTTAAACCATTATCGTTTAAAAAATCCAGCAACTTGAACACATGTAAATTTTTAAGTTCTGCGGTAGAGTATAGACAAATTAATTGACGCTTTAATCTTTCTAAATCAAAAAAATGCCCTTAATGTTGAGTTAACGAGTCAAATTCTTGTAATGGAAAACAATTATTATAATATTCAAATTTTGACGGCTCCATTAGATGCAAGAAAACTAATTTATTAATATCGCTGTAACGAGTACGAATCTCGGCAGATACGTTATCTATTATTAAAAAAAAAATGCGCTTGTAATAAGTTTTAATGCAATCGACCCCACGTTTTCGTTTTAGTTTTGGAGCAGCGCAAGTCTCATAAAGTCATAAACTAGGGAATATAATTCATCAAATTTTTCAGGAAACGTATTTTGAAGCTCCACTCCATCTCGTGGGAACTTGTATATATGAGCGCGGGCATTTGGTGGAACTATTAAATAATTATTGATATTTGGTTTATCTAGTTTTATCCATATTAACAGAGATGGCGCTGTTTCATAAGTATAATAAATCAATTAAAATTTGAAAGAACATTAGGTATTTGTTTACCAAAAGAATGAAATTTTATAGTAGAATTCAAATGATTTTGTGATATTTCATGTTTTTTAATAGAGTTATGGATGTTATTAAGATATTTATAGCCACTTAATTTGGTCCAAAGAGTATTTAAATCTAATGAAAATAAAATACCTACAATACCAACAATAAAAACTGTTTAAGTGGGAACAACCAACTATCCAATTAGTTTTGTAAATTATTCTACTAAAATTACGTTTTCGGTTACTTATCCTATCGACTAAGAATTTACATTCTGTATAGGTTAAATTACTTATCTTGTTATTATGCAATAACTGCGATACACACTTCAATCCATTGCTATTCTCCGAAATTTCCATTTCATCACAAATTTATTTTATCACAATGAATTTAACACAATTTTAACAGCAGATAACAACACAGCAAAGCAATTGAATGAAGTTAGGTGTTTACATCAAACTGTCTCATCTCAGTTAATAACACGCGCGAACTTCACTTTGTAAGCCTGGCTTAAGACACGTATGGTATTTCGATAAATATCAATGTAATACGACAAAAACGTGAGAGGGATGGATGCCATATATCCCTACGAGTAAGAAAGAGAAAAACAGAAAAGCCATCTATTTCTGGCATTCGCGGGGCCGTGTCGTCCGAATTCGGCGAGGTCACTCGGTCCCGTGTCGTGATAGGTCGAAATAGCGCAGCCATTACAAGCTGGCGCGAAATTCAAATACTTTCACTTCTTCTAACTCTCATTTCTGTGTTTTTTATGGAAAATTTTAGACATGCATGGCTTTTTGGCTTTCAAGGAAGACCCGCGCCTGCGTATGATACATAATTTTATCTGGGTCATCCCACACAGCGCCATCTACTCCGAAGGTAAGCAAGTGTATGCTTGTATTATGGGGTACTAGACAACTGATATACGTACTTAAATATCCTTTTTTTATAATATATAGATACTTTTAGAGAAAGAAAGAAGAAAGAAAGAAAGAAATTTAATCATAAACCACGGGTACATAATACACAATACAAAAAATTAGACACAAAAAAAAGAGTCTCCGCAGCCATGACAGGAGCTGACTCAGCATCCGCTGCAGGTGTGTGTGACCACGCCCACAGCACTGATTTTCAGTCAGCCCCTACGCATACACCAAAGCACAAAAAAAAGCAATTCTAAAAAAACATAATAATAAATACAATGAATACTTGTCAAAAAATGGGATAAACTACAACAGTGGGAAGGGATAAACTACATGTTACACACAGACACGGAACAAATAGACATGTTCATGCACACAAATATTTGTCTCGGGCAGGAGTCGAACCCACGACCTTCGGCTCCGCAGTTAGGGTCTCTAACCACTCAGCTAACCGGTCAGTCAATTAAAGATGATAAAATGAACATTATGACATTGAATTTATTATTTATGGTCAAATAAATTTTGTATGTAAATCAGAGGTATTTAACTTTAAATTCACCTATTATGTCGAGGAAGAAGTCTTTTTTTGGATACTATCTGGTTGTTGTTTAGAGATTTTTATTCTGGAAATCATAAATTTTGGACTGACCGATCGTGCGAGTGGTTACAGACCCTAATTGCGGAGCCGAGGGTAGCGGGTTCGATTCCCGCCCGGGGCAAATATTTGTGTGCATGAACATGCTTATTTGTTCCATGTCTGGGTGTAAAAAGTATCTATATATGCATTCCATTCCATCTGCCCTTTTTATACCGCACTGCAGGGGCTTTGGCTTCTCCTCAAGATAAAGGGGCTTGGAGTTTTAATTCACCACACTGCTCCAATGCGCGCTGGCGGATACTAACGACCGCCATTTATTGACAGCAGTATATATACATATTAATATATGCATATATTATAAAAAAAGAAGAATATTTAAGTATGTATAACAGTTGTCTAGTAACCCCTAACACAAGCATAATACTTTTTGGGACTAGATGGCGCTGTGTGGGATGTCCCAGAAAATATTATTATCATTATATAAATGTTTTGTTTTTGACAGTTCATGAAACACGTGAAGGAATCGCATTTGGGGAGCAAAGATACGTGTAAGTAAAATCAAGTTTTGTTTTTCTTTTTAATTATTACATAAATTACGTTACGAGTATTAGATGCTTAATTCACTTATTAGGAAACCCTATTACTAAGGCTCTGTCCGTCCATCCATCCGTATGTCCGTCTGTCACAGAGCTGTATCGTCTGAACCAGCGATCTTCAACCTTTTATTTATAAGTGCCAAATGAAAGATATTTAATTTTTCAGAGGGCCACAAGTGCGGAAAACTGAGTAAAAAAATTTACATAGTACAAAAAAGATGTATTCAATAAAAGTCAAATAAAGATATTGGTTTTGGCAATAGATAACAATTAGTGTGATTTTTTATTTTGCCGGGTTTTCATGAATTCACTAATATTCGCCTCTCTTCTTGAACAAGCGATTTTTCATATATTTTCCAGGTGGAAGTCAGAGAGACAGTTCCAATATTTATTTTTTTAAATATGTAGGCTCGCAGTTATATGTTTAATTGAACCACAAAGGCTCAAAATAAAGAAAAAACTGTCTTTCAAATTATCTGGGACCATTTTCCAGAATTCTATATATTCTTTGCTGACTCTTTTTTCCACGAAGAAAGCTTTATACATAAACGAGTCATTATATACCTACCTTTATTATAGTCTACGGTTAGAACTAGTTTAGGGCCGCAACATTACACGAGAAGGGCCGCGGGGTGAAAACCAATGATCTAGATTGTCCACTCAAAACTGACTGACCACTCTGAAGCACCATACCGGGGGTAGTTGGATACGAAAGGCGGAGGACCGTTTGTGGTGGCGAACCTTGGGATAGGCCTATATCCTGCAGTGGAGAGACACGGGCTGATGATGATGATGATGATAATAATGAGCTAAAAATTAAACATGTGGTCAGTGATAGAAAGTACTGGCTGGTAGAATGCCATAGTAAAGGAATAAAAAAAAATTCCATAAAGCGGCAATTAGATCTTCAGTTGTTTTGACGAGTGATGATTATTTACATATACAGATATGAGTTCATCAGATTCAGATATGGATTTAACGCGTTTTCTTTTTTACTTTCCTCATATTCGTAATGAAAAGCAGAATGTTTATCTCGGGTGAAAGACCTATTTAGGCACTCGCACTATTGGCGCCCTCGCTAATAAGTGCTCTTGTGGTAAGTTTTGTGGTTACACTGAGACCAGAGCGCAAGCGCAGAGCAGGAATAGGAAGGCGCAGACAGAGGGCGCCGGATTATTGGACGTTCCGGATTTTTTTTTTTATAACGTATACATCACAACAACTTCTAGGCCCCAAACTAAGCATTAGCTTGTGTTTTGGGTACCAAGCGAAGAACCACATACATATAACGACCAAGACCCGGTACCAGTATCAATATTCATCATATAAATACTGATCCGACCTGGGATTCGTATCCGGGACCTCCAGCTTCGTAGGCAGGGTCGCTACCCACTAGGCTGAGCAGTCGTCTTTAGTGATAGAGTCTACTATATATCCGTATACATGGACAAAATGACCACCAATAACATTGATTCGTTCGACAGCGGTGTCAGAATCGACTACTCAGATCTTGGTGTGCGGCTCGTGCGGCTTCGAAACGCCATCCCGGAGCGACTTCCACAAGCACATCAACACGGTGCACAACGATATTGTGGAGAATGATGATGTTGGAGAGTGAGTACATTAGCTTCATATAATATATCCCTTGTATTTTATTGATAGACTACAAGCCCTTGGAAAAAATTAACCTGTGAAATGAACCAACGTGAATAACGCTTAGAAGACTGTTACTATATCAGAAAATAACTCTGAGCACTATGCCGTCATTTCTGAGCGGTACAGATGAGTACGTGAGTGAATGGAATTTCTCAGGTACAAATTACGACTAATTATTAATTTACGGCTTTGTTATAGTGTATAGATGATTAAAAATAAATGTGGAAAAACCTAGTGCCGTACTAAAGTGGTGGTGCCGGAAGTCAGTGCAAATTTTTAATTCGCCGGTAATTGCAGAAGCAATATAGGTCATTTATTATTGTACGGCATTTGTGTAATTCCTTTTGTACACATATACAGATACTTTACCCGTAAACGCCGTACATATTTCCAGCGCAGGGGTCGAAAGCCAAAGGTCGCAACCCTTATCTCTGAGCAGATTATCCTTATCACTGACTTCCGGCACCACCACTTTAGTACGGCACTAGGTTTTTCGACATTTATTTTAATCATATATACAGTATAACAAAGCCGTAAATTAATAATTAGTCGTAATTTGTACCTGAGAAATTCCATTAACTCACGTACTCACCTGTACCGCTCAGAAATGACGGCATAGTGCTCAGAGTTATTTTCTGATATAGTAACAGCCTTTTAAGCTTTATTCACGTTGGTTCATTTCCCAGGTTAATTTTTTCCAAGGGCTTGTAGTCTATGACGGGCCACAATGAAAGAAAATGAAAAATCTTTATTTCGTTACTCATATATACTACCACAATTAACTGTGTTTGGGGTCTCCTTTCAAGTAAAAGATACCTATGCTAAAGAAATGAAAGACATGATATCAACTATCAAATTAAAAAAAAAATGGGAAAAGTTTAAAAAAGATACGATTTTCTATACTAATGTTATAAAGAGGAAAGTTATGTTTTTTTTGCCTAGAGTAAATCAATTTGACAGCAGCGTTTGGTTTTAATAGTTACAAATGTCAGTTCACAGTAACGAGGTGACGTTTCGCAATTTGGGGGGTCGAAACCGGTGTGCGGGGGTTTTTCGGGGGTGAAGAGCGGCGCGCTCGGGCCTTGCGCACTGAAACTCGTACTAAAACTTCCCATCTTACACCGGATAGCTATAGTATGAGTGGTTAGACAGTAAATGCAGAAGAGGGCTTCTAGTCAATTTGTACTTTTATGATTTTTTGTTTGTTACAGACAAACTCAAAAACTACTAAACTGTTTAAAAAAAATCTTTCACCTATAGAAAGTTACATTATCAGCGAATAACATGGGCTATATTTATTTTTGCGAATTAGCTTTCCGCCCGCGACTACACTCGCGTTGACTACACAGTTGTAACGGTACGGTTATAATTTTTTGCATACATATAGTTTATACGCTGATGAGTGACACAGGCTGCTTTTCATCCCGGAAAAAGGGGTTCCGGTACAACTGCGTTGTCCACGCGAGCGAAACCGCGGGCGAAAAGCTATATTTCATATAATAACTCACACCTTAACGCATAGTATCTCTACCGACCGCCATTACACTGCGAAGTTCCACTTACACATATTTACGTCGCGCCGCCGCCATTGCAATGCTTCATTGATTGTTCTGTAACAGGGAGTCTAAAGTTTTTATTGTGTCGGTCTTCAAAATACTATAAAAAAATCAAAATTTTAATTATTGAGGTCTACTTTAATATTGCCTGTCTTGCCGTTGGGATTGCCATTACTACACAGTACTTAGTATAGGATACTCCTAATTTGCTATGTTTTTTCTTTGCAGTTAATCCCAAAGAATGGAGGCAAGAAAATTATGATTTCAAAGGAAAAAAAGTGTAAATTTTGTATGAAAGTATTATGGGAATTTACGTTTGTAATTTTGCTGATAGCATCATAATGCGTCGCGATCGTGTGTGGTAGAATTTAAAAAAAACTGTGGACGCTTGGTTGCGCCTATGTTCCGCGATCGCCACTACCTTCACACTCAATAGAGTCCGATTGGATTTAACCCAATGTCCGACTATTATAGAAAATCATTACATATTATGGTCTTTATAAAAGTTAGTAAAATTATCATATTGCTGGAATCGATTGGCTTAAAGTGAGGTCCCTTTACATTCTACGTTGTATTTGAGGTAGGAAATATTTAATTTTTTTATTGACCTATCCTGTGACATTTTCACTATCTATGTGATGACGTACTCATGGACGAAACCACAGGGGTTGATAGACCAGCGAGCTTTACAGCGGTTTTATGACTCATCGGCATAGAAGTAGGAATAATATACATGAAGAAATTTTAACAACCATCCAAAAAAAATCTAGATATTAAGTATCACCAATAGACCACATTACGTAAATAAAAAAAACCGGCCAAGTGCGAATCGGACTCGCAAACGAAGGGTTCCGTACCACCATACAATATAAAAAAGCGAGCGCGACGTTAATCGGACTTAACCATTAATCGTTATTATTATGTAATATAAGAATGATTGTATAAATATATTTCATTTTTATTTCATTAGTTATTTAGAAGGCGCTTGATCCTCTGGGTAATCTGAAAAGTAATAACATTAGTGCACTGTTAACCAGAGACAATTTTTATTACTTATTTTATTACAGTGAACTTTTGACTTTTAGTATCGATTGTGAAGAGAATAAGCTCTGCAAAGAAATGCAAATAACACGCTATCTGTAATTTTCTATGGAATTTTTACAAAATTTTTATTTATAAAAGTACATTTTATAAGTTTATCTATTACTCGTTAAATAATACAGTCTAGTTAGCTGTAATAGTTTTCCTTTTAACTACGTTATATATACTCCTGTCATAAATTTTTTCCACATATTCAAAAACACATGACTCCAACATGTCCAATTTGTCTATCAATATTTCAAATCAGTGTGGTCTTTTTTTGTAAAATATTGATAGAAATCTTTTTGTAGGATGAATATACTAATGGAATATTTTTTTGTGTGTTTTTTCTAGGATATTTCTATTTTCCGCTATTTTTGAGGTGTACAGTACAAAGACCTAGCCGAAAATGAAACAACTCTTTTAATAGCTGAAAACTAGTCCACCCAGGCACTACACACTAAGCCGTTTGGGTTAGAACCAAAGTCACGAGCATTTGAATAGCAGGGACAATTGATTGATAATGATTGATGAGAAATTGATAGGTTAACTTATATTTGGAAGGGACCTCACTTTAAATTTTAATCGTTACATTGTAATAAAAAACCGATTATGGAAACACATCACATACTGAAAGCGTATAATCTTAACTTTAAAAATTTTATATGCAGAATACGTTAAAATGAAACGTTTTTATGATTGTCTATTACTAAATAGAATTATTTTACCTTTAACTCATAGAAATATTTGTATTAATTATGTTTATAAATCAATTTACACATATATATAAACATTACAAGTGAAAATTCCATGTAATTTATTTTAATTTAAATGAAATAAAAGACTACATCTGGATTTTGTGTTTATTTGTTATTTATACATAATTTTACAATTTTAATTAAAATAACCTGGACCGAATTTTGGATGCCAACCCCCTTAGTTATGTGTTTTAATATATTTTTTAATACATTTGCTATTAATTCGGTCTTTATGACATCGAAATTTGTACCGTAATTCTGTATTTTACAGTACTAGGCCTTTTTACTTACACCAATCACAAACGAGCATTCTGTTTGTAACGCATGCGTAAACCGCGAAAAGCAACCCACTCGCGCCCTTTAGCTTCCGCCATTATTACATTTGAAGTATTATTTTAATTATTTTAAACGCAAATGTATTGAAAAACGTCGTATGATGCTTGTACTTAGTAAGCTGGCTGTCATAGTCTCGGTTTATTATAAGCACTCGGCTTCGCCTCGTGCCTATAAACACCTCGACTATAATATGGCGACTGGATGGCCGAGTGGATAAACACCCTTGCTGCGGAGTCAACGGTCGCGGGTTCGATTCCCGCCCGGGACAAATATTTGTGTGCATGAACATGTTTATTTCGTTCCGGGTCTGGGTGTATAATATTTATCTATGTATATACCTATTATTAAAAAAAAAAGTATTTAAGTATGTATATCAGTTGTCTAGTAACCCATAATACAAGCATTTCCCATGTATTATTAATATGCAGCTTACCGTGCTTGCATCATAATGTAGGTTACTATTATAGTATATAAACAATATTTTGCGTAAGAAAATACCGAGGGTTTCACAAGATCGGTCGGGATCTTGTACAAATACTTATTGCTGGAGAAATACGAAAATTTTTAAATACCTTGAGAAATATTTTTTCTATTAGTAGCGCAAATGTACAATAACGTAGGTACGCATATTAAACTACTCTGTTACAAACATAGAGTAGATAAATTTGACAGCAGATGCTTAGAATATTACAACAAAACATACGCGAATCACAATACAGGGTAGGTCAGAATGTTGTGCAGGTTTCCAAAAATTTATTATGTGAAATATAATGAACATATAATATTGTGAGATACACTGTGTGAAAGGTAAACTCTCAAAGTTTAGTTTCCTGAAACTGATTCCGCGTTCGCCCGCAAGATGTCAGCAGGAGAGCAGTTAAAGAAAATGGTGCTGACTGGCGAGCAGAAGTCGTTCTGTGTGCTTGATTACCATGTTAACAACTTCGTGATTACTGTTCAACGACATTTTCGTACCAAATATCAGAAACCCGCCAGATGGGAGGTCCATTCGTAAGTGGTACACACAATTTAGGGATGCAGGCTGCATCTGTAAACGAAAATCAACTGGCCGTCTGTCGACTAGTCCTTCGTTCACCCGATCTAACCCCGTGTGATTTCTTCATGTGGGGTTTTGTAAAGGATCGTGTTTACGTACCACCACTTCCAACAACACTGGATGAACTGCGTTCTCGCATCACAGGAGCCATTGCTGATATCGACCGCGATATGCTGCAGAAAGTTTGGCAGGAGATTGAATATCGGCTTGATGTCTGTCGTGTAACAAAAAGCGCTCACATAGAACACCTGTGATGTGTTTTTTAAAAAAAAAACTACATTAAACTAAACTTTGAGAGTTTACCTTTCACACAGTATATCTCACAATATTATATGTTCATTATATTTCACATAATACATTTTTGAAAAGCTGCATAACATTCTGACTTACCCTGTATATGATGTACGTCACGAACCTTAGCGTGACGCGTGACGATTCAGTTTCGTTCACTGCTCAGTATGTCGCGTCCAAAGAAGTCTTCACCTCAAAAAGGAACATTTACAGGATCACCCTGGCGTTTTTTCTTCAAATCTACTGGGCGAAAGTTGACATTCAGTACATATAAAGCGTTGGCGAGAAGAGGGAAAGGGCCCGTGCGATACCGGGGCGGGACGCTTTATGATAGTTATATGTGTGGAATGGTAATGCGAATGGGAATGAAAACGAGAAAGAATCAGTGCATTATTATAACAGAGAGACGGAAGCAGGAGTTAGGTGAGTGGAACACGACTACAAGGGCGTAATGTCTGCCCGCATTAAAATCAATTATTTTAAATCTTTCACGTTGTATAAGTTATACTATAAATTTTTCTTTTTAACTTTCCACCCCATAGGCAGTTGAATACTTTAGGGTGGGCACACTTTTTAGAACTTTGAGAGCGCATAGCTCAACATTGTATTCCATTACATCAGTCTTTTTTATACCCCATTGCAGGGGCTTAGCTCTCCCTTCAAAATGAGAGGGCTTGGAGCTTAAATCCATCACGCTGCTCCAATGCGGGTTTGCGGATTGTAACAACTGACATCTATTGACAGCAACCGAGACCGACTCCTTAACGTGCTCTCCGAGTCACGGAGTCAGTGATAGTTAATGTACTTAAGTCAGAAAAAACTCATTGCACGCTCAGAATCGGGCCATGGCAGGTTCAGATTGAAACAGGTTCGCTGCGTTTGAGCTATCACGACACGTAAACTATAGAAAACAAATTATTCTTATTTATATAAAGCGTTTTAAGAGATAGAGAGGTCCAGTTTTTTTTTAATGTAGCCCAACTCAATACCTCGAGGGCTTTTTTCATTTTTTCGATATCGCTTTTGTTTTCGATAAATTGTCGATTTAGTGTGCAAAGATACCGAAAAATTCGATATTTTTCTACATTTTTGAAATTTTTGAAGAAAGTTTTTGACTTTGTCAAAAAAAATAATTACTATATTGTAGCCCAAGACGCATCTTTTCAAACCTAAGACCATTCACATAGCCCCAAAACTCACGAGACCAGGGCGATGTCTCACTCTGGCTGAAATTGGGAGTCTACTGAAGCGATCGAAATGTACCACATTTAACCGCGGGATAATATTCCCACCTGATTCTTACGGAACAACGTGTCCACGCAAACAAAGTCGTGGGCAACAGTTAACATATAACATAACAATTTTTATATATGATAACAAAATCCAAAGTTACAGTTTTGTTGGAGAGTCAAAGTCAGACGACCCACTGTGCATGCCTACATATGCGCGTGTGCGGTGCGCGAGCCTCGATCGTTGTGGCTAAAAACCTTAGACTTCGCGCGGCGCTCCTTCGAAACTGGTCCAGGAGCTCCTTGGAAGACAATTCAAGTGGTCGATGTTACAGTATATGGTGTAGATTTTTATTGACCAATGTGCGATTAAATAAATCAATTATCAATTTATATTAATACGTATCGTGTAATACGTGTCCTGATAGCCCAGAGCGCAACGAACCTGTCTCAAATTTATAAGGCCCCATAGGGCCATGGTTCGAATCCGGGCGTGTACCAATGAGTTTTTTCTGACTTATGTTCATTAACTATCACTGACTCCGTGCCTCGGAGAGCACGTTAAGCAGTCGGTCCCGGACGCTGTCAACAGATGGCTGTCGTTACAATCCCCAACCTGCAGTGGAGTAGCGTGGTGGATTTAAGCTTCAAACCTCCTCCTCACGCTGGGGGAGGCCTAAACCCCGGCAGTGGGGTAAAATGGGCTGATGATGATTAATACGAGTATCGTTGACCCTTGACTAGTTCAAATATAACTATATCGCCAAGCCTTAGAATCTGCACCCTACAGTACATGGTGACATAATAAATAGAGATCGTGACAGTAGAAGTTTCTTGCCGTTTCTTCTCCTTCTAGTCTTCCGAACTTTTACCTAATCAATTCCTTTTGACTTTCAATAATGGTGTAAACATCTTATATTGAATATATTTTTTTAATTGATTCGATTACAATCTCAATGCATGGGGCTATACCCACAGACAAGTCAACCTTATAGACCACGCTTTCACTGGGAGTAGCATTCGCCAAGGCTATGTATGTAGTGACACTACATAACTACGTCAATAGTGAGCCGTTAGTTGGAAGCACGTCGGAAGCCATTAAATTGTCAATTTTGAACGAGCCAATGAAAACTAGCCGACCTCTTCCCGCAACCCGCCCCTTTTTGGCGATTTCGTTTTCGTACTGACGTTTATTAAAGCGTGGTCTATAGGTTGACTGGTCTGTGGGCTATACCATAACGGCGGCAGCGTGAATCCTAGGTCTGTGGCTATGTTCATGGCAACGCGACAAAATGTTGTCGTCGCATTATATAAACCTATGCGAGTTGTGACACTTGTGACATATAAAACAAACTCGAAAAAAATTATGAAAATAATATTTATAATTTTATGTACCTAATCAGTTGGTTACGGTCTCAGTTGCTTCACCCGCACGGCGCCATTGATACGAGCCGATTGACTTGTCTTCGGTTACCATCGCTAGGATCGGCGAATGAACGTGATACACGTTCAGTGTGGTAGAAAAAAAAACCATCTTGTGTAATGCGAAGATGTAATTAATGTAAAGTTATTAATGTGCGTGTAACCCATTTTTTCATTGATAAAGTGCGAAAGTAACGCATCTGCATATTATGCAACATCATTAGATGGGTACATTCAGCGAAATCTGGATGTGTTATATGGTATATACTATATATTATAAAAAAAAATATATTTAAGTATGTATATCAGTTGTCTAGTACCCCATAATACAAGCACAATACTTGCTTACTTTGGAACTAGATGGCACTGTGTGGGATGTCCCAGATATTATTATTATAATCCTTGATTATATATCGTCTTGATGGACCCTTGCAATACAATGTCAATAAAAACGATAGGCGAACTTTTACATAGTATACCTACCTACTTGTGTGTGTGACTCAGCAGACCACGTAAACTCTCGTCCATGTATGTACAAATCGTCTCTATCTGCGTGAAATTATAACCTGACAGTTAGATGATATTTTGTACGTTTTCTGACGCCGCCGCGCCGACTCTATCCAAACCAATGGATCGATGCAAACCAACATACGGTATGTTCGGCTGAACTTAGCTCTAAACTTATAAACCGTGTAGAGCTTACCAACCCAAACAAAAAGTTTCAAGTGAGCAAGTGGCGCAAACTAATGGTTACCGAGAAATACATTTTTAAAATTTATTTTTTTTAATACCTTATTTATTTAAACTTTTTGTTTAGTTCAGTAAGGTCACAGAGGGTAAGCTCTACACGCTCCATAAGTTTGGATTATGTTCAACTAAACACGCGGTAATTTATATATGGCGAGCATGTGGCGCAAACTAAAGGTTACCGAGAAAAACATTTTTAAAGTTTAATTTTTTATCACATCCTTTTAAATTTTTTGTTTAGGGGCCGTCCATTAATCACGTGATCTTTTTTAAAGCATTTTTTAACCCCCTTCCCCCTTAGTGATTCATGGTGAGGTTTACGACTACCCCCCTCCTCCACCCAACATCACGTGTATTTTTAGTATCTACAAAAAATCTCAAATTTTTTAAAATATTTTAGAATATTATCTTAAATACAGGTGTAAAGTATAATCTTATTTTATTCTGAAATTAAGGACCATGATAAAAACGCTTTACACTATATTTACACTACACGCCGCTATTCGATTTAAAAATCGCGCGTTTGAAAAAATAATGAAAAAATAAATACACGTGATATCTTACCACACCCCCGTCCCCCCTTGTGAAATTTCGTGATTTTTGTCAAACCCCTCCCCTTCCCCCTTTCAAGCCTCACGTGATTAATGGACGGCCCCTCAATTAGGTAAACTCTACACGCGCTATAGGTAAGTTTGGACTACGTTCAGCCGAACATAATTATACGTAAATATATGACTATTATTAAGGGTAATAGTCAAAAGCCGATATGTAGTTCATCTGCAGAATATAGCCTATCTCGTATTGGATTCTGATATAGTCTTTTGACTGTTGCATTATTTTTTGAGAAAACCGAATGTAACGACTGTTGTATATATTGTTAGCCGGAGGAGCTCGCGTTTATCAGAACGCTTATCGGTACGTTTATCGGAAGGTCGAGTACCATAAAAAAGATAGCACCACAGAAGAGCACTATTTTATTGATGTACCATTTTCATACAGATGACAGGCATCGACTAATCTATACTATCTATACTAATATTATAAAGCTGAAGAGTTTGTTTGTTTGTTTGTTTGTTTGTTTGTTTGTTTGTTTGTTTGTTTGTTTGTTTGAACGCGCAAATCTCAGGAACTACTGGTTCGAATTGAAAAATTCTTTATGTGTTGGATAGTCTATTTATTTAGAAAGGCTATAAGCTATATGTATAAAATAATACTATCTGTCTGTCTGTCCATTTAAGCAAATCTCCAAAACGGCTACACTGATTTTGATGAAACTTCACAGATATGGAAAGAAAGTGGTCAAAAGTGACATACACTACTTTTTGTATGTCTGTATGGACGTCCATCTGTCTGGACGTCTATTCGAGCTAATCTCCAAAACGGTTAAACCGACTTTAATGAAATTTCACGGGTATGAAAAGGAGGTGGTGAAAAGTGACATACGCTACTTTTTGTTCGTCTGTTTGTCTGTACGTCTATGTGTCTATTCAAGCTAATCTTCAAAACGGCTCAACAGATTTTAATGAAACTTTGCAGACGTGAAAGAAGGTTGTCAAGAGTGACATCAGCTACTTTTTGTGTCTGTCTGTCGTTTGTCTTCACTGATCTATCAACGTAGATAAAGCCGAAACTACTAAGTCTAGGAAGCCGAAATTTGGAACAGTGGTTTATTTTATAACGTATCAATTTTTTATGAAAGGAATATTTGGAAATTTCAAATTTAAGGAGGGAGGGACGGAAGGGCTTTGTATGAGTCTTTATTCTTTAAAGTTAGAAACATAAAAATTTTGACATAAATAAATAAAGATGTCTTTCAGGGTTTTTGGATTTCCACATTTTAAGGGTGGGAAACGGGAGGTGAAAAGTATGGGAGTATCGGTTTTCCTAAAGGAGTGGGGAGAATGAAGATTGAAAGTTTGAATGGGTGTACCCAATATTAGTTTCAGCAAAAAGTATGTATAAACCATTTCGAAAGATAATACTACCTAAAACAGGAATATGTAGTCTACGCAAGCGAAGCTGCGGGCGGTCGCTAGTAAATAATAAAACATGAACCTGAACATGAACCAAAAAAAATCTGTAATAGGTAGTAAAAAAATAAATGCTTACCTATATTTAAAAAAAATGTAAATGTCAGTGTAGATTTTATTTAAAGCACAGCGCGTATCCTATAACATCATATAACATAAATATCTTAAAATGCTCATCATTCCCATTTTTTTTTGTTTTACCATACCGTACCATAAGCCGTGAATGCCCTAGTTGTAGCTTAAGCCTCCCCTCGGCATGAGAGGGTTCGGAGCTTAATCCACCACGCTGCTCCCGCGCGGGTTGGTGGATTTTGCTGCTACGACTGGCACAGTCAGTGATACTCGTAGTTATGTACATAAGTTAGAAACAACTTATAGGTGCCTTGGGATTCGAACCACGGCCTTCTAAATAAGAAGCGGTCTCGCTACAACTCGGCTATCACGACGTTAACACACGACATTTTTTGTTTTACTACAAAATAAAATATCACGAAAGCTGTTAGCGCTGTGTCTGTTGCTCGTTTCCTATCGGCGTGTGTGTACAGCCGACGACTTCTTACATCGGTGGTGGTCCGTATCAATACCTACTAAAAGGATTGAAGAACTATTTATTTATTTATTTATTTTTTAATGAAGCCTCCCGACAACGAATTTGCCTTACGGGTGGATGACAGAACTGTTACTTCAGCAATCGACGTCGCTCGCGAATTTGATTCTTTTTTCCAAAATATAAGCATTAAAATCACGGAACATTTGGGTTCATCTCCTGACCGTGCTGTAACTTTGTTAAAGGAAAATGTACCGACTCAGGGGTCAAAGTTCAGGTTTAAAAAAATAAATTCTTTTAATATTATTAAAACTTTTCAATCTTTAAAAATTAAAAAGACCGAGGATTTATGGGGGCTGTCGGTGAAAGTTATAGGTTCTGTTGTTCACATTATAGCACCATACTTGTCGAGTATATTTAACGAATGTATTAAAGCGGGCATATTTCCTCATTTAATGAAGTATAGCAGAATAATACCTCTGTTTAAATCTGGTGATAAAAAAGACCCCACTAATTATAGACCAATAGCAGTGTTGCCCACATTAAGCAAAATTTTCGAAAAAATCATGCTCGATCAAATGCTTTCTTATTTTATGTCCCACAATTTACTTCATTCTAGACAATTCGGTTTTACGAAAGGAAGATCCACAACAGACGCTGGCATTTTACTTTTGAAACATGTTTTTGATGCATGGGAAAATTCTAAAAATGCTATAGGGGTTTTTTGTGATTTATCGAAGGCATTTGATTGTGTTGATCATCGGACATTGTTGCTTAAATTAAAACATTATGGTATAAATAATTGTGCTAACAATCTAATAGAATCATACCTCTGTAATAGAATTCAAAAAGTTGATATTAATAGAGTTAAATCGAAGGGTTCTATTGTGAAAATGGGAGTTCCTCAGGGATCTATATTGGGTCCCTTTCTGTTTTTAGTGTATATTAATGACTTACCTTACTTGGTAGAAAAATCTGCCGAGATAGTGTTGTTTGCTGATGACACTTCTCTCGTATTTAAAATTAATAGAAATGAAGAGGAATTCTCAACAGTAAACTCTTCACTTTTGCAGGTCTTAAATTGGTTCAACGCTAATAACCTATTATTAAACGCAAATAAAACAAAATGTTTAAAATTTACATTGCCCAATGTTAGACAAGTTGATGTCAATTTGAGACTTGGAGGAGATTCATTAAGTTTTGTTAATGAAACTGTGTTCTTGGGCATTACTATCGACGCAAATTTACAATGGGGTCCTCATATTATGAGGGTGGCTGGTAAACTGAGCTCTGCTGTTTTTGCAATTAGGCAAATAAGAAGACTAACCGATGTGCCTACAGCGAGGCTGGTTTATTTTAGCTACTTTCATAGCATAATGTCATATGGCATTCTGCTATGGGGAAAGGCCGCTGACATTCAAACAATATTTGTTCTGCAGAAAAGGGCTATTCGAGCTATATATAAATTAAAATCTAGAGATAGTGTAAAGGCTCATTTTAGAGAAGGTAATATTTTGACAGTCCCTTGTCAGTATATTTATGAAAATATAATTTATGTACATAAAAACTTAAATGCTTTCTCTAGGGTAGGTGATGGCCACAACTTAAATACAAGACATAAGCATATGTTATCAATTCCCAGGTTCAGGCTCTCAAAAGTTAATAATTCTTTCATGGGAAATTGTATCCGTTTTTATAATAAAATTCCAAAAGAAATGTTAGACTTGAATTCTAATCAATTTATAAAGCGAGTTAAAGTCCAACTCATGAAAAAAGCTTACTATTGTATTACCGAGTATTTAAATGATAAGTGCGCATGGACATCATTGTAATAGTTGTAAGACTTTAAATTAAAAAAAAACAATTAAGAAAAACATATATTTAAATAAAATAAATAGGGAGGAGTTTCTTGCCGGTTCTTCTCCTCCTAGTTTTTGAACCGGTACCTAATCAATTTTTACGACTTTCAATAAGTGTGTGCAAACATCTTATATTGAATAAAAACTTTTTGAATTTTGATTTTTTTTTGAATTTATAACTGACCGATTGGCCGAGTGGTTATATACTCTAACTGGGGAGCTGAGGGTCGCGGGTTCGATTCCCGCCCGGTACAAATATTTGTGTGCATGAACATGTCTATTTGTTTCGAGTCTGGGTGTAAAATATCTAAATGAAAATGAAAAATTTTTTATTGATAATCCAGAGAAACAAAATAGTAACAGGTGTTGTATGTACATATATGTATACCTACATATAAATATATTTGTATACATTATTTAAAAAAAAGAATATTTAAGGATTATCAGTTGCCTAGTACCCCACAATAGAAGCATAATACTTGCTTACTTTGGGACTAGATGGCACTGTGTGGGATGTCTCGGATATTATTTATTAGAATATTTATATAGTAATTAGGATGTAGTACGTTTACGCGTCAAAATTAAGAATGTCAATCTTTTATAATACTTAATAGTGTTGTCGTGGTGATGTCCCACACAGATTGCAAAAAACTAGTGCTGTCCAGGGTTCTCACACAGAGAAAATTACGGGACACGGGCCACGGGACATTACATCATTAGGGTCAAAGTGAGAATCGCATCGAAATAATCAAACTAATTAGTTTGGTTTTTGAGGGTTATGTTGCTGTACTCTTTTGTAATTTAATAAAACAATTAATTGCAATATAATCTTTATTATAATATTTCAAAATGGAAATACATAGTTACATTGATTAAATTCAAAAAGTGTTCAAGCTTAATCGATAATCTGTTAGGTATTGAAACCTCTATATTACCTATTATTGAAACCCAAGTACCTATTATTAAAACGTAACTAAACATAACCTAAAACCTGTTATAAAATTTACAATGCCTTACGCATTAATTACACGGTACATTAATTATGTTATAGTTATATTGCAAATAAAAGTTACTTTTCAAGTTAACTAAAAAATTTAAAAGAAATTTTATTTAAAAGAATATTACTTATTATATTCAGCAACAATTTTTGTTTTTTACATTTATTTATCAAATCAAGGTTCATTTTCATTTACAATCTTATTCCAAAAACGGATGTGAACATAGGTACATGTCGCGTCGCAGTAACCAGTTTTAGGTGTAGCGGGACTCAGTGGAGCGAGGGGTATATGACTGTACCTGCGCAAGCACGCATAGAGCCTTGTAATCCGATCCGCCATAAAGTTTGTGGCGAACTATACGATCAACTGTTTTCTGCGCATATGAAGTTGCACTTACATCACAAATTCAAAAAACTGCTTAGAAAGTATGACTTTAATTTGTGTTTAATGTTATGTATAATAATAAAACACTTGGGACGTCCCACACATTGCCATCTAGTCCCAAAGTAAGCAAATATTTTGCTTGTATTATGGGTTACTAGATAACTTATATAAATATTTAAATATTCTTTTTTTTTAATTTTATAATACATACATGTATAGATACTTTAACACCCAGACACGGAACATGTTTATTATTATTTGATTGTTTGATTTTATTGATGTTAGGTATATATATAAATTTATAGGTAAGTTGTTTATTAAACTAAGAATTAAAAGAGCTTTATCATTTTATGAGGTCTATAAATTCAAGACAACTTTCTTTAAAATTAACAGATATCAATAACTATAGAGCATCTGTTTCTTTCGATTCGTTTGCTTCGCTCCGTAGTATCCAGCTAGTTATAACAAAGTAGGTTCATCATCATTATCAGCCCGTGTCTCTCCACTGCAGGATATAGGCTTCTTCCGAGGCTCGCCACCACACACGGTCCTCCGCCTTCCGCATCCAATTACCCCCGGTATGGTGCTTCAGGTCATCATTCCACCTGGCCGGGGGGCGTCCAACGCTTCGCTTCCTGATACGTGGCCTTCACTCGAGAACTCGTCTACCCCATCGGTGGTAGAGGATGGAAGAGGATCGGCTCATTGCCACTTCAGCTTGCTAATCGCTTCGGCTATGTCAACAACTTTAGTTCTTCTACGGGTAATTAGGTTCGACGAAAGTAGGTTAAGATTGCATAAGTACAACATCTTCATGATAAATAGGCGACACGAGTGGGAAAAAGCGGTGCAGTGGGGCAGAGGACGCTTCCCGGTCATCACTACCGCGAGCGTCGGTTCTTAGCTACGCTATGTCGACATCCTTACACGTGTGTTTCGCGCTAAGTATTACTGAACCGGCGCTAGTACTGAAGATGACTAACTTACTCGGGGCCGCGCGCTCCAAGGACTTTGGTTATAGCTCGTCCAACCATTCAGTATTTTAACTGGTACTGTACGACGACTGGACTACCGTTTAGCCTAGTGGGTAGCGATCCTGTCTACGAAGCTGGAGGTCCCGGGTTCGAATCCCAGGTCGGGTCAGTATTTATATAATGAATATCGATACTGGTACCGGGGCTCGGTTGTTATATGTATGTGGTGTCTTCGCTTGATACCCAAAACACAAGCTAGTGCTTAGTTTGGGGCCTAGACGTTGTTGTCGTGTATACGTTATTATTATTATTATATTATACGTAATTTCGTAATTTACGGGACAATACAGGACGGGTGGGAAAACTGGTGCTATCCGTAGTCGCCTCATCTTTTTTTATTTCGTCTAACAGTAAAAAGTATACTTATAGATTAACTTGCACATTTTATCATGTATTGCACCACGAAATCGGACTAATATTAACTATTATGACGTATCTGAAACGGACACCTGTTTTTGGTGTCATAAAAAAACATCGATATGTTTATCAGTTTCAATAAATCTATGGTTTTAACCACAGAGCATTAGAATAGGTTAGAATTGGCATGTACGCGGATACGCTGTCCTCTACAAGTATGTAGTATGTTCAGGCCCGGCGAGAGCCAGATCGGGCCCCGGGTGTAAAACATTGCGGGGCCCACCCCACCTTACTTTGAAAAAAAAAAAAAATTTACCGGGCCCCCGTTTCTTAGTCCGGGCCCTGAGTACTACTACCCTTACACCCCCCTATCACAGGCCCTGAGTATTTGCATACTTAAAACAGATCTAATAATTTAAACTTTAAACTGCGACATCAAAACATACCAAAGATGTGAGTGAAAGGGATGAACGACTTAACCGCTTTCTAAAATTATAAAAATTATAAAAATCAGGGACAAAACTTGAAACGTATGCGTAATATTTTTATTTCTTTTCGTTGTGTGAACAATTATTGTTGGGACATGTCTCTGAATAGATACTGTCACATGGCACCTCTATCCTACTTGATTCTCTGTGGTTTCACTGTCCACACTGGTCCAAACATTGCGTATGATGATAAGGGCAATTTAATACACCGACCGTATACTGGCTGTATCGCGTCGGTCGTTGAGCTTGTCTAGAATCAATCGAATAGGTGCATGTGATCGCTTGTGTGGACTACACGTTTGTATTATTATGGCTTTAGCACTAAAGTAGGTACCTATTATATATATAGGAATTTCGTACGTAACGTGCACAAAACTCTAGATAAAAATACTTTATAAATCAAACTTTTTCGTCAATGGATAAGTTTATTTTGATATCTGTGAACTTAGAAACGCTCGAATAGAAAGAAATTATCTACTTTTTTGCACTCCGAATATGCGAAAAGATCGTATCACCCATAGAGTAAATAAATTGGCAGAAATGTCATTTCATAGTATCGAAACTGTTAATTTCGCGAGGGTAAAGGCTGGCGCGCGGGGACCTCGCTGACTGAAACTTGCCAAAGATACACTTGCTAACTAGAAGAAGAGTAATAATAACAATAACGTATACATCACAACAACGTCTAGGCCCCAAACTAAGCATTAGCTTATGTTCCGGGTACCAAGCGAAGACACCACATACATATAACAACCAATACCCGGTACCAGTATCAATATTCATCATATAAATACTGACCCGATCTGGGATTCGAACCCAGGACCTCTAGCTTCGTAGGCAATATCGCTACCGACTAGGCTAAGCGGTCGTCAGAGTGGTTTGACGATTAGCACAGAAGAGTGCTTCTAGTCAATTCCTACTTTTATGGTGTCACCGCTGTTTAATAATAAAGGTAGGTACCTATATATTTTTAAGTGTATGAATTTGCCTCTAAGTTTTGTACAATAATTAAACAGTGTAATCTATGGTTTGTTAGGGTTTGTCATTAGTGATATATCAATACTCGTTCGTGCTCCACGATAAAATTGTCGGCTTACAAAATAAAACATTATGGCTCAAGAAAAGGTTAGTTAAATATTTGTCTGCGTAAAGTGAAAACTTCTTTTAATCGGATACGAAAAAAATTCTCGGTACGTTAAGCGTGACGGATCTGACGCCACACATATAGTTGAATACTTTTTCGAACTACACAAGTGCGCAGTGTGGACAGTGCGGTTTGAAAAATTATTAAAAAAGCCTAGAACCACCAATAAACTTTTGGACTACAAAGCTATACCTTTATATTTATATATATTATAGTATTATAGTATAGTATATACTATAATAGTAAAAAAACCCCCGACACAAAAAAAAAACTAACCTTTGAAAAGTTTAAAATATTACAAGTTTGTTCATTGTCTAATGATTTTTGATCCTTGAAAGCGTCTGGGACCGCTAATTATTAGGTATTTTAAGTTTTTTAAGGTATATTTTTTTGTGTCGGGGGTTTTTTTACTATTATAGTATATATTATTTCTACTTCTATGCCGATGAGTAATAATCATAAAACCGTGGTAAAGCTCGCTGGTCGATCACCTTCTTAAAATACTAGTTTTTAAACTTTTTAAAGGTTAGTTTTTTTTGTGTCGGGGGTTTTTTAAATTTTAAATTTAATTTTTATTTCAAAATTTTTAAACTGTTATTTAGTTAAACCAATTCATACATGATCAAACAAAAAAATAATTTTCAAGTTTTTAGTTTTTATTTCGTTAGTTAATATTCCTCATTCTCTTTCAATATAGTGTACATTATGCTACTAGTCAAGCCCTTTCATTTGATACCTATATTGATGGAGTAGTGAAAAAAAAATTCGCCATTTTGTGCTGGCGGCCATCTTGGATTTGAAATTTGTCATAGTGTATAGTATTCTATTAGTCAAGTCCTTTCATCTGATACCCACATTGATAGAGTAACGAAAAAATATGGTATCCGCCATTTTGTGCTAGCGGCCATCTTGGATTTGAAATTTGTCATAGTGGCTAGTATTCTACTAGTCAAGTCCTTTCAATTGATACCCATATTGATGGAGTAGTGAAAAAACATGTGATTCGCTATTTTGTAGTGGCGGCCATCTTGGATTTGAAATTAGTCATAGTGTATAGTATTCTACTAGTCAACGACTAGAAGTAAATCAGCAAAAACGGCTTTGAGAGAAAGCGAGGTCGCGGACTCCGGGCTCACGATGACGAATCGACACGTGTCCCCGCCAAGGCCGATCTCGTCGATGGGCAGCCGTCCCGTCGGTCCAAAACCAAATGCGTCGCCTGTGCAGTCGATCGTCGATTTCAATGAAGTTTCAACGAGTTTCAGTCGAAGGTTGGAGAACCTGCGCCATGAATCGCGATGGAGTAGTGAAAAAAATAATGTAATTCGCCATCTTGTCGTGGCGGCCATCTTGGATTTGAAATTTGTCATAGTGTATAGTATTCTACTAGTCAAGCCCTTTTATTTGATACCCATATTGATTGAGTAGCGATAAAATATGATATCCGCTATTTTGTGGCAGCGGCCATCTTGAACTGATTTTCATCAAACATAAGTAAGAACACTCCCGACTAATTCACCTTTCATATTAAAAAATCTGCATTCAAATCGGTTCATCCGTTTGGAAGCTACGATGCCACGGACAGATACACAGATACACACACACGTCAAACTTATAACACCCCTCTTTTTTCATCGGGGTTAAAAATCTGATCAAGCGCTATTCAACTGGACTTTTAAATATCTTAAGCCGCGAATGCGGGGGAAGGTATACGGCGAAGTGTGGAAGGGGTCAACACATTCAGCAACAGTCAGTCACGGGTAGAGCAAATAATTATAGCGCCGAAGTTTCAAAGTCCATTTAAATGCTACTACTATGCCGACGAGCCTTAAAACTGCGGTGAAGCTCGCCGGTCGATCACCCTCGTTATGGCTTTCCGGCATAGGTATAATATTAATTAATTAAATTTTGTTTTATGGACATTTCATGGACCTATCCTATTTTTAGGTTAACATTCCAACTGTGATATTGAACAATGGACGCACAATGCCCGCTCTTGGTTACGGAACTTGGCTGGGTTTTAACAGTGAGGTAAGATCATTTTTATTGTTTTAAATTTCGTAAGCTGTAATCATCTGAAAAATAGTCAAACTCATGGTACGACACATGGATGACATGACGGACATTACATAATTATGATAATTGGTAAGTTGCATAAATTGATGGCGCCGTTATTTTATAAAAATTATTTCCCGCCTGTTTTTAACTGTTTTTTTTGTCATCGTTTTTTGAAGGGAAAACTTCTTTAGCATCGTTGTGATTTGAAAGTCGATGAAACGAAAAAGCGACGGTAAAAAGAGAGAGACTCATAAATTCATAAGATTTAGCGCGGGAGAAAATGAGATAGGAAGCATTATACAGTGTTTCTTATGTTCGTGGTTATGTATGTATGTAAGTAATATATTTATT
Source organism: Luffia ferchaultella (assembly GCA_949709985.1). Classification (NCBI taxonomy): domain Eukaryota; kingdom Metazoa; phylum Arthropoda; class Insecta; order Lepidoptera; family Psychidae; genus Luffia; species Luffia ferchaultella. The sequence goes on from OX453269.1 coordinate 10,700,821, forward strand.
CATAAAAAGTACACTTTCACTCAAACCATGCCCCGCAAAACTACTTACGCAGTTTGACTGCAGATAACTAACTATCTTTGTGCTCTGCTTCGTACCCCCTCCACTCGTGTTTACCAAGGCATAGTGAGAGTTAACTTGTGCCTCAGCGTTGTACGTGTGTTAATACATGCGTAGTACAAAGCTTGAGAAAAGGCATCACAACAACCGTGGTGTTTTGTATACGTGTACGTATTATTTATAATAAAATTATAAATTTATTTATAATAAAAAAAGAGACAGCGCTATACGGATAAAAGAGAAGGTGGAGATGCCTTCTTCCTTATCGGTATAGCGCTGTCTCGGGCTCTCGCTTTCGCTCGGCGAGTGTGTACAAGACAGTGCACAAGGCTTTGCGAAACGAGAACATGAAATAGCGAGGTCTAAGTCCCTTTGTCTCTTTTCTTCTAGGGTGACAATAATCTATTTTCATTTTTTTTCTTCTCTCATCTTGACTTTTGTTGCTAGTGCTCTATAATAACAATATGACTTAAAATGAACTAATAAACGAGAAAAGATGACAAAAATCTGATTAGTGGATGTGCGTGATAGAAAAGTTGGCAGCTAAAGAAAAATTTTTAAAGATTAAAAAAAGGTAAGAGAAATTTTTTTATTTAAATCAAATTGCCGACACCTTAAAAACTGCCAAATAACAACAATTGCGTGTCGAATCACATGTTTTCATAGCCATACCAAAAACAAAAATTAATCAGAAAGTCATCAAAAAGTGCATCAAGTAAATTGCGTAATCCAGAAAATAATCAGAAATCAAAAACTATGATCAAACTTATGATTTTGGTTGGTCATAAGTTTTTGTATATAGTATCTACCCTATCTTCTATTATTATTACGAAACTTTTTTATATTTTTCAAAACATATTTCAAGAAAGTTAGTCACTAAAAGCGGCAACCCGTATCAAAATATGATCCATCGGCGGAGAATTATCACCTCCAAAATAAATTGTGAAGCAGTTAAAACTTTTAAAAATCAAAGCTTCAAACACCTTAATTGCCTTAATAAATTAGCGACAGGCTCCTCTTATATACAATACCGCTTGAAATATAAATCTCCGATTCGATCACAGAAATAAAGGTACCCAGATTATGATTTATTATTTGATAGCTGACCGCCTCTATTTAGAAATTAATTAAGTTCTACATAAGTAAGAAGCCAAGCAAGACAAGTTACGTATTTTTGCACGTCTGGGTCCCCAGGACCCATCACTTAGGAAATACCTCGTTAAAAGGATCCCAATGTGCTCAAACACGCTGCACAGAAGATTGGGAATTTTCTAAACATCAATGTTTCAAATATATTTCTCCTAAATTTTGTCTCGCTTTACTGCCTTATGCAAACGTGCGAACTTAAAAATATAACTTTGTCCAGGTGACCAGCACCTTTTCTTTCCAAAAAAAACCAACAATCCCAAAAATCCCCAATAATCCGGCGTACAAAAAGTAATTTAAAATACTCAAGCAGTATTTCTAAGGCCAAAATGTCTTGCACTTGAGTGTTGGAGCGGGACTCAGAGATAAGAAATATTGGTTAAGTGGGAAAAGTAGTTTCGTGATAAAAAAAAAGTAGCCTATGTCACTTCTGACAACGCCCTGTTCATTTCTGCAAAGTTTCATTTAAATTGGATCAACCGTTTCGGAGATTAACGGGAACAGACAGACAAACAGACTTATTTAGACATTATTTATTTATTTAGACAGTATTTTATTTATATGGAAAATGGATTTATTATTTATCTTGCAATTAACTAAGGGAGAATACAGTTTCCGTAATGACGTCAACACTTTTATTTTATAAATTACAAGCGAATTGCAATTTATTGTTAAAAACCTGCTTTAAATTCCACAATGTAAGATTTACTACTGACCAGTTTTTTAAAACCATATTTGAAGTTACCTGTGAAAAAATTTGCTACAACCACCCACTGATTCTCTTCCACAGTATCTTATACAAGACTTTTTAACCATTTTTTAATGGAGATATGAAGAATATTTTAAAAACTTAAACCAAAAAACCAATGCAGGAGAAATTTTCCCAAACCTAGTAATTTCAATTGACAAGTTGATTTTAGCTTATAGCTTACTAACTAATAAAATCAAAAGTAACACTTTTTAATGCTTAAAAACGTGATAGCGTTTTACGTCACATTTAGGACGGTGAACGTTATGATCCATCGTCATCATACGATATCAATATAATAAGACGAATCGCATACTATATATGTAACAACCGTAATCAATTTCGTGATGGGAAACAAATTGTACTACATGCCGCGATTGGTTGAATGACGATCATCCTGTTTACGGCGGATCATCTATCTATATAATGAATGTTGTTTTGTATTTTTTATTCATTCCGGTTCCTGTGTCCATTGCGATCAGTCGTGTTCGGTCCTCCGAACGCCTTTCCGCCCCGCGGAGCGGAAGCTGTAGAGTTTAATCCGCCTTCCCATCGCAAGGGTAAAACAAAAAATAGATTTTATTATCTATGTGTTCCTATATCATCCTACGCTGAAACATTTGCCTACGCTGGATTGATTCCTGCTGCTGATTCCTTTTCGCACTCATGTAATTAGACATTTTAGATTTTCCATCTGATGCTCCATTGGTATTTTTGTACGGAAGTACTACATATTTTTTACTAGTTGGTGCCGTGGGAGATGGGTAGGTGTCTACTTTGGGACGCCACGTGTGTCAGCACATTTGCCGCCTCTCACCTTGGTCGCACCGTGGGAACGGCCGGAGCCGCTGCGGAGTCTGCAGCCGCCAGAAAACGAGTCAAATACTCTACTCTGGAGAGTAAATACTTGTTCGTCCCTCTTGCAGTGGAAGATGCTGGCTGTTGAAGGATTGAAGCCAAACGTTTCGTCGCGAGCATCGGCCGCCGTCTAAAAGAAAGGGGACTCGACCCCCGTTCCGGTTCCTTCCTGGTGCAAAGAATTGCCATTGCAATTTAGCGCGGCAATGCGATGAGCGTCATGGGCACATTTGCGTCGGGGGCGACGAGGGGTGGATTATTGGATTAGTTTATTTTTTTTTATTATTATTATTTTCATTAGTTAAATATACTAATCTAATATCTATTTTGTGTGACTTCTGGTTTTTAATATATCTTGGTATGCGGATGTTTTTTACTATATCACAATATTTTTGTTTTTAACATAGTATTTTAAATTTGCACTGCAAAAAGAACTGGGAATTTTGAACCTATTATCTGTTTTTTTTTTAATTTTAATAAATATTTCCTACTAATTTAAGAAAATATTATGGTCACCTTAGTAATATGACGTCACAAACTTCAACTTTGACAATACACACGTCAAAATTACCCAAATTCTCGGTTTAGTTGCCAGTACAAAACATCCTTTTTAAGTATAACTGAAAATTTTTATAAATTTGTAAACGGTAACGTAATAACTTTCAAAAATATTATTATCATCCGAATACCAAGACATATCAAAAACCAGAAGCCACAGAAAATAGATATAAGACGAGTATTCGTATATATATAAATTAATAATGAACCTACTAGATGAAATATTTTTTTCTAATGGTAAGTGTTAGAAAGAGACAAACGAACTCACCGGTAGCTATCTCCTACAAACTCAGTTTGCCTCCTTTACGGCTTACAATTCAAAATGAACCTTATGAATAACGCAAAAGTTTTATTTTTGTATTATACAGTTTCGAGAGTGTACAGTCCTGAACCTACGTAGTAGGTACTAATGGTACTATTACGTCCATGGTGTACAGTTAGCGTTATGTCAGAGGTTAGCTTCATTGACCCATCTCTTTCAACCAATCACAGAGCTTAGTTTTTACATCACGTTAATAGAGTTACGAGAACATATCAATATATGTACAGGCTTTTTTCTATTATAAAGAGGAGAGTCCAATGTTACTCAGTAAGCCGGTACTGGCGGGGAGGCCGGTATAATTACCCGCCAACATTGTAAGAGCTGAACGATTTGAGACGACATTAATTTTCATAAATTAATTGAATTTAATAAATAATATTGATGTAAACAACTCACCTCTCACCCTCACCATCACTGAAGTAGCGGATTTGACTCTCTTTTGTGTGCAGGTCGGTTTATTTATGAATGGCCGCCCATGAAAGAAAATACCTACTACCCGAAGGTCTGATTTTATAAAATCCTAGTAGTGCAAAATAATTTCCCTGTAGCTTAGGTACCGATTCCTACAAAGTAGGTTAAACCTTATTCAACAGTAAAATGTGTTTACGCAATGACATCCACCAACATAATTTAATACTTAGCATTACCAATTTGAAGTTATAAATACGTTTATTGAACTACTTTTTTACCATTATTTCGATCTTGGCCATAATATTATGAGATTACTAATAATTAATTCGTTTTCTGTGTCACCATGTGTTTTCTTGAAGCGCTGGCAAGTAGCACAAATTGCTGGTCCTTGTAATTTTGAGCGTTCTTTAATTGAGTGACCGACACAACCGCAGTGCCTACAAGTAGATTCAGTATCTCGGCAATATTTCGCCGTATGTCCATATTATTGGCATTTGTAACACCTTGTTACAATTGTGAAGTCTCTCACTGGGCAAGAAGTCCAATTTATAAATAGCCTTTCCTGTTCAATGAGGGCTTTCCTTAGATCGGCTGATAGTTCAAGTGTATTATAATTACAGTAAGGCGCAACTTTTCGCGTTCTACCTATATGCTGGTATTTGCCTGAAATATTTTGTTCATACGGGCATTCGAAAACTTCCGTGAGCACACCTAATAAAATCACATTAGGCTTATGTTTTGTAGTCTCTTCAACTATTAGCTCTGATGTTTTAAGCTGCTCCGACTGCTTTAGCTTAACAAGAACATCCTTCCCTTCAGTGATAATAATAACGCCGCCACCTTTGGTATTTCTCATTCCACAGATATGGAGTTTCATTTCTTCAGGCTTGATGATGGTTTTAATAAGCTTCTTAGTTTATTCACTTCACAATAATTATATCATCAGCCCAATAATACAATTTTTGAAAAGGCTTAGGCCTCCTATCGGGATGAGGCTGCTCCAATGCGGGTCGGTGGATTTTAACGACTGCCATCTATTGATGGCAACCGAGACCGAGGCTTAACATGCTCTCCGAGGCACAGAATCAGTGTTAGTTATAGTTAGAAAAACTCATTGGGACATTGGTACATGCCCCGGCCTTCAAACCACGGCCCGCTTATTGTGGCCTATTCACGGCCACAATAAGTGGGCTCGCTGCCACTCGGCTATCACGACCGTATATCACTATCACTACGTATTATAAAATACAGTCCCCCGGCAAATCATGTCTGTCTGAACGCGATTAACTCAAAAACTACCTATATAACGGATTTGCATTTAGTTGACACTAATGGACGAAGTGATTCAAGAGGAAGGTTTGTTTGTATAATTCATCAATGTTTTGTGCGAATTAGTTGAAATATTACGATTATTGTTGAAGACGTCGGAAGAAATCTAGCCGACTGGAAGCTTTCATCGAAAATACTGCCTAATCCCTTTGAAATATAACAATAACAATGTACGGAGGAATTGTTTCTCTTTTGTAGGACTAAAAAAAAGTCTGCGATGAGATATGTCTAGGTTTTAGGGATAGTATACCTATATTAATAGTACGACAATTGCTAAAGGACTAGTAATCGGCCATGAAACAATTTTCACTCATTTGAAATAGTCTGGGTATATATATTTTTTTTATTTAGTGAGGGCCGAATCTGTATATAGACACCTGCGCGTTCGACCTACCGCGCAGGTAGTGCCGGGTTGGGATTTCTACACAGAAGGTGCAGCCCGACCGGCTAAACGACATCCTCGACCTATACTCCGGAGAGTGTATAGGATTTGACTTGAACGACAACCGGACGCATTGAGGATGCTTCGGTGCGTTGCTGCCTTTGATGGGCGGTGCCTTAAGGGCGCCGCTTCATCGGCGTGTGATTATTCTAGAGATGAGGGCCGAAAAAAGTTCTATATTCGGGTGCCATACAAGCTCACTGCAAGAACCTTATTGAAGCGCGTACTAATTTGTGATTCTTTATTAAAAGACTAATAGACATTGACGGTAGGTCATTCGAGCACTCAAAAGGAGCACAATCAGAGCTACCGAAATAAATATAAGCAAATATCGACTGGCAAAATAAAAGAGTACAACCTAAAAATGGCAATTAGGAGCGGGGACGGAGCGGTCGTGGAGGCGATGACGAAACAACAGCGATGAGGCACGACTCCCCGGCTGGCAAGTTTCGGTTCCAAATGGCTATATTGAAATCCCCTAATTTGGTCCCTAAAAGTTCCCCCTAAATTAAGATCCATAATGTCAAAATTAGTTTTAAGTGTTCCCAAAAATGTAAAGCACTTGAGTTGGCCGCACACTCAAAATCATGAAGCGCAGTGGCAGGAGTGGCGGGTTATTCTGTTCCCTCAAAAATGGTTGAGCAGGGTGACGGCTGCTTCTTCTCGCCGTGTCTGTGAACAGGCGCTGCGTGGGGGGATTAGGCCAGCTCGGGTGTGCTTAAATCATAAAAGTGTCATAAATGTAAACATTTAAAAAAAAAAATATGTATGTATATATATATGATTAGATAGAGAATAGGATATAGGTAAGGTAGGGCAAACTCACTGACACAAGAGAACACTGCAAACGCGGTGCATGTGTTGCTCATAAAATTTAGTAATAAAAGCTCATATAAGAACATGGACTTCGAGTCTATGGTAGATGAAGTTAAAATAAAAAAAAAAAAAAATAAGTAGGTACCTACTTATAGTAAATGAGGTAATTTTCGAAATTTTATTACAAACTAATTTGCAAACAAAAATAATAATAGTAATAACAACAACAACGTCTAGGCCCCAAACTAAGCATTATCTTGTGTTTTGGGTACCAAGCGAAGACACCATATACATATAACAACCAATACCCGGTACCAGTATCGATATTCATCATATAAATACTGACCCGACCTGGGATTCGAACCCGGGACCTCCAGCCTCGTAGGCAGGGTAATAAAATATAAAAATAGTATTTGGGAGATAACACAATTTTTTGTACACTTACAAATATACTATATTATGTCCCCTACGTACGATTTTTCTGTGATTGGTATTCGCTACCAGTTCGTTCGTTCGTTCGCTCAAAAACGTATGTTTGAATTTATTTTTTACTTATTTATATTATGTTGTTATCTAAATGAAACTTTGTAGATTTATTAAATAAATAGGTAATGTATGACAATGCCTTAAAAACAAATCGAACATCATAATGGTTATTGACAAATGGGACCTGAAAAAAATATTGTTTCTTGGTTTTAAAATCCCGAAATCAGTATGGAGCCTTAACTCAGCAAGTCTTGTGAAATTTGTTACAGTTAGGTTTTAAATTTTGAGACTCTGTATCTGCCCTTTGCTTTTCTTGAAGTTGATCAACGCGCGTACTTACATTTCTTGCTGGAGGCGGCAAATGGTTCCAACGATATATCGTGACGATGATATCGTCCAATCTTCATTATTAAATGTTGAAAAGCTCTACTTCAACAGTGAAGGTATAAAAATAGGAAGATAATGAAGATAAAACAAAAAAATACAATTTTGTAATATTCTAACCTAATCAGATAAAATTAATAAACATACTGTAAAACAATCAATCAACAATTTGTCGCGATAGAAGAGTGATAGCGAGCCCGCTTCTTGTTTAGAAGCCGTGGTTCGATTCCCAGGGCATGTACCAATGAGTTTTTTCTAAGTTATGTACCTACATCAATAGATGACAGTCGTTAAAATCTACCAACTCGCAGTGGGGCTGCGTGGTGGATTAAGCTCCAAGCTTCCTCAACCCGAGGGGATGCTTAAACCCCTGCAGTGGGGCATTATGGGCTGACGGTACGGTAACCAATATACGTATCATTCTAAAATAAATACATTTGTATGTATTATGAAGAATATTTGAGTACGTATATCAGTTGTCTAGTACCCATAATACAAGCTTTGCTTAGTTCGGGACTAGATAGCGGTGGTCCCAGGTATTTATTATTATTCTTAAGCTGTTTTTAAGAGCAGAGCAGGGGTGAAAAGAATAGCGTTTAAGTACCTATTCCACGCCAATATAGTCGCGGGTGGATGCTACATTGTAGTATTTAATATTTGTACCATTCTTATTCAGATGGACTTGGATATGCCGACAGTCGACAAAATGGTGGAGGCTTTAGAATACGCCATCGATATCGGCTACCGGCACATCGACACGGCACATCTCTACCGCGTGGAGCCCGAGATCGGCGAGGTGATAAAGCGCAAGGTGCAGCAAGGTGTCGTCAAGAGAGAAGAGCTGTTTATTACGACTAAGGTGAAATAATCTGTATATCCATACAACCATATCAGTCCATTATGCCCTACTTCAGGGGCTTAGGCCTCACCTTGGGGCGAGGGTGCCTGGAGCTTAATCCACCACGCTGCTCCGATGCGAGTTGGTGGATTTTAACAACTGCCATCTGATGATGGATAGTTATGTACTTAAATCAGATAAAAACTCATTGATGTATCTACGTACTATTAAATACATATAAATGTGCATTAACACACACCCTAACGACTCCCCAAACACAAGCACACCTTAACACAAACACATACAAGAACACGCCCACATAAACACACACCCACACACACACACACACACACACACACACACACACACACACACACATACGCTCATCAAAGTTACATATCATATCAATTTATTTAAGTTTGTAGTTATGGAAGAGTGGAGTCTCCTGACACAGGCATTACATGCTTAAAAGGAGCCTTCAATCATTAGTAAAGTTATGTTAAATATTTGTTAGGTGAATAAAAGATTATTATTATTACACCGGTTTCTGGGGTTCGAACCACGGCCTTCTAAATCAAGAAGCGGGTTCTCCACCAAGCGGGCTATCACGACACCTATCTGTCGACGTATCGACGTATGTGGACTTACGTATCGCCACAGACCTATATGTATAATATCTAAATAGTCATACACTCATGCACTCATTCATAACCAATGCCGAGCCCATAAAGTTTGACAGCAGCACTTGGTTTTAATCTCAGTTTTAATAGAGTCATAGAAGTCACTTCAAACGCAATTTCGCGGAGGCGAAGATCGGCGCGCGGGGACCTCGCGGGCACTGAAACTCATCATTTTACACGAGCTAGTTAGAGTATGACTGGTTAGACGGTAAACGCGGAAGAGGGCTTCTAGTCAATTCGTATTTTATGGCCGAGCCGAAAATGCTGATGTGAAATCACACAAAATTTGGACATTAGGTTTGTTTTCTGACGTAAACCTGCCAGCCAGTAAAACAGCCAGTAAAAAAGAATTTATCAAAATTCTACCTCTAAGGAGATAAAGACATTTTGGAAAATTTTATCTTTAACGAGCTTGAAATACGAAATTGTTGCATATGTCATATGTGTGTGTACGCTGCGTCGTACACCTTCGTAAAAAAAGCAGTGCATAAATAGCTACAGTCGAGTGTGGTCGTTTCTCTTACCAACCGCAACCTACAATCCCCAAATACCCTACATTGCCGACGAGAATAAAAAAAATATATAGTGTAATAAAATTAATACAAAATATATAATAAATTAGTGTCGAAACATGGAAAACGCGTGTAATATTGACAAGTTGCCAGCATTTGAAGAAGCTGGACGACCACTTTCAACCTTGGAAGTGCGTACTGGCCGAGTGTCACCGGTTCCATGGAGCCGTACAACACCCTGGTAAATAGCTTCGAACATGGGCGGCACCTGTGCGCAGTTTGGTCGCGGTCTGCCGCTTTACGGCTTTTGACGTGACGCTGCGTGATAGGTTCGTGCTGGGCACGATGGCCGGGCTGTCTCGGGACAAGTTATTTCTCGAGGAAGCGGCAACATTCACCTTGGTTTGGGCACTCGACATCGCTGAGAGCGTCCGTGGTGCGCGGGAAGCGTGGACGGCGGCAGCGGCGGGTGGCGAGCGGCGCCAGCGGGGACCACTTACACCGGAGATCTGAATCGCGTATATGGTGAAAGGAAATGTGCAGTTTGCGGTTGTAGTGACCACAGTGAAAAAATGTGTAGTAAATACGTGTGTAAACAGTGTGGGGTGAAAGGGCACTTGAAAAAAATGTATCCATGTAATAAATCTGTCTCAGGAAAACATAATTTCCTAGAGAGCACCTTCGACGCTGGTGATGACGGTAAGAGTAGCCTGATTTGTAACATTCATACTAAAAATGGTGAAGCTATGATTTAAAGGGTTAAAATGAACGGATTCGATATTTGTTTTGAAATTCAATTCAATTCTTTATTGCTTTGTCATATGTACATTTTTAGGTGGTTAGACAAAATTTATATTTTGTCTGATCAGTTCATTTTTTCATTCATATCAACGATTTCTGAAAATTTAAATAAAAAATGCTTTAAAAAAGTTTTGTTTAAAAATGTATTTACGGGGACTTCGTCATTTTCAAGGACCTCTAATGCGAATCACATGAAATTCGGATATTAGGTTTATTTTTTGACGTAAGCATCTACTAAGAAAGGTTTTTTTTTAAATATTCACCCCTGAGGGGGTAAAACAAAGGGAGCAATTTCAAAATTCACTATAGAAAGAACGTGTAATGGTAAACCATGGAAAATCGAGTAGGCTAGAGGTGCCATGTGACAGTATTTGTTTAGAGACACGTGTCCCAAGAATAATTAGTCACACAACATTATCATCAGCCCATTCTTACCCCACTGCAGGGGCTTAGGCCTCCCCCAGGGCGAGGAGGGGGGGCTTGGAGCTTAAGTCCACCACGCTGCTCCACTGCGGGTTGGGAACTGTAACGACCGCCATGTATTGACAGCGTCCGGGACCGACTGCTTAACGTGCCCTCCGAAGCACGGTGTCAGTGATATTGTGTACTTAAGTCAGAAAAACTCATTGGTACACGCCCGGATTCGAACCATGGCCTTATAAATTTGAGACAGGTTCGTTGCGCTCTGGGCTATCACGACACAGTCACACAACGAATAGAAATAAAAATGTTACGCATATGTAAACAATTTTGTCTCAGAAGTATATATTTTTAAAAAGAGCGGATAAGTCGTCCATCCCTTTCGCTTACATATCAAGTATGATTTGATGTCGCATTTTAGATTTTGGGTTATAAGATCTATATTAAGTAAGCAACATACTTCATAGGTACTTAAAGGGGCTTAAACAGCGTATCCGCCTACATGTCAACTCTAACCTACTTTAACACTGTGGTAAACTACAGATTCATTTCATAACGCTTAAGTAATATTTTTCTTCATTTCTCAATGGGAACACCCCGTTGATCCGGAATCTTACTTATTTTCGAACGTCGGATTAACGAGGTTCTAATGTACGATACTTATTTATAAAAATCCACGTGATACCTTTATTTTAGGTGTGGCAAACTTACCACCGAGAGAAACAAGTGGTATTGTCAGTGAGGAATTCCCTGATGAGACTCAAATTAGACTACGTGGATCTAGTTCTGATGCATTGGCCCATGGCACACGATGTGAGTACCATATATTTACTAATACTTTGACGACCGCTTAGCCTAGTGGGTAGCGACCCTGCCTACGAAGCTAGAGGTCCCGGGTTCGAATCCCAGGTCGGGTCAGTATTAATATGATGAATATTGATACTGGTACCGGGTCTTGGTTGTTATATATAAATAAAAAAAAATTATATATGTATATATTATAAAGAATATTTAAGTATGTATATCAGTTGTCTAGTAACCCATAACACAAGCATAATACTTGCTTACTTTGGGACTAGATGGCGCTGTGTGGGAAGTCCCATGTATTATTATTATTATTATTATTATTATTATTATTATTATACTAGGGTGTCTACACGGTACAAAACTCGCGAAGTAAAATTTCTGAATGTAAAAAAAACTAATAAAATCGGAGCTCCCATACCTATAATACTAGAACCTTTGATTATATTATAATTTCTGGGTAGAGAGTCGGCGCGGCAGGCGCGGCTTCAAAAAACGTAAATAAAAATTTCACATAATGCTAGTTTACGCATTATGATTATGAGGCATTTATTTATTTAGGTACATCAACAACATGCTGTACTAAACGCTTATAAAAAGTATGTTTGATATGATATGATATGAAAAAGAATGGCGTTGATTGAGCCATCGCAGCGAGACGATAGTGTAAACGAAATCTAAACGACCAAATTGTATAGGCGCCTAGTTCGGTAATCCTTTACTAAGTTAACATGGCTATGTCATTTGACAGTGTTATAATTAAATTAACCTGTCATGTGAAGTATCAATAAGAAGCTTTTGAAAAATTAAAAGAGGCCATTTTATTTTACGATGTTTAAATGATTTTTTTAACTGTACCTAGGAATTTAAACGTACAACTTTTAATTATTTTTGTCATTGGAAATGACTTTCATTTCGTTAGAGTATAGGGGGTCATTTGGGAGTTTTGTGAGACAGGCAGATTGCACAAAAAGTTTTCGAGATATCGGAATGAACGTGGTGTAGAAAGACGCAGCTCGGCGAGCTCTACGGGATGGCAAGAGATAATTTGGAAAAAGTTCAAAAACAAAAAAAATATCGGCATAAAACGAAAAAAATAGCAAGTTTTTTCCCCGATTTTAATTTTGGGAGCCTGATATCTCAAGAACTAGGTCCGAATAAGAAAAAAATAAAAAAACGGTTCGGGGTAATTAGACGGGGGATCGATTGAGACTAAAATTGTTAGAATCGGACAACCGGAAGTAGTGGTTAAGGGTGCCCTTAGTTGGAAGTCGGATATGCGTCGGTGTTACATTTCGTACTAATTCGGTTTGTTCGATCGAAATGTCGTACAGAATGTTATATTTCGAAGTTTTAAGCTTATTCAAATACAGTTGTGTTATTTTTATTGCGAAAAAAATTTTCATTTTATTACGTAACACATATTAATTTATTTTTAAAGAAGTTCATAGGTATAGGTTATGGGGGTAGATGACGTCGCATAGACGTATTCATCTCTACACAGTGTTCTTCTGAACATAGTCCAAAAATAGTGCGCATAGAGCTTATCGAACTAAACAAAAAGAAGTGTAAAATAAGTAATTAAGCGGCGTAAACTGACGGTTACAGAGAAAAAAATTTAAAATAACATTTTTTTACCACTTTTTTATGACAATTGATAAAGACCATAGAGTAAATTTATTTGACAGCAGCGCTTGGTTTTAATAGAGTCATAAATGTAAATTCACAGTATCGAAGTGACATTACGCAATTTACAATTTTGCGGGGTCTAAGACTGGCACGCGGGGATTTCTCGGGAGTAAAGAGCGGCGCGCGGGGACATTGCGCACTGAAACTCGGACTAAAATTCGCCATCTTACACCAGCTAGCTATAGTATGAGTGGTTAGACGGTAAACGCAGAAGAGAGCTTCTAGTCAATTCGTATTTTTATGACAAAAACACAGGATTACAAAAACACAGGATTACAAAATGAAAGTGAGAAATGTCAGTAAAAGCTGGTTCACTTGCAAATTTAATAAAAGACCATGAGTTTGTTACGCAAATCATTAACTAAAGAAAAAAGGCAATTAAAGGTAATAAAAATAATTTAATAGTCACAAATATCACTTCACAGTATCGAAACTGTCAAACGCAATTCAGCGGGGGTGAAAACCGGCGTGCGGGGAACTAGCGGACTGAAACTCACCATCTTCCACCAGGTAGCTATGGAGTATGAGAGATGAGACGGTAAGCGCAGAAGAAAGCTTCTAGTCAATTCGTGCTTTTCGAAAATCTAGAATTGACAAAACATACAGCTGAACAACTCTCGGAAAAATATTAAATATTCTAGTATGGTGTCCAAGCATTTAAGTGGTCTGTGTTGTGACAATTTTTTCTCGGTAACCGTTTAGTTTTATCCAACTGCTTACTTGAAATTTTTTGTTTAGTTTGATAAGTTCTATTTGCTCTATCTCTTTGGAGTATGTTCAACCGAACAAAGAAATACGTTACAATTTTTTTGGATTGCGCTATAGTCAGGTAAAAAGAAATATTTCCTGGTTTTTATCAATTAAAGGGATAAGTGGACAAAAGTGTTAAATAACAAAATGAGTATATAAGAGGAAGTCTGAAAGTAGCGCCGATCATAGAGAGACTGAGAAGCAATAGGTTTGAGTGGTATGGGCATGTGATGAGAAGGAATGAAAGGCATATTACAAGGAAAGTGATGAGTATGAATGTGGAGGGATGTAGGGGTAGGGGACGACCCAAGAAGGTATGGATGGATTGCGTGAGAAAGGATATGTGTGTGAAAGGTGTGAGTACTGAGATGACGACTGACAGAGATGAATGGAAGAAGAACACATGTTGTGCCGACCCCACTTAGAGTGGGATAAGGGCAGGAGGATGATTATAACAAAATGAGTTATGAATGTTTTTATTTGGCTCCTACCACATTTGCAAGCCTGAAATGTATGCATGTCTGTCAGTATAATACCTTTGCTATGGGTCTTTATTTTTGACACGAATCAAAATTTGCGCAGTCGATTTTTGATCATTTAAAATCTAATTCCTTCCAAAAAGTCGATTTATTTTGTTTTCTCAGATAACACCTCTGTCCACTCCCCCTTCAATTATTTTATTATTTTGTTAGAGTCAGTTTTAAGTACCCAGTTATTTATTTGATATTTTTTATAGGTAGTTAATTTTAAAATTTAGTGTTAAATCAGATTTTAATTTAACGTAAGCTTTTATTTTTAGGTATTATTATTCAATAAATAGGTACTTTATATAATATAGTAAAACTGGTTAGTGTACAGTAATTATTATTGTATTTAACACTTTCAGGAACAAGGCAACGACCTAAAAATCGATTATATAGAAACCTGGCGCGGTTTCGAAGCTGTTCTTAGAGCTGGATTGGCGAAATCGATCGGCGTTTCGAATTTCACAGTCGAGCAACTGAAGAGACTCATGGCCTTCTCCAATATAGTGCCAGCTGCTAATCAGATAGAGGTATGAACATAAAAATATGTATTGACTAGAAGCCCTCTTCTCCGTTTACAGTCTAACCACTCATACTATAGCTAGCTGGTGTAAAATAGGGAGTTTTAGTCCAATTTTCAGAGCGCAAAGTCCCCGCCCCCGGCTGTTCAGCCGCTTTTCACCCCCGAAAAATCCCCGCGCGCCGGTTTCATCCCCCAAAAATTGCGTGATGTCACTTCGATTCTGTGAACTGACATTTATTACTATTAAAACCAAACGCTATGTGGATTTTATATATGTTTAGGTACAAATCAGGTACTAAATATCTGATTCTAAATGTAATTTTACATAATAGAAGTACGTAATTTAGAAAATGTATCGCCATCCTGACGTCAGAATGGCGGTACACTTTGAATCTCAAATATTTTTGATAGTAGGCAGGTACAAATTTTTTGATGACAAATTACTAAATAGTACAAATTAGGTACTAAATCTACAGCATATTCACAATCCTAAATGGTAACCTTGTACCACTTTGTGCCGCCATCCTGACGCACACGTATCATCATCATCATCATCATCATCATCATCAGCCCATTTTTACCCCACTGCAGGGGCTTAGGCCTCCCCCAGGGTGAGGAGGGGGGCTTGGAGCTTAAGTCCACCACGCTGCTCCACTGCGGGTTGGGAACTGTAACGACCGCCATCTATTGACAGCGTCCGGGACCGACTGCTTAACGTGCCCTCCGAAGCACGGTGTCAATGATATTGTGTACTTAAGTCAGAAAAACTCATTGGTACACGCCCGGATTCGAACCATGGCCCTTTGGGGTCTTATAAATTTGAGACAGGTTCGTTGCGCTCTGGGCTATCACGACGCACACGTATGAATTTTCGAAAATAAAGTAGGTAAAGTTAATAGCTCTATGCAATTGACTACAAGCTATTATTACTTCACTACAAGTTGTGACAACTTAAAACGTATTTCCCTGAATATTTCGTATTTGCGTCATCATATATTAATACATATATATGTAACACGGTTGCATTAAAATGTTTTTATTTCCAATAATACTGTAGCGTATGTAATAACGCCACATAATATGAAATAAACGACACACATTGATTTCAATTATGTTTATGTTAAAAATAATATTCACTTAAAACAAACTTATTAAGTATTTTGGTCAAGCTACGGTGCCGAAACATGGACTCTCACGACAGGACTGGTCCACAAATTTAAAGTCGCTCAGCGCGCTATGCTTTGCTATGCTCGGCATTTCCTTGGTGGACAAAATCAGGGATACTGAAATCCGTCGAAGAACTAAAGTTGTCGACATAGCCGAAGTGGTTAGCAAGCTGAAGTGGCAATGGGCCGGTCACATTTACCGTAGAACCGACAACCGATGGGGTAGACGGGTTGTCGAGTGGAGGCCACGTATTGGGAAACGAAGCGTTGGACGCCCTCTGGCAAGGTGGACTGATTGACCTGAAGCACCATACCGGGGGTAATTGGATGCGGAAGGCGGAGGGCCGTGTGTGGTGGCGAGCCTTGGGAAAGGCCTATATCCTGCAGTGGAGAGACACGGGCTGATGATGATGATGATGGTCAAGCTAAAAAAATTCAGTCAACCTGTTCTTTTAATTCTTAAATATAATATGTTTGCGATCTCTATATGAGTACATTAATTTGACAGCAGCGTTTGGTTTTAATCTCAATATCAATTCACCTTATTAAAGTGACATTACGCAATTTCGCGGGGTTAAAAACTATCGCGCAGGGATTTCGCGGGGGTGCAGATCGGCGCGTGGGGACCTTGCGCGCTGAAACTCGTACTAAAACTTGTCATACTTTTATATAACTATGTTTTATATAACTATATATACAAACCAAGTGAATTGGTAAAATCAGGTTTGTTGTTGAAAATGAAGTAAGTACTGAGAAAATATGAAAAAAACCTGTAATTCTATTAAATTGACACATAGTTCCTTCCTCATACGTCTTACCTTGGGCGAAACGCGTGCATCCAACTTTTGCTTACTATGTCATACCCTTAGATAGCACAATCGTCAAGATGGAGCGTTTCATAATTCGAAACTAGCAAAATGTCAGACTTTGTGATTTGACAGACCATACACCACTATTTATCTATTTATCATTGTTAAAAACAAACATTTTGTTAACTTATACGTGTAATGTAATTTCGGATTCTTTGTTTTCTTTTCCAGTACGAATTGTACATAAGGGCTACATAAAATTCTACTTTACAATGAACATTTCAATACATCAAGTGGCGTATATTTGGTCTGCGGCGTATATTTTTTTTGCTCACATTTTTGCTGTCACAACTGTATCTTCTCCGTGATCATATATCTTAATCATATATATTTTTTACAGGTGAATCTAAATTTAGCACAGCACGAATTGGTCGAGTTCTGCAAATCTCAAGGTATCGCTGTGGTGGCTTACGCCCCGTTTGGTTCACTTGTATCGAGAACCCCTGATTCGCCAGAACCCAGCATGAAAAACCCACAAATGGTAGCGATAGCTATGAAACACAACAAAACCGTCACTCAAGTAACGCTACGGTATTTGGTAAGTCATATCCATACCGTATCAGCCCGTATCATCCACTGTAGGGGTTTAGGCCTCCCCTAAAAGCGAGGGTGCTTGGAGCTTAATCCACCACACTGCTCCAGTGCAGTGGGTTTTAACGATTGCAGTCTGATGATGGCAATCGGGACCGACAGCTTAACGTGCTCTCCGAGGCATGGAATCAATGATAATTATGTTCTCAAGTCAGAAAAAACTCAATTGTCCATGGCCTGGGATTCGAACTACGACCTCCTAAACATGAAGCGGGCTCACCACCACTCGGCTATCACGAAACTACTAGTTTATTAGCGCAACCACAAACACAATGAGCTCGTGAAAACTGCATATTCAAATGTACTGCATATCGTAGGATGGTAGAGAAAACGAATTCCTGCATAGATTCCAAGATGATTTCTAAACTGCGGATAATTGGAAACTCTGATATATATTTAAAATTTTTCCTGTTATTTTCAAAATTCCTGCAATAACAGAGGAGTTGGTTTTAGAAGGAGTCATATCTTGAGTAGGTAGGTAGGTATTGTTTGAGTAATTTAAGAATCGATTATTACCTACGGCTTGGCTAGATTAGGAATAATAAAATTCATTATTACTTCTTTCTCGATTATCGGTTATGTATCGACTTTTGTCTCGATCTGTCTTCGTTGATTACTTAATAACTGCTAATACAGAATGTAATCTACGCAAGCGAAGCCGCGGGCAGCCGCTTGTGAACGAATATAATAGGGAAGGGGTGCAAAAGATTTTAATCAGAAGTCTATGAGTCGCCGACGAGATTAAGCCATGATTTATTTTGATGTTATTAGAATCATATGGAAAGGATGTAATAAAGTTTGAATTAAACAATTTTTCTTAAGTTCAAATTAAACAATTTTTGTTTTTGTAAGAAAAATATTTTAATTACAGTTCTTGAAAACTTGCTGGCTCATCTACTTCTTGTATTTTCATTTGATTTTAGCTTTCAGTAAAGAAGTTCGCGAAACTGATATTAAAAAAGCTCACATGTTTACGCATCAACTGTGACACCTGTGTGGCAGTTTTACCAGATGGCTGTATGATTTACCCCTAACCCCCAAAAAAGGCATTTCCATAACAAACCTTAAGTATTTTTCATAAAATTGAATAATTTAAAAAAAAAACTATTATTTTATTAATATACTTATTTCAATATTTCCGCCATACCTTTCAATTTAATTTGCATTTGTGAATTTTCAGTTCATTATTATCGTTGCAGTTCGAGTTAAATCATAACGAAATTCCTCCAACTTCTTCCCTACGAAAACACCCCCCTAAGGACGTTTCAATAAAAATTTTCCTCTGAGGTAAAAAAAATATCCGAATTTGAAGGGAATTCCTCCCATCTGGCGCCAGTGCCTGTGCGTGACACTTAGTTTTTTTTTTATTTCAGTTCGAACGCGGCCTGGTTTCCATACCGAAAACTATAACTAAGTCCAGAGTTTTGGAGAACGCCTCTATATTCGATTTTAAACTTGACGCCGATGATTACAAAGTCCTAGAGAGCTTCAACTGCGGACACAGAATGTACAGTCTTTCTTGGTACGCCAATTTCGAGCATTATCCATTGGAGAAAATTCCCGCTGACCGAATTCCCGCAATACCTAAAGGTCTGCTCAAATGGAAAAATGGAAAAAATCAAGATATTGATTGATGATTTTATTTTATTTACGTTGTGATAAGAAAATTGTATTGTACAAAAATTATTACTTAATAAGTATCTTTTTTGTATAAAATTGCGTTTCATTTATGAACTAGCAAAAATCACAAACGCCCTGTGACAGACAGACGACGGACGGAGGGATAGCAGAGCCTCAGTAATAATAATAATAACGTATACATCACAACAACGTCTAGGCCCCAAACTAAGCATTAGCTTGTGTTTTTGGCGAAAACACCACATACGTATAACAACCAAGACCTGGTACCAGTATCAATATTCATCATATAACGTACCTCCAGCTTCGTAGGCAGGGTGGCCACCCAATAGGGTATGCTGCAGAAAGTTTGGCAGGAGATTGAATATCGGCTTGATGTCTGTCGTGTAACAAAAGGCGCTCACATAGAACACCTGTGATGTGTTTTTTAAAAAAAACTAGACTAAACTAAACTTTGAGAGTTTACCTTTCACACAGTATATCTCACAATATTATATGTTCATTATATTTCACATAATAAATTTTTGAAAACCTGCATAACATTCTGACTTACCCTGTATAAGTGGGTAAGTGAGATAGGATAGGTGAGAACTGAAATACCCGCCCTTAATAACTTAAATTGTTCTTAAATTAATTTTCAAATTAAACTCACGTTTTTGGGTTGTTTTTATTAATTTTATAATTTTTTAGGAGAGTTTTATTATTATAACGATCAGAACATTAAATACCTCAAAAAATTTACCTCAAACATATGCGTCTTGAACTTTTTTCACTATTTGCAGCTTAGTGTTCGAATAAAAAATATTAGATTATAATATTAATAAAACCTGGGACATCCCACACAGCGTCATCTAGTCCCAAAGTAAGCAAATATTATGCTTGTATTATAGGGTACTAGACAAATGATATACATACTTGAATAATCTTTATAATATATATACATATATAGAAAATTTTACACCCAGAGACGGAACAAATAGACACGTGCATGCACACAAATTTTTGACCCGGGAGGGAATCGAACCCGCGAACCTTGGCTCCGCAGTTAGGATATCTAACCACTCGGTCAATCGGATTATAACCTACGTTATTATTACTTTATTTTTGTCGGACTGACTGCAAAAAACGCAATTTTGTAGGGCAATGCAATATACGATACCGATGCTTATTTATCACGTGTGATTTTTATCTGAAATGCATGTAACGATCACAAAACATAATTTGTTAAACATGTCATATTTAGGTATGCTGTCGGTCTAAAAATATGCAGCAAAGAATTTGTCGGTCAATATTACCAGTTGATTTTACTAGACAACTGTGAAAAAATTAACTATGTATTTATTGCAAAATATAACCTCGTAAATACATGTTTGCGGCGGTCGACAAGCTCATTACAGATTACAGCGGTTTTTTTGTAGGAAAAATGTATTTCGAATTTCTCATTAAATTATGTTTGGAATTAAATAAAATTAAGTATGTATTAATCGCAAAAAAAAAACATGAAGTCGATGTGTTTCGCGCATGCGTGGTTCGAAAGCGTAACGCTTACGAAAATTGTCGCAGAAGATAAGACAGTGTGGTAGACTCGCCAAAATGAAGTCGCTTACAAAGCTCCAAGTAGGTACGTATAGTTCAACTCAAACTTTATGGCGGATCGGAATTCAACGCTTTAAGCTTTCGTGCGCAGGTACAGTGTGGGTACAGTCATATACCTGTCGCTCCACTGCGCCCCGCTACACCTAAAACTGGTTACTGCGACGGGACTTGTGCCTATGTTCGGATCCGCCATAAAGCTTGTTTGGAACTATATATAATTTTTAAGAACGGGTTTTGTGCTGAGGGCTATAACTTCCGTCCGAAAAAGATCGGAGCTATGTGCAGGAGCTTAGGCTGCCCCTCGAGATGAGGAGGCTTAGAGCTTAATCCACCACGCTTCTCCAGTGCGGGTTGGTGGATTTTAACGACTACCATCTAAAGAAGATATACTTCAATATTTATATTAAAGTAATACTATACTGGATAATGCGATAAGATTCTCCATGTATTAAAGAGCACCATTAAAACCTTAACTTATTATCAATACATTTACTTATTTTTTAGATGTTTTTGTAAATTCTTCTTATATTTTTTTTAGTATTGAATTCTTACTTAACAACTAGTACAGTTATAATCAAACTTTATGTTGGATGTGAACATAGGCACAAGTCGCGTCGCGGTAACCAGTTTTAGGTGTAGCGGGACGCAGTGCAGCGAGGGGTATATGTCTGTACTTGCGCAAGCACGCTTATAGCGTTGTATTCCGATCCGCCATAAAGTTTGAGGCGAACTATACCTACCGCTACTTCAAATTCTTACGTTGGACTTGTTTTTTGCCCTGTGCTGCCAACTGGGCCAGCCGCGACCCTGCAGCTGCCGTGTCTGGAGGCGCGTATTGTAGAGCTGGCTGCCACAGTCGAAGAGTTGCAGGGTGTAATGCTGTAGATTCTGCAGGCAGTGAACGCATACTTGGACTCCACACCGGCCATTGTATACCGCCACCACCTAGCCCTGACATCCGGGATTCACCAAAGCTGCGCGTGAAGCAAGGACGCGGCACACACCACAGTGAGTGTCCCAGTCGTCACTGTCGCGGCCGGCGCTAAGCGGCGTATGGCTGCTGGCGCCACCGTCGTGCTGTCACCGCTATCGGTGGTACGCCTCGGCCACAGTCGAGCTTGGACTGTGACGCTGCTGTGGACAACTTGACCCAGGAGCGTCAGGGCCGTGTACCTGATGAGGAGACGCCCGGATTATAAAGTCTCACCCTACACCCGTAGGCTGCTCCCCTTCCGAGGGCATGCAAACAACCCAAATGATGATTATCTTGTTTCTTCATTATCTCTCAATATCTTGCATTAGGTACTATTAGAGACGCTAGTGCTGCATTTTACGCCTAAAATGCCTAGACTAGTATTAATTAATCTCATTTTATATCATGGAGGAATGAAAGTCGTGTCTGCGTACCGCACCCTGTGGAAGAAGCCTAAAATAAGTTCTGGGAAGTCAAACGAAAGCCAAAATATAACTCTCAGTACTGACGTTTTTTTTTTATTTGGTAATCCTACAGCGTTACAGTTAAATATTACATTCAAGTTTAATACTAAATAAGGCCAAACATGGATTACACTTTTAATTTAACAATTAAACTAACAAATGTGCCTAAGTTAACAATCCTATTTATATATAAATGCGTGTGTGTGTGTGTGTGTGTGTGTGTGCGTGCGCGCGTGCGGCGTGCGTGTGTGTGTGTGTGTGTGTGTGTGTGTGTGTGTATGTGTGAGAGAGAGAATTAGGGTATATTTGTGTGAAATCGTGTTCGTATATTTAAGTGCATGCGTGTTATAATAATAATAACATAATAATAATAACACGCAATGGTTTAAAACATTCATTTCAATATTGTGTTATCACATTTTTTCTTAAATTTAACTATGCATCTTTTTTATTT
Source organism: Luffia ferchaultella (assembly GCA_949709985.1). Taxonomy (NCBI): domain Eukaryota; kingdom Metazoa; phylum Arthropoda; class Insecta; order Lepidoptera; family Psychidae; genus Luffia; species Luffia ferchaultella. The sequence continues at coordinate 10,723,670 of OX453269.1, forward strand.
CGGATTTCAAAGCAGTTTTTACAAGAAAGAACAGGTCTAAATTAGAATAATCTTTATTATAAGTTCGGGCAGCACGGCACAAGACAGAGTTTTGGGCATAGTTTGTTTTAACATTGGGCACGTGAAGTAGTGGCGTGTGTCGTGTTCGATAGGCTGGTACTTGTATCGCTACGCTTGCCAACTGTTCACGGCAGTCTAAGTTGGCTGTTAATATGTCATGAAGTAATATGATGTCATACTGTTTGCGCCTATTTTCTAATAGATCAATACCGAAATGTTTACAGGCTTCACTGTAAGTGTCAAAGTTTTTTGAGCTTTTATTGCTTAGGAACTTTATAAATTTACCTTGTATGTTCTCTAGCTTTTATAACAGCTATCTCGTTTTGACATACAAAGTATTGGGTGTATTGGATGCAAAAATTGTTTTATGCTTGCTTCATAAAATACGGCACCGCACAATGACGATGTTCATACTTCCATCCTTTACAACACTACCGACATGCGATGTTAATAATGTTTTTTTTTTTAATTATTTCATTGCTATGATATATTAAGAAAACTCTTTCATATAAGATATTTTTTTAAAAATAGTCAACTAGCATATTGGGGTTCCAACAAATGTTATCTAAAATCTTAATACGTACGTATACTTTACGTTACATTAATCGATAACGATTAACGTAAGATACGGTTTTCGTGTAGTAGTGCGACACACATTTTTAGGGTTCCCAGGTTGTCTAAGGTAGAAAATGAAACCTTACAATTTCGTGCATATATCTGTCCGTCTGTCTGTCTTAGTCTATGAGCTGCTATACAAAGATGTAGCAAAAATTTTTTTTTTTTTTCTATTAACTGAGGACAAAAAAATAAAATTCCAACGTACATTACGTTACGTACGATTAACGTGTGGGATACCTTTGTCAGGTCTTTAATAGTACATTATGATGCAAGTACGGTAAGCTGCATATTATATATAGTCGAGTCGTTTATAGGCACGAGACCACAGATCATTACACGAGACGAAGCCGTGTGCTTATTATAAACCGATGACTATAATAGCCAGCTTACTGAGTACGAGCATCATACGATGTTTTTCAATACATTTCAGATTAAAATTAGGTAGATACTTCAAATGTAATTATGGCGGGAGCGGGTTGCTTTTCGCGGTTTGCGCATGCGTCAAAAACAGAATGGTCGTTTGTGATTAGTGTAAAGTAAAAAGGCCTAGTACTGTAAAATACAACATTACGATTCAAGTTTCGATGTCATAAAGACCGTATTAATAGCCAATGTATTGAAAAAATTATAGAGTGGTTTCGAAACAACTTTTTATTTAAGTTAATAGTTGTTTAGTTAAGCGGTCTTAAGGTCAACTTAAAAAACAGTACAACGAATAAGATATAATAATAATAATATCAGGGACATCAAACGCAGCGCCATTTAGTCCCAAACTAAGGGAAGCTTGTATAATGGATACCAGACAACTGATATACATACCTTAATATTCTTTGTAATTTATACGTATATAGATAATTTATACCCTGACACGGAGCAAATAGACATGTTCATGCACACAAATATTTGTCTCGAGCGGAAATCAAACCCACGACCCATGGCTCTGCAGTTAGGGTCTCTAAGCACGCGGGCAATCGGTTAGTAGGTATATATTGAGTAGTTTTACTTTCAAATACCAGTTAAAATCGTGAAAAAAAAACATAAAATGAAATAAAAAAGATAAATAGTTTATTTTCTTTAATATTTTGGTACATTTGTATGCAATGCATTTGAAATGCTTGTAGTAGGAGGTTCTGCTCTTCCAAGAATTAACATTTTGTACACAGAGAGTGTGTCGTGATAGCCCAGAGCGCAACGAGCCTGTCTCAAATTTGGCCCCATCGGACCATGGTTCGAATCCGGGCGTGTACCAATGAGTTTTTCTGACTTAAGTACACAATATCACTGACACCGTGCTTCGGAGGGCACGTTAAGCAGTCGGTCCCGGACGCTGTCAATAGATGGCGGTCGTTACAGTTCCCAACCCGCAGTGGAGCAGCGTGGTGGACTTAAGCTCCAAGCCCCCCCTCCTCACCCTGGGGGAGGCCTAAGCCCCTGCAGTGGGGTAAAAATTGGCTGATGATGATGATGATGACACAGAGAGTAGTTATCAGATGTAAATACATGTACAATACAATACATGTAAATACATTATATATATATCATTTTATACTAATTAGTATTTAGCTATAAACAAAAATGAATATTCGAACTAAAAGCAAACCGCGCGCGGGCTTCTACGGCAAAGCGGGGGGAATCTGTCCGTCTGCTGCAACTAGCGTGCAGATGTTACTGTGACTACCTCACACCAATAACTATCGATGCCTATAACAATTGAGACATTTATTGTTAAGTTTTCTGGGGCGGGAGCCTGGTGACTCAGTAATACAGGTTTTTAACCTAGTACTGACACCAGCTCTCTCGCTTGTTCTTTAAAGATGTTTGAAAAATAAAGATCGATGGTTGACTTTTTTGCCCGTCTACTTGGATATTGGTACTGTTCAGATATGAAAGTAGGCGTCTGTACGTTCATCCTACTACAGAACCCTTTATTGTCTATGTCCGACACGTATCACGTTGATTTTATTTTCGTAAATCGGCATTTCGACGAAATGATAAGATAGGTTTTGGCGGCTTGTTCATTTTCTATAATGATTAGGGGCGATTAAATACATTTTATACAATACAACTTTAGATATAAATTTGGGTCACGCATTGTCATCGCCTAGCCGAGACGCCGAATTATAACACTGCCAAATGACATAGCTTTGTTAACTTAATAACTTGACGACCGCTTCGCCTAGTGGGGAGCGACCCTGCCTACGAAGTTGTCTCGGGTTCGAGTCCCAGGTCGGGTCAGTATTTAGGTACCTACATGATGAATACTGGTACCGGGTCTTGGTTGTTATATGTATGTGGTGTCTTCGCTTGGTACCCAATATACAAGCTAATGCTTACTTTGGGGCCTAGATGTTGTTGTGATGTATACGTTATAAAAAAACTTAGTCAAGGATCACCATAGAAGTAGCGATACACGCCCGCCCCTCGCCCACTAGAACCATAAAACGCTATCGACAGGGCGACCGGAATAGGATGCCACCACCGGTTGTTAGTCAACAAATGCCCGTTGTTAGCAAGTATTTCATCGCAAAAAAAGCCGAATTATGCAGTGAAATGTAAAAACAAATTCCAAAACAAAAATTAACGTTAAATGCTGTAGCTTTTCGTGTGTAAGTATGAAATTGTGTGGACGCTTCGTGTGTCACACTCCCGCTGAATTAAACGCTTCGTTTCGTACAGTAGGTAGGTACATGTCATACGGTAAATGTCGTAGGGCGGCGGGGAGCTTAGTTGGTCGTTTACATTTTCAATCGGCTAGCGTGCTTATAACCGACTAAATTGTATGGGCCTCTAGTACTGTGATTATTTCCTAAATTGATACGGCTGTGCATTCGACCACAGTGTTATAATTTTTACAACACATACACATATAGATATTTTGCACTCAGACACAGAATAAATAGAGGCATACAAATATTTGTCCTAGGTGGATATCGAACCCACATCCTTTTGTTCCACAGTCAGGGTCGGTCAATCATTTATATATGTATTATAAAGTATGTATACATTTTATTATTATTTTATTCATTATATTATTATATACGTATGTATATCAGTCCTGCAGTACTCATAATACAAGCTCTGCCTAGTTTCGGGCTAAATTGCCATAATAATAATAATAGGTACCTATATAGAACATATCACACAGCGCCATCTAGTCCCAAAGTAAGCAAATATTATGCTTGTGTTATGGATTACTAGACATTTGATGTGCATTCTCAAATATTTTTTTATAAAATACATAGATATTTCATACCCAGACACGAAACAAATAGACTTGCGCACAAACGTTCGTGTATACAAATATTAGTCTCGGGCGGGAATCGAACCCGCGACCTTCGGTTCTGCTGTTAAGATCTCTAACCACTCGGTCCCAATCGGTCAAACAATGACTTCATTACGATTTTATTATATGAATAAAAGTCGCAATTTATTCATCCTATACAATTAGGTATATAAGGTATTTTTGTGGGTTATGTAGACGTATTAAACTTTTTTATTTTAATATTTTATTAAAGTTTTTGTCTGTTTGTTTTTATGAACACTAAAGTCAAAGAGTCCATTTTGATGAAACTTTTTGTAATTTATTCGTCATAACCAAGAGTTTAATTTAGGAAAAAATTTAATTTATCATTTTTGTTATCTAGGGACTAAACAGGGAACTATTATCTCACCCATTTTCAGGACAGAATTAAAACCGAAAATTAAAGAGTGTAAATCCTGAAGTTCACGCTGGCGAAGCAGTGGACAACAGCTAGTATTCTATAAAAATATTGTTTACCCAGAAAAAATAACCTTTTTACTTAGTTGGCTGATCGATCCTGATTGCAGAAAGGTCGCGTTCGATTCCCGCGATTCGATTTTATACGAAATAAATTTAATATCTGCTGATAACGATGTATTTATTGTTTAAATTCGTCCTTTTGTGATAGGTACATTAAATGATACGTAATCAATGAATTACTTTAGTACGAAGTACATTAAAATTCGTATTACATGTACTATTTATTGTTTCAAACAAAAATCCTAAATATTTTCTAATAAAACATGGCAGAGGAAAAGGCAAGTTTATTATTATTATTATTTCTGTAATTTTGTGAAATTTTGAATATTTTTAAAAGTCATTTTAAAGGAGAGTTTATTGTAATAAGTTTTGAAAACAAATACCTTATTTGCGTTTGCCTAGTCAAAAAATACGGGATGGGCAAAAAGACTTACCCCAGGCTAGAAAAGGGGATCAAAGAAGGGGTGCTGCATCGTTTCGACCTATCTTCACTACATGCCAAAAATTGTTTTCCAGTACAAGGGTCTTTTAAAACATTATCTATAAATGCTCTTTACGACGTAAAGAAGAGACAAACAAACAAACGTCGAATTTCACATTTATAGTGTTAGTATGGATTTCAAATACCATTTACTTTTCTGTAATGTGAAAGGTTTCAAAAAAATCAAAGATAAATTGTAAAAAAGTCAGATTTTTTTGCCCACTCTTTATGTGTCGTCGTTGACCAGAAAATCAGTGTTTATGTCATGGGTTCATTTCATAAAGACGGCAAATGGGTCATCCTCAGACCCCAAGCCAATGAAGAAGCACAAAAGAAACGAAGGAAACGAGAGCCGATGTAATAATGTTGCTGTTTAAATGTCACAATTTTTTTATTTTACAATAAGATCCCAGCTGACATTCAAGATCTACCCCTTAATAAGTTTAAAACTACAATAAAACGAAAGCTTTATGCAAAAGCTTATTATAAAGTATCAGACTACTTAGATGATAAAAATCCATGAGTGTAAGCCGCTCGCCTATCAGTTTGTTTCAATTATATTATTCTTCTTTATGCACTTATTGTTAAATTTTTTTTTTAATAATTTTGTTAAAAAGAGCGTCCCTCAGTTTCTTGCGTATTCTTCTGAGAGGAACCAACATTTTTGAATGCGCCTTTGTGGTGACGTTTTTCCACAAAGTAATAAAATTCACTCTTATGGCGTATTTCAAGATTATGTTACATAACTACGAAATAAAGATATTTTGATTTGATTTGATTTGATTTGACAATAATAAAATAATAACGTGATCACTGTACGCCGACATATTCATTTCATAATCTTATATAAATTAATATTTTTTGTTTTAGGTCAATATTCCGAATGTAAAACTAAACAATGGCATCGAAATGCCTGTACTTGGCTTTGGAACTTGGCTGGGTTTCAACGATAAGGTAAACTCATTATATTTATTTCAATAGAAATACACAAACAATATATACATATATATTATAAAAAGTAAAACTAAGAAAACTAAAACGAAAACTATTTTGGTCTAAGACAGGTCTGGTCTAATGAAAATACGCAGACATATAGTTAAAGACAAGAGACTCATCAAACAACAAAATGGTAGTGCCCGAAAGGCAAAAGACGCGTAAGGAGGAAAATACTGGTTGATAACATTGAATTATCAGAAAAAAATGAGATGAGCATTGTTACAGACAAACTAAAATAAAAAAAGATGGAGAAGACTTTCCCTAGCAGAAAACATTAAAAAAAAACTAAAAAAAAATGGACATGTAAATAAGTAGCAAATTAAAGCTAATAACAATAGTACAAACATTAAACAAAATTCAATACTTACAAATAAATAGATAATACCAGTCGACTGTGATTGTATTTCCCAATGTGGCGTAGAAATAATAACAACATCACATTGTGTTTCTACAAACCGATCTGGCATTCATGTTTATTCGGAATACAAAGATAAGTACTACAATTTCATTTTTTTTTAGTTACAACTCGACTTCGCAAGCCTGCCTAAAATGGTAGAAGCTTTAGAGTACGCCATCGACATCGGCTATCGACACATTGACACAGCACATCTCTATCAGGTCGAACCTGATATAGGCGAAGTGATCCAACGCAAGATCGAAGAGGGAGTCGTCACAAGAGAGGAACTGTTCATTACTACTAAGGTAAAAAAGTTGGAAGTAATATCAATACTGAAAGTTGATTGTATAAGGCCTTTGACAGCATTAACTTTGTAGTTTACCCAAGGTTCATCTCTGGGTCCTCATCTTTAATTAGACTAATATTTCTAATCAAAACAATCCCAATGTTTTTTGATTTCTACTTTCAAGAAAAACAATGGGATGTTACTTAACAGTTGCTTAACAAAGATAAAATTATTGTATGAAAGTATTGAGACACCTGATGCGGCACGTCTTTTTTCCTATAAATACCTATTTAAAATGTTATTTTCAGGTATGGCAACACTATCATAGAGAGAAAGACGTGGAGGTATCGGTAAGGAAGTCACTGCAGAGAATGAAATTGGATTATTTAGATCAAGTATTGATACATTGGCCAATGTCTCACAATGTGAGTGTTTTTTTTTAATCGCATAATACCATAGTAGGTTGGGGAGAAAGTATTTTTGTATTTTATAAACAAATTCAAGGCGTTATTTTCGTAGTTTAATTACATATAATTAAAGTATAATATTAATAATAATAGTATATGTGCCGCTTTGTTAGACAACTTGTCTTCTTGTAGGTAGTGATATATAACCGTTGCTTTAAAAATGTTGGGGTTTGTGGTTAAAAAAATGCGACAAGTATTTTGACAGTCTTTTTTGACATCCATACACTATTTAAAAAATTACAAAGGAATCGAAATAAGTGGAAATCTGAAGGGGCAAGTTCAAAGCTAAATGCGATAGATGTATTAACACTTCCAGTCAAACTTTCTTAATTTTTCTTTTTTATATTACTAAGTGGCTAAAGTTGTGTGTCGTCTAGCGTTATCATGATGAAGTACTACACCCTTTGCTTTATTTAGTCTTATTAGCTGTTGGCAGTAAACATGCAAGCTAATCGATGTTTGTGCCTGGTGGAAAACAGAGGAAAACCGTTACTTATTCAGTTTTTTTCTCCAATTTCACCTTTTTACTGGTTTCATAACTAGCCACTTACAAAGCATTTTAAGTCTACATAACATAACTTATTTGTATTCAAAATTCACCGAACCTAAAAAACCTAAGAAAAACATATAATGTCGTTTTGTGTAGAAAAGTTAACAATTTTCAGCAACAAGGCGTTGATGAGAAAATCGACTATCTAGAAACTTGGCGCGGTTTTGAATCCGTCCTTCGGGGCAAACTGGTGAAATCGATTGGCGTTTCGAATTTCAGTGTTAAACAATTGAAACGACTTATCGCCTTTTCCAAAGTGGTCCCAGCTACTAATCAAATCGAGGTATGTCAGTGCACAAATTATTATACTCACTTTATTTCTCATAATGAAGTTCAGGTAGTCAACTTAAGCCTTAAAAGCCTTAATATAGTCTTAAAAACGGACGTTGTGTGTATTGACTCCCCACAAGATGAAGGTTCACTTCCCTTCTCATCAGCCCATTATGCCCTACTGTAGAGGCTTAGGCCTCCCCTCGGAATGAAGGTCCACTCCCCCTTCCATCAACCCATTATGGCCCACTGCAGGGGCTTAGGACTCCCCCAGGGTGAGGGGGGATCGGAGCGTAGTCCACCTCGCTGCGCCAGTGCGGGTTGGTGGGTTTTAACGACTGTCATCCGTTGATGGCAACCGGGACTGACAGCTTAACGTGCTTTCCGAGGCACGGAGTCAATGATAGTTATGTACTTAAGTCGGAAAAAAATCATTGGTACACGCCCGGATTCGAACCACGACCGCACGGCTTTCTAAACAGAAATAGATTCGCTGCGCTCGGGGAATCACGACACGGGATGAAGGTACTTGGAGCTTAATCTACCACGCTGCTCCAGTGCACCTTGGTGATTTTTAATGACTGCCATCTGATGATAGCAACCGGGACCGACTGCTCAACGTGCTCTCCGAGCTATGGAGTCATTGATAGTTATGGACTTATGTCAGAAAAAACTCATTGGTACATGCCGGTTTCCGAACCACGACCTCTTAAACAAGAAGTGGGTTTGCCACCACATGGCTATCGCATTAAAATTATAATACCTGGACATCCCACACAGCGCCTTCTAGTCCCAAACTAAGCAAAGCTTATACCATGGGTATCAGACAACTTATGCTTAAATGTTCTTTGTAATATATACATATTTTACCAGACACGGAACAAATAGACATGGTCATTCACACAAATATTGGTCCCGGGCGGGAATCGAACCCGAGTATCTTGGGTCAGTACTATATGTATACAATCTTTCTATCTTGGTATAGTCCTGTATCCGCAATTTTAATTTCTGTATCAAAATAGCATAGCATTATAGACAAAGTACGTGCACTGTACATATGTATTTGGATAGGGTAGGTACATGTAAACGAATAAAAAATGTGACAATATCCTATGACGTCATATTTGTGAGATAAATATATAATAATAAATATATTTAAAAATCATAGAGTAAATTAATTGACAGCAGCATTTGGTTTTAATAGTCAATTCACAGTAACGAAGTGATAGTACGCAATTTTGCAGGGTAGGCGGGGATTTCTAAGGGTGAAGAGCGGCGTGCGGGGACCTTGCGCATTGAAACTCGGACTAAAACTCGCCATCTTACATGAACTAGCTAGAAAGTATGATTGGATAGACGGTAAACCCAGAAGAGGGCTTCTAGTCAATTCGTACTTTTATGGTAAAATATTCTTTGGCTCTATTTGTATTTATTATCTATGCTACAGAATATCTATGACATGGTACATTTACATTCAATGTACAACTCATTCTGAATAAGTCAAAGACCCGAGAGAATTTCCATAGCTAAAGTATAAGTGTTACCATGTCAAAATAATATTGAATATTCATAGGTTCTAAGTTATATTATTTGTAACAATTTTACAGATCAACCTAAATCTGGCCCAGCCTGAACTGGTAAACTACTGCAAGGCCCAAGGTATAGTGGTGGTGGCTTATGCCCCATTTGGGTCTTTAGTGCCCAGTAAGGAATTCCCTGATTCACCCGAACCCAAACTGAACAACCCTCAAATGGTAGCGATAGCCAACAAATATAACAAAACTGTCACTCAAGTGACGCTACGATATTTGGTAAGTTGATTTTTAGGGTTACGTACCTAATTGGTACCGATGGGAACCCTATTAGGCTCCGTTGTCCATCCGTTCGTCCGTACATCCATCTGCCACAGGTCTGAACTGTGTGTTTTGAACCATAATAGGTTGACATTTAAAAATTTCATAAAATGTGTACCTACTACTATGGCCACTATAACAAAAAATATTAAAATAAAAAAAAGTAAAAAATTAAAGGGAGTCCTCATACAAGAGACGTGTTTTTTCGACGGTTTTGGTGATTGGGGGTTGTGTGATAATTGCCTACACCTGAAATTTTCATGAAGCATGTACTACTATGGCTAAAAATTAAAGGGAGTCCTCATAAAAGAAAGGGGGGTTTTTCGACGTTTTTGCTGACTGGAGGTTGTGAGATCATTGCTTACTCTTAAAATTTTCAAATAATGTGTACTACTGTGACCGCTAAAACAACAAATTATAAAAATAAACTAAAAGTTATAAATTAAAGGTAAAAAAAAAATAGGTTTCTTATATAAAAATAATAATAACGTATACATTTTTGACTCCCACAGGACAGGCCTAGCCTAGTGTGCCGGTCATTGGTAAAATTATATTGTATAAGCATGTTGGTTAAATAAATAAATAAATCATTTCATTTCATTTTATTTCATTTCACATCACAACAACGTCTAGGGCTCATACTAAGCATTAGCTTGTATTTTGGGTACTTAGCGAAGACACCACATACATATAACAACCAAGACCCGGTACCAGTATCAATATTCATCATACCCGACCTGGGATTCGAACCCGGGACCTCCAGCTTCGTGGGCATGATCGCTACCCACTAGGCTAAGCGGTCGTCACGAGGACCCTCTTTAATTTTGAACTTTGCTTTGTTTTTATTATTTGTTGTTACAACCGTTATACTAATACAAATCCTGAGAACAGTTTGAAGTTTCTACCTATTACTGTTCCCGTTGGTACCTTTTGGATGGAGTAAAGAAGCAATACTTTTGTAAATACAAAATTGATACAAAACTATTTCGACACGCGTGTCTCGAGTCTCCAACCGAAAGTTCCGGGACACACGTCCCGAGACGTCCCGGGCCGAGAAACCCCAATTTTCATTCAAAATGGCCAGTAGCTAGAACGGCAATTTCATACTTAAACATCTGTTTTTATATATACAATTGATAACAAAATATTATTTTTTAAATAAGGTAACTGACATAACACAACCATAACAAATAATACATATATATCTAAATCTCAATCAATTTGTTGAGTTAATGATTTTTTGTAATACATGTATAGACAGTTAATTTGTAATTGTATTTATTTATAGGAACACGAAATGTACAATATGTATAACACAGATATTATTTATATTTAAATGTTAATATATTAATTGTGAAATGAATTCAATGTAATTTTTGACGTGCATAAGTAGGTATATTTGTATATTACATGCAATAAAGCTATTTCCTGATGATTGATTTAAATAATGGCTGTGGCAAGTCCTTTCAGAACCAAAAGCATCAAACCAATTAAGTATTTTTAAATGGAACGTTCGTATTGACACTTTATTTTACTTTATAGAAGCCCTCATTCTCTCCAACTTTTACTTTTTTTTTCAGTTCGAGCGCGGCCTGGTGTCCATACCTAAAACAGTATCAAAATCCAGAGTTTTAGAAAACGCGTCCATTTTCGATTTCAAGTTAGACGAAGAAGACCATAAAATTCTAGAGAGTTTCAACAATGGATACAGAACAAATCGTGTGCCTTGGTACATAAACTATGATAATTATCCTTTCGAGAAAATATCAATGGAAAGCATACCTCCGATTCCTTCAGAGCTACTGAAATGGAAGAATGGGAAGGATCAAAACATCGATTGAATTATTTTTTGTTAAAACTTTTGATTTTGCATTTGTATAAAAATACGAAGAAACCTTTTCAAATATTATTTTTTGTCGCCATTTTGCGTTTTTTTTTTTAATGTTTATTAAATACTTCTTGTACCTAATGTAATCACAGAAATGAAATAAGTATTTTAAAAAATTTTAATAAAAAACTTTTGGAATTAAAGAATAGAGCTTCTGTTAACTCAATAAAACACCATGGATCTTTATAGATACTGCGTTGTGATAATAAAAATTGAGAAAAAAAATACCATGTAGGCCAAATATGCACCAGTTGATGTATTCAAATATTCGCTGTGAAATAAAATTTTGTGTGTCCCACATGTAAAATTCGTACTTTAAAATGAAAATAGAGATTATGAAATTACATTTTATGTGTAATTTAACAAAATGTTCGTTTAAAACAATTGTAATGAAGTCGGTCTAACCGCTGAGTCTGATATTTTTTGTTTCGATGTACGAAACGCTTCATCCTGCTTATGCTATCTAAGTAGCAACACACAGTTCCATTTGGCCAAAAATGTCAATCACAGTCAATCGCGTACTCTGCTATCCATTTTTCTGTTTTTTTTTTTGTTAATTTATTTGGCCTTCATAAGTTATTCCTTGCTTTCAAGTTCAACAGACCTTTTCAGGGTTTCGTACCCAAATGGTAAAAAAACATGACCCTATCACTAAAACTCTGCAGTCCGTCTGTCACCAGGCTGTATCTCATGAACCGTGATAGTTAGACAGTTGAAAATTTCATAGTGATGTATTTCTGTTGCCGCTATAACAACAAATACTAAAAAACATAATAAAATAAATATTTAAGGGGGTTCCCATACAACAAATGTGCTTTTTTTGCTCGATATTGATAACGGCAATAGGTAGTCGCTTGTTTTATATTAGACGGTGGTACGGAGCCTTTCGTTTCCGAGTCCGATTCGCACTTGGCCGGTTTTTTTTTAATTATCCCCACTATGAGTACTTTTAAGCTTTTGGTCCTGTACCTAATGCTACAAGTATTTCTATAAAAAGATAGTTTATGCATTGTTTGGAAGCTGCGATCACTTTCTTTTAAATGTTATAGTTTTGTGGCAAATAATATACAACAAATTTAGTGGTGACTTGATTAATTTTTGGATGTATTTGGACGTCCGGCTCTTAACCTTCTTTGCATTTTTTCTCCTTCTCTCTTTTTTTCCTACTTTTCAAAATTAAAGTGGGAAGTTTTTTTTCAGGACTTAGCATTTATACTATTTAAGTTTTTGAAGCCACGTACTAGGAAGCAAAGCGTTGGACGCCCCCCGGCCAGGTGGACCGATGACCTAAAGCATCATACTTGGGGCAATCGGATGCGAAAGGAGGATGACCGTGTGTGGCGGTGAACCTTGGGAGACACCTATATCATGCACTGGAGAAACCTGGGCCGATGATTATGATAATGATACTGTTTGTAGTGTTTAAGCGTTTGTCAACTGTGTATCTCCCGAACCTTTTCCAATAAAATCCTTCCCAATCAGCCCACAGGTGGAATAATGAGGATTTAGAAACATTGGAACCAACTGTTCACATTTAATTCGGCAGAACAGATGCTGTAGTATAGAGGTGAGATAAAGCTAATCATAAACAGAGGTCTGCAGGGGCTTAGGTACGTCTCCTATCGAGATTAGGGTGCTTAGAGCTTTATCTGCCACGCTGCTCCAGTGCGGGTTGGTTAGTTTTAACGACTGCCATCTGACGATGATAACCGGGACCGAAGGCTTTACGTGCTCTCCTAAGCACGGGATAGTTATGTACTTAGGTCAGAAAAAACTCATTGGTACATGCCGGTTTCTGGGAATCGAATTATGGCCTTTAAACAAGAAGCGAACACACATACACACAAAAAACTTCTAAATGGAGGTCTATTAAGGTCTATTACAATACTATGCTTTAGAATAGGGTTGACATCTATTACTGTTGCTGTTATAGTACTTAGTAGCTGAAAAATAAAAGTCCTAAGCTTCCTTAAGAATTTTCTTTTATTTGCTTTTGCCACGCGCTTTGGTTTTTTAAAGTCGCAAAAAATAAATTCAAACTAATTAATTTTTTTATAGAATAAAATAACGTGAAAATCAGTTCAATGAGAGTTACAAAGCTGTCTAACACAGAATTAACTTCTTCTTCTTCTTAATTATGGCAAAATTAACTTATTAAGTTCATCATTTCTACGCCATATAAATTTAAAATCTGACGCACTAATTAGTGAATATTATTCATGGTATAACAAAAAACCTGTGACATAGATTCTCTAGATTTAGGACAATCTCAAGCTGCTCCTCCTACACGCTCGCTTCCATGGCGGCACCAGCACCATCCTGGGTATAGGTGAATGCGGCGCTGTGGGACTTCCGGATGCTAATGAAGTGGATATGGCTGCAATCTGATAAGTCGTGAAGCTATCTCTACATTACAATATTAATTTTTAGGATTCCATACCAAAAGGGTGGCCGTGGTTTGAATCCGGGCGTGTGCCAACGAGTTTTTTCTGATTTCAGTATATTACACTGACTCTGTGCCTCGGAGAGCACGTTAAGCAGTCGGTCCCGGTTGCTGTCAATAGATGGCGGTCGTTACAATCCACCAACCCGCATTGGAGCAGCATGGTGGATTTAAACTCTAAGCCCCCTCATCTTGAGGGGAGGCCTAAGCCCCTGCAGTGAGGTATAAAAAGGGCTGATTTATTTATTTATTTATTTATAGCATATCACATTAATTCCAATAGTATAAATCAAAAATGTTTTTAATACATGTAGGAGATAAATGTGACGCCCTGCAAGGGCACAGCAACATGAGATAATATATTTCAAAATTTAACAATAATACATTAAATTATATTAAATTAAATTATAGAACATTATATTGATTATAGCACACTAAGATTATAACATTATTTATGTAGGTACACATAAACTAAAAACTTATATCATGCCATCGAAAAATTCATTTAAATTGTAGTAACATTCGATAAGAAAAGCTTTCAATTGTTTATTAAATAAAATAGGTTTATCAAAACTTTTTATACAGTTTGGTAAATGGTTATATAGTTTAGTTACTATGTAGAGAGGGCAAGATGAGATTAATTTTAATTTAGAAAAAGGTACTCTAAGTTTATTCAACTTTCTATTATTTCATTTAGATATTGTTTCCGTCGTGACAATGGAATTGTGGAATTTCTGCTGTGTGATGGAATGGAATGGATTCAAAGGGTGCTATGGAACGCTATTCGTAAATAATAAAAATTAAATATAATAAAAAATTAAAGGTTGTCCCTATACAAGGAACATGTGTTTTTTTTTCGACGTTTTTGGTTATTGGTGGTTGTGAGGTTAATGCTTACCCACACTTGAAATTTTCATAAAGAATGTAGGTACTATTATGGCATCTATAACAACAAATAATAATAATAAAATATAGTTAAATAAATATTTATTTCAGACTAGGGTCCATAGTTAGTGAATTACAAATTATCTTAAAGCTAAACACACAATGAAATAAAATTATCGGATTTCATAAAATAAAATAAAACAAAAGTACCTAATAGTATTAATAATAATATACGGGACATCCCACACAGTGCTATCTAGCCCCAAAGTAAGCAAGTATTATGCTTGTATTAAGTGGTACTCGACAATTGATATACATACTTAAATATTTTTTTATGTATACATATATAAATACTTGTACACCCAGCCAGGGAACAAATAAACATATTCATGTACACAAATATTTGTCCCGGGCATCGCACCCGCGACCCTCGGCTCCGCAGTTAGGATAACTGTCCCCACCCAGTATTTTTTGAAGGGACAGTCTGGTCTGGCAGCGATCATTTTATCAAAATTAAAGGGGGTCCTCATACAAGAAACGTGTTTTTTCGACGTTTTACATAATTGTGATGGTTCTGAGATCATTCCTTACACTTGAAATTTTTATGAAGTATGTAACCACAACAAATAACTAAAATAAAATACAATTAAAAATTAAACGGTGGTCCAAATACAAGAAACGCGTTTTTGTTTATATTGTACTGTGGTAGGAACCATTTGTGTGCAAGTCGAACACGCACTTCGCCGATTTTATTTTTATTGTAAATGTCATTTTCATTTTTGTCTTATTCTTTTTTGCTGTTTGTAATTTATTTATATCATAATAATAGCCTTTTATTCAGATGAAAGTACAATTACTGATTTTGTTACTTTTTTACTTATTATATCTAACAAACTTACTGCTATGTATATATTTATTTATAGTTTCGCTGTGAAACTGTTATAACCGTTTATCATCCCCCAAATGTCTCCACAGCTCCCTGCCTGGCTGTTCTCGTCCGCAAAACTGTTACTTATTTTATTTATTTAACTGTGTATTAAATATCAGGTTTTTTTTAAAGCTTTTATTTGACTTCACTTGTATGTCTGTCCTGGAATTTTGCGATCAATATTTCACTCACTTCCACTGAAGCTATCGGGCTGTTTGGCACACATGTTTGGTTCTGGTGACAATGTATGATTATGTGGGCAATTGTTAAATAAAGTAAATAAAAATGAATTTTTACATAAATAAACAAAAAGCTTATTAAAAAAAGAAATTATTTGTGAAATTCACATAAACGCTTATGTCAAATCAACACTTATTTTTGTTAATCCCTTATATGGTAGAATGGATAAGAAACCAAGCTAAACTTTGAAATGAAACGAATTATATAAGTATCCCTGCATGCAGAGGTCTAGCTACATATTTTTTATTTTTTATGAATACGTATGTTCACCAACTATGGACGCTTAAATCTAAAATAAATGTTTATTATTATTTATTATTATTGTTATGAGATTGTCATCTCCCCAACACAGGAACATAGTCCCAGATGGCAGTCGTTAACATCCACAAACTCGCTCTGGAACAGCGTGGTGGATTAAGCTCCAAGCACCCTCATAACGAGGGAAGGCCTAAGCTTCTGCTTTGGGTCATAATGGGAGATATGGAATATTAATGTCACGGGAAGGTGTAGTCACGTCCAACGCGGTCTAACTCGTTCTTATTCAGCCCAACAACCGACGGTTACACGCGTGCTTGATGAAATTGAAATGCACGAATGTATCTATGAGTGACAGAAGAAGTACCTATGCCGTAGAAGATAGATTCAGTTCTTACGCGTGCAAACACTGATAAGTCTGGGTTTTTTTTTTGACATAATACGTTATCACAATAAGATTTGCTACTGTTATCACTATTTTTTATCAAAACAAGTTTTATAAAGTTATATCTGATGTCTTACGTAACGTAACTGCCATTGAATGTTTCTCACTTATTGGTCAGAGACTATTTTTAATAAGTTTAAAGAACACGAATAAATGAAAACAGTTGAGGTGTGTCATTACAAAAGCAAATAGCCAATAATACATAAAGGCATAAAGTAAATAAATTTGACAGCAGCGTTTGATTTTAATAGAGTCATAAAAGTCACTTCACAGTATCGAAAATGTCAAACGCAATTTTCGAGGGAGTGAAGACCGGCGCGCTGGGATTTCGTGGGGTTGAAGACCGATGCATGGGGATCTCGCGAACTGAAACTCGCCATCTTGCACTAGCTACATGAAATACGAGTGGTTAGACGGTAAAAACAGAAGAGGTCTTTTAGTCAATTTATAATATTATACATAAAGGCATTTAATTGAACTGCGAAAGTGTTGTTTTGGAGAAAATCTGAACTAAGTAATGTTATAAAAAGAGAAGATTTGACTTTTTGTAGAGATATGTTTGTTTGTTTGTTAATGGATAACCTTAAAATCTATTTGATTTTAAAATATCTTTCATTAATAGAATACTACACTATCAGTGAGTGACATGGGCTGTATGTTTTTTAATAAATACATGTGACCTGTGATCTTTCTCGGATAGCCATTTCATATAGGGTAGATATAGCATTGACATGTTTTGTATGACTTAGTAAATTTTTACAATTTGATGTTGATTTGTAGTTTGTTTTAATTTTGACTGTTATATTATGTTACTAATATTTAGGTTGTAATGTAGGTGTTTTACTAAGAAATGAGTCTTTGTTACTTGATATGAAATAATAAATTAATTAATAAAATAAGGTACCCACAACATGTTTATAGTGGATATTCTTCATTCCCCACAAAATATCTGCGAGACTGTCTACCTAATATAGTTAAGTCACTTGTCACTTCACTCCTTATCCAATTAAATAGTTTTATAATCAGGGTTGATTATAAAACTACTAAAAGTAAGAAAAATGCTGATTAATTTGACAGTAGCGTTTGGTTTTAAAATGGTTTCAATAGAGCCATAAATGTCACTTCACAGTATCGAGGTGACATTACGCAATTTTGCGAGGTTGAAGACCGGCGCGCGGGTTTTTCGCGAGGCTGAAGACCCGCACTTCTTCGTCTTCGCGCACTGAAATTCGCTATCTTGCACCAGCTAGCTAGTGTATGAGTGGTTAAACGGTAAATGCAGACAGAAGCGGGCTTCTAGTCAATTCGTACTTTTATCAGTATTAAGTATACTGCACACAATACTGTTTTTGATTCGGATTTTTGGAATTAATATAGCAAGAAATTAAATCAATTTATTAATTCTTTATGTAATTTAGTATAAGTGTACCTACCTACATAAATTTTAGGTCAAAATAGCATATGAAATAGGTAGGTAAGTGTATTTCACACGAACTGTTTTGCATAAAACCAAACGCTGCTATATTTATTTACTCTATGACTTTCATGAATATGCAAATATTTTTTTATCACATTCTTACTTCGATTCTTATTGACTTAGCATTACATACTCGACACCTAATAGATATAACAAGATACGACTTTTGCATAGTAAGCGCGATACACACTTTATACATTTTGTTTGTAAAGATAAGATTGGTTTGCTTACTCATATTCACTGAGTAAAAAATTAGGGGCAATTAAATACATATTATATGATGCGATATTGGAAATATTTCTCTATGGTTTGATAAATCAAATCAAATATATTAGTTATGTACTACGTAGTTATGTAATATAGTTTTGAAATACGTCACAAGAGTGTATTTATTAACCCCCGACGAAAAAAGAGGGGTGTTATAAGTTTGACGTGTGTTTGTATCTGTGTATCTGGTCGTGGTATCGTAGCTCCCAAACGAATGAACCGATTTGGTTGCGGATTTTTTAATATGAAAGGTGAATTTGTCGGGAGTGTTCTTAGCTATGTTTGATGAAAATCAGTCCAAGATGGCCGCCGCCACAAAATGGCGGACATCATATTTTTTCAGTACTCCATCAATATGGGTATCAAATGAAAGGGCTTGACTAGTAGAATACTATACACTATGACAAATTTCTAATCCAAGATGGCCGCCACCACGAAATGGCGAATTACATATTTTATTTCAGTACTCCATCAATGTGGATATCAAATGAAAGGGCTTGACTAGTAGAATACTTTATATTCTATGACTAATTTCAAATCCAAGATGGCCGCCAGCACAAAATGGTGAATTAAATTTTTTTTTACTAGGTTAGTGACCTTTCGTTCGTATATTCTGTTCGTTATAATATAACGTCAGTGCAATTTCTTCGTGAAATGAATTAACATTATTTTATGTTTTGTTTGTGTATATAGCTCAGCGTAATATATTAAGCTCATATTATAAAACAAAAACGAGGGAAATGACGAAAATTGCAGCGAGGTGTTTAATTTATCAATTGACCCCTAACTTGTTGAATAATCTGTGAAATAATATTCAGTACTTTGCTGGTCGTCGTTTAGTGTAATCGTGTAATAGTTTCAATAGTACTGTTTTTTGTGTAAGAAACATGGCCAACGTAAAGGTAAGTTTTATGACAGGCACTAGCGACCGCCTACGGCTTTGCTCGTTTAAATGAAATAAACAGGGAGAAGTTTCTCGTCGGTTTTTCTACTTCTAATTTCCCGAACCGGTACCTAAAATAGAGTATTTGACTAATATGAAATTTATTATATTTATAAATAAAATGCGACGGTGTGTTTTGTTTTCGACATCTGGTTTAGATGTTTTATAATAAATTTTACAAAAACATGATTTTTATCGAATTTTTTGTTCTGAAAATAATGGTTCGTAAATTCTATATTAATACGATTTTCAAAAAAAGAAAACATACCGTTCGAGCGCTCTAGAGACGGTTTTTCTTAATAACGCTGCAAATGAGTATCACATCATCACTACATTTTATAAAATAAAGTCCCCCACCGCGTCTGTCAGTCTGAACGCGATAAACTCAAAAACTACCAAACGGATTAGCATATGATTGACACCAACGGACAGAGTGGAACAAGAGGAAGGTTTACCATTTATCAATGTTTTGTGCAAATTAATTGAAATATGACGATTATAGTTGAAGAAGTGGGAATAAAATCAAGATGGTTGGGAGCTTTCATCGAAAACGCTGCTTAATCCCTTTGAGATATAACAAAACAATGTATAGTATATAGCTAGTATAATATATAGTATAGTAGGTTTCGATCAACTTACAGAACATACCTATTCATTTCGGGAGTGGAAACAAACACGGCCCGCAAGTTGTTTCGACGAGTATTTTATAGGATAGGATGGGGCCTTATAAATTTGAGACAGGTTCGTTGCGCTTTGGGCTATTATGACGTCCTTAAGGGTTGAATTTCCAAAATAAAATTTACCCTGATTAAATAGGTTTGATGCAAAAGGCAAATACCAATGTTCATGCATTTAAATTCAAAAATGACGAATTTTCATTCAAACTTACACCCCATTTTCTCCCTCTCAGGGATATGATTTCGAAAAATTCTTATGTTAATGGACGTATTGTACGAATTGAAATTTGTAATTGTAATTTGATTGAAAAAGGCGGAATTCCCGTACAAATTATTCGCCCCTATTTTACCGCCTTAAGTATTAAATTTACAAAAAATTCAAATCAATTTTTATTGCATTCTACAAATTCTAGCATAAATTTAGATGACATGGGAAACACACATGCTATGACATTATCGTGGACTCTGTCATAAAGGGCACATCAAAACATAAATAGATAAAAGAGAGGATGCCTTGAATGGGTACACTAAGGGTATTGGAAACAAACAGGATTTTTTTTCGTTACTTCCAAATGGATGAATTGATTTCACTGTGATTTTTTTTTTTAAATGGGTGTAATCTGTATGATTCTTAGGTAAAAAACATTGTATCCACTAATAAAACAAAATATCCTCAAATTAAATAAGAGTGTCTCCAGATATGAATGCCCAGATTATTGTCAATTTGTATGCAAGACGAAACCTCAAACACCAAAACTTATCCCCTAATGAGATTTTACTCCATAGCGATTTGTCACAAAATTAATTTGAGTAAAGAAGTCGTTAAGCGACCTTTTTGGCAGCACCGCCTCGTGACAAGATAATTCACATTGGTGCTAACTTGCGGTTTACCGATAGAAGCCATACATTTGTATTAAATATTTTTTGTATTACTTTTAGGTACGTATTTATATTTAATTTGTTTTGTTTTCAACATTACATATGGATTTTTTCCATTATTTTTAATTCGGTTACATTGAGTCACTATCCCCAATTATAATACCTACATCCAGTACATATAATATGCATTTTCAAATAAAACGAGTGTGTAAGTAACTCGAATGAAATGTACGCACATAAAAATACAATGGATTTTTGTTTTTTTTTTTTAAATTATATTAATAACGATTCTTCTCGTTTATTTTATTGTATAGTACAAAGGTAATTTGGGATTTTTTCGATGTTTCTTAAAATGACACTAACGTACGCTACCCTGAAATTTTCCCGCCACACTACCGAGCGAAAGACGCTGTCAGATCATTCGATGTTCGCCAGCAACTTCTACTACTTTCTAACCGTTTTCCACACGTTCGCCAGAAACTTTTAAGCTGCACTTTCTAACCGTTCTCCTGTCCTACACCCAGGCGACGCTTCACACCGAGCCGTGTTGGGCCAGCGCGTGGCTGATTTCTTTTTAATTGAATGCAATCTGTCAAAAACTGCATTTAAATTATCGCCCCCATTTGTTTTAGGTTAACATTCCAACGGTGAAGCTCAACAATGGCATCGAAATGCCCGTCCTTGGCTACGGAACTTGGATGGGCTTTACCGACGACGTAAGTTTTATTTTGTTTTTTGCTCACTGTGAAGAATAAGATCCCGATCTTTCTTGTGAACCTCTCATTCTTTTCCCAGGCAAAATGTTGTTCATATAAGTAATAATTGTTACCACGTGGTATAGGTTAATTTAATCTAATAGGTTGGTTTTAAAACCAATTTATTAGGTTAAATTATCGTAGTGATACAACCAAGAGAGTCCCATTACTTAATTTTATTAATCTCCCAACTTAGTGCTTTTCTTTTAGATGAAGTTCGATGCAGCCAGCGTGAATAAAATGGAGGAAGCACTGGAGTACGCCATCGATATTGGTTATCGACACATCGACACGGCGCATTTCTACCGCGTCGAACCCGAGATCGGGGAGATCATCCAGCGTAAAATCAAGCAGGGCGTCGTGAAGAGAGAGGAACTGTTTGTTACTACTAAGGTGAACTGCTGAACCAACTTATATTACCTACTATACCCGGTATTATTATTGAAGGATCATATTGATATGATACAGATTTTCCAAACTAAGCCAGTATTAATAAATGACACTCAAGATCTTTTTAAGAACGGTAATAGTTGAGTGCGTGTTCAAACATGATAACGAGTCAGCCTAATTGTCTACACAAGATGAGTTCATCAATTACTACTGACTTGAGATGGTCTTAAGATCGTTTGTAAACTTGAGTATAATGATAATAACAATGATAATAATATTTAATAGCAAGGAAACTATGATTATTAGAAATATTGGTATAATTTATTAATACCGACCTAAGATGAGAAAATCCACCGTTTTCCAATAAATGAAATACTTCGAGGTTGCACGTGTTTTAAAATTATCCTTAGGCGTATTTTGAGTGATTTTTCTATAGAAAATTTTATATCTCTAGACAAGATTTGGAGAGAGATTTATTAATAAATGAGAACGGTAAAATATTTCAAATGTTGGAACAGGACTGCAGGCTTCCCGCTATTTTGCTCGTCATGCACCTATACCTGCTGTTCAACTGAACGTAATCCTAACTTATACAGCGTGTAGAGCTTACCAAATTATACAAAAAATAGGTATAAAAAAATAAGATGTTAAAAATAAAATTAACATGGTTTTCTTGGTAACTGTTAGTTTGCACCATCTGCTCACTTAAATCTTTTTGTTTAGTTCGGTAAGCTATACAAGCTCCATAAGTTTGGACTACGTTCAGCCTAACACCCGGTGTACCTAATCATTTTTTTCAAAAATATTCTTTTTCAGCCGTTTTATCAGCAGATATGTCACATGTCATTAGAATTTTCTTTAACTCTATTGTTGAAGTACAACCTTTTTCAAACATGGACTTAACAGTTTGAAACAGACCACACCGCGGTGGTACAATACGGGTTGGGAGTTATTAACTTCCACCTTCATCAGAGCTTGTGATCTTTATAAAATTGAAAACTCATTGGTCGACCCCAACACTAGCAGCTGACATGACAAATATATGAGATGACAAATATAGTAAAAGCTAAGAAAGAAAATACACGTCGCTTAATCTATAGTTAGTACGTAGCTACGTTTCCGAGTGTTAAGTGCGACGCGTCAGGGGTGGCAAAAACATTATAAAAATTATTGAATAAATAAAAAATTATAATATGTTATGAATGAGCGGCTTTCGTATCTAGCGGCCCGCAATCCAACTTGTCGGATACAATATAAGTAAAGCGTATGTAAAAACTGTTTAAAAACGAATAATGACACTAAGTTACACTGGGTATAATTTTTAGGGTACTAAGGGGGACCCTATTACGAAGGCTCCGCTGTCCGTCCGTACGTCTGTCACAGGGCTGTATCATCTGAACCGTAACAGTTAGACACTTGAAATTTTCATGAAATAAGTACTACTAAAGTTAATATAATAACATATAATAAAAATAAAATACAGTTAAAAATTAAAGTCGTTCCCCATAAAATGTTCCCCATACAAGAAACTTGGTATTTTTATATTGAATTGTGGTATGGAACCCCTTGGTATGCGAGTCCGACTCGCACTTAGCCGGTTTTTTTAAATATTTTCGCATATAATAATTAGTAAACATCGCCATGACTATATAATGGTTTAAGTATACTTGATTTCAGGTGTGGCAAAACTACCACAGGGAAAAAGACGTAGAGGTAGCGGTGAGGAAGTCTCTGCAAAGGTTGAAACTGGATTATGTGGACCAGGTGTTGATACATTGGCCGGTGTCATTTAACGTGAGTGTTGTTCAACTGAAGGAAAATAAATTATGCTCTACTAGCTTTCCGCCCGCGACTTCGCCCGCGTGGCCTACACGATTGTACGGGGATAGTTAAAGGAACGCGACACTCCACGACACTGAAAGAATTTCTAGAATATATTGAAATATAACTACCTCAAAAATCTCTATGCGTTACTCACTATACCAAATTTTATCAAGATCCGTTAGCTATCCCAAAGGAACCATGTATTTTTCCGGGATAAATTTACCCTGTTCATTATTTTACGCCTTAGTCATTATTAGGTACATTTAGCGTAAAAATAATTATATCCCCACCCACAGAAACCGTGCTTTTTCCGTATAAAATGTAACCTTGATTACTCTCCAGCAGACAAATAAACAGACTGAAAGTAATCAGTCTGTCACTTCTGACAACCTCCTTTTTTTCAAAGTTTCATTGAAATCGATTCCGCCGTTGCAGGGATCATCTCGGAAGAATAAACAGGCAGACAAACAAAGAGACAAAAAGTGGCCTGTAGTAAGTAGTAGGTAGTAATATCCTTCTTCAAGGTCTTATCTATTTCTGTACCAAATTTCATCAAAATCGGTTTAGCGGTTTAGGTGCTAAAGCGTAACAGACAGACAGTCACGAGTCACTTTCGAATTTAGGGGTCTATGTATACGAGAAACGTGTCTTCTGAAATGAAGTTTATTTAGGTAATAAAAATTACAAAAAAAAAAACACAAAAAGCATTTCAGAGTACATCTACTTTAATATTCTAACAGTCAAACTTTTGCGATGTGTCGAAATTTAACCAAAAAATTATATTTAATATAAAATTAATAAATATTTTGATTATTATTCCAGAAGTATACATACCTTCTAACTTGTGTCTAAAAAAATACATTACCACTAGTTTTAAAATTTTACATTTTTAGGAAGAGGGCGTAGATGAGAAAATTGATTACCTAGAAACCTGGCGTGGCTTCGAATCGGTCCTTCGAGCCGGATTGGCGAAATCGATCGGCGTCTCGAACTTCAACATTGAGCAATTGAAACGACTTATCGCCTTTTCTAAAGTGGTTCCAGCTACTAACCAAGTCGAGGTTAGTTATGTATATTATAAAATATGCTATTTTTAAATTAATGTAAGAAGTATATCTTTAGAAAAATATTGCGGATAGCCTTTGTTAAAGTGTCGTGGAACTTAATAAAATGTGATTGCCTATATAATTCACGATTCTAATTCCCACTCTATCTTCTAGGTCAACTGATTCATTTTTAAACACTATTATTGTTATATTACTTACAGATTAACTTAAATCTGGCCCAGCCTGAGTTAGTGAATTTTTGCAAAGCGCAAGGTATCGTGGTTGTGGCTTACAGCGCGTTCGGGTGTATGGTACAACGCAGGAATGTGTCCAACGCGCCTGAACCCTCACTGAACAACCCGCAAATGGTGGCCATCGCAAAGAAATATAACAAAACTGTCACTCAAGTAACGCTACGGTATTTGGTGAGTTGGATTTTGTTGTACCACAAAAAATTTAAGTATACACCGTGTTTGGTTGAACGTAGTCCAAACTTAAAGAGCGGGTAAGGCTAACCGAACTAAACAAAAAATTTCCAGTGAGCAAATGGCGCAAACTAACGGTTTCTGAGAAAAATGGGTAAAAAATTTCATTTTTTTATCACTCATCTTATTTGTTTGAAACCTTTTGTTTAGTTTTGTTCGGAATGTTGTACATGGTCTATATGTTTGGATTATACTATATGTCCATCCGAACACGCGGTATATAGGTATATAAAAAAGCTTTTTTAAAGGCAATAGTGTTTAAATCTCATCACCTACGTAGAGTTATAAAATATGAATATATATTTAAAAAATTTCAGGTTTTATTTACAGTACAAAGTTTCAAACATATGATAATAATAATACTTGGGACATCCCACACAACACCATCTAGTCCCAAACTAAGCACAGCTTGTATTATGTGTACCCAGACAACAGATGTACATACTCAAATATTCTTTATAATCCTTACTAATATTATAAATGTTGGTATGTATGGATGTGTGGATTTATGGATGTATGTATGTTTGTTGTTCTTCCACGCAAAAACTACAGAATGGATTTTAATGAAACTTTCCAATAATATGCTGTATATCAGAATAACACATAGGCTATAACTTATAAAGGCGTGGACTACACAGTTGTACACTAACTTTAAAAATTCTTTCACCTCTAGAAAGCTACATTATCAGCGAGTAACATGCTATAGTTTATTGTCAGACTAGCTTTGCGCCCACGGCTCCGCTCGCGTGAACTACACAGTTGTACCGGGATAATGTTTTGCGATATAGTTAATAAACTGAAGAGTGACATACGCTACTTTTCAACCCGGAGAACGGGGGCTCGGTACAACTGTGTAGTTCACACGAGCAGAGCCGCGGGCGGAAAGCTAGTATTTCATAATTGTGTTACATTTCTGTTGCTTGTAAGGTACATATATTATTACTACGATAATCACTAATGCGATTCTTTGATTTTCAGTACGAACGCGGTTTAGTGTCCATACCAAAGACGGTAACTAAATCTAGAGTTTTGGAGAACGCGTCCATTTTCGATTTTCAACTAGACAACGATGATATCAAAGTTCTGGAAAGTTTCAACAACGGATTCAGGACCGTCCGTGTCCATTGGTTCGCTAAATATGATAATTATCCATTCGAAAAAGTTCCATTGGAAAAAATATCTCCAATGCCCAAATGCTTACTCAAATGGAAAAATGGAAAAAATGAAGACATCGATTAATTTATCATAGAAGTATTTTTTACTTTGTAGTGCAGTTCACTCATCTACTGTAAGAAAATTATACTGAAAATAAATGGTTAAATAAAATATTTTTTAATGTTTTTTATAGTACTTCCTGTCGTGGTAACCGAGCTGTAGGGAGCCCGCTTCTTGTTTAGACGGCCGTGGTTCAAATCCCATGGCATGTACCAATGTATTTTTTCTAACTTATGTATCTAATTATCACTGTCTCTGTGCCTCGGAGAGCGCGCTAAGCGGTCAGTTTCGGTTACCATCAGTAGATAGCAGTCGTTAAAATCCACTAACCCGCACTGGAGTATTGTGGTAGGTTAAGCTCCAAGCTCTCTCATCCCGAAGGGAGACCTAAGCCCCTGCAGTGGGGCATTAATTTATTTTATTTAATATTTCATATGAAGTAACGTAGACTCATTTGTTAGTTAAACACGTACATTACAATCTAAATGTTAGGAACAAAATAAAAATTAACTAAGTCATACACAACATGTCAATAGTATTTCTATCCTATATGAAATGGCTATCCGAGTAAGAACACAAGTCACAATTTTCAGGAAATTTAGTAAGTTATGTTATTCTTTTCATGGAACCATGCTCTGCTCTCTCCCAACCGACCAGTTCACACTATATGAAGGCGGCAATAGCGACCAATAAAAGCACAATCATACCTTTTTGATATCATCGCCAGGATAGTGTTGGGACTGCCTCGCACCCGGCACACCAGAGATACGCACCGCTTGCGCATTATGACATAGAAACAGTCGGTGCGCGCCTGCGCAAACATGCCCGACATGCTACAGTGTCGAGGCAGCCCCATTAAGACCCTGAACGCGTTATTGTACTGGAGACAGAGGGCCTCATATGATTTTTTCACGTAATTCACCCACAGGCTGCACGTGTAAAAGGATGTACAATATGCTCTGAAAAGTGTTATCTTAATTTCATATGAACAGTGTGAAAACCTGCGGGCTATCATATTAGCCCTTACTGACAAGACCCTCCGCTCCCTCTCAATTTCATGGTCGTCCACTAAGTCAGGCGTCAATAGGTGGCCCAGGTACTTAAACTGCGTAGCCCTTTTCAGAGAGACTCCACACAGCTTAATGGGCGGCACCTCAGTGACACACCCAGTACGCGACTCAAAGACCATAAACTGACTGTTCCCAGTAATGTACATTAAACCATGACAATCTATTCAGCCCACAGGGCGACGCGCTCAGTAGGACCATGTCGTCTGGCATATATATGACAACTCACGATTCTCGATAGGTATAGTTCCAATCAAACTTTATGGCGGATCGGAATGCAACGCTTTATGCATGCTTGCGCAGATTCAGTCATATGCCTCTCGCTCCACTGCGCCCTGCTACACCTAAAACTGGTTACTGCGACGCGACTTGTGCCTATGTTCACATCCGCCATACAGGTTGATTGGAACTGTACTAGTTTTTATACTATGCGGTGTTAAAGTTTTATACGCTTTTGATTATACAAGGTGCTCCGAAGGTACCTGACAGATTTTAGCAGAAGCTTCCAATCAATGCTAGCTACATCATCATTATCATCATCAGCCCATTTTTACCCCACTGCAGGGGCTTAGGCCTCCCCCAGGGTGAGGAGGGGGGCTTGGAGCTTAAGTCCTCCACGCTGCTCCACTGCGGGTTGGGAACTGTAACGACCGTAACATCTATTGACAGCGTCCGGGACCGACTGCTTAACGTGCCCTCCGAAGCACGGTGTCAGTGATATTGTGTACTTAAGTCAGAAAAACTCATTGGTACACGCCCGGATTCGAACCATGGCCCTATGGGGCCTTATAAATTTGAAAGAGGTTCTTTGCGCTCTGGGCTATCACGACACTATCTTAGTGCAGGAGCCGAATAATAAAGCACGGTGCGACACGTAAGTTAATACACTTGTACACTACAAAATGTTGACCAATATTTTTTCCATTGACAAAAATATACGATTTAATAAATATCTAAAGCTACATACATTTTTTTCTTCTCTTAGAAATCGCTGAAAGAAATCCTTCGGGTACCTCCGGAGCATTTTGTATATATGTTTAGAAATATCTAACGATTCGGTTGTAATAGATGCCCACAGAGACGATTTTTCGATGGTTCCGAAATATGATACGCTCCATCGTAAGATAGGGCAACGTCGGTCTAGTACGGCTATTTAATAATACATGAAGCCACCAAAATTGATTTTTATTTTTTCATAATCAGATTTCCAGGTTTCAGTTGATAAAACATAACATGCGACTATAAAAAAGATGTGTTTTTAAACTTTTTTACTAACATTATTGACTGTTTCAACAGTTTCAAAGCATTTGTACAAAGACCTGTGGAAGATAAGGTTTTTTCGACTAATTTCTATTATGGTTTTTTCAATAGTTTCGAAGCGTTTGTCGAAAAATCTTATTTTCCACAAATTTCAGGTTTTTGTACAAACGCTTCGAAACTGTTAAAACAAGCAATAAAGTCAGTTAAACACATTAAAGGTAAACATTTTTTATATTCACATGTTATGTTTTATCAACTGAAACCTAGAAATATGATTATAAAAAAATAAAAATGATTTCTTTATATGGTGGCTCCATATATTATTAAATAGCCGTACTAGATAGACGCAGTCCCACCTTAATGATTGCTATGTTGGCTACGGGGTAGCTCAAACCTTTTGATCCTATGGACATGTGTTTTGGAAAAGAACGAAGACTGAATGTCGTTGAACGTTACTTTGCTCAGTGTGTCAATAGTATACTAACAAACGAACGGGTACAACCTCTCAAATGATATCGTGCTCCTGAGACGCCATTGTAAACGACTATACTATGTAATATGAGACTCAGGTCATCTCAGGGTCACAGGCCAGTATTAATAAAGTGTGAGATACTCAAGTTTGAGATCGATCTTAAAATCAATTGTATTCATCCGAGTTTAAAGATTCTTTATGAGCTGAGCTTATGAGCATAGCTTAGAAAAGTCGATTACCAATTTGAATTTGAACATATCCTACAAGTACGAAAGCTCTCAGGTGATACCATTGAAATCTTATGTAGGTACCCACTAAGTACCTAAATATTACGAGTATTAGAAACTATTATCAGTACAAGCCCCATTTGAGAAAAAGTCTTCAAAAATAATGATTTTAGTGAGCTTCAGCTCCGCCATACAGACCATAGAAAAGATACAGACTATTGGTATGTACATGTCTTCCTGAATACGAAAAGTGCGGTAGTTACTTCCTAGGGGTATGGAGGGGGGAGCTGTGACGCAGGGAAGATGGCCGGCCGGCCCATTCTATTATGCGGTATTTCTAGGTAACTACTGAACTGATTTACTTAAGTAAGGTAGGTCATAAGGTGTCGAATGAAAGACCATGTAATTTACATTATTTTATTTTATATATGCGACCATGTGAAGCTAATATCAAATGAAATAATTAACAAAAACAACATTTAAAAAAAACTTTTTTATTATGTAATTAGCTTGACAATCGTTAGGAGTGTGGAAATTAGGTTATTATAAAACGTATTGTTATTTTTATCAGCTATTTAAGATACTTTAAATCATTACAATGGTGTAATAAACAACTTTCTATACAATACAGTCGTTTTAGTGAGCGGAGTCCTGGCACGAAGAATCTGAAATTGATGTAACTGGACTTTATTTAAATGATGAGAAAATTCTAAGTAAGTACAAAGTGTGCACGCATGCGCGATTTATTAATAAGAAAAATAAATAAGAAAAATAGAAAAATATAAATAATTCGATTTTCGAACAGGTGACCTTTGTATAGATTATGAAGATGGTGCAACAAGACACAATATACATTAGTTACATGCTAGGCGGAAATTTCTAGATAGAATTTTCTTATACAAAATTATACATAACCATGTGACATAACCACATCAACGCTGCACTGCTGTTCCGTTGGAAAAATTTCTTTTTAAAATTCTTAATTGCCGCGTTGACGCGCTGTATCCTTACTCAAAGGATCCCCTGTCAACAAACGCAGCGCAACACCTAAATCGTTAGCAAGTAATTTGACATCCTTGGACCAGGGACCCATCGTCTCGACAGCGAAAGGAATGAACTGGTAACGATTTAAATGTTCTACGTGCTTGGATATTTTTCTGCGAGCTGTTGTCTCAGCAGTTGATCCAGTTTTATATATATATATATATATATATATATATTTTTATATAACTTTGGCATAAAGTATCCACGCAAGTCACGTCCCAAACAAGAGCTCTACCACTTTGTATGGAACCATGGTTACACCGACGGGTCCCTTGCCATCACCCCGGAAAATACCTGAAGGTTCAAGACAGGAAGGTATATGTATAGTAGACAGTGCGTCCTTTATAATGTGGTTAAGACGATAATGCCCGGAAAAGCGACCAACGTTTTTTATGCAAGAGAGTCCATGGAGGCCGTATCTGCATTTTTTCCACAGGCACAATGGTGAGATCGGTAAATATTGAAACCTAATCTCAAAGAGATGGCGATACAAAAAGAGGCCAGGTCAAGCAACGAGCCCTTATTAGGAGAGGGAATAGCTCGCGGCCAGGCACCGGACTCATTTTCACATGAAGCCAGGCGATGCGCTTCATCAGTGATTGATGATTTTGGTAGTATGTTGAAGATATTTTTCACTATGGTCCCAGGCCTATTGAGTACATAGAGAAGGAAAATAATCAACTGAAGAAGCGGATTTCCAGAGAGTTAAGTCCTCTAGATCTCTATGAAAATGAGAAATAGAGAGAGAAGTTCTTGAACGTAAAGTGTTACATAATAAAAGGTTTTCACGTTCCCGAGTTTTGGCGCCAACCCGGTTCGTGAGACCGACGTGACCAAACATTTAAGTAAAATATTTACAATTAGTTTAGCACAGAATTTCGGATATATATTTTTGTTTATTTTCTAAGTCTGCAAATGTCCTAAGGCTAATGTCTAAAGGCTGATTTTAACCAATAGTTAAAATCCACCAACCCGCTCTGTAGCAGCGTGGTGGATTAAGCTCCAAGCACCCTCATAACGTGGGAAGGTCTGAGCCCCTGCAGTGGAGCATTATAGGTTAATATGGAATATTAACGTCACGGGAAGGTGTAGTCGCGTCCAACGCGGTCTAACTAGGGATGCACCGATATATCGAAATATCGATATTATCGATATTATACGCATCCAAATATCGATATTTATATCGATATTTAAAAGTATGATATATCGAACATCGATATTTACCTGGTTCCGATATTTATATCGATATTAAAAACGTCTTGCATCGTTACATGAGATTTGAGGTCGAGAAACCTTTATAGAAAGTCTATTTCATTGCAAAATTTATTATTAAACGAAACTTTACTCTAAAAGACGGGTATTTCTACGACCTATACAAAACAGGGTTGTACTAATATTATTTGAAAAATATACACTGGAAATTTTATTTCTTTATTATAAGATGTGTTTTTTAAATAATGCTAAAATAATTGTTTTAAAATACGTAATGTATAAATTATATATACGTTTTCTTGGTATACGGTGGGCGCGACCACGTTATTTTATTTGAAAGTCAGACAATATAAAAACACCTATAAAAATCTCTATCAAATTAACATTTCCTTATATCTGATACTCTGTACTAATAATTCAGTAAGATCAAACAACAAATTTTAAATAATTATAACGTTATATAGGGAGATATATGTTTGAGGATCGAAACTTGTCTTAACTGTCTTTTGAAAGATAATAGTCTATTTAAAAATGTCTTATTTACTCTAGTGAGTCCCCTTGCCCGCGAAAGACGCGCAAGACTGCCATTGACTGCCATTGTGCCCGGAGTAATGCCTGTCCATGGAGGCTGTGGTGGAGGTGTGTTGTTTTATCACCGCAGTAAGTGTTATACAAACTTAGTGAAAAAGTGTGTGCTTTTTGTTTTTTTTTTTGTATCTTTTTCTTGTCCTTACAAGTTTTAATATGTCTTTACCATATATAATATTCAACTTTCTATATTTATTTTAAATCCTTACGTTCATATAAAAAAAATTTTCTTTGATAGCGTGTTAGTTTTCTACCACCTATTATTTAACTTTATAACATTATATACGTATATTCGTGTTTTACACGTTTCTGACGTGTCTTTACCACTAAATTGTCACTAAATATTTCTCAAATACATGAACATAATGAGTACACTTAGGCTTAATAGTTTTGTAAAATACATCTATTATCCATAATGTAGTCCAAATAGCCTGTTATCTGAATGTTTTTACGAAATTGCTAAATATCCGTATTTCAGAGAAATACCCACATGTGAAATTATTTTTCGCTTTCACTTTTTATGTACGGGA
The DNA here is from genome assembly GCA_949709985.1 of Luffia ferchaultella. Taxonomy (NCBI): domain Eukaryota; kingdom Metazoa; phylum Arthropoda; class Insecta; order Lepidoptera; family Psychidae; genus Luffia; species Luffia ferchaultella. Next base: position 10,756,871 of record OX453269.1, read on the forward strand.
GGCATTGTAATTTTTTTTAATATCGATATATATCGATATTATCGGCTTAAAACGGTCGATATATCGAATATCGATATTCTCCAGCTTTCGATATTTATATCGATATAAATATCGATATTAAATATTTTGTGCATCCCTAGGTTTAACTCGTTCTAATTCAGTCCAACAGGTGCAACTCGGTCCAGCTTACCTTCACTTACCTACGGTTGCACGCGTACTTGATAAAAATGGAATGCTCGAATGTATGTATGAGTGAAAGAAAGTGTGTTATACCGTAGAAGATAGATTCAGTTCTTACGCGTGTAAACACTGATACGTCTGGGTTTTTTGACATACCTAATACGTTATCACAATAAAATTTGCCACTTTAATCACTATGATTAATGAAAATAAGTTTTATAAAGTTATATCTGATGTGTTACGAGTGCATAACGTAACTGCCATTAAATGTTTGTCATTTATTGGTCAGAGATTATTTTTAATATATAAAACACGAATAAATGAAATTAGTTGAGATGTGTCATTACAAAAAGACTTGCTCATACATTATCAAATTTTGGAAATACATATACCTATACAGTATGGATACGTACGATTATGCAACATTTCGCAAATATTGTTTCTTTAGACCAATTTTTCCAAAGAAACCATATACTCCAGTTAATATAGCAAAGTTAGTTAGGAGCACATTGCATTAATTGCACTTTAGGGGATTATTTACAATATCATAAAGAAAATATTCACGTATAATAAATATGTAATAATCCCTTATTTATGTTAATTAATTTTTATAGAATCAACCGATAAGATTTAAAAAATATATTTATGTGTGAACAAAAATTTAAAAACGGGTGATTTTCTATACGACAGATTTTTTAAATACACTCTGTGTAAATTCAGAAGAATCCCCAGGTTTATTCACAATATGTGGTAGGTAATTATATATTTATATAAAATAAATGATAACTCCAAAACAATGATTTTTGGATTGGCGATAATTTGACACTTCATGTAAATATGTACTGTATACAATATAGTAAATTATCACCTACGTGACTACATTACTTTTTTTTTGGTGAAAATTTATTTAATTTTTGGGTCCTAGCATTTATTACACCTTGAATATTTTTGTATATTTATGCTCCAATAATTATCTTTAACTTTAATTAAAAGAAATCCCTTATCCATCTGTTGAGCGTTACAAGCTATTTTACAAAAATAATTATTAAAAACCTACTTGGTACGCGGCGGGCGGTGCGGTGTGGCGCGGGGCGGGTTACGACGAAGCAATAATCGCGGGCCGTTCGCCCGCACCGCACCTTGCTTTATTTAGTAACTTAACTAACTTTCCGCCCGCGGCTCCGCTCGCATGGACTACGCAGTCGTACCGGGACTCCTTTTTAAAGAATAAAAAGTAGCCTATGTCATTTTTCAGTTTATAAACTATATCTATGTGAAAAATTGTAGCCGTTCCGGTACTACTGTGTAGTCCATACGAGCGAAGCAGCAGGCGGGAAGCTAGTTTGAGATTAAAATGTAGCCCATGTTACTCACTTATAATGTAGCTTTCTATAGGTGAAAGAATTTATAAAATCATCGTGTAACTGTGTAGTCCACGCGAGTGGAGTGCACAGACAGAAAGCCAGTATCTTTATAAATTATAACCTATGTGTTATTCTGATGTATAAGCTATATTTTTTTAAGTTTCATTAAAATTCATTTAAGAGTTTTTGCGTGAAAGAGCAACAAACATCCGGACATCCATACATACAAACTTTTGCGTTTATGATATTAATGAGGTTTGAGCACAAAAAAGAGATCACCACGCTTTATGTTCCTCGAGACACTTTGTTTTCGTGTGTAAAAAATGGCAAGTAAACATGTTTTAAGTAAATAGTACAATAGAGAGGTTTAAAATTTTTTATTGTTCGTTATTATTAAAATTTAAGCTAAATAAAACAAAAGTGTGAATCATAAAATATATCTACAAATAAAGAAGTTATAGGACATTAAAGTCGTCCTTGCAAAAATAATTTCACTATATATTTATACGAGTATGTATATATAAATATTTCGCAAATATCTATATAATAAAGTCTCGTAAATAAAATTAACGTTTAGTTGTTGTTTAAAAAGAATGCAAAATATATTTTTAAAATATGTACTTACATATAAATTCGGTGTTATATTATGTGTTGTATTTCTTTCAAATATTGAATTATGTCCCGTAAATTAACGTTTTGTTTTCGTACGTAAAAAAATATTATAAGTATTTATATATATATAAGAAATATTAATTTTTTTTTAATTATTTGTTTTCTATCCTAGCCAACAAAGACAGATCCGACCATTGGGTCTGACTCTAAACTTAGATTTGATCAACGCATAAATACCATTGACTTTTGAAAAAAAAATAACTTACAAAAAAATCTTAATGTTATCTAACTTTATTATTATTATTTTTATTACTCTAAAATTATAAAGGTTCCGAGTTTGCTACACCCGTTATGAAAATTTGTAAAATGTCTTGTAAAATTAAGTAGCAAATTAAATGTTTATATTGACCGATTTTGTACGCCGCACCTGTAATAACTAATACTGTCGGTTTCCTTGGTGACGGCGGCACGTGTGGCGGCTTTCTTTGTGAATTTTTTGTTTACAGTGAGGTGTCGGCGCGCGGCGTTTCAAAGGACACTAAGTGCAATAGTTATATTCTTAACAATATACTTTTAACTAACATTAACGACAAACAAATTTTAGCACAAGAAATATGTGATATTGCAACTTCTATTTCACAATGTTAGCGCGATGCGGCAGACGGCTAAGGTCATGCGTAAATAGTCACAGTTTAAAGGGCGTTACCTATACTGGATAGGTACTTTAGATTTATTCGTTTTTATGAATAACGCTTTTGACATAAATAAAGGATTATATCAATTTATGATGAAGAATAATAATAATGCAATATAAATAATACTTCTAACCACAGATCGACATGCTTCTAACTTAACAAATAGCTCAAAAAAAATAGGTACTTGATATGAGATATTGCCGTCCCTTTTTCTCAATGTTAGCGAGATGCGGCAGACGACCAAGGTCATGCATAAATAGTCAGACTTAAAAGTACGTTACCTATCTTAGTGAGTAATTTAGAATTTTATTATTCGTTTTTATGAATAACGCTTTTGACATAAATAAGGGATTATATTAATTTATGATGAAGAATATTAAAACTGACTCATATTAAGTAAAATATTTAGAGTGTCTTTAATGCGCGTCGTAAAAATTAATAAAAAAGACTTTTTTTAATGGTTGTTGAGAAGTCACATAGGTGATAATTTAATAAACTATTATGGCTTACATCTAGAGTATAAAAACAGAAAATCGCCAAAAGTGCGATTTTGTAAGTTTAACTTTTTAATTAATTAAATAAAATCTCGTAATATTCAGTATTTATAACATGTATACTGGGGATTACTTCTAAATCAAATTCATATTGCTACCATAGATACACAGTTAATTTGTCACCTACCCACTATTTAATGTAAAGGGTGAAATTTAGACAAACACATCTTTAGGTATTTCTCAACATGCAACACTCATAATGCAACCAAAGCATAATGAGTGCATAACTATACAACAGTATTACTATTGTAAAAAAAATTTTTAAGGTGTCTTTAATGCAATCCAAAAATTTATTTTTACTGGACTAATAGTCAATGAGTCAGTAGTTAACGAGAAAAGCACCATGAAACACACACTTAAAAATCATTAACTTACAAATCTATGACCCGACCGCAGTTGGCGGTGTTGGATTGATAAGCATTCGGCGGCGAAATCGAATCGCGCCAAGCGCATGGTATCACAGCAAGATGATAATGTATTTGTTTCCTTTTTTTACTCATTTATTTACACCGTAATTAAGTTTATACTTGCCTAAAAGAACAGGAAATGATCAATATTTAGACGCATAATGGTATCTTATACAAGCAACTCGTACGCAGCTTCGCTCGCGCGGTATTCGTTTCTCATAGAAATTACTTTTTTATCTCAGTCTTAACTCATTCTAGTTATTCCCTTTCCCATTTTCGTTTCTGTAACACAAATATTTTATCGTTTTCGTCCCCGGCCTTGGTCTCGTCTCGTAAGGGACTGTGAAAACCATATTATTTAAAATCTGATGCAAATAAATCAATTAATTAAAAAATATTTTCGATCAGATCAAATTGCGACTCTAAACTATTCTTGAATGAACTTGATTACACACACAAAATTTAAAAAAATCCTGCCGTTTAGAAGTGCATCGCACGGATAAAACAAATATAATTAAATCAATTTATTTTAAATAATGTTATTTGAAAAAATTTACAGATATGTCAATTTTATGTTATTTAATTTTAAATATTCTAATTTTCATGTGGTTAGTAAAAATTTATTAAACGCCAAAAATACAAACCTGTTAAAAGAATCCGACACATATTAACTCTTTATGTAATTTAGTATAAGTGTACCTACCTACATGAAAATAAAAGAATTTGTCGTGAATTAGAAAATTTTAGGTCAAAAATACTAGAAGAAATATAGGTAAGTGTATTAATTGCTTTGCATAAAACCAAACACCGCTGTCTTTATTTACTCTATGATTTTCATGAACATGCAAATACTATTTTTTTTATCAGATATTCACTTGGATTGTTATTGACTCAGCATTACGTGCTCGTAGACACCTTAAAGATATAATATAAGATACGATTTTCGCATAGTAAGCGCAACACAGACTTCTATAAATCGGATTTTGTTCGTAAAGATAAGATTGGTTTGCTGACTCATATTCACTGAGTAAAAAAATTAGGGGCAATTAAATACATATTGTATACTTAATGCGATGATAGAAATATTTTTTTACGGATTGATAAATCAAATCAATGTATTTGTTTCTTAGTTACGTAACATAATCTTGAAATACGTCACAGGAGTGAATTTATTACTTTGTGGAAGAACGTCACCACAAAGGTGCATTTAAAAAATGCTGGTTCCTCTCAGAAAAATACATAAGAAACTGTGGGACGCTCTGTTTTTAATAAACTAAAAATAATTGTTTTGGCAATAAGTGCTTAAGATTATGGATTTTTTTTTCAAAATGCCATCAGACGACGTTGCACGTACGCCATTTTGGATAAAATTCATGTCTTAAATTCATTATGCTTTTACCTTTGACTATTGTAATGTCTATATAGATAAAGAGTCGGCGTCAAAAGACGTAGATTAAAAAAAATATCGCCTAAGCGTTCGGTTATAATTGACGCACACAGAGATGGTTTGTACATAATTATTATGGCGTAGCGAGCGTATGTAGTCTGTCGAGTCACACACACAAATATGTAAAAGTTAGCCTGTCATTTTTGTTGACATTGCTTTGCGAGGGTCTATCCAGACATTGTACAATCAAAGGCTTTTACTTTTGTTTTTGGCAATCGTTCAGACTTCCGTACAAAAACGATCAACGATATTTGATTGACGATATTTGACGTTTCCTGAGCATGCATTACCATCGCGTGTAGTGTTGGGAAATTGAAGGGCTGTAGTTCCAAAAACATATCAGGTGAAAAAATCGCATTGTCGTTAAAGGCCATTTAAGTACCTCGATATGTTGTGGAAACTTGATTAATGGTCTGTAATGTAGGTTATGACCGTTTTCGCCTGCATTGTTGTGCCAGTTACCACGTTATGGTCAAACACCTGCTGTGCGAAGGCAGTACAAACCTTGGAAAGTCGTAAAGTTCGATTTTTTTAATCGATTTTAATTTTTCAAAATATACCTTCTAAAATACCAAGTAAGTTATAGATATCATAAACCGATATCGCAGATCATTACCGATATCATAAGACACGGTCCTATAATTCACTACTAATATGTATTTACAAAGGCTGTTTCATCAAATCGTACGCGTACAGACATATGCTAAGGGGCCGTCCATTAATCACGTGACCCCCCCCCCCCCTTGGTGATACATGGTGAGGTTTATGACTACCCCCCACCCCCCACCCAGCATCACGTGTATTTTTAGTATCTACAAAAAATCCTAAATTTTTAAGTATATTCTAGAATATTATCTTAAATACAGGTATAAAGTATAATCTTATTTTGTTCTGAAATTAAGGACCATGATAAAAATGTCTAGACAGAAAGGTTGCAGGTGGTTTTTGATTGGCATAAAAATAACAATAAACGAATGGTGTACACTACACGCCGCTTTTTGATTTAAAAACCGCGCGTTTGAAAAAATAATGAAAAAATAAATACACGTGATATCTTACTACACCCCCCACCCCTCTTGTGATATTTCGTGATTTTTGTCAAACCCCTCCCCCCCCCCCCCCCCCCCCGCCTTTCAAGCCTCACGTGATTAATGGACGGCCCCTAAGTGTGAATGGCCTTTCGTTTGCATATTCCGCTTTTTAAAACGTCAGTGCACAATCTGTTTCTTCGTGAAATTATTAATAATACTTTATATTTTATTTGTGTACATAGATCGGCTTATAGTTGTAAGACAAATACTAAATAAATTAGACGAAAATTGTAGCGGGTACAGAACGGTTTCATTTATCAATTGACCCCTAAACAACGTTACTTATTGAATCATCTGGGAAAAAATATTCAGTACTTCGTTGGTCGGTGTTTAGTGTAGTAGTGTGCTTACTGTTTTTGTGTAACAAACATGGCCAACGTGAAGGTAAGTTTTATGACATGAACTACTGACCGCCTGCGGCTTTACTCGCTTCGTTTAAATGAAATAAACAAGGAGGAGTTTGTTGTCGGTTCTTCTACGTCTAGTTTTCCGAATCGGTAACTAAAATCAATAGGGTTGATAAATATAAAAATAGAGTATAGACGTTACAAAAATTGTAAACAAAATTGTATTCGGTTGAAGGATATTCAAATTATAATCTGTTGTCAAAGGCTAGTATACCATACGATATTGCTCTGTCTGTCTAACAGATTTTTTTAAAATTCTTTCACTGTTATGTATTAATGAAACTTTTACATATAATAATTTTTTTTTTCAATTGTTATAGTTAGCCTCAAATTTTATGGTGGATCTGAATACAAAGCTTGATGCGTGTTTGCGCAGGTACAGTCATATCATATACCCCTCGTCCCACTGCGTCCCGCTACACCTAAAACTGGTTTCTGCGACGCGACTTGTGCCTACATTCGGATCCGCCATAAAGTTTGATTGTAATTACTTTTGTTGTTTATAGTCAAAGTGTTAAAATAGCAATTTTAATTATTTTTTCTACAGAGCAAGTAAAATTTGTATAATTGGTAAAACAGGTGTTGACGGAATTCTCGTAAAAAGTAAGACGGTAGGCTGCCCAATCTGCCCATACAAAAAAGAGGGTCCAGTCCGTGTCTGTCCCTCGCTCAAACCTATAATTTCTTTGGCTCAAACCCTCAACTGATTTCTACAGAAAAAATATATGTAATAGGAGAAACCATGTTATAGGGCGGTGCGTTTTTCTTTTTTCGATATCTCATTTAGTTGTTCTATAATATTTCATCATCAGCCCATTTTACCCCACTGCAGGGGCTTAGGCCTCCCCCAGGGTGAGGAGGGGGTTTGGAGCTTAAATCCACCACGCTACTCTACTGTGGGTTGGGGATTGTAACGACCGCCATCTATTGACAGCAACCGGGACCGACTGCTTAACGTGCTCTCCAAGGCACGGAGTCAGTGATAGTTAATGTTCTTAAGTCAGAAAAACTCATTGGTACAAGCCCGGATTCGAACCATGGGCCTATGGCCTTATAAATTTGAGACAGGTTCGTTGCGCTCTGAGCTATCACGACACCGATCTATAATATTTACAAAAAAAATATTTTCGTCGAAATTTTGTTCTGAAAATAATAGTTCGTAAATCGGAATTCTTAGGAGTGGAAACAGACATGACCCACTAAACTGTTAATATTTGAATGTCAACAGAACATAAATATTCTTATGTTTAATTTCGAGAATTGCGTAATATAATGTAATGGGATGGGCGCTACAATAAAATTTCCCATACAGGTAATGCAAGGTACTTGAAGATATCTGTTTGATAAAAAAAACCGGTTAATAAACCTTGTTACGTTAAAAAGGATAAGGTTTACTTTATATGTGATGTAAGTCTAGCGTAACAATAAAATGTGAGCTCTAGTCGTTGTGAGGCGATGCTAACCTCGTTGTTTGCTCGGATAGGTATCAGCAGCGGAGCTCAGACCTTTAGTTCAAGGACCGTGCTGTCGGGAAGGTAACTCGCCGTCGCAAATGAAACACCACGATACAATGAAAGGATGTTTACTATATCTAGATCAAATATGGGAATAAATAATAAATCTAATTACAAAGATGCGCCGCGCCTTCGGTGGTCTCGTCGTCAGTATGTTTGCGCGGGCGTTCAAGTTATGCAAATTTACATTAATTCAAATACTTTACTTTGAGATTGAATCTACGTTATATGCGCATATAAAACAAAAAAGAAACAGGCCTTTTACGTTTCGACGCGAAGGGTCGGAGGTACGTTTCGCTCTTGCCGTCCAGTGTCGAGTTCGGTCTCGCCGCAGGGGCGGCGGGGCTGGCGTTTCGTCCGGCACAGGCCGGCTGCGATGTCCCGCTCCTGGGCTGCTCCGTCTCCTCCTGGTCTTCGGGCGGCGATTTTCTTTCGACCCTCCTCCCGGGCCGTGGGTATTTGGATAAAACAGTTACCGAAGATACAAATGTCGAAAGAATAGGAAGCCTCTTCAGCAGACGACCGCGACGTCGAGAACGAGACCTTCCCGTCCATCCTGAAGGATGTTCGGGTACTTGGGGCGCGGTGCGATATACTAAATTTACTGAACTATCTTACAAATGGGTTGATGTTCGTGGGGCGATCGTCCACGTCACCCGCCATCTTGGTTTCTCCTACTTTCTTACTGTTTTGCAAAATCGACCTTCTCCTTCGAATGTCGGATCCCAAGTGTTCCGAATCAAAAATCAGCTTTTGCTATGGCCGAGCGGGTCGCTGGCTGTTCGTTCGCGAGGACGCCATCCGTCGACATTCCACGTCGCTGCGTTTTGGTGCGCCTCTGCGTTCTGCCTTGCGATTGTGGTCTGCCAACAGGTGGCGCCCGCGACCTATTTTTGCCGGGCCATGAATTTTATGTAACAACCTTTTTGATAATTCTGACATTATCACGCTCTGATAGCAATATTTGATGATAAGTTCTCTCAATTCTTTACTATTTGTGAATTTAACATATATTCGAGACAGACGCATTTTCTCAAGAGATTGAAAACAGGATATAATAATAATAAATCGGACATAACACACAGCGCCATCTAGTTCAAAACTAAGCAAAGCATTAAGCATAAGTATTATGGATACCGGAATACTGATGTAAATACTTGAATAATCTTTATAATATTTACATATTATAGAGATTTTTTTTATTATTAGACTACTTTAGAAAAAATTGGATCGTATCCCCCATGCAGGTGAATCGATTTCGATGAAGTTTTTTTGGCTGTTTCCTCGTGGTCCTACTAATGTGTCCTACTAGTAGGACCATGAGGACGAAAGATTTTTTTGAAGTGGGTGTAATCTGTTTGATTCTTAAGTAAAAAACATTGTATCCACTAATAAAACAAAATATCCCCCCGAACTTTTTTTTATAGTCAATTTAAATAAGAGTGCCTCCAGATATGAATGCCCAGATTATTGTCAATTTGTATGCAAGACGAAACCTCAAATACCAAACCTTATCCCCTAAATAAAAGCTTCATCAAAATAATTATTTTACTCTATGGCGTTTTGTCACAAAATAAATTAAGGCGAGTTATGTCGTTACGCAACCTTTTCGGCAGCACCGCCTCGTGACAAGGTAATTCACGCATTAGTGCTAACTTGCGATTCAACGATAGAAGCCATACATTTGTATTTAATATTTTTTGTATTAGAACTTTTAGGTACATTTAATTTGTCATTTAATATATTTTTTCCCACTTTTTCCCCATTATTTTTAATTTGGTTACATTAAATCACTATTTCCAATTATAATACATGAATAAAATTGCAATTAATTTAATTTACTGGACTGTAAATTGATTGTAATTATAATTAAAACTCATGTCCCTTCCTTTATAGTATTTATGACAGATAACAACAGAAAAATAAAAACACGCTTTATCACCGGTCAGCATTTTATATATACCAGTCTTTTATATTTAAATTAACATTGAACAATACATCCAGTATAATATGAGATTTCATAGTCTGACCGAAACCGCTTTACCTCCATGACTGCGCCTTAGGTATGTACGCGGCGCGGAGGGAGGCAGATCTGCTGTCAGTCCGTCGTCAACGCTTAGGAGCTGAGCTGCCTCCCTCCTCGCCGCGCACATACCTAAGGCGCAGTACAGAGGTTTCGGTCTAACTATAAATAAATTATTCTTAGATATTTTCTGACGTTTTCTGCTTAAAAGCAATTCCAAGAGGGTCAAGTTTATTGTATTGTAAAGTACAATGTGGGATTTTTGCGAGTTTTGTAAAATGACACCAACGTACGCTACCCAAAGTACTCAGGCCAGCTACTTTTCAAGTGTCCCTAAATCAAGCCTCCAAACACTATCGAACCGAAAGATGCTGTCACTATATTTAGCTGTAGGTAGGTACTTTCCGACTTTCTTGGCTTTTCCTCTATCTTCCACGCAGGCGACGCTCTTCACCGAGCCGTGTTGGACCAGCGCGTGGCTGAATGGTGGCTGATTGCTTTTTCATTGAATGCGATCTGTCAAAAACTGCATCTGAAATATCTGCCATCATTTGTTTTAGGTTAACATTCCAACGGTGAAGCTCAACAATGGCATCGAAATGCCCGTCCTTGGCTACGGAACTTGGATGGGATTTAATGACCAAGTAAGTTTCATTTTGTTTTTTACTCACTATGAAGAATAAGATCCCGATATATCTTGTGAACCCCTCATTCTTTTCCCAGGCAAAATGTTGTTCATATACCTACTATAATAGTAGATTGTTGCACCGAGCAGAAAGTAATCTATTACATACTGCACCGAGTGCATATTTGGACCCCCCGAGCGCCAGCAAGGGATCTAAAAAAGCACGCGGGCAACATAACTTATTTAATGCGAGATGCACAATATGCTTTTCTTTCAACTATGCTGCAATTAAATATAATAACAAGATTAGCACGTTTAAATTTTTCAGTGAAAATTAACTCTGTTGACGTCCCGACTTCTTTCTTCATAAAATAAACGATAATTTCTTTATGGCCAGTATTTTCAACTGTCAACCACCATATGGCCGTCAGGTTGGCCAACCAAACGCATGCGCGAATTTAAAAAAAAAAAAACTAAAACAGTGCAGTAAACATAACAGTGCAGTAAAGGATTTCCATAAATTTTTCCGGTCTAGAGCCGCTTTATGCTGGATATGTAGTGCAGTTATGATAGAATTGCAGCATAGTTGGGAGAAAAATATATTACTAAACATTACTAAAGAGAGGCGGCACCCTAAATTTATTTTAGGCTATTGTCATTGAAAATGACTATCAAATCCATTTCACAGAAGACGCATTTTTAGCCATAACTCCGAGGGTATGAGGTCTAGCTAAGATTTTAAGGTCTTAAAAGATCAATAATTTAGTTGCGCATCGTATGACACCAAAATTTTGGAAATCGGTTTGGTAATTTTTGAAAAAAAAATTGGAAAATATAAATAAATCCGGTTTTTTTTTCGGATTTTACTAAATGCAAATTATTTCGAGAACGGGGACCGATATCGAAAATGAAAAAAAAATAGTGTCCTGGCCAGCTTCGGTTTGAGACCAAGTTTTTAGAAAACGGTTGGTGATTGTAAGAAAAATTATTTCCGAAAGATGAGATTTTTTGGTCGATCGCTGGTGTTTGTGGATATAAGTTACTATATTTCAGAGGGTATTCGTCGGATCACTTCGAAGTGTTATACAAAAGGTTAGAAGGCGTCGGTAGCTACAGTTTGAGACCAAAATTTTGAATATCGGTTAGAAATCGAACAAGAAATTTGACATCACATGTTAGATTTTATGGACGATCGGGAACTTGTTAACATTACGGTCATCGCCTTTCGGCCTGTATTCGTTCGAATGCTTCATTATCGAGTTCAAAACGTTTAAGGATATCAGAGGCTGCAGTTTAAATCGTAAATAGATTTCGTGGCAATGAAATAAAATAATCTGTGAAAATCGGATTTGAGTAGGTTCATTTTCAATGAAACCGATGGTTGCGGGGCTGCAAGATCTGTGGATTTTTTTTAATTAAAATTGCTAAATAAATTTTAACATATAAAAATAAAAATAATATATTAGGATAATAAAAGACAACCGCTTCAAAAGTTTATAAAAAAAATTGAAGAGTTCTGATAGAAATCAACTTTATTTCCCGATAAAACAAGTTAGTGTCGAAATTATACCTTGGAAGTTACGTTTTGTTGCATGCAATTACTTTTGGTACAAAAATCTATATGGGAAAGAGTTGTTCTAATTATTAAAAAAATCCACAGATTTCGTGCCTTACACGATTATCGAGCACATTGAAAATGAACCTGACAATATCTTTTGGCAAATTAAATATAAATAAAAAAAATTAACAGTGTTAGGTATGAAGTTTTATTAAAATACACATCAATGTGGTTGTATAATAAAAAATTTATAAACAGTGAAATCTACTGAACTTGAAATTAGAAAACGTATGTAATTATAATCATTGACATTCCTTAAAATATCATTTTTTATTTCTAGATTGTAAATTGAATCAATATTTTGTGTCACTAATTTAAAAATGGTGGTTAGTTTTTTAATAATAATTTTAATTTGTTATCAATCAAAATTGCTGGGCCCACGAGTTTCCACCCTTTTTCGCGTTTTAACATTTCATTACTCGAAAATATATTAACTAATTATTTAATTTTGAACACAAACTTAGCATAATGACCAAAAAGATATGACTAAATTTTTTTACTTTTTTTTTTTGATGACTCACCTAGAGATCTTATATATTATCGGATTTTCATCATTATGGGCTTAAACTGTAGCCAATAGAATACCCCCGAGGGCGTTTTTTTTTCTTTTTTCGATATCGGACTTAGTTTTCAAAATATCAAAGTCCAAAGTTGAAATTTATAAAAATCTAGGTTTTTTCCAAATTTTTGTAATTTTTTTTTTTACCTTAAAGTGCTCGTTCTTACGCGTCTTTTGGGACCTGTTACAACATCATAGCTCTAAAACTCTCTAAGATATTGCCGAATCGCACTATTTACTAAAATCCACGCCTGTACCGACAAAATTTAACAAATTTAATTTAAAAAAAGAGCCTGGACTCGCCAACCAACCTGGTGCCAGCCAACTTCGTTAGTAATGTTTATTACGTGTATTATATTTTATAGCATATGAACAATATTCCGCCTGAGAAAAAAATTATGGGTTCACAAGATATATCGGGATCTTGTCTCCTGATCTCACATAGAAAGAGGATAAGAAAAACCGGTTTTTCCTCGTGATTAAAACCAATGTATTAGATTAAATTATCCTTGTGATAGAACCACGAGAGTCCGAATTTTATTGACGTTCTTTACTTTATGGTTTTCTTCTAGTTTAAGGTCGATGCGGTCAGCGCGTGCAAAATGGAGGAAGCACTGGAGTACGCCATCGATATTGGTTATCGACACATCGACACGGCGCATTTCTACCGCGTCGAACCCGAGATCGGGGAGATCATCCAGCGTAAAATCAAGCAGGGCGTCGTGAAGAGAGAGGAACTGTTTGTTACTACTAAGGTGAACTGCTGAACCAACTTATATTACCTACTATACCCGGTATTATTATTGAAGGATCATATTGATATGATACAGATTTTCCAAACTAAGCCAGTATTAATAAATGACACTCAAGATCTTTTTAAGAACGGTAATAGTTGAGTGCGTGTTCAAACATGATCACGAGTCAGCTAACGCGTGTAAAATAATACGCACTAGACATGTGTAACACGGCGCTGCGCGGCGCAATTGCGCCAACTCACTTTACTGAGCTGACAAGATTGCGCCATGGCGCATTACAACAAATAATAAAAAAAAATACAGTTAAAAATTAACGTGGTTCCCCATACAAGAAACTTGGTATTTTTATATTGAATTGTGGTATGGAACCCCTTGGTATGCGAGTCCTACTCACACTTAGCCGGTTTGTTAAAATATTTTCGCATATAATAATTAGTAACCAACGCCATGCCTATATGATTGTTTAAGTATACTTGATTTCAGGTGTGGCAAAACTACCACAGGGAAAAAGACGTAGAGGTGTCGCTGAGGAAGTCTCTGCAACGGTTGAAACTGGATTATGTGGACCAGGTTTTGATGCATTGGCCGGTGTCATTTAACGTGAGTGTTGTTCAACTGACGTAAAATAAATTATGCTCTACTAGCTTTCCGCCCGCGGCTTCGCCCGCGTGGGCTACACGATTGTACGAGGATAGTTAAACACTGTAAGAGTTTCCCGAACATTTTGAAAAATAACTACCTAACAAATCTCTATGCGTTACTCACTGTACAAAATTTTATCAAGATCCGTTAGCTATCTCAAAGGAAGTATGTATTCTTCCGGAATAAATTTATCTTGTTCATTATTTTACGCCTTAGACATTAGTACGTACATTTAGCGTAAAGAATAATTACAGAATCCGTGCTTTTTCCGTATAAAATGTAGCCTTCATTACTCTCCAGCAGACAAATAAACAAACAGAAAGTAGTCAGTCTGTCTCTCTTGACAACCTTCTTTTGTTCAAAGTTTCATTGAAATCGACTCCGCCGTTTCAGGGATTCTGCTCCCTCTGACACTCGGACGAATAAACAGGCAGACAAACAAAGAGACAAAAAGTGGCCTGTGTCCTTTTTCAATGTCTAATCCATCTCTGTACCAAATTCCATCAAAATCGGTTTAGCGGTTTAGGTGCTAAAGCATAACAGACAGACAGACAGACACGAGTTACTTTCGAATTAAGGGGTGTCTATATACAAGAAACGTGTTTGTTTTGTGTATTTGGTGATTGGTAACTGTGAGATCATTGGTTACACTTGAAATTTTCATGTATTGTGTATCTACTACTATGGCCACTATGACAACAAATAAAAAAATAAAAGAAAGTTAAAAATTAAAGGGAGTCCTTATACGAGAAACATGTTTTTTTGTATTGTATGGTGGTACGGAACCGTTCGTGTGTGAGTCGCTGGTTTTTCACATACATCCTGCTACTAGACGACTAGATGAATATGAATATACCAATGAAATACGACCACGATATATAGGTTGATGGTTTATTATTTAAGAAATAATAGGTTAGGTTAAATTTTGCTTGTGTTGGTCGGAGCAAAATTGAGCAAAGCGACGAGCCACCAAAAAGCTTTTTGAGCTTATCATTTTATCCGAATGGATGAAAATAATATGTTACTGGTTCGGTTACCGGATGATTTAAATTAATTCGTATTTTATACGGACTAAGTTTATAAAATGAAAATAAATGATTATTATTATTATTAATCTTAAGAGACCCAAGTACTATGCGTTTTAAAATAAATATTAATATATTTATTCAAAGCTTATAAGCTCTTTTGAAATTAAGTTTATTTAGATAATACAAATTACGAAAAAAAAAGTTTTACGAACCACAAAAAGAATTTTAGACTACATCTACTTCAATATTTTAAAAGTCAAACTTTTGCGATCTGTCGACATCTTACGAAATAATTATTTTTTTAATATTTAATTAATAAATATTGCGATTATTATTCCAAAAGTATACATACCTTCTAACTTGTGTCTAAAAAAATACATTACCACTAGTTTTAAAATTTTACATTTTCAGGAAGAGGGCGTAGATGAGAAAATTGATTACCTGGAAACCTGGCGTGGCTTCGAATCGGTCCTTCGAGCCGGATTGGCGAAATCGATCGGCGTCTCGAACTTCAACATTGAGCAATTAAAAAGACTTATCGCCTTTTCTAAAGTGGTTCCAGCTACTAACCAAGTCGAGGTTAGTTATGTATATTATAAAGTATATTATTTTTAAATTAATGTAAAAAATATAACCTTAGAAAAAAACGGTAGCCTTTATTAAAGTGTTGTGCAACTGAATAAAATGTGATTGCTTTGGTGAAGTTTTAACGGCCATCAAAAAAAATCTAGATGTTAGGTATCACCAATAAACCTCATTGCATAAATAAAAAACTATAAGTTACATTTTCACAAGAAATTATTTTATGTACAGTGTTATTTTATAACGTATGGTTGCCTTCTTTGCGACACGCGTCCGAGACCTTGAGACCGAGACGACGACACCTGCAAAACGAAGGGCCAGCGCGCACTAGTGATTTTGTAGTTGGCCGATGGTTGGATCGTTCAGGGAATCAGTATGAGCTATAATATGGCAGTGCGCGCATTTGACGTTTAAAAATCGAACGATCGAACTATCGAAAACGGCCAATCTCTATTTAAGCAAACTAGAGAAGAGAACTCAACGCGAAAACACGCTTATTCTGTGCGCGCTTGAATTTCAGTGTAAATTAAACGTAACGTATCCGAGTATTACTCAGAACCAATAGAAATAACCTTTAAACATTACGAAGTGGTTTAAACACGATGTAACCTCCAATACGTTACAATACCTACGTGACGCGCGGGCGCGGCGCGGCGAAGCGGAGAATGATGACTCCGCGCATGCTCCGCGCATATATAGTTTTTTAGGAAAGGTTTGTGTAGACATATCTCAATATCTTTCTATTGAACGATACTAAAAGGAAACAAGACGGCCATCGGTTTTTTATCAAAGATCATTACATTATTATCATTACAAATTTGGATGGTTGTTAAAATTTCACCTTGTATATAATTCACGATTGTAATTGCCTCTCTATCATTTTTATCAACTACCAAATTAATTGTTAAACACTATTACTTACAGGTCAATTTAACTCTGGCCCAGCATGATTTGGTGAATTTTTGCAAAGCGCAAGGTATCGTAGTTGTGGCTTACAGCCCGTTTGGGTGTTTGGTACAACGCAGTAACGTGCCCAACGCGCCTGAACCAACACTTGACAACCCGCAAATGGTGGCGATCGCAAAGAAATATAATAAAACTGTCACTCAAGTAACGCTACGGTATTTGGTGAGTTGGATTTTGGTGTACGACAAAAAATATAAGTATACACCGCTGTTTGGCCGAACGTAGTCCAAACTTATAGAGCGTATGAGCTTACCACCTAAACAAAAAGTTTCAAGAGTATTGAGGAAAACTTAATTACTCCTGACACAGTTTTTTCCATGCTACCTTACTTAGCCCGGCCGAGGGCACTACAGTGGGTTCACGAGAAGCAAATAAAGTGAATTGTTCTGTAATCCACCTTCCAGCTCCATCATCAGAGCTTTGTCACCGTGTGCTGTAAAAAAGTGCTTTACAAGACAAATGACCCAATGAGTTCAAACTCAGTTGATTTACAAGTAGCCGTTGCTGGATTCTGATATCCACCTTCCAGTTCAAAGACCAGGCGTAGACTCTTTTGACAAAGGGGAACAATAAAGACAAATGCGGGACTGTCCTCCCGTAGTTTTGTTATCCACCTTCCAGTTCCACTATCAGATCATCTCGATGGTACCATAATCATCGAATGTTATGTCAGCAAACATATCGGTATTTCGTTCGATTAATCGTTGACGTGTTTCCTCATGAGGAGATGTTCCTGGCTGCATCAACAAGACCCAGTCACTAGGTTATTGCATCGAACACATTTCTATTTGTAATATGAACTTTAAACTGCATGTTCTTTTCATTTATTACATTTATACTAATAGATACTTTTATTAATTCTGTTAACAGGAAAGATTTGATTTTTTTATCTTTGTATTTGTTTGTTTGTTATGGATGAATTCAAAAACTACTTAACGGATTAAAAGAATTCTTTCACCTATAGAAAGTTACATTATCAGCGAGTAACATGGGCTACCTACCTATATTTTATTTTCAAACTGGCTTGCCGCCCACGCCTCCGCTTACGTAGACTACACAGTTGTACCGGGACCGCTATAATGTTTTGCGATATAGTTTATAAGCTGAATAGTGACATTGCTACTTTTTATCCCGGAAAGCGGGGTCCCGGTACAACTGTGTAGTCCATGCGAATGGAGCCGCGGGGGAAAAGCCAGTATTTCATAATTGTGTTACGTTTCTGTTCCGATTGCGTCAAACTTTATGGCGGATCTGAATACAACGGTTTACGCGGGCTTGTGCAGGTACAGTCATATAGCTCTCAGCCCACTGCGTCCCGCTACATATAAAACTGGTTACTGCGAAGCGACTTGTGTCTACTTTCGGATCCGCCATAAAGTTTGTTTGCAACTGTACGTAAATTATTGTTAGGATAATCCTTAATGTGATTCTTTGATTTTAAGTACGAACGCGGTTTGGCGTCCATACCAAAAACGATAACTAAATCGAGAGTTTTGGAGAACGCGTCCATTTTCGATTTTCAACTAGACAAAGATGATATCAAAGTTCTAGAAAGTTTCAACGTCGGATTCAGGACCGTCCCTATCCTGTGGTTTGCTAAATATGACAATTATCCATTCGAAAAAGTTCCATTGGATAAAATACCTCCAATGCCCAAATGCATACTCAAATGGAAAAATGGAAAAAATGAAGACATGGATTAATGTTTGTTTTGGGGTTATATTTTACTTTGTAGTGCAATGCACCAATCTACTGTAAGAAAATTGTATTGAAAATAAATTGTTAAATAAAATGTTTTTTAATGTTTTCTATAATGCATAATTTCGTGTCATAGCAGCCGAGTTTCGAAGGCCGTGGTTCGAATCCCAGGGCATGTAAATCTACTAATGAGTTTATTCTGACTTATGTACATAACTATCACTGATTGTACCTCGGAGAATACGTTAGGGTGTCGGTCCCGGTTACCGTCAGTAGATAGCAATCCTTAAAATCCACAAACCCGCACTTTAGTAGCGTGGTGGATTTAACTCCAAATACCCTCATCCCGAGAGGAAGCTCAAACCCCTGTAGTGGGGCATAATCGCTAATGGACTTAAATGGTGTCGTAAAGATACTAGTTCGGAATCTGTGGAATATTCGTGATGGCTTTTTAGAAGTTTACCCGAGCTACCAAGTGATTTCCGCGCAGTGTATATAGCGGTTGTTGTAGATTAAGCTCCAAGCTCCCTCATGCCGAGGCCCCTGCAGTGGGGCATTAATGAGCTGATGGTATGGTATATGACAATTCACAATTCCCGATAGCTATGCGGTTTTAAAGTTCTATGCGCTTTTGGTTATCCTACAAGGAGCTCCGGACGTACCTGACAGATTTTAACAGAAGCTTCCAATCAATACTAGCAACAAATAACTCAAAATATTTTTTTCCGTCTATTCATCATTAGATTTGAAAGGAAAAGTAAATGTTACAAATTGTACTTTCAAGGAACCGAACACTTAAGCACGGTACGATACTTGTACACTACAAAATGCTGACCAATTATTTTTTCAATTGACAAAAATATGCGAATGAATAAACTTATTTACATTTTTTTTAATCTTCATCTTAGAAATCGCTGGACAAAATCCCTCGGGTACTTCCGGAGCATTTTGTAGGTATATACGTCTAGAGTTTCTAGAGGTAAATAATAATATCACCTAACGATTCGGTTATAATTAATGCCCACAGATACGATTTTGCGATCGTTTCCAAATGCGAGACGTTCCATGTTAATGATTCTGTTATGTTGGATACGAGGTAGCTCAAATCCATTGATCCTATGGACTTGTGTTTTGTAGAACAACGTGCTTGACACCCGGCCTAATATATCGAATGGGAATTACCTCAGTGATGGGATTTCATACATTTTGATCGTCAGCTGAAATCGTTTTTTAGGGAACGGAAACCCTATTATTAAGACTCTGCTGTCCGTCCGTTCGTCCATCCGTCCATCTGTCAAGTTGCAGCCTCATGAATGCAAGCTGTGTCAAGTAGTACACAAACAAAGGAAAGGGTACAAACTTTAATGATATCGTTATCCGGCTTAGCATCAAACGTACCCTAATCTGTGACGTCATTGTAAACACGGAAAAAGATAAATATAATAATGTACGAATGTAAATGTGTGAGAACGAGAATTAAATACCGAATGACCGAGTGGTTAGAGACCCTAACTGCGGAGCCAACGGTCGCGGGTTCGATTCCCGCCCGGGACAAATATTTGTATGCATGATCATGTTTATTTCGTTCCGGGTCTGGGTGTATAATATTTATCTATGTATATATTATTTAAAAAAAAGTATTTAGGTATGTGTATCAATTGTCTAGTAACCCATAACCCAAGCATAATACTTGCTTACTTTGGGACTAGATGGTGCTGTGTGGGTTGTCCCATGTATTATTATACGTATTATTATTATATAGAATATAAATGGTTGTTTGATATGGATGAAATTTTAATAATCATCCAAAAAAAATCTAAATGTTAGGTAGGTATCACCAATAGACCACATAACCTAAATAAAAAATGTACGTTATATTTTCATATTAAATTATTTTATCTAAAGTGTTATTTTATAACGTTTGGTTTTCCTTCCACTAATTTGCGCATTATCTAACTCCTGTTTCCGTCTCTCTGTTATAATATGTACTGATTCGTTCCCGCTTTCATTCCTACACGCATTACCGCTTCACACATATATCCAATAGCGTTCCGCTCCGGTTTTGCACGGGTCCTTTCCCTCCTTTCCTCCACCCTAACCCTCCCACATTTCCGCACCTTCTCCTTCTTGAATGAACGGTATCCTATGTCCTTTTTTGTATCCCTGACAACGTGTATTTTTTGTGTAACGCAACATTTCATGATGATCAGTTGAGTACTTAAAGCGTAACAAACGAACGAACAAACAAATAAACAGACAGACTCACTTTCGCATGTATATTATACCTCAGTGTTTATATTATAGTTAGGATGTGTATATTTTTATGCTCAAATTTTTGTTGTTACAACTCGGTATCTCTTTAAAAATCTATGCTCTGATGCTGCTTTTATATTTCCAAGAGGATGGTTGAAAGGTAGGAATCAGTATCTCCATAAATCCAAGAGTATGCGTGATCTCAGATTTTTCTCGATCTCATAACTTGTTAATCTCGTGGTCTTGTTTTGGCAATTAGATATTGTAATTTTACATATCGAGCAAAACTTCATGATCGATCCAAACATAGCGTGCAGCAGACATACTTTTGCTCTATATTATACTAAACACACAGTATCGTTTACCGCCACGTCCATGTAAGACTGTCTTTTTTGTGTGTTCTGTGTGCATAATAACTAAAATAAAAACACTAATCGATACTAGAATTTTATTTGCGCGACGAAAATGTCTTAGATATATAAAAAAAAAACAAATCTTAAAAATTATTTTCGGTGACCAAAATACACGAATACATGTAAAAAATCTTATAATAATTTGTTACGTCTAATTTTTTCCTTAAAAAATCTACTTTTAAATTTAATTTCATTATATATACACTAGCAGTTGAACTTTTAATATTATTACTAATATTATGCAAGAATTCATTTTTAATAATCATAATGTATTAACAGACAAACAGAAGAAAAAAAAATCGCTATACATCCAAATAGAAAATATTTTTTTGACATAATTAAATATAATTTTTTTTCTCGCTGCCCTAACACAATAGCCAAATTATAAGGCTATATTATTTCTTAATTTTGATATTATTATAATTAATTTCTTCTAGTGCAAGCATACCTAATAATTACAAAGAAAATAAAAAAAAACCATATTTCATTTACTTTTTTTGACCACATTTTTGTGGTTTTATAAGTAGGTATATTGTAAGATGTTTTTAAATATATTACGTTTCTAATATTTCTACGGAACCAAACTAAAATATTCGATTTACGAGTTCATGGTAATGAGTTTATAAATCTATAAATATGGTATACGCCGCGGCGTACTTATTAATGGTAGTGTATATTTGCTGTTTTTATATTTGCTGATTATTTCAATATAAGCCTTATCACAAGTACATACTAGATATGCAACGGATAGGGACTTGGCTAGATATTGGATATTCGCATTCGCGTAGACGGGATGGCCGGATATCCGGCGACCAGATAATCGACATTAAATAAATAAAGCAAGGAGGGTACATGCGTTGCTGAGTTCGTTATTAAACATTAGATGGGCTGTCCGCGTTTTAAAGTGTCGGCGGAGAAAGCCCACCAAAACGCAATAAGTCCACCAACCAGCTTTTAGTTAATGTAATGGCTTAGCACTGAATAAACGTGCGCGATGCCGACTTGCGTCGTAAAAATTCGTAAAACTACTCGTCAAAGACGCAAAAAAAAGCTGAATATCGTATTTGCGGTAAGTGAACATTTTAATTTAACACGAGTTTATGCCTGCAGACGGTTATTCGATTATTTTTCGATTTAATTTGAACATTATCACGATTTCATTCTGTCACATTCTCGTAAACGGTGTTACACGTCTGCCCCGTAACCGTATCTAACACCGAATAACAAGAACTGAAAATGCCGAACAAATTGTGTTCATCCATCATTAAGTATTGATTTTCTGGTCATATTTGTTAAAAAATAAAGACAGACAAACACTGTAATTGTATTCTAAAAACTTTATATATATATATTTTTTTGACTATTCGGCCACTAGATGGCTTGGCGAATAACACGAAACTATCCGGCGCCCGACCGGCTGGCAATAAAATGGGCCTGTTATGCCGATAGTGGCCCGATATCCGTTGCATCTCTAGTACATACCACATACACATACTTTTCAATAATTAAAATACAAAAATTGTATTAATGGCGATAATTTCACAATGGCCATAGGATTGTCCAGTGCCTTTTGATACTATGTTTTGATGTCGATAAAGGAAATTATACTAGAGAAAAAAGAAACGCAAATACGTAGCTCCGACCAAAAAAAAATAAAGGGAAGACAGGTACCGGGAACAATAACATGAAGCACCATATTTTGCCAGCCGCATTTGGTTCTAGCGAGACCGCAGGTAAGAAAATAAATCCGTATCCGTTTATGTGTCGTGATGTATAAATAAATAAAAAACACACGAAGGGTGCCGTACCACCGTACAATAATAAGAAAACACATTTCTTGTATGGGACCCCATTAATTTTTAACTTTATTTTATTATTTGTTATTACAGTGGCCATAGTAATCTCAGTGAAAATTTCAAGTGTCTACTTAGTACGGTTCAGACGATGCAGCCCTGTGCTGTGACAGACGGACAGACGGACGGACAGCGGAGCCTTAGTAATAGGGTTTCCGTTGGTACCCTTTTGGGTAGAGAACCCTAAAAACACGTTACGAAAAACGTACATTTCATAATAACTCGTTTTCAAGAAGTTCGAGTTTCAATGCATTCTTTCTCGACACTCTGCCTTTCCTTTTTTTTTTGGTCTGATGGAAGTAATAAAATTCCTGTTTTCGTTAACTTATCAATTTTTAAAATAATCACAGTTTATAGACGCTGTATTTTTTCATTTTTCTTTATTCGACCGGAAAAAATATAGCTAATAATATAGTATGTCAAAAAATATTCGAGCATATCAAGGCGGTCATACGGATGTGCATGCAATGCTGTACAATCGAAGTGGTACGTGCAAACATATACAATGTGAGAAAACTATAATTATCTTAGCCTACCACCACAGCATCCTGACCGCTATCTAAACTATCCGCGGCGTGTGGTGACATGTAAAAAGGTAAGCCGGCCGCAATAGTCTAGACGACAGATACATTTATATTGCAGTAGACTTTTCTGATGTTTATTTATATACTTAAGGATCCTGAATATAATAGACCTTCACAATATAAATGATAAGGTGTTCATCAACTAGATTATTGCGGGAAGCTTAACTTTTTACAGGTTACCGCACGCCACTGCAAATTATTATGCCGTAAATGTGCAGCAAAAATCATAGAGTAGAACAGAATATAATAGGCAACCAGTCCGAAATGAGTACCTTGATTTATACTATGGTACAGTTATTTTTCATCCCTTTTTCTCCTATGCACACCGATGCTCAACCGTAACATACAGGGCTTCGTGGAGCTTGCCTGCTCTAGTTATAGGATCTCTATGGCTAACATCGAACGCGTGTAGATGAGGCAGAGCAGTTTTCCTTCTTTTACTTTCTACGCAAAGTGGGAAGGTCATAGTTGCAACCGTACAAGTCAAGGTATGCATGACCGTTATAGAAGTAGCAGTTGCGTTTTTGTGAAACGAGACCTCTCCACCAAACTTACAATGTAAGCAAAAATTTTGTGAAATTTATTTACTACTCCTAAAACCCAAAAAATTTCAGGTTCATTCAATAATACAAAACAAGGTCCTGAAAAGAAACCTAAAACTTTTTAAATACTGTTTAAGCCCAAATTTGTTTATGTTATTTTGATACTTTATAGTCATGCGATAGGGATGAAATTTGATTGGCAGTATCCCACAGTACAAAGGACTATTTTTCAACAAAAAGAACAAAGGAAAATTAATTCGTAAAAAAAGACTTCGAGATTTACGAGGTTAAATTTTTTTATCACTGTCTTTCATTCAATAGTATGCAACTAGTTTTGTGACGAGTAGTATTGAACGACACCGACGTCTAGGTAACCAATCGCGTAGGCCATACGCGCGTCCCAAGCTGGCTCAAATCGTATAATTTCGATTCTCAAACTAAACGACCAGACTTACGCCTCTATTGAACTAATTGAAAGCTCGATGGCTTATATATACGCAAATATCGGTTGTGATTGAACATGAATGGAAAAGTTCATGAAAGTTTCTTTTTGTACAACAGAAGAAAATTCGTTTTCGTATTTCAAACGTTAAAATAATTTTCATATTATGTGCATATTTTTTAATATATTTAAAATAAATAAATAAAATAAATAGAAAATATTATTCTATCATTTTGACTCTGCACATATGTCCGTACAGAACAGTGAAAGTCGTAGATTGAGAATTTATTAAAAAAAAAACCAATGATATACCTACCTAGAACTTGTAACACAATTTAACCAGAAAGCTCAAATAGTAATATTTTTAAAGTAGATTTCGTCTAGTCTATTTCGCGCCTCTCCATTAAATGTAACTTATTCAATATGTTATTTTAGGTAGATATATTTTTTATACAGTGCATAGGTACTAAAAAATATTTTACACAAATTAAATAATGGGAAGGGGGGAATGTGTCGTGGTAGCTCGAGCGCAGCGAACCTGTTTCGAAGTTTAGGAAGCCGCGTGGCCGTTGTCCGAATCCTGGCGTGTATAGTTCGCCTCAAACTTTATGGCGGATCGGAATATTAAGTTAAAAGCGCGCTTGCGTAGGTATAGTCATATATATAGCTCCACTGCGTCACGCTACACCTAAAACTAGTTAATGCGACGCGACATGAACCTATGTTCGGGTTCGCCATAAAGTTTGATTGGAACTGTACCAATGAGTTTTTCTAACTTAAGTACATTACCATCACTGACTCCGTGTCTAGCAGAGCACATTAGGCCGTTGGTCCCGGGTAGTGTTGCCAGCAGATGTCACGATTTTTGTGAGACGTCCCAATTTTAGGGCAACAAATAAATGTTCCGTACGGGACGCCACTTGTCCCGATTACTACGTGAAAGTTCGATCGGAACCTAATAGAAATCTAATTGTTTACAGCTGAGCTGTAAACAGAACACAACGTAAACTGAATCGAAACATAATTTGAAATTGCTGAATTATTTGCACAATTCAATTTTTATTTCTTATCATGTATGGACTTATAAATTTTTGAAAGACGAGAAAGATATATTTACAACAAAGTGTACTCGTAATATCATCTGCAAAATATGAAAAATATTTTTTTAATTAATTTGTGTGTTTAATTAATTTGTTTTTAATTAAAATATGTAATTTTAATTGTGTTTATTTTTATTTTACCACAGAATTTGTCATATTTATAATTTACAGTGATTATAAAGCTAACTAGTAAATAATAAATGGTTGGTAATTTTTTTCTTTTTTTGTCCCGACTTCTTCAACGAAATCCCGCATGTTTTAAATTTTCGCATAGTAATTCCGATTTACGCGGAAAAGAATTGGCAACCCTGATCCCTGGTGCCATCAACAGATGGCAGTCGTTAAAATACACCAACGCGCACTGGAGCAGAGTGGTGTATTAAGATCTAAGCCCTCTCACCCTGGGGGAAGGCCTAAGCCCCTGCAGTGGGGCATAATGGGCTGGTGGAATGGAAAGAATGGGGTGTATCACTGCTATTTTCTCTCGCCAGGTGACGCATGAGCGACGGTACTCAATCGACTGTCAGTTTCATACAAAAATTGGAATTTTATATACATACGTATAAATATATTCACAAAATAAAATGTCATAATATGCAAAGAAGGTACATTCGCCGAGAGCGCCATCTACAAAAGTTTTGCGTGACACACTCCATCGGGACATAGGCAAGACAAGAACGAATAAAACATAACAAATAAACGTCAATAACATATCGGAAAAAATACATTTAGCTGGCAATTTTAGGTTCGACCACCTCTATTAAATTATCAAAATGTAAATTTCTAAATTCAGTCTTAAGCCTGGCATTCACGATCGCTCCGGTTGGACCACATTCGAACGGCGCGACCTAAATTTGGTCTACACTCACGTGAGAGTGCCACGCCACATCAAGCTAAACGACAGGTTGACGCAGACTAAATCAGGAATTGGACCACAATTCCCACATTTACGACAAGATTTTGTTCTGTTTTGTTTTTGGAGGGATCGTGAATGGGCCACTTTAGTTATTTCGGTAATTTTAAAAATCACGCTTCTAGTCTATTCTTACGAAGAGAAAGCGTTTTATCACGCAATGCATGAAGCTGTTTTTAAACTGAGTTGCGTTGATGGTTATTAAAATTGGATAGAATAATGTTCTAGAACAAACTCTCAAAATAGACCAAGAGATTGGTTAGTGTAAGGCGCAATTCATTGAACATAAATTTGACTGACTGCAGAACTAAAAGTTGCAGGTTCAATTCCCGCCCGGAACAAAGAACATGTTTAGATGCTCCAGATCTAAGTAAAAAATATCTATACTAGGTGTGTTTTAAATCTTCTGTCAGTTTGATGTGGGATATTAATTTGTTTTTGAAATTTAAACCATTTTAACGCAATTCGAGGCGTTATTAGATGCGTTTCGCGATCAGCAACCTTGTTCCAACGTTTAGGTATTACCTACGTAGCCTCGATATGATGTGGTTGTATTTGATGAAAAGGAAAATTTGAACATTTAATAGAATTTAAAAATTATTTTCATCCGAATGAATGGGAAATGCCATCAATGTGTGTTTTCTCCTATTTTTGTATATACATTATAAAAGGAGAATCTACGTATTTATATTAGTTGTCTATTATCCATAATACAGGTTCTGCCTAGTTTAGGACTAGACATTGTAAGTGGGCTGGATCGTTTAGCTGAAGGCGAGCGAGTCTATCGTTGGTAATCGATAACGTTGCCATGGCAACAAGTTTCAACATGCATTTGCATACAAACACTATTGCACAAATGATGAATTGTAAAATTGAGCCTGTAAATACTGTAGCCTGTCTAAAAAGAAACGTGAGGAACCCTTCAATTTTTATTGTTTGTTACTATAGCGGCCACAGTAATATAAGCTCCATGAAATATTAAAGTGTCGGTTAAGACAATGCAGCCCTGTGACAGACAGACAAACGAACAGACAGCGGAGCCTTAATAATAGGATTCCCATTGGTAGCCTATTGGTACTGGTAGACCCCAAACCCTAAAAACTGAGTTGAGTAGGTATGTTTCAATGTGTTGAATCACCTCCCAAGAGTTCTTCAGTCAATCCACCATTGTGTTGTATTAAAAAATAAAAAATTAAATATTCTATCACTTCCACTATAACTTGAAACTTGTTTTTGAAATTTTAAGTGGGTACAATTTGTCGTTATTTCTATTATAACTATTTTTTTTTTCGGTGGTTTATATAAAAAACTAAAATTTCTATAAGTAGCAGGTACTGTCATTTCGAGAAGTGCTGTAAAAAATTCTAATCATAAACAAGAAAATCACAAAAATAAATCTAGTTGCAGACTACAAATTTACAAAAAAAATTTAAGAAATTGATACACACGTCCAAAAAAGTTTCAATTTATATTATTTACTGTATAAAACGTTAAGAGCCTATTCATTTATGAAATAAGATTTTTTTAAATAAAATTGAGCAATTAAAAGAGACCTGTAAAATCGGTAGTAAGATTTTTTTGTTATGATAACGCCGTTTGTAGTTTTCAGAGTCACGTGTTATGTTTTATAAACTGACACGCAGAAATGTGATCAAGAAAAAACAAAAAAAAAAAAACATCTTTGTATAGAGGCTTCATCTATAATTAAATAGCCGTACCAGAACATGAATATCCATACAGAAGCCAAGTTACATAGAAGCGGCCCGCTGTAGTACACTCACGCATAGCGCGGCGATGTGTGCATGACCTCTCACCGACGGGTTCACGTACACTCCGCCGGGGTAAGAACTGGTTTGTGCCAGTTTAGTTGCGGTATAACTGACAGGGCTGCGGCTGAGGCGCGCGCAGTCAACGAGTTTCATAGAGATTTTTCGAGTAATTTTGTTAACGAATTATGGATTTTACCACTTCAGTGTTAAAAATTAAAATGAGACATCGAATTTATTTAAAAAAAAAACCATAAAAAATCGTTTAAGGTTTAAAAGGTCAAATTACACTATTCATTGTTACCTTTTTCAAATACACATTTTACTATGTGTATACTTACTTTATTTTTCTCCCTAATTTTTTTCAATGTGTAACAGGTGTCAACCCTATAAGAGTAGGTATGAATTTTGTACGTTGTTAGAGAACTTGGATTCTGTATGGATATCCACTCAAGTGGTACTCAGGCAGCGCCCGACCTTAAGTTCATATTTTGATTATTTAGTAGGTTTCAACACAAACTGTCACTCCCTTGTGTATGACGTACAATTCATGTGACACCCACTGTAAACTAATCACTTCAGAGTACAATTTACAATTTTTTTTATGCCTCGCATCACACTTTAATTATAAAACGGCAACAATAACGTGTAATGCGATTTATTTACTATCCGGTTACATTGCTATTAAGATTGGACGTTTTGGATCTGAGCACAAAGGACAAAGCTGGTAGCGTTGCCTTTATATAAATTTAGAATCAAAATGACATTTTCTATATGAAACAAAATCCTGAAATAGCATATTTCTAATTATTATATTGTAGGTGATAACTGTAGAGCGAATAGATAGTTGCCATTGTCTAATCGTAGAAAAATACGAATGCACATTATTGTTAGAAAGATAAAGATAGAAATAAATAAGGTAAATTATAATAAAAAATAATTTTGGGGTACATTCTACAAAATATTAACCCAGGTACTACGCATTAACCCATTTGGGTTAGATCCAAGGTCACGAGCAATTTGATAGACACAGACAATTGATTGATAGTGATCGATGACAAGTTAATAGGGTAATTAAAATACAAAACCACTATTTTATTTTTGAAAACTACTATGCTACCTAGAATTTTTATTTGCAGCCTTAATACTACTAAACAGCAAAATTTACTAAAAATGGTCACACTGTGGTGCACAATGCAGCTCAACTACTAAACGTCCAATCTTAATAGCAACTTGACCAGGTAGTATATGACTATACCCAAGTATAGCCACAAATAACGCGATAACCATGGCATAACACGTTAACATTCAGTTTTTACCCCATAATTAGCATTAAGTTTTCTTCGAATATTACCTAAATCGAAATCAGTTTGACTATTTAAACTAGCGTATATTTAAAGATAACAGTCCGAACCTAAGGCTTTATGCGCCATACACCTTTGCCTTTTAAGGTTGTGTGTAATACACCTTTGCCTTTTTAATGTCTAATTTTAAGTACAGACTAACTACTGTAATCTTTGTCACATCTGTCATCATGATCCCAATATTTTTGACTTCTCGGGACATCGGTCACATGCCTTCTGGAATTCTGCTTAGGTGTTTCTCCCCCTTCTTTTTTCCTAGTAGTTCTCGGTTCTCTGTTCTTATCAGAGTTCTTGGAGTTGCTCCTTATGAGGACCTTTCCATCTCCTGCCCCACACTCCTTCTTCTCTTCATCTGGAATGCTGTCTTTAGATCTTTGCCGAGACCAACTCTTTCTCGGTTCAGATTTCTCTTCGCTCTTTTCCTTCCGCCAGTTCTCTATGGGTCTCTTTTTTTCTGTCGTTTGTACGCTCTGTGGTTTTTCCTGGTTTTGGTACGGAACGAATGTAGAGTCTGCCTGGGGGTACGCGGTTGACTCTTGAACTGGGTATCGTATGTCATTTGAAGCGAATTCTACATTCTGTACGAATTTACTGTCTCCTTGTTGTAAATAACTTTGATCTGAGGCATAAGGTACGCTTTGAAAATTTATATTTGGTGGTGGATAGTCTGGAATTATATTGGGAGGGAAACTTTGAATAATAGGTGGCAACACAGAAGGATTAAAAATCGGTTCTACGGTCTCTAGTTCTTTTTCCTCCTCGCTTTGCCTCCAAGAGTTTAAATCGTAGCGTTTGTTTAGAGAAGTTTTAGTCCAGGTATCGAAACTGTCTTGGTTAGCTGTCATGGCTTGGGTCTGTTCTTGCCTTAGTAGTCCTGCGCCTGCACCTAAAATCGGTCTTAACTTGGGTTTACCTAAATCTATGTCGTCGTGTGATACGTTCAATTGTGATACTTTATCGATTGGGATATCAGAATTTGAATCATTGAGTGACAAGTTAACTGGATCGTCTATTTCTGGAGACTTCTTCCATGACCCATAGTTGACTTCCGAATATCCAGGATTGGGATCTAAATCATGATTCAAGTCCAAATGTGAGGCGTAGAATTGTTGTAGCGAGTTCGGGAGCGGTAGAAATTTATTCAAGCATAGATCTGATGAAAGAAGAAGCCATATTATGCTAGCTGCTGGTGGACTTAGCAATCTTATGCGTATTGATATCCCCAAATCTTCTAGTTCTTGAGACACGTAGTTGAGAAGTTCGGCACCATTTTGCATCAACTGAAAACAATAAGTAATATATTACTTTTTCATGTTCACATCTAATACCTGTTAAGGTAATAATGAACGAGTAATCTAATTTTTGTTTTTATAGAAATGTGTTATATTTTTTAACAAAAACTAATAAGTGAAATATTTTTATTGATACCCACAAAAATGCAGACAATACAAATTTTTAAAATAAATCATGCTATGACGTCACTCGGTTACATTACTATGGGCTAACGTGGATAATTTCTACGGCTCCAGGGCTCAATATTAGGTCCCCTCCAGTATGTACTATTCGTAAATGATATTAGCTCTTGTTTCTACAGTTCTCAAATACTTATGTTTGCTGATGACCTGAAAATCTAAATTAAAATTTAAACAGACGACACAAGATTATCGTCTGTTTCAGGAGGATCTAGATAGATTTGTGGCCTATTGTACAATAAACAATCTCCAACTAGCATAGAAGTGCTGCCATATAACATTCAC
This sequence comes from Luffia ferchaultella, assembly GCA_949709985.1. NCBI lineage: Eukaryota > Metazoa > Arthropoda > Insecta > Lepidoptera > Psychidae > Luffia > Luffia ferchaultella. The sequence goes on from OX453269.1 coordinate 10,788,625, forward strand.
AAAAAAACGAGATAAAATTATCTCGTTTTACAATTTACTGGTGATTTAGGCATAATTCTGGACGAAAAGCTCCATTTCGACCGTCATATAACTCATATCACTTCTAAGGCTCTGCACATGTTAGGTTTTTTACTTAGACCCTCTAATCCTTTTAAGAATCCTGGATCATATCTTCTCTTGTACAAGGCTCTAGTGAGACCACACCTTGAATATGCTTCTGTTATCTCGAACCCTCAATTTATTCAGATGAGATAGAACAAGTCCAGAAAAAATTTCTGCGAGTCCTGAATTACAGATTGCGAGACAAAAAACTGTCGTCCGAAAACCGCCTCAAAAAATATAAATTGCATATAAAAAAAATAAGTTGCCGGTGCAATGTTTCTGGATGATTTGTGCAGTGAGCGATTGAATGGTTCAGAACTATTGGAACAGATAAATTTCCGTGTCCCTCAGGCGAGAACACGAGATAAGACCCTTTTCATGCCCCGTCGCTGCATAACTAACGTAGGTGTGTCTTACGTAACGCACTCCCTTACGTAGGATATGTGACCACTATAATAAGGAGCTGGTCTTTGTTGACATCTTCAGTAACACACGTAATAACTTTAAGAAAATGGTGTCACGAATCATGTCAGCACAGAAGCATTGAGATTGGAGAACTATATTAAAACCCAAATTTATAAATGTATGTACAACAGATATTTTTGGTTGCTTAAATGTTGTACTTATTGTTATTTAATGGTATTCGGATAACTATACCTACTGCTGTACCTACTTGTAAATGTTTTATTTTTTATTACTCAAAGGCTCATACTGTTTATGTTAAGTGCCTTTTATAGTTTTTTTTAAATGTTCTTAGTGAAAACGTTAGGAAATAGATAGCTATCTAATTTCATTAGTTTAAATTATCTGTATAATGTATTTTGTCTGTTTCTGTTCGTTTTCAAAAAAAAAAAAAAAATGTATGCGGCACCGAGTGACGTCACAAAGGGATCGTAAAAACAACACTTTGATTTGTTATATCTCAGGTAATAATAGGTATTTTTCCGAAATTCAAAAAGCATAGTCATCAGTTTGTTATACTATAGCGTGTCAAATAGCGTATGATAATTACTTTTGTTGCAGAGGACGCGCTCAGCGCCATCTAGTTTCAAAGTAAACAAGAATTGTGCTTGTATTATGGGGTACTAGACTACTGACGTATGTATGTCCGTGTCTGGTAAAAGTACCTATGTATATATTATAAAGAATATTTAGGTACATACCTAAATATTCTTTATAATATATACATAGGTACTTTTACCAGACACGGAACAGATAGACATGTTCATGCACACAAATATTTGCCCCGAACGGTAATCGAACCCGCGACCCTTGACACCGCAGTTAGGGTCGCTAACCACTCGGTCAATTAGGTAGTCAATCGGCCAACTGTGAGTTAATATACTGATTAAACTCGCATTTCACGTTATCAATAAATAAGGCGTTTTTCATCAAAATGGAAGTAGTGGTTATTACTAGTACATATTTAATCTATTACCAACTGTAGGTTTTTTAAATTTAATAAATTATAGCTGTGCCTCCAACTTTGTCTGCGTAGACTAGATCGCTAGATTAAATAGTAAAACACAACGTGACCTTGTCCCCCGCGACACCCCATTCCGCAATACGAAGCACGCGTAATGCGTCACGGCAGCGTGGTGCTATGAATTTTCTAACTAAACTTAAAACTAAATATCTTTTGATTCTATGGGTCCATTTTGATGATAATGATCAAATAAACACTAGTTCCGGGCGGGAATCGAACCCATCGCTTCGGTTTTGCAGTCAGTATCTCCAAACACCCAACCAAACAAATCAGACTGGAGGATCAAACCATAACATAAATCCATAGACAATTAAATCTTTCTGTGAATAATGAAACATACCTGAGTGGCTAGACTGCGATGCGCGCGCACATCGTCCGACGCGAGTAAAGCGCGCATGTACTGTACTAGAGGACCGGTCAAAACTTGCACCTTGTTACCGTTGCGCAGGCGGGCCTCTGTTATAATACAAATAGTTTATGTACACTCTGTACTCCATTATTGGGGAGTATTTAATAATAATAATAATACATGAGACATTCCACACAGTGCAATCTAATCCCAAAACATACAAGTATTATGCTTGTGTTATGGGTTACTGAACAACTGTTATATGTACTTAAATATTCTTATTTTATTTATTTTTATTTTATTTGGAAGATTTACAGCATTCAATTCAACATAAAATCATTAAATAATACATCTTATTATGCCAATTACAAAATCTTCACATTTAGTATTTTATGTTATGAAAAACGAAGCTGACACATAGGCATATACCATAGTATACTTATTACTATGGTATAAAAACATAGATATAGGAATTTTATAAGTAATTAAGATAGTGTTGTGTAAGAGTTCTTCTCGTCGCCGCAACACTAGTGTTGAACAGATCAATGTCTGTATGATTCGTTATCTGGTTAAATCTGTTTGCTGCTCCGATCATGAAACTATTGCGCCTGTAATTAGTGCGTGTAATGGGTTCATGCAGCAATTTCATTTTTTTTAATACTCTGTGGTATGTACGTAGACCGAGTAATACCAAAAGTTCAGGGCAATCTACTTCACTTCCATTCCATTCCTTCAACCATTCGCCACTTTCATTAGGTAGGCAACGTCGGCTATGTTGCGTCTAACAGAGAGTGGCAGGAAATAAAAGTGTTCGCACCTACTATGATAGTCTGGTAGTGTAATCTGGGCTCAGTATTGTAAATATCTCATATATTTCTTCTGTATTCTTTCAATATGATTTATGTAGACGTCATACTGTGGGTTCCATATCTGGGATGCGCACTCTAAATGGCTTTGAACGAAGGAACAATATAATATTTTAAGAATCTTTATACTTTTAAAGCCGTTTAATGCTCTCAGAATAAAACTCAGAGATTTTGATACCTTTCACATTATTTTGTCTACATGTTTCTCGAATGTTAGCTTGCAGTCATGTAACACTCCAAGATCCCCAATAATATTTACATATATAAATATTTTACACCCAGACACGAAACAAATAGACATCATCATGCACACAAATATTGGTCCCGAGCGGGAATCGAAACCGCGACCTTGGGCTCCGCAGTTAGAGTCTCCAACCACTCGGCCATTCGGCCAATCACCTAGTCATCATTTCGATGCGGATGATAAAATATTCACTGACAAATACGGATCAGCATAAGGTTGGGTTCTGTAGATATACCAACAACCTCTATAAAACCACATATCGAAAATAAAATTTATCGTGTAACGACCGCCCGCGGCTTCGCTCGCTTGAATGAATTGCACTTATGTATTAGCATTTATTAAAGGTTATTTAACAATTTTACAAAACCACTGAAACTTTTAATCTTCAACCAAAAGTTTAAATACTTAATAGATTAAATATTTTAACTATTTCACTTCCGTAGAGGTTACATTTTTATTATTGCTAAAACAGGTCTTTAACTAAATATGAATTTTCATGGTTTTAACCATAGAGATACCAAAGCTCACCGCCGGCGCCGCCTCCCCGCTAGAAACACAGTGAGACATTTACTAAACGAGACCGTGCGTTCCATTCAGCGGGGGTGCGAGACACGTTTGCGGGGGCAGCGTCCACACAATTTCATGCTTACATATGAAAAGTTAGACCACTCAATACTACATAATTCGGCGTTTTCGCTATGAAATACTTGCTACCGAGCATTTTCCGACTAACGACCGGTGGTAGCATATATTACTGGCGGGGTGTATGAGAGGTTGCCTTGTTGGCAGCGTTCTAGTGCGGAGCGGGGCGGCCGCGTTTTGCTACTTTTATGGTTTTAACCCAAAAATTACGGGATTCCCGTACAAATTTTCTTCCCCTATTTTACCCCCTTAACGCAAGGCATAAATTTTACGAGAGCCACGTTCTAGACATCGTCTATACTGAAGTAACCAGTTTATATCAAACTATATGTAACGTCATTGGCTCGATGTATAGAATTAAAAAACGGACACCAAGTCTTCATCACATGGCAGCACGTGTAGTTACTTCAGAATTCATTATTTTTCAGTCACTTAATTCTAGCCATCAAAGCAATATAAGCACACTTACCTGCAAAATAATCACCCATCAGATTAGCAGCGTTGACCAACAACTGTGGATTCGCTCTCTGCAATATGTCCAGCTCTGAAATGGCAATTCGCATAATTTCAGTTTTAGCAAAAATTCAACTTGTGAGTGATGAAACATGCGCGAAAGTTAAAATGTATCTTTAATTCAACACTGATAACATTCGAAACAAGATAGCGTAAGTGTCGTGGCGACGACGTAGCTGGGCTTGCTGGTCAGTAACCTCGATCGACAAACTTGAACGAATCGGCTGTATCGTCAGCCGCGAACCTGAGCGCGCCCGAATAAGCATCGTTGCCGGCCTCAAGAAAAAAATACAGCGATCGCTGTTCGTGTTTACCAACGTTTTTCAAATTACATATTAATTCTAAGACTGTATGCAAATAAGAGTTTCCATCAAATTTCTTAGTTTCGGTTAAATTCATTTGCAAACAATTATACCGTGATTGACGTTAAATCGAACCTGATAATTGGTCCTGACCGCTGATTAGTAAGTGGTGAACTTAACTACGCTTACAAATAAATAAAAATATCTGGGACATCCTACACAGCGCCATCTAGTCCCAAAGTAAGCAAGTATTATTCTTGTATTGTGGGGTACTAGACAGCCAATATACATGGTTAAATATTCTTTTATAATATATACATATACTTTTACACCCAGACATGGAACAAATATTTGTCCAATATTTGTATTCCCGGGCGAGAATCGAAGCCGTGATGCTTAGCTCTGCAGTTAAAGTCTCTACTCTACTCGGCCAATTGATAAGTCAACAGATAAATTGAATTAACTACTCACTTAAGAAGGTCGCTTGCATAGCATTCAACAATGCATTCCTTAAAACTTGCCGTCGCTGTTGCCGGCAGAACGAAGCACCAACCGCTGCCAATTTCCTGGTGGTCGCCACGCTGCCTAAGGCAGCGGCACGGAGCGATGAGAAAGCGTCACTGTAATGTGGACGTGATAGCACATGTAATAGACCCTTCCCAAATTTTTCAACTGAAGTCCATTATATATTTTTTCGAAAGAATAGACAATTTTAAGAAACTAATTTGATTGTTTTTAGATCGATATTTACGTTGATATATTTATATTGACAATTCTTACAGCGTGACGTCACCGGGTGGAGTTATAAATTTAGTCTTTGCCGTTGCATATTTTTAAAAGCAATGTGAGTCTCGGAACTGTCAATAGTATAAATGTTGTAAAAAAAATTAAAAATCCAAAATACGTAAATTCCGACGAGATATCAAAATGAAATTAATTTAATGTCGAACATGTTGTGAAAAATCAAACAATTCCAAAAAATCCCCATTCAAGTTTTTTTCCATATGATGTACCAAAATATTTAAAAAATTAAAAACGTATAAACCTAGTTTTCATTGACCTGAATACAATATAATTTTTTTGCTAACCGGTTAAGGTTTGAGAGGGTGCAACCGTTAAAGTCCTTTATTATTATTTATATTTCTAGTTAAAAATGTACGAAGCAGATAAATCACGACTTGCAAGGGGCATTAGGGGGGTTAAGGCTCCTCTACCTTCAACAGTTACTCATTGGTGTGCTGAGTTTAAGCGAAGAACTTCCATCAACGACGACCGACGCTCAGGGCGCCCTACGACCGCGCTGGGTGTCCAGAATGCTTACGGACGCGCAAAAACAAACCGAGGATTTCGCAAAGCTCTTTGAATATATTACAGCAAGATCCTAACCGAGTTTTGGCTTAATTCGTAACTGGGTGAAACATGGCTTCACACCTCGAACGTCGCTCCCCAAATGATTTATATCTGTTTTCGCGGTTAAAAGAGTATCACAGAGATCGAAAATTTGAAGATGATGAGGCAGTGGTCGCCACAGTACACGAAGTTCAGGGTGAAGAGTTTTTTAATAAAGAAAATTTAAGTCTAGCAAAAAAAAATAATACATTATGCGTATTAACTTAAAAGGTTGAAAAATAAAATAAGTTTTATTAAAAGATAATTAAGGTAAGGCAGGTGAAACGATCTTGATAAAATTTAGTAGGAAGATAACTTGCATCTTAAAAATAGGATATTTCCTACCGCGGAAATGTGTTTTATACTTTTCCACAGTGAGTTGAGTGTCGTGTTAGCCCGAGCGCAGTGAACCTGTTTCAAATTTACAGGTACGTGTGGCAGTGGTTCGAATCCGGGCGTGTACAAATGAATTTTCTGTTTCACTGATTCCAAATCACTGACTCCGTGGCTCGGAGCGCACGTTAAGCAGTCGGTCCCGGTTGCTGTCAATAGTTGGCGATCGTTACAATCCGCCAACCAGCATTGAAGCAGCGTGGTGGATTAAAGCTCCAAGCCCCCACACCCTGGCGGGAGGTCTAGGCCCCTGCAGTGGGGTATAATGGGCTGATAGCATGGAATGGCATACTTTTTCACAGCTAAACAGCAAAACCGATTTTGTTGGTATTAGATATAGAGATAGCTTGAACCTTGAGAAAGGACATTATGCTACTTTCCATTGCGGAAAAGAATCAGTATCACTACACTACCGCACTTTTTTATGTTAAAACATTTTTCGTGATCCCCTGTATAGTTTAAGAGGAAAACTTGACAGCTTTTTTCTGCTCAACCTACTTTTTACTTTTTCCGTTGCATAATTATGACTCAGACTAATTCTTTGGTAGCATGGAGTGTATTTCGAGGCCCTTCTTCGATCACCTTCCCTCGCTCGATGACGTAAGTGTATCTATTTTCAAAATAAGTAGATGACTCGGGGGTGCCGACCTTGATTCACGAGATATATATAACGTTTATGGCGACAACAAAATCGTTTCATCGCTAATTCTAGCAGGACTCTAGTATGGATGAATTTTTAAAAACATTTTCACGTTAAAAATACTGCGAAACTGGTACGTCCCTTTAACTGTCCCAGTTCAAACGTGAGGTCTACGTCGACGAAGCCGCGGGCGGAAAGCTAGTAAATAAATATCATAAAAACAATCATTTACTCACATCAGCCTAGCTTCATCAGCATACATGGTAGTGAGACTGGATTCAAAATGCCTAAGTTTCCTATTGAATTGTATCCCATCTTCACCAGGACTGAACTGCTCCAGCTGAAAAAAAGAAAACACTTTCAGCCATGATTGCGTAACAAGTACTAGCTTCTCACAAAGACATATGAGGCAGTGTTCATGAGAAGAAGCCTAGCCTTATATCGGCGTCTAGTTTCCAAAATGTTTGAAGTATTGTAAAGTGAGTGGGGTGAAAAAATTATAAGCTTAATTGGATCTTACAAAATGACCTTTGCTTCATCGATTTATAGTACAAACATTAAAATATTTTATTTGTAACCAAAAGATATATTGGTACAAGGTGTTCAGCTGAACGTACTTAGTACTAACTAACTTATAGAGCTGTAGAGCCTACCAAACAACGTAATACAAACTTATAGAGCGTGTAGAGTTTACTGGACTAAACAAAATATTTCAAGTGAGTATATGGCGTAAACTAACGGTTACTGAAATACGTGTTTAAATTTAATTTTATCAAATTAAGTTGTTTTATTTTAATTTTTTGTTTAGTTCGGTAAACTCTACCAGCTCTAGAAGTTTGGACTATGTTCAGCCATGCATCAGGTAGGTATATATATAAAAAAAACCTTTTAAAAACAAGTTTTTATTTAAAAAACTTTATTTTTAAAATGAACTAAATATTAAAAACTAATCTTAAAAATATAGTTATCAAAATATGAAACATATATTTTAAAAGGCCACTACTTCATTTCAAATAGAAAGTTTCAATTTAGTATTTATATGACGTTTAATGCCTCAAGCTTATTTTATTTATTTATTTATTTCATTTATCGTAAAAAAGAAAAAGCATCGCATGCAACACTAAATTAAACAATAAATTATTAGGTGCAGGATCTCTCACAATAGGATTCCCTGTGTTGTGAGAGATAGTCATTTCTAGTGGTACTAAAATTATTTTTTTACAAAATATATATTTCATATTTTAATAGTTATTTTTTTAAGTTTTAAACGCTGACGATTATTTTTTTTTAAATTTATACTAATGTTATCCCCATGAGTATAAATACTTCCATCAGCAACTCTATAACATATCTGAACTATGAGCTTCAAGATGATATATTGTGGTGTAAACTGCTCCCATGTTTTAACTTTGATTACTATAGTAAAATTAAATATACACCAATTACTTGCAATTTAATAAATATTTGTAAAAATGGCGATAATATAATCAGAAACATTTATACTAATTGTTTTTTTTAACCTTTTCTTTAAATTCATTGGTACATACATGCCCTGGGATTTGAACCATAACCTTCTAACCAAGAGCCGGCCTCGTCACAACACGGCTATCACAGTGTTACAGCTATAAGGAATTTATTATTACTATCTAATATAGAACAGAATACAAATATAAATTTGTCACCTGTAAACTATAGGCCACTTCTTACCAACAAAACAATAATTTTTTGCTTCATAGATCTGACATTTCAAGATGGGTTTTGTACTTGTTAAAAAGTTTTTATATTTTAGTTTTAGTAGTCCACATGTTTAGATTCTTTGAATAATTTTTTTAAATTTAGAAGTTATTTAGAAAAACTACAACTTCTTCTGATAAATATATTTTAACAAAGTTAAGCTACTAGGTTATAATTATGCTGTCCTTTGGTTGTGATCATTGACTAACATAACCACAGATTAGAAGATGGGTGCCCAGAAGCCCCCTCTACTACATACGCAATACTTAAACAATGAGGTGTTTCTTACTTATGCATACTATAGGTCAATCGGTTATGGTTGACCTTCCAAGCGGAGTTGATTTTTTTAAAAATGATGAGACTGTATTTTGCTTAAAATCAGACTATGCTCATTCAGCATGCTAAGGCTACACGAGGACATCGCGGTCTTCAGCAATGGACTCCCAGACTATAAATTTAGTTATATTTTTTACTTACCAGCAATAAAAGCGGTTTATGTTGTTCATCAACATACAACAATTGTTTCAAGCCTTCAGTATCTTCAACTGAATTCACACCAAATTTTTCTATGCTTTCCACTGGTTTATTTTCTACATCTTTCATAATTTCTGATCTTTCTAATCTAGCATCTGGTGACATAGAAGTAGGAAGTTTAACTTCTAGGTCAACTTTAGCATCGATTTTGGGTTCGTCCCCTGGTCTAAGTTCTTCGCGGAGATGATGTCGGCCTGAGTAACCTCTACCTCGACCGACAGATGCCATTTTTTCGGCACTGTAACAAATAAACAAAGTTGGAGCATGAAAAGACTGATGATCTACAAATCTAATATACATTTTTAACTTTGTTCACACTAGTTTTTAGGCCATATAAATTTTAGAGCATATTTCTTAAATTTAAGATGTTTGCATAACCGCTCTAATATGTGAAAACTCACATAAAATCACTTTTTTTCGATGCCGGACTTTTAAAAATTGCAGATGATGATACATGTCTTATTACCTGGTATTTGGCTTAACATAGTCCAAACTTATAGAGCGTTACTGTACTAAACAAAAACTTAAAAAAGTTTAAACATGCTTTTCTCGGTAACTGTTAGTTTGCGCCATCTACGCACTTGACACTTTTTGTTTAGTTCAATAAGCTCTACATCTTCTATAAATTTGGACAATGCTTAGCTGAACACCCAGTATAGAGTCACAATTTCATCTATTAAAATATGTAGATCTCTACCAATTTTATTTAGTGTTTCTTGAGATGAAATTTAAAAAAAAAATGTACTTTTTTGTTTCTGAAATTAATATTTATGGCATTGTAATAATTTTAAGTATCCGACAACTAAAAAAATAAGTACCAAAGCTTTTTTGCAGTTACAAACTGGAGGTAAATTAATTTTAATTGTCACCTAATCCATACTTATTAAACTGTAACAGAACAATATCTGCTCAAAATACATTAAACAAATTACTCTAATCGACAAATTTTGAACAAACAGTAACTCAAAAACTAATAAACAGGTTTTGATGAACGTTTCACATGTAAATAAATAAAAATATGATTCAACATATGTGTTGTATCAACACAGAGCTATTGTCGTTGCAAAGGGAGTTTAGAATGGTTAGACGTTCCACACATTGTTATAAGTACTTCAGGGACAGTCAGGATGAAATTTTAAACAATGGTTTTCTAGTTTTGAGTCATGGAGCTTCTAGACTCTTATATAGTAAGTCTCATAAGAAAATTGACAATCCAAATTCCAATTTAACTTATTATACCTACCTGTAATACTACTGTTTACGTTGCTATTAAGATTAGACGTTCCTTTCTCTGTCAAGACGATGGGTCCCTGGTCCAAGGATGCCAAATTACTTGCTCACGATTTTGGGTGTTGTGCTGCGCCTATTGACAAGGAATTTTTTGAGCAAGGAATACCTTGTTCAAAGGATCAGTGTCGCAATACAGCATGGCATCGCGGCAATAATCTTTGGTACCCTAGGCCCTTCGTCTCTTTAAAATTTTCTCGTTTATCATTATTTAGACAGTATTTTTAATTTGTAGGTATTTATAGTTTTTTAATTAGATTTTAATTTAGAGTATATTATCTAAAAAATTAATGTTTTTTCTTAATTTTAAGTTAGATAAAAGAATTGTATATATTCAAGACAGGCATTAATTCTTAGTCACGCTGTGATTGTGATTTTGTGAACTTTGAGATTAGACGTTTTGTAGTTGAGCTGCATCAAATGCCACAATGTAACTTCTTTTTAGTAAATTTTTACTATTTAGTAATTTCAAGACTTCAATAAAAACTATAGGTACCTAGCTTAATAGATTTCAAAAATTAAGTAGCAATTTCGTATTTTAATTAATAGAATTTTATTAAATGCATCTCAATGTTATATAATATAATTCACTTTGTTTATTTCTATCTTCGTTTTTTCAGATTTATAACAATAATATGTATTATTATTTTTCAGGGACCAGACAGTGGCAACTCTCTATTTGCTCTACCACCATCATCCACAAGTTAATAATTATAAATATGCTATTTCTAGTTTTTTTTTCCCACTCTATCTTTAGTGCTCAGGCGCAAAACGTCCAATCTTAATAGCAACGTAACCGTTTAGTAGCTTGCAGCTAGTAAAGATCTGTTAAAAATCCCGATTCTATAATGTTTGCACCTTCAACATTATTTAATCTGTCAATGATAGCAATGAAAGAACTTTCAAAAATGTTTTTTACGTACTGTTATTTTGAAATAAATAAAAATAAAATTAGGAGCATGGATAACATTTTTAATATCTTTAAGTTTGTGAAAATTACAGTAACAATTTTGGCATTAGAATGTGACTTCTACGAAATCTTACCAAGACTAATAGACAATTATTGATATTGGGCAGATGATAGCAATAGCAGTAATAAATAATTAGTTCAATGTACTCAGCGCTTTACCCCTGGCTTTCTACGTTGGAAATCAACATTCGTTTTTTGAAATCCAGGATTTATACTGCTATATTTTAATGCCTAACCCAGTGACATCCTAATCCTTATACTTGATAAATAAAAAACTTATCTATTTAAATATATTTACCTACATAAAAACTTGCTCTATTTCTAATAACACTTATATTTCTATCAATTACAGATTATGGTAATCATATACCTGTGTCAAAACAAACTGTAACCAAATATGACAAAATAGAAGAGCACTGAGACAAAAGTAATGTAAAGAGGACTATATACTTATATTTGTCGCTTCCACCAGTAAACAATGAAAACCATTACATGCACATGTCCATTCTAAGATTTTAAGTATACATCAAACAAATTGTCAATTTCATTTGATTATTTTACTCATACTCTCATATTTATGAAATGCTTTCTTTAAAATCTATGCAATTGAGTAAAAACAGAAAGAAAACATTGGCTTGCAATATGACAAATAAAAAAATACGTCGATAGCTTATTTGCGAAAAGAATCAAAGTAATTTTAAATTTAGAGATTCAATGGTACAATCATGGTACAATAAATACTGAAATAATCTAATAAATTCGTTAATTCTAAAAAACAACCGGTGGAATTACTAGAAAGAAATACCGAAAACTCTCCTAAAGAAATAATTTAGACTTTATAAAAAATAAATTTATATTATTATTTAATAATAAGTGTTTACGTACAGTTATTTAATGTAGAAATTATAAAAATCTTTATTTATTTTATTTTAAATGCTTCGTTTACTGCTGTCGCACATCTCACTTCCATATTTTTTAGTGTTGCTTGCTTGGTGTTGCTGTTAACCACAGACTCTGGTATGTATTGAAATACTGTCTAAAACTATGGTTGAAATACCCATAAAGTTATATACACTAGCGTAAAAGAGGAACGCAGTGTGCGAAAGACATCCAGCTCTTTGCGGAAATCCTACATGCGAGAAAGAAACGCAACAAAATTTGTCATAAAACCTCTTTGAACACATTTAGTCTCCATTAGCGCCTTGTCAAAATAAGGTCTAGCTTTTGATTCCTATTTTGTGCTTTAATCGTTCTGAATTACATAAATTAAATCTTGTGAATTGCAAAGGTGTCATGTTCTGTTTTAGATTGCACTATAACATATGATAATAATCCAAATAAAGAGAGATTTCACATGTAAGTACTGACAATAACATACTGTTATCTTAATGCTAATTTTTATAAAAAGCAATCCTAAATTTACTTTGTTATACATCAATAGTATACGGTAAATACTCTATTTTGTAAATAATTTGTTATTTTAAACAATTATGTGTAAGATACAAAAATATTGTGTAAAATTACAATCAAACAATTAAGTATAGAGATTGCACAAAATCTATCGATATGTCGATATTTTCAAATATAATATTTTGTTTATTTAATATTATCTAATTGCACCAGTTCCACTGGAAGGATGTCGTTAACTGTTTTTAAACATATTGGGACGTTTATTTAGCCTGGCAGCACATTGTAAGAGAAAGTATGACCTCTATACATATATACTACACATAGGATATATATAAATACAAGAATTGCTCATATAAAAATATAAGATATATACACAAATAATTTTAATCGTTATTTATTTATGATTTAAAGTCTGACGTTCTATCTGCTCTCTGATTAAGAACGTCGTAAATAATTTAACTTTGAATGACGAAGTTACTGTATACAATAATTTAACCTCATTTTCCTCCAAGAAACTGCGGTGTTAAAAAATGCTTCCTGATAATGATGACTATTTCATAATATCCAGGTTTCCTGTAAACACGGTTAGCAGAGAACAATGGATAAGAATGTTAAATAGAACAGGTAAGATGCCTCGAAAACATTCTTCGGTTTGCAGTAGACATTTTAAAGAAAACTGTTTTGTCTAACTAAATCACCGACGACTTTTGAAGAAAGGATTTATACCTACTGAATTTGTGCCGCTAGGAGTTTCTTTCTTTTGCATATGTGGTTACTTAGTATATTAAGTGGTATACTAACGCCGTAGTATATATATAATATCTAAAATCAGAGCATTTATGCCAACTGTAATTTCTGTACAGGTCAATCTGAAGCCCAAGCGATCGGTGTGAGCGTACGTTTATCGGGATATATCACAAGAACCTTCAACTTTAGAGCCTAAACCTTTATATGAGCACTAATATAAGACGGATTTGAAGAAAAAAGTCCATCACAGTGAAAATATAATTTTAGGCAAATTATCACTTTGTCTTTTACAAAAACTTGTTCCTTTATAATGAAATAAAACTTAACTACCTATTACATAAAGAAACCAAAGATATTATAGACTTGGATGAAATATAGAAATTTCATCCAAGGCATAATTTGTGGTGCAGTGACACTACGCGACACTCGATCGAGTAGGCAATGTGTTGTCACGGGCTGTAAGAGGTCACCAGTCAAACCGCACGAAAATACATAAATTTCGATAATTTATTTCTCAGTCACCTATTGACGAATTTGAAAAAACTTTAACTGTTTTATTACTTTTGGTTTATCTTTCAATTCTATCAAGTTAAATATGATATTCATCATGAAACTTTTCAATCGTAAATGTTTTTGTTTTGTACATTCTTATTTTTTTGTTTACAAAGAATGCTAAAAAGTGTGTTGTTATGTCTAGCAACATGACGTATTGTCATTAAAAATAAAATGGTTAATTTATCTTGTTTTATTTATTACTTGGCTTGTATTCAACTAAATATTAAAATTTCCATAATGATGTTAACGCTTTCTTCACTTTTTTCTGCAATTTTTTTATAATGTGTGTGTGTTTATAATTGATGTGAAGGAAATGGCATTTGAATTGGTTGATTGATGATTTTTCATTTTAATAAACTAAAAGTTAGGAAAAGTAACTCAAAACTAAAATTTAGTAGTATAGCAGATTCAAAATAATAAATAGGATTGCCGATTTCGACTTATGATAACGCGGTAATTTCAACGACACATTACGATGAAAGTACTACGTGCTATCGATAATATAAAAAACATCCATGAACATCACTAAAACTGGCTCAAACTCATGTGAATTTTGCACACATACTCATTTCCGTTTCGGTCATGCGATGTTTAGGTGTCAGTTGGTCTCCTACGCTAGTATATGTATGTCTATGATATGTACATATTCAAAAAATATAAATGTCAAATTATGTAAAAAAAGTATCTCTATGAAAAAAAGTACCTTCGCCGAGAGCGCCATCTACAAAACTTAGAGTACTTTTGAGTATTACGGAGTGGTTTCAGGATTTTCAGGTTTAGTTTGTGTTCAGGTTTTCGGGATTCAGAGTTTCAGAGTGTTTTTGAGAGTGTTGGTTGGTGTTGCAAGCAGCAGAATAAAAGACATCATTTAACTGTGATCATATAACTTGAAGATCTTTGCTAAAAGATTATGTATTAGTGAAGATTTTTACAATAAATTGGCTTGCTAAAAATTAATCAATGTGATTACTTTTAAATTAATACTTCTAAATATTAGATGGCTCTCTAGATTGTTTATTTTTTATTGTATGTCGTGTTCCGATTATTCCTGTGAAACATTAGGTACAGTGTGATTACAGTCATTTATTTTACTCTGAACTATAGAATATACCTATGTACTTATAAAATATTAAATTAATTCATGAATAAAAATCAGAAGTTAATTTGTTAGGTATGTAATAAATAACAAGTCAATTAATTTCAATAGAAATAATTATCTATCAAAAAAATAAGTAAAATACACATTGTTCAGGTTAAAACTTTTGGTTGCATTGAAACAGACATAGTTTCCACCACATTTCCACAGAAAGTAAAGAAAATATTAAAATATGTCTGAACTACATGAACCAAATCAACACCGTAAGGAAAGTGTTGCTGCTGCCAATGTCGCTAGTGATAGTCCAGTAACAGACCCTGGACAAGTCCGAGGTGGTAACACAGAAGGTAATGTTAAACAACTTTTATAAATACATTTAAATTTACCTTACCAGAGGTGTAAGCAGGAATTACATTTTCACTTGGTATGGTCCTTATCTCTCTGGGTTGGCTTTGGAAACCTGCCTGATGCAAGTTACATTCATATCAATGATTAATTAGAAATTCAACCAGGAAAGGTTATTAGTACAGCGGTACAAAAAAAAATTTGGTTAGGTAAGTTAAATTCAGTTTGAGTTGAGGCGTGGAGCGAAGCAAAACAGAACAAGGACCCACCAAGAAGCCCTATACATTTTGTTTGTACCTACGGTCAGTAAAAATAATCTACTACAACAGGTTTCCACAACCTTTCTCATTTTCCCTTTTGAAAATATATTTTTCATTACTCATACTCGGAAAGTACGCTCGAAGTTACCTGATCAGAGGGATGAAAGTAGTACTTTTCGTCCCTGGGAAACAATTTTTCCTGCTGTCAAATAAATTTAAACAAAAAAAACTATGTCAGCCAGCCACGTCCCAACTTTTATACAACAACTCTGTTGAATCGCGGCGTAAAATTGTAATAATAGAATATCAACAATTTTGTAATATGAGTTTATGACTTTATACTTATAATTTACTTTGAAATAAATTACTATTTAATTTACATAGAATTGAGCTAAATATTATCCATCATCAATGATAAAAAATGCTGGCTGGTAGAATACCACAGTAAAAGAAACATAAATAAGGCAAGAAAGTGGCAATTCGATCTTCAGTTGTTTTGACAAGTGCTAATTATTTACGTATACAGTTATTTATATAAAATGAGTTGGTCAGATTCAGATATGAAATTCACGCGTTTTATTTACTTTCCTCATATTCGTAATGAAAAGCAGTATGTTTCCCTCGGGTGAGAGAACTATTTAGGCCCTCGAACTATTAGCGCCTTCCCTACGCTCGTGCGCTAAACCATCTTGTGCCTAAATATATCACTTTCACCCTTTGTGTAACAATCTACTATTTTAACTTTCCTTTAGATTTGTAAAACACTAGTCATACATATGTATTTTAGATAGCATAATCACCAAGACGAACCGTCTCATACATCGAAACAATCGAAAATGTGTTAGTGAATAGACAGACCATATGCCATTATCATAGCTTAAACAAACATTTTCTTAAATTACATATCAAATGTAATTTCAGACTTTTTGTTTTCTTTTAAAGTACAAAATTTACCAACCAACCAACCAACTTACAGAATTGTTTTGTTCTGGTAATGCAAAGAAATTGAAAATATAAAATACAATACCTACTATAAAAGCATTTTCATCTTCTAGACTTAAAACACTTTAAACGAATTCATTTTACAATGTCCATATTCTAATTGATCAAAAAGTTCCTGGGTAGCTTGTCACATTATTTTAATTATTATCTATACTAATATTATAAAGCTGAAGAGTTTGTTTGTTTGTTTGTTTGTTTGTTTGTTTGTTTGTTTGTTTGTTTGTTTGTTTGTTTGTTTGTTTGTTTGTTTGTTTGTTTGAACGCGCAAATCTCAGGAACTACTGGTTCGAATTGAAAAATTATTTTTTTGTTGGATAGTCCATTTATCGAGGAAGGCTATAGGCTATACTACATCACGCTACGACCAATAGGAGTGGAGCATCAATGAAAAATGTTGCAAAAACGGGAAAAATTATTCCTTTTGAGAGCTTCCGTCGCGCGCGCTGCGTAAACGGTTGATGTTAAGCAAAAATCATGTACTACGGAATTGTTCCCCTTTAAAAGTTCTAACCAAAAGTCCGCGACAGCATATGTGTATCTTTTAAGGTTAACTTACTATAACCTTTTTTATGACAATCAAATTCGTTCTAACAATATGTACTATTTGCGAAGATGTTTTTTAAACGTAATATTAATCCTTATCAAATTAAATACGTTAGTTGTCTTAAGCATTTCATGCATATTTTAATTGCCCTTTAAATCTTAGCAGTTTTTATCGAAATATGAAAACTATAGCGGGAGAAAATAAATTCGCTATCTGCCTTTGTTCGTTAACTTTTTACTTCCAAACCACGCAATTGACTTTGATACGGTTTTCAGTATTATCTTATTTTCTTATTATCTTATAATCTATTAATCTATATAATAGAAATACTTATTATAAAGCTGAAGAGTTTGTTTGTTTGTTTGAATGCGCTAATCTCTGAAACTACCAGTTGGATTTGAAAAATTATTTTTGCCTTTGATAGCCTGCATCTAGCGGAGGGTTATAGGCTATATATATGAAAACGAACTGTCTGTCTATAAGCAAATCGGCTTCGGCCAAAACGGCTTAACCGGTCTTCATGAAACTTTATACATATGGAAAGGATGTAGTCAAAAGTGACATACAGAACTTTTTGTATGTCTGTCCGTACGTCCATCTGTCTAAACCGATTTTAATGAAACATCACAAGTATGAAAAGAAGGTCGTCAAAACTAAGAAATGTTACTTTTTGTCCGGCTGTCTGTCTGTACGTCTATGTGTCTATTCAATTCAATTTTATCTATTCGAGCTAATTTCCAATACGGCTGAACATATTTAAATGAAACTTTGCAGACGTGAAAGAAGGTGTTCAAGAGTGTCATAAGCTACTTTTTGTGTTTGTTTGTCCGTCTATCTGTCTGTCCTTTGTCCACACTGATCCATCAACGTACAGCCAAAACTAGGACTAGGAAGCTTAAATTTGGAACATAGGTTTATTTAAAACATGAGCATTAAGTTAAGAAAGGCTTTCTTAGAAATTTCAAACTTAAGGATGGGAATGGAGGGATTTAAATAATGACGTGTTTCAGGGTTTTTAGATTTCCACATTTTAAGGGTGGGAAACGGGAGATGTAAAATTGTATCGGTTTTTTTTAAAGGATGAAACGGGAATGAAGATTGAAAGTTTGAATGGGTGTAACCAAAATTGGTTCCAGCAAAAAGTACGTATAAACCATCTCGAACGTTAATAGTACCTATAACAGGAATTAGTAGTCTACGCAAGCGAAGCTGCGGGCGGTCGCTAGTTTTTTATATATTTATTTTCATATATTATTAGTTTTATTAAATGTATCTAAAAATATGAACTTTATACGAGGACAAAATTAATAAACAAAATTATTTTCGGTTAAAGAATATGGAACTTATAAGCTATTAAAATTTTACCTGTGTCTCTTTTTGCAAAACAAAATTTAACATTATTTTAAACGGCCTGATAATTTGAAATGGCTAAGTATGCCGTGCGGTATTACCCTCTCTGTTTAATAGGACATTTTAAACATTCATAATTTCGTTATTATTGATTTAAGTATTTTGAAAAAATATTTCACTGTTACATGTTTAGAAAACTCTTTCAAATAAAATATAATTTAAAAAAAAAATAGTCTTCTACCCTATTAACAAACCTAAACAATAGATGTACTTGACATATGTGAACGAAATGGCAGTTTTGATTAGCCAAACCGAGGAAGTGGCAGTTTTGATTAGCCAAACCGAGAAAGTGGCAGTTTTGATAAGCCAAACCAAGGCTTATTTATGCATTACTATTGCAACAGATGCATTCTTTTGAAAAAAAATCTCATATAATGTGCTAAGAAATGTTAACTTATGTTGATAATAGAAAAGGACCGAGTCAAATTGGTCGACCCCAACTCTACACAGTTTGGTGTGACCCTTAAGTGTATTCGTAAATCCAGAGGTGAAGGAAAACAGCCTCCACCCATTATAACAAAGTGCAGCATCAAAAGCGAGAATGTGTGCTTGCACTTTATTACGCAAAGGTGGAAAGGCTGAACTTTTTTGATGACTGAGCATTTGCAAACTTAATTTACTACATAGCTACTACGCTACCAACATAATTTAGTTAAAAATACCTCCCTGCTTTGATTTTAGAGACATTCATTACATTTCTTAGAGTCATAACCACAAATGTTTATATATACCTACAATGTGCTCCGGAGGTACCCGAGGGATTTTGCCCAGCAATTCCAGAGATTACGATAAGAAAATAAAACTAAATAACTTTTTATTCAATCTTACAATTTTTGAAACTCTTTATAAAAATAAAAAAAAATTATAATTTATTTGTATTTAATTGTTTAATTAATTAATTTATAATTTGTCTTATTATTAATTTATAAAAGGCAACATAGATTTTACTACTTACGTATCGTACCGTACGATACCGTGTAAACGTTCCGTAACTCGTAGTTTGTTGCTTGTTAGCCACACAAAGCAACAACATTGCATATTATTCGGCTCCGCTGCACGACGTAAAGTTTAAGTTCTAATATTTACATTTCTTTTAGGTATATCTCAATCATTGAGCAACAGACAGAAAAAATTATCAAAATTATTTGTTCCTAACATTGATTGGAATGTTCTGTTAAAATCCCTCGGGGTATCTCCGGAGCACGTCATATATTATTTGGCTCTTATAATTTGTAACAAAAGTCTATTTGCAAAGATAATCTTTAGCGTGAGTACTTTGTACAAATGAAAAAGTTGAGTCTTGTCGTAGTGTACAGCCACTACCACTGCCACTTTGGTGTAACTCATTTAAGTACAGGCCAGCCAGATTATGGTAGAGTCTGGCAGTTATTTATTTAATTAGGCTGTTGCAGGTTCCTATATTATAATGTTTTGTTTCATAGCCTGCAGTAATGTTTTTTTTTAACTCCATGTCAATTTGCACCAATTGCCCATTCCCAAATTTTTTATCTAAAGTCTGTAAAAAAAAATTTTTTCGTGAGAATAGGCAATTTTTAGAAACTAATTTGAAAATTTTTGTTTTTAGATCTGTATTTACGTAGATAATATGCAATGGCAATGGCTAAACTTAGAATTCCACCCGGTGACGTCACGCTATAAGAATTTTCAGTATAACATATCTACGTAAATACGGATCTAAAAAAAAATTAAAACTAGTTTCTTTAAATTGCCCATTCTTTCGAAAAATAAAAAAAAATATAACGGACTTTAGATCGAAAATTTGGGAATGATCAATTGAGTGTGTTATTAGTTTGGCGCTATTTTGCCGCTACTTTGCCGCTACTTTGCCCCTACTTTGCCCCTACTTTGCCACCCAAGTTCCACTACAAAAACGAACAAATGCTATATATAAAGACATAACTATAGCTGATACCTAATAACAAATTAAAATAGTAATATTTTCTGTATCAGCTACTGCATCCAAGTTCGATGGACAACGAGCTAAATCTGGGGCCTTGAAGAAGTCAGCGAGATACAGAAGTCGGTCTCTCTCAGCATCATCAGCCGATTCCTACAGTTCTGCTTCTTATACTGGTGAGTTTAAACTAAAATTAACTTAGCGGATCGTTAATATTTGAGATTGACATAAGACAACGAAACAAAGTCGGGATCTCCCTAAAACGGCGTGTTTTACTCATGAAGAGTATGCGCAAGATGGGAGTATGATGAAGTCTGAAGATTCCTCGTATTTGTTGGGGTTATTTGCGAAGCTTACTACGTGCTACTACGAAGTATCTACGTCAATGCGTCTATCGCAAATATAATATTAATATGTCGATGGACGGAAGAAGATATTCAAAGGATTACTCGACTACTATAGGATTTAGGTATAAAGTATCAGATCAGCATGGTTTTTATTATTTCGTCTCGAGTAACCCTTAGGGGTTACCCGACAACTTCGCGCCGGCAACACCCTATTGTGCCGCCTGGCCGCTCCGATGAAGTCGTTACGGGCTATCGACACACGTCCTTATTCTGCTTCAGGCAGTTGTTTAGTGGGTACAACTCCCACATACCCCGCGCGCTCGGGCGCGCGGAAGCTGTAGAGTTCGCCTTCCCATCGCAAGGGTAAAACAAAAAAAAGGATGGTTTTTGCCATTTTTATTTAGTACATTCCATTCTCCCAGCCTATTATGCTCCACTGCAGGAATTAGGCCTCCCCTCAGGGTGAGGGGGCTTTGAGCTCAACCCACCACGCTGCTCCAGTACGGGTTGGCACTCGGGACCGACAGCTTAACGTGCTCTCCGAGGCACGGAGTCAGTGATAGTTATGTACTTAAGTCAGAAAAAAACTCATTGGTACACGTCTGGATTCGAGCTATGGCCGCAAGGCCTTGTAAATTCGAAACAGGTTCGTTGCGCTCGAGCTATCACGACACTCTTTAGTTTTAGTACATTATCTCTTGTCATTTAATTTGTTGTGGATACGAGAGGTGTAATTACTTGAAACTTGGTTGACTGGCTCTTTTTCCGAATTTGTGCCCATTTCGCGTCTCGATAGGGTATAGCGGTAATCCTGTCTAAGCTCCATCAGACAGCCCAGGAAACTGTTTATTTTACTGTTGGCTTCTGGAAGCGACTTCGACAGCCGCATCTAGCCTGGTAAATTGCTGGTCTGCCGCGCGAAGCAGATAAGTGACTTTCTTCAGTATCTATCGAAGCCCTATTAACTGTCTGTTAAACCTTGCGCGAAAAAGTGATTGTTAAATGGTCTGTGGTAACTCAGAATTTCAGCCACTTGGCCATAAAAGTACGAATTGACTAGAACCGTCTTTTAGTTTACCGCCTAACCACTCATATTCTAGCTAGCTGGTGCAAGATGGCCAGTTTCAGTCAGCGAGGTCCCCGCGTGCCGGTTTTCAGCCTCGCAAAATTGCGTTGGACATTTTCGATACTGTGAAGTGACATTTATGACTCGACTAGAGACCACCTCTGGCTTCGCCCGCGTGGACTACATTTTTGTATAATTTCTGCTTATAGATAAAGAAATGCTACAGGGCCATCTGGTGGCAAGTAATAATAAAGTGGATACCGCGAAAATCTTTTCTGTGTTCGAATTTTGGATAAAAATGGTTGTTGTTGATTATCCCTAAGAGATAGACATATAACATCCCGGACTTTTTTGTAGACATTTTTAAGGTGTACAATACTGTAGTACATTATTTTGTTCTATCTCGTAGGGTTCAGCCAGCGTTGTACGAGTAAGCGCAAAAAAATGTGTTTATTTACGACATCACATTAGAAACCTCTAAAATTATCAGTGTTATACTATATTGTGCATGTTATATACATATAAACCTTCCTCTTGAATCACTCTATCTACTTAAAAACCCGCATCAAAATCCGTTGCGTAGTTTTAAAGATCTAAGCATACATAGGGACAGACAGACAGCGGGAAGCGACCTTGTTTTATACTATGTAGTGATTAGAAAGAAATGCTGCAGTCAAATTTATTTACTCTATGTACTTGGCATACTTGGCTTCTATACCCATACCAGATAAGTAATAAAATAAGAAATTAAAAAATCTCTTTACGGCGGGCGCGGGCGGACGCCGCGCGTGTGGCGATAGTTAGCTCAATAATCTAGATCAAAAACCGCAATGACCTACTTTTTTGTGCTAGTTATCACTGAGCTGATGTCTAACCGCCGTATACGGACAATATTAGCAATATATATATTACTTTAAACAAAAGACATGCTAATTTCTCTCTATTAGAATATATTTTTTGAAACATATATTACATATACATAAACAAATAAGTTTAGTAAGTATACCTAATCAACTATTTCGAAATAATACACAAAAATAATAATAATAATAAAAAATAAAACTAATCCAATAATCCACCCCTCGTCGCCCCCGACGCAAATGTGCCCATGACGCTCATCGCATTGCCGCGCTGAATTGCAATTGCAATTCTTTGCACCAGGAAGGAACCGGAACGGGGGTCGAGTCCCCTTTCTTTTAGACGACGGCCGATGCTCGCGACGAAACGTTTGGCTTCAATCCCCTAACAGCCAGCATCTTCCACCGCAAGAGGGACGAACAAGTATTTACTCTCCAGAGTAGAGTATTTGACTCGTTTTCTGGCGGCTGCAGACTCCGCAGCGGCTCCGGCCGTTCCCACGGTGCGACCAAGGTGAGAGGCGGCAAATGTGCTGACACACGTGGCGTCCCAAAGTAGACACCTACCCTTCTCCCACGGCACCAAAATCATACCATCGGGTCTTTTGCCATCGGATCGGCTAAGACCAGGAGGCTCCAACACGCACGGAACATTGGCCGAAATTAAAGCCCTGCGGATACATATACATATATCTATATATAAATATATTTTTTTTAAATACTTGTCAATCGGTACTTTATTATATGTATCAATTTGGTACAATAATAATAATATCTCGGACAACCCACACAGCCTACTATGGATACTATTGGATATCTACACAATGCAAATGAAAATGTGGAAAATCCAAAATGGCACACCTTATATGCTCATTTAATAATTTAAAAAAAATAATACTTTTAACTTTTACCGGAAAATAAATTTAAAAAAAAATTGTGGCGAATATCATCGGTTTTTCATTATATATTTTTATAACACTACAAAAGTTTAAATGGTGGTTTTTGAGAGGGTTCTTCTAATAACCCATCTATTAATATCTAATAATATAGCTTTTCGAAAGTTATCTGCCTCCGAAGTTATGCCATCTAATTAACAGCACGTTTTACGGGCTAAAAGATTTAAAAAAATTCAATATATATACTATAGAAGAATCGACCTAAAAATGCCTCAAAAGTCATCTTCGATAAATGGTCTCTAAAATTTCATACGATTTGTAATTCTTTTGTAAACCAAAATGTGTCTAGGAATTATAATAATAATACCTGGGAAATTCCACACAGCGCCATCTAGTCCCAAAGTAAGCAAGTATTATGCTTGTGTTATGATAACTGGTATACATACTTAAATATTCTCTTTTATAATATATACATATTCTTATAATAAGGACATTCAGCCACAAGGTGGAAAGATGACCTTGTGAAGACGGCGAGAGGACGCTGGATGCAGGCCGCTACCAGCAGGTCAAATTGAAAATCAATGGGGGAGGCATATGTCCAGCAGTGGTTTTCCTATGACTGAGATGATGATGATAAATATTTTACACCCAGACACCGAACAAATAGACATGTTCATACACACAAATATTTATCCTGCACGGGAATCGGACCCGTGACTTTTGGTTCCGCAGTTAGGGCTTCTAACCACTCGGCCAACCGTTCAGTCAGTCAGGATTGAATATGTGGAATTCAGACGTATTTTTCATAGCTAGACTAGAGCACTATCCATAATATATTGCATTGTAAACCGTGCAGTAGGTATCGGGTGCCTATACTTAAAATTTATTAAGATATTATGTTTATGTTATCTCATGGCATTGACATTATTTACTTTTGATAAAATCGGACATATCTTTTGATTAATTCAATGTCGTTTAAATTTCTGATAGGAACGACGCGTTTGTCTAAGATATCTTCACACTCACCTCCGTAAAACAATCAAATGTGGGCATGGCGCTAGTAATGTTTTTGCGCTACGCCCTACTGGAGCTAGCACTGAAATATGGATTTGACTCTCGAACATGACGTTTTATGACAACAACTGTCTTCGTCGCACTTGAACGTATATACCTCTTCCTTGTCAGAGATCGGCAATATATATATATATTTTTTTTTTAGGAAACAGTCATATACGAACAATAACACAAATAGAAGTTACAAAAAGACAAAGAGTCCAATAAAAGGATATAAAAATAGAATACAATATAAAAGTTGGATAAAAATACTTACTACAGATTGTTTCAGCCATTTCGAACATGAATATATATATAATGCCCATAAAATTACGAATTGACTAGAAGCCCTCTTCTGCGCTTAACGTCTCACCACTCATACTCTAGCTAGCTGGTGCAAGATGGCATGTTTCAGTCCGCGAGATCTCCGCGCGTAGGTCTTCACGTCTGCGAAATCCCCGCCCTTCTGTTTTTACCCCCGCGAAATTGCGTTTGACATTTTCGATACTGTTAAGTGACATTTTTGACTCTATTAAAACCACAGAGAATCGAGTAGGTTAGACGTGCCATGTGACGGTATTTGTTCAGAAACACGTGTCCAAAAAATAATTAGTCACTAAACAAATATAAGTAAAAATTTTACGCATACGTAAATAGTTTCCTCTCACATTTATATCATTTTTAACATTTAAGCAGTTAAGTCGTTCATCTCTTTCACTCATATCTTTTTTGGTATGAATTGAAGTCGTATTTTAAAGTTTAGGTTATGAGATATGCCTTAAGTATGCAAAATGTTGCATTCTTGGAGAAGACAGTGTATCCCCTTACATGCCATCTCTAACCTACTCTGATGCTATGTGATTAAAAACAAACGCTGCAGTCAAACTTGTTTGTTCTATGATAATGTTAAGCAATCATTATGGACAGTTACAAATATAAAACTACGAAAACGCTCGGAACGCTGCTGTCTAATTTATTTACTCTAAGTACAGAGTTACTAAATATGTCAATACTATTTAAATTTGAATTATACATTTCACAAAATTGCTTGACACAGCGCCATCTAGTCCCAAGTTAAGCAACGCTTGTGTTACGGGTACCACACAACCGATATATATATATACTTAAATATTCTTTATAATATATACACATATAGATATTTTAAACACGGACACGGAACAAATAGACATGTTCCTGCACACAAATATTTGTCCCGGGCGGGAATCGAACCCGCGACCCTTGGCTTCGCAGTTAGGGTCTCTAACCACTTAGCCAATCGGTCAGTCAAGTCAAGATAGGTATTCTCAGCATACCGAGTATGAGAAAAAATAATCGAATAAATTGTGTAGTACGTGGGGAGAGCCACGAGGAAGAGGATAGAATATAGCTCAATGATTCAGTCATAATACCTTGGGTACGTATTAATATCACTTGGGATCACTTGATTAACTGGTCACTTTGTATGAAAACAAAACATGCATCCACTACATTATACCAGCCCATTAAGTCCACTGCAGGGGCTTAGACCACCCCCATGGTGAGGAGGATTGGAGCTTAATCCACCACGCTGCTCCGGTGCAGGTTGGTGGATTTGAACGGCTGCTCTCTGTTGATGGCACGCGGGACCGACGCAACGGCTTAACTTGCTCTTCAAGGCACGGAGTCAGCGATAGTTATGTACTTACTTGAGTCAGAAAAAACTCATTGGTACTCGCCTGGAATCCGACCACGGCCGCAAAGCCTTCTAAACTTGAAATAGGTTCGCTGCGCTCGGGCTATCATGACTGTTGGTCCTGAATGGTGAAACTTTATAATTTGTGACTTTTTCATTTTGAATACTAGTTCCGTGATGGCATTGAAACAGCAGACGCAGTACGTAACATCGATGGTTTATTTGAAGGAAACATGACTAATGAACCGTGTAGTTTCGGTTTAAGAGCTTTCGCAGTTGAAATTTTGATTGGACACCTAGAGGTATAAAGTCAGTACGTCAATAAAGAAAAATTACAAGCCATGGTGGAACCTAATCCGTCTCCATCTACTACAGGTTAGCAGTACATTTGAGGGTGGTAGATTCACAACGTTGACCCATTTGCGCCAAATTGACAAAATCGAAAAGTTGCACTAATTCGCACTGGAGCAGGGTGGTGGATTAAGCTCTAAGTACCCTCATTTATGGATGTCAAACTTGGCCTCCTACGAGCAAAAACAACCAAAAACTTCTAATTTGTCGACGTAACATGGTACGAAACATGTTAAACATAAGGCTATCGGATCGGTGGACAACTTCAAAAATAAGGAAAAGAACAAAGGTGAGCGATGTACTACAAAAAATAAGGAAACTTAAATGGAATTGGACTGGTCATATAATGAGGACGAATAGAAAAAAATGAACGAAGGACATAATGGAATGGTATCCTAGAAATGGTAAAAGACAGAAAGGACGTCAAATCAAAAGATGGGAGGATGATTTACCAAAAGGGTGGAGAAGGCTAGCTCGAGATAGAAATAAGTGGAAGAACCTGGGGGAGGCCTATGTCGAAGGACAACCTGACCGGCGAAGTGGTTGCTAAAATTTTTCTTTTTTTATTGCTATTTTATATTAAAATTAGATTTATATTGTTTTATAAGTAGTATATAAGTTAAAACTGTAATATGGTCAGCGATTAAAGGCTTTTATTATTATTATACTCTCATCCCGAGCGGAGGCCTAAGCCCCTACAGCGGGGCATAATAGGCTGGTATGGTATGGTGGTAAAAAAGTAGAAATAAATGTACCACAACATGAGTTAAATGAGCATAACTCCTGTACCAAAGTGCACGCATCAAAGCTTGCCTTTAATAAGTTTAACAAATAATTAAAAGCTGTCCAAAGAATAAAAAAACTTGAAAAATATGTAACCTTTTCCTCGATAATATTTGTATCATGTTTATAGATACGAGTGCATATCAAGTAGGTAATAGTAGATATATTTGATAAATAAAATATGTACCAGCAATAATAATGTTCAATTAACTTCTTGACACGAACGTCGTCTGACATTTCATGATGGATAGGCGTTTGGCGCCTTTTTATTATGGCGGCCAATGATTTTTTTTATTATTTGATGATGCTCTTAACAACTATTTATAACAAATAACTAAACATCTCCTAATGTGATATTTTGTTATATTAGCTAGGTTAGCGTTTGATACATTTACCATAATCACTGAAGTCGGAACCGGGACAGGACTGTGGGTATTAAATAAAAATGTTTTCTTTAACCTATTAACTTGTCATCAATTATTATCTATCAATTGTGCCTGTCATTCAAATGCTCGTGACCTTGGTTCTAACCCAAATGGGTTAATTTGTAGTGCCTCGGTTAAAATAATTGTATTGAATGCATAAAAGTACGAATTGACTAGAAGCTCTCTTCTGCGCTAACCTTTTAACTACTCGGACTCTAGCTCGCTGGTGTGTACCCGTTGCGACATAGCGAATTTCAGTCCGAGTTTAGTCCGCGAGGTCTCCGCGCGCCGGCCTTCAACACAGCGAAATTGTGTTTGACATTTTCGATACTGTGAAGTGATATTTCTGACTATTAAAACCAAATGCTGCTGTCAAATTTATTTAGTCTACGATTGAATGACTAGGCAAAAAGAAACAAAAAGAACTTAAATAAGGCAAAAACATATATAAATCTTAATTTAATTGTAAGCCACTCGTATTTATAGCTTGAATGTATTTTTTTAAACAACAAGTTATTATTTTTTATTTTATCGTGAAATTAAGCACATGTTATGTCAAAATTTATTTTACAATACTGTAGATTCGTGTATGCATCCACGATGGACACAACGAGCGTCGTCTCGTGCGCACAGTTATTAGATGCAAAAACCGGGACATAATAGTGAACCGACCGGACACTGGGACTAAAGTCTCATGCGGGACAGTCCCGCTAAACCGGGACGTATAAGAGGCCTAACGTTTGACCACTATCTCAACTGCTACGGTGTAATTCTGAAATAAGGTTATATATAACACGGGTGATATTTAAAACTATATCTCGGATGGAAAGCTAAATTTCTTAACAATAAATCATTTTTACAAACAAACCAAATAAGTAAGGCAGTAACAGATGTTGCTTGGGCTTGGACAGAGGGGCTTGGAGCTTAAATCCACCACGCTGCTCCAATGCAAATCAAATCAAAATATCTTTATTTCGTAGTAGTCGCGTAGCCAGAGAAAAATTACTTACGATAATTCCAAGTATCTTCGTTTTTGGTGAGTAGATAGATAAAGTGCATTGTAAGCTATTGTCAAAAAGTTAGAAGTTTTAGGGCTGTGCTACGGGTGTGGCTAGGTATTTCTTAAAATTTCGTGTAACACGCTGTATATGGAATTAAAATTTGAAATTTTGATTGGTTCATAATTACAACTAACATAAGCTCACGTTGTAAAATTTTTAGAAAGATAACATAAGGGATATTGAGAAAATTAAAAAAAAATAACAGTCTGGTCGTCGGACATTATATTTCGTAAAAAAGTTTTGATGATTCTAAAGCTGTTCCTTTTTTAATGAGTGGACAGACAAAGTGTATTGTGAGCTATTGTCAAAAAGTTAGAAGTTTTAGGGCTGTGATAAGGGTGTAACTAGGTATTTCTTAATACTTCGTATAACACGCTGTATATAGAATTAAAATTTGAAATTTTGATTGGTTCATACTTAGAACTAATTTAACTTCACATTGTAAAATTTTTAGAAAGATAACATAAGGGATACTACGAAAATTTAAAAAAATAAGTCTAGTCGTGGGACATTAAATTTCATAAAAAAGTTTTAATAATTCTGAGGCGGTTCGTTTTTGACGAGTGAATAGATAAAGTGCATTGTAAGCTATTGTCAAAAAGGTAGAAGTTTTAGGGCTGTGCTAAGGGTGTGGCTAAGTATTTCTCAATACTTCGTATAACACGCTGTATATAGAATTAAAATTTTAAATTTTGATTGGTTCATAATTAGAACTAACTTAACTTCACATTGTAAAATTTTTAGAAAGATAACATAAGGGATACTACGAAAATTTAACAAAAATAACAGTCTGGTCGTGGGACATTAAAATTCAAAAAAAAGTTTTGATAATTCTAAAGCTGTTTGTTTTTCGATGAGTAGATAGATAAAGTGCATTGTGAGCTAACGTCAAAAAGTTAGAAATTTTAGGGCTGTATTAAGGGTGTGGCTAGGTATTTCTTAATATTTCGCGTAACACGCCGTATATAGAATTAAAATTTGAAATTTTGATTGGTTCATAATTAGAACTAACTTAGCTTCACATTGTAAAATTATTAGAAAGATAACATAAGGAATACTACGAAAATTTAAAAATTAATGAAACAAATTGTTTAAAAAAAATTTAATCTAATGCAATTATATTTTTAGTCTTTCGATGGTTATTCAAATCTGTTAAATAAAGTTTAGAAACTCAAGTGGTGTGCTTCTACTGTAATTTACTTTTTGTTTCGTAACAAACACAATAATGAATTAAAATTGATAAGTTCGCTATTAGCTCTTATGTGGCTTATCAAAGCATTTGATTATCCTACGAAAAATTAGAAGCATACATAGGTACTGTGGATTTTGTATAAATTTCGCGAACATGCGAATGATGTTACGTCCAGTACAGTCACGCGCAGAAGTGCCTTGAAATTATAACGTAAAAGACTAAGTACCTATCTACTTATGCCGATTAAGTATTTTATTATCACAGTAGATAGGTGCACAGTAGATTTGCAAAACTGCCATCATAGTATCGGGTAATTATTACGTATTGATAATATTTCTCATACACTTTTTTTGTAAAACTGATATTAACGTTTCATTACGTTTATTCATGTTTCTATATAAGTTGTAGAAAATTATTTATTTCCGTTATATGTCGGCTGATGGCTGCGTCTATATAGGTATGACATAATTCATTCTGATTGTTGTTTGATACACATGGTGGATGACTATAATTTTGTATTTTATTTCGACATAAAACAAGAAACTATCGCTTTTAATGTAAAATTGAAAATAATTTTTAAAGACATTTAAATATATTTTAAAATTTAAAACAATAATTTAATTCGTTCTTAGTTTTTGCCATCATTGTCATCAAGCCTATTTAAGTGAATGTAAGATGTTCATAAATGCTAATGAAATTAAATTATGAAATTCCACATATTTTTGAGTACCAACATACACCATGCTTTCATTTGAGGCTAAATATTTTTTATTGAGTCTGAATAAAATTCAATTCAATAACCTTAATAAACTTATTGAGCAATCATCTTTTGAATTTTTAAAAAGCCAGCAGAAGGAAAATAAATATCAGATTTATAAACTCAGAAACGTATTTCCTCTATATTATTTGTGCTACCACTATCGACTATACCACCATTTTCTTTCTAAGGCTCATACAAACTATTGTTAATAATTTGAGCACAATTTGACAAAAAACACAACAGAAAGAATTCCAGATGTTACAATTACCTTGTGTGTCAAGCTTGCTACGAGTATTTTTTAAATATATCTGGGCATCTTTCAGCGCATGCAGTGCTTTTCTTTAAATAATGGGGCCAGTGGCCCATTAATGTCATGGCCATTGTTGCTACAAATTTTGTCATTCTTATCGTATGGCTGAACTGAAGCGCAGGCGACATCTACCTTTGGAAAATACCAACGCTATGGCCTTGATTTACGACTTCTTAGAATCAAATAGGTACTGAGGATTTCCGATTTTTTTTGTCTGATATAAGAAATGCTTTAACGAAAATTTAGTTACTTAAAATTTAAAAATTACTCTTATGTTTTTCAACACAATATTAAAGTTTCTGAAATTGTTTTTTAAGATTTTCGGTGGTTACTCAAATCTATTAGATAAAGTTTAGAAAGTCAAGTGGTGTGCTTCTATTATGATTTCACCTTTCTTTTCTAACATTCGCAATGATGAATTAAAATTAATAAATTCGCTCGTATGTGGCTTTATCAAAGCACTTGATTATCACACGAAAAATTAGAAACATACAAATTGTAAATTTTGTTCAAATTACGGATAAATTTTATTAGTGTAGCTGTGGGCGAGTCATAAAATACCTACCTAGGGACTTATTGTATGATTTTGCCTACATCGTGGTGCACACGTTGCCTTGTAATTGTTATTTTTAATAGTTTCGTACGATTCATAGTCTGAGAAGAAATCTATTTGAAGGGCTTGTATAGAGGAAATGGTATTTCTATATAAAACAACACATACCCACCTTAATCAATATTAGTCTATATATTTTTATGACATACTTAATTCTAAATTTATTCTGCTTTTTCATGCACCACAGTATGTACAAGTAATTGACACAAACAAACTATAGCACCTATCATTGATAACCAACAGTAGATATATACAACAATTATTTTTTATGTTAAAGAACTATGAGGTATTCTATGGTTATAGTTATGGTTAAACAATATACCTAAAAGAAAATCAGATAAATTACACTAGTGAGCAAATCATGATTTTTCACTACTTCTACGTTGCCAACCAACGCAACGTGTCGAGACAATTATCCGCTGGGGCACTGCACTGTATAAGCTGATTGGTTAAAATAGCAGCTGCTACCTATCTTAGTTGTGTTTGACGACTTCAAAATTGCAACAATTACTTTTTCATATTTTCCAAAAACTGTTACCTGAACAAGCCTATAATAAGCGCCGGCGCAGCAGCGTGGCACTCTGAGAAGCGCGCGTTGTCCGCATACTAACCCGCGCCCCGCATGAATCGTGTGTTCGTTTAGCCTTTAGAAAATACCAACGCTATGGACTTGATTTATGGCTTTTTAGAAACATGTATTGGGGATTTCTAATTATTTTTGTCTGATATAAGAAATGCTTTACCGGATGTCGAACAACATAGCGACCAAGTTATAAAATATAACCAAAAATGACGTTACAGTGATAAGGTAACTATAACTTCTGGAATTCTATCTGTTGTGTTTTTTTATCAAATTGTATTCAAGTTATTCAAAATAGTTGGTATAAGGCTCAGAACAAAAATTATGGTATATTCGATAATGACAGCAAAAATAATGAAGTTCCTGAGTTTATAAATTTGATATTTATTTTCTTCTACTGGTTTTTTGAAAAATAGGAAAGATGATTGTCCAATAAGTTTTTGAGGTTATTGAATTGAATTTCGTTCAGACTAAATAAAAAAAAACTTCAGCCCGAAATAGACACATGGTATGTGTTGGTATGCAAAAACATGTGGAATTTTATAAATGAATTTCATTAGCGTTTATATACACCTTACAGTCACTAGAATAGACTTCATGACACTTTTGACAGTAACAAAGAACCAATGAAATTATTGTTCTGAATTTTAAAATAAATTTAAATGTGTGTAAAAATTATTTTCAATTTTACATTAAAAGTGCTATAGTGTCATGATTTTTGTTAAAATAAAAAACAAAATTATAGTCATCCACCATGTGTATTAAACAACTATCATTGCGAATTATGTCATATCTATGTAAACGCAGCCATCAGTCGACGTATAACGCGAATAAATAATTTTCTATAACTTATATAGATACATGAATAAATGTAATGAAATGTTAATATCAATTGTACAAAAATAAAGTGTATGAGAAATATTATCAATACGTAATAATTACCTGATACTATGATGCAGTTTTGCAAGTAACTATAGCTATCTACTGTGATAATAAAGTACTTAATCGGCGTATATAGGTAGGTACTTAGACTTTTATGTTATAATTTCAGGACACTTCTGCGCGTGACTGTACTGTACATTAGACAAATAATATATCAACTGACTCGTTGGCTAAAGTTATTTTTATGAGTTTCAGCAGTCTTTAATATATGGTTTCTTGATTGTCTAGTTTTCTGATTTGATATTCACTAATTCTTCTATCAACAGGGTATTTTTGCACACCAGCCTGCGCCTCGCGCATCATTCGTATGTTCGCGCAATTGGAATAAAATCCACAGTATGTTTCCAATTTTTTGTGTTGTAAGCAAATGCTTTGATACAGCTGCATAATTATCAATTTTAATTCATTAATGTGTATCTTATGAAAGAAAAATGAAGTTATAGTAGAAGCACACCACTTGACTTTCTAAACTTCATCCAACAGATTTGAGTAACCACCGAAAGTCTTAAAATATAATTTCAGAAGTTTTAAAATATTTTTGAAAATTTTTGTCTTATCAAATTTTGTATATTCGTAGTATGACATATGTTATCTTCATAAAAAATTTACAACGTGAGGTTAAGATAGTTCTAATTATGAACCAACTAGCGGTCATAGTCGGCTCCGCCCGGCCGGAATACAGAAACGTTCCCCTTCCCATTTCCTTTACCACTCCTTCTTGTTTTAACCCATGTTACTCTCTGATAATGTAGCTTTCTATAGGTGAAAGATTTTTCAAAATCAGTATATAACTGTGTAGTCTACGCGAGCAAAACCACGGGCAGAAAGCTAGTATCTTTATAAATTATCGCGTACGTGTTATTCTGGTACATAAGCTACATTATTGTAAAGTTTCATTAAAATCCATTCAGTAGTTTTTGCGTGAAAGAGTAACAAACATCCACATACATACCCACATATACATTTATACATACAAATTTTCGCGTTTATGATATTAGCAGGATTAAAATTTCAAATTTTAATTCTATGTACACTGTGTTACACGAAATATTAAGAAAAACCTAAGCCATTTCCTTAGCACAGCCCAAAAACTTCCTAACTTTTTGACAGTATCTCACCATGCACTTTATCTATCCACTCACCAAAAACGAACAATTTTAGAATTATGAAAACCTTTTAGTAAAATTTAATGTCCCACGACCGGACTATAGTTATGTAACATAATCTTGAAATACGTCACAAGAATGAATTTTATTTCTTTGTGGAAGAACGTCACGACAAAGGCGCATTCAAAATGCTGGTTCCTCTCAGAAGAATACGCAAGAAACTGAGGGACGCTCTTTTTTTAACAACATAATAAAAAAGTTTTTAACAATAAGTGTGTCGCGAAGTCTATCTTTGTTATATCATCATGTATTGTGAGGTGTAACTTCTAAGATCGCGATATGATTATATTTAAACTGATCAAGGGTCAACGATACTTGAATTAATACAAATTGATAATTGATTTATTTAATCAAGTTATCTCATATTGGTCATTAAGAATCTACACCATATACAGTAGCATCGACCACTTGAATTATCTTCCGAGGAGCTCCTTTAAGCGACATCCAGCATGAGCACATATGTACACTATAAGCATCATCTCCGTTGTCAGTGTAGGCAGCTTTGATTAGTTCGCTCTCATCTCTCCCGTCTCAGGAACATCTAAAAAATTAATAAAGCCCGGGCACACCATTGCCTAGCGCAATGGTGGCCCGGGCCCAAAGGTCCAGCACCGACCCCGCATTGACAATTTATAGTTAGTTAGAATGTGATCACAAACAACATAGTACACAGTGTAAAAGCACATCAATAGATTATAATAGAATATAGATAGTATCATACTAGGTATATAAAACTCTCTCATATCTGCTTCGCTTATCAGTATCTCTGTGTACCTCTATTTAGGATAAACTCTAGTGTCTATCTACACACACATACACATATACATATCTCTCTATCTATGGATCCTTTAACCACTATGAAGAGCTCATACCTTCTCAACCATTCATTGAGAAGTGCTCTTGTAATATCTCTCACTCTCTTAGGTGATAACACGAGTCAGCTTCTATGCCGACTTCAGTGTGTGGACTCTTTAACCCCTATGAAGAGCTCATACCTTCTCAACCATTCATTGAGAAGTGCTCTTGTAATATCTCTCACTCTCTTAGATTATGACACGAGTCAGCTTCTATGCCGACGTCAGAGTGTGGACTCTTTAACCACTATGAAGAGCTCATACCTTCTCAACCATTCATTGAGAAGTGCTCTTGTAATATCTCTCACTCTCTTAGGTGATAACACGAGTCAGCTTCTATGCCGACTTCAGTGTGTGGACTCTTTAACCCCTATGAAGAGCTCATACCTTCTCAACCATTCATTGAGAAGTGCTCTTGTAATATCTCTCACTCTCTTAGATTATGACACGAGTCAGCTTCTATGCCGACGTCAGAGTGTGGACTCTTTAACCACTATGAAGAGCTCATACCTTCTCAACCCATTGAGAAGTGCTCGAGGTGTCTTTCAATCTCTTAGGTTATGATGCGAGTCAGCTTCTATGCCGACGTCATCATACACACAAATCTCGCTAAATCTATAACATTATGCAAATCTGTATTACGCATTAATATTGTGGATATCGTCAATATATTACCGGCAAATATCACAGTAAACGTCAGCTGGCACCACGTGCTCAGCAGGATATCGTATCTTATAGTTTCGTTACCTCCAAAAACCAATCATATACTTACAATTAGGTGCTCGATAATCAATCGTGCTTATTACTACCAAATAAAGGTAATTAATTATTAATAGGCCATTAAATTCTAGGCAGCAGACTAACCTCGTGATATCGGCCTTGCTGTCATCCGGAGAAAAAAGTGTTGCTAACCAAATCATGATTTTCAACCAAATTTGCAATGTTGCTATTAATAAATATTCAAAATTCCCATATTTACAAATAATCACGAAACTTCGTGACAAAGTGCTTAAAGAATAATATTATTGAAACAAACTGATAGGCGAGCGGCTTACACCCATGGATTTTTATCATCTAAGTATATAGTCTGATACTTTATTATAAGCTTTTGCATAAAGCTTTCGTTTTATTGTAGTTTTAAACTTGTTAAGGGGTAGATCTTGAATGTTAGCTGGGATTTTATTGTAAAAGCGTATACATTGCCCTTATTACATATTACGTATTACATGCGGGTTGGCGGATTGTAACGACCGTCTTCTATTGACAGCAACCGAAACCGACAGTTTAACGTGCTCACTGAGGCACGGAGTCAGTGCTAGTTATGTATTTAAGTAAGGTAAACTCATTGGTACACGCCCGGATTCGAACCACGGCCACACGACCTTGTAAATTTGAAACAGGTTCGCTGCGCTCGAGCTATTACGACACTCGACTTTTTATGAATAATTATATACAACTACCAAAAAGGTGGTCACCTTAAACATGTTTACCTCAGACAAACGAAATGTGCTCATGAAAGTGTAATGAAGCGCTTTAGGTAATATTACGGCTCACGATGAAAATTTTTTCGCGTTATGAGAACACAGACGGCTTATTTGACCTTTGTGTATAAGAATTTACATGATTTGCTCATTCTGCGCGTATATTTCGGATACCAAACCGTGCTATCATGCTATGCATGCTAGCAATGGAGGGGAGACTTAAGCTCCACTGCAGGGGCTTAGGTCTCCCCTCAGGGTTAAGGTGATACTCGGGATACACATACTCGATCTAAATTTACGCATAATCCTCGTGATCTCGTCAAGGTAAATGCTACCACGTCAATGTCGGCCCAGTCTTATTTTTATTCGTTATTTTAGGCACGAATTTCTGTATTTGTAAAATATTATTACATATAATAAACAAGTAGACTTTCTGAATTTTTTCAATACATTTGCTATTAATACGGTCTTTATGACATTGAAACTTGTACCGTAATGTTGTATTTTACAGTACTAGGCCTTTTTACTTTACACCAATCATTAATGAGCATTCTGTTTGTGACGCATGCGTGAACCGCGAAAAGCAACCCGCTCGCGCCTTTAACTCCCGCTATTATTACATTTGAAGTATCTACCTCATTTTAATCGCAAATGCACTGAAAAACGTCGTATGACGCTCGTACTCAGTAAGCTGGCTATTATAGTCATCGCTTTATTATAAGCACTCGGCTTCGCCTCGTGCCTGTAAACACCTCGCCTATAATATGCCGCTTACCGTGCTTACGTCATTATGTAGTATTATAAAAAAATAACTGGGAGACGCGTAAAAAAACAATTTTCAAAATATTTGCCTTCTTGTCGGTTTGTTCGTTCGTTCGTACGCGCATCGCACAAAAGCCACTCATTGGATTCAAAATCTAATTACTGTAAAATATGAAGCTTCATTTTGAGTAACATTCAGGGTTTATTTTATCAAAATCGACCCACAGAACCAAAAGATATTAAATTTTTAAGTTTAGTTAAAAGCTCATAGCACACCCGCGCCGCAGCGCCGCGTCACGCGTGCCTGATGTTTGCGGGGCGGTGTGTCGCGGGGGGTGCGTGCCTAATAGAGCTTAAGCCAGTCTACAATTTGCCAAATTAATAAACACTAAAACATTAGTACAAATTCTTTAATCATACTGACGAACAGACATCCAGAGTTAGGTTGCGTTCTATAACCGCGGCTAAGATAATTCTAAGTACATGCAGACGAAGACGCGTAGACGTGAGCAAATAAATAAAAAATTAAATCGCACTTCTAATTCAAACTAATTTTCGTTGAAAGTGTTTTTTAAGTCACACTAGGTAACTTCCACTTTTTCAGTACTTTCCACCCCATGGTTGAAAAGTTAAAGGAGGGGGGAGGGCACTTTATAGAACATTAGGATCGTCTGTCTCAGTAACTACTGACTTACCGATTGGCCGAGTGGTTAGAGACCCTAACTGCGGAGCTGAGGATCGCGAGTTTGATTCCCGCCCGGAACAAATATTTGTATAATTGAAAATGTTTGTTTGTTCCGTGTCTGGGTGTAAAATATGTATATATTATAAAGAATATTTAAGTATGTATATCAGTTTTCTTGTACTCATGATACAAGCTTTGCTTAGTTTGGGACTAGATGGCGCTGTGTGGCATGTCCGAAATATTGTTATTATAAAATTTTTAAGGAATGTTTATATTTTCAAAATCTATCTATAGTTACCTCAGGCGTTAATGGGCACTGGATTTTTAGGGTTCAGTTCCCGAAGGGTACCAACGGGAACCGTATCAAAGGCTCCGCTGTCCATCCGTCCGTCTGTCACAGGGTT
Organism: Luffia ferchaultella; assembly: GCA_949709985.1. Taxonomy (NCBI): domain Eukaryota; kingdom Metazoa; phylum Arthropoda; class Insecta; order Lepidoptera; family Psychidae; genus Luffia; species Luffia ferchaultella. Next base: position 10,827,623 of record OX453269.1, read on the forward strand.
TTATCGTCTGAACGGTAATAGGTTAAAACTTGAAATTTTCATAGAGTATGTAACAACTAATAAAAATAAAGTTCAAAATTAAAGGGCGTCCCCATACAAGAAATGTGTTAATTTCGACGTTTTTGATTATTGGCGATTGTGTGATCATTGCTTACACTTAAAATTTTCATAACAATAATAATAATACATGGGACATCCCATACAGCGCTATCTAGTCCCAAAGTAAGCAAGTATTATGCTTGTATTATGGGTTACTAGACACTGATATACATATTTAAATACATATTTGTTTTTTTTTATAATGTACTATACATATATAGATATTTTACATCCACGGACAAAACAAATATACATGTACATGCACACAAATATTTGTGATTCGAACCCCGACCCTTGGCTACGCAGTTAGGGTATCTAACCACTCCGCCCATCGGTCAGTCTAAAATCAAAGTCTAGTTTCATGAAATATGTTCTACTATAGTTGTTATAACAACAAATAATAAAAATAGAATAAAGTTAAAAATTAAATTTCGTAACACCACCAACACATAAATAGGTCAGTAGGTACATAGTTGTACCTACATATTTACAAATCGACTGAAAAAAAGAATCGCTTCACAACAAGAGTCTGACCTTTCCACTTTAAGAGTAAATGCTACTATTCTGTGAGGAAACAAGCCTGTAATACTGAAGCATCTCGTTTAACCATTCTTCGACCCATAACAAGGATCGACCCCGTACAAAGGTCGTATGCTGGACCAGCTTGCCCAGCCCGACACTGCATTAGATCCATAAACGGGACTATATTCCGTGGCTAGTGTCGAATTTTTGCTTTTCTGTAATAAAATTTGAAAAAACGTCAAATTTTTTCGTTAGATTCATTCATAAAAGTATTAATAGACTCGAAGCCCTCTTCTAAGTTTACCGTCTAACCACTCATACTTTAGCTAGCTCGTGTAAGATGGCGAGTTTTCGTCCGAGTTTTAGTGCACGAGGTCCCCGCGCGCCGGTCTTCACGTCCGCGAATTTGCGATCGACATTTTCGATACTGTGAAGTAACATGACTCTACGTTTGTGACTCCATTAAAACGAAAGGCTGCTGTCAATTTTTTTTTACTCTATGAATGCACTTATTTGCTTGGACAGAAAAACAGTTGCATAATGGCGGGAAACGGCTTTTATTTAGTTTTTTTTTTTCAATTGTCACCTTTGTAGTGGTATTATTATAATCAATCAGCCAGTTACGAACAGTACTACCAAAGAGATTGGATTACAGCTTACAAAAAAAAAATTTTCTCTCTAACCCGACTTCAATTTTACTTAAGTTACGGCGTAGAGAATTATAATGCATGCAGCGACAATCAATTCTAAACATATGTGTTGTAAAAATTAAATAGATTGTAATTTAAAAATCGCTACCAATCATATTTTGGTAATTGGTTTCTCCTTGCCTGCGTGCAATACTTTCTTTCAAGTCATATTTATATGATTTATGTGTCACAGAAACGTTATACACACATTCTATAGATTATAGAGTTTTCTATTTGTTTCTTTTCTTTCTATGTTTCTAGTTTTAAGTTAATATTTCTTTTCATACGGATTAAATAAATAAACATTTATTTCAGACTAGGGTTCATAGTTAATGAATTACAATGGTCTTAAAGCTAAACACACAATGAAATAAAATTATGTGATAAAATTTTTTTGTTGCCATTTACCGTTTTCATGGACGTTTTTGCGTGACGGACTGTAACAATAAGTTATATATCGATGATTAATTAATGAAATACTGGTGTGTATATATTTAAGTATTAAGGTTGGCATATCTCATTTTCCAACATAAATAAAATTTTAAGACTTGAAAAACATGGCATCTAAGAAGTGATAAAAGTGCATAAACATGGACTAGAAAATATAGTTAGGGAACGTACCCTACCACGTGACCCACTTATTAAAATTTTTTAACTCCCCCCCCCACTCCCCCCACCCCCTTCGGTGAACACCCGTAGTATATGCCAAGACTTTCCGCCTTATTTTAGAAGTAGTAATTCATAGAAAATGGTTTGAAAAATTTTTTTGCAAACAGAAAGTTAAAAAAAATCATTTAGCTTATACTTGTCTTCATTAATACGCCACTTGCCACGTGACGCTATGAGTGCGTGCATGCATACCTTCAATTACAAGTGAAAAATATATGTAAAAACATATTCTAACAGGAACTTAATTTACCACAAAAGTGTTTTTGTCCGGGCTAAAACGCATCGACCCAAATTGGGTCGCTTGCTACTCGCGGGGATTGACTACGCGACGAAGACCTAAGCCCCTCCCCCGTCCCTGTGAGCAAGCATGGTATTTTGAGGATTTCCCTCCCCCCCACCCTCAACGGCTCACGTAGTATGGGTAGTCCTTTACTAGGTTGTTAATAATATGTATAGCTCATATATTATAAATCCTATTTTTATCGTCTTATAACCCATAAACATTCAGAACAAGACTGCACTCCAACTACGTGATAACCAACCACAATTAGGCGAACCATAGAGTTAGTGAAGTCAAGAATAGTCAGACTGGCCGAATGTCTAAGCGGTCGGAGACCTTACTGAAAAACCAAAGGGTGCAGGTTCAATCCCCACCTGGAATAAAGATTTGTGCACATGGGCATGCCTTTTTCCCTATCCATCGAATCCATCGAAATATCAGCCCGTTATGCTGCATTAGAAATAGTCCATAGAGCCGCGGGCGGTTGCTAGTCACAAATAAAACAAACTATTTTAATTTGTCTAGTAAAATCACTATTTAATGAATCCTAGAATTTTATTGCGACATAGGTATTGCTAAGCAAGCTTTGCCCTTTCTGAAATATTGTGAACCTCTATATCGTGCCTTTACCGTGAAGCGCTTCCGCCTCGCCCACTTGTTTTCCATTTGAGTCTTGTGTAAACTTGGAACTTTTTTTACGGCCTCTGTTTACTCGCTCTGGGTCATGTGTTTTCTTTTTCTTTGCTTCGTTCAAATAACCGGGTTCTGTGTGACCGGTTAGTGAGATCCTTGGCATGTGCTTTCTTCGTTTATTTTGCTATTCACTTCACAGTAAAATGAATCCAGTCCTCTATTGACGTCCCTTTGACTTGAATATCGGGAAGTTTAAACGTTGTAGCGTTGTCTTTGCAATAAGCCCATTTTTAGGGTTCCGTAGCCAATTGGCAAAAAAAGAACCCTTATAGTTTCGCCTTGTCCGTCCGTCTGTCTGTCTGTGGTTTTTCTCGGAAACTATTGGCAATATATAGATGAAATTTGGTAGGTAGGTGTAATCTATGAATCACTACACAACGACGTAGTGAAAGTAAGAAAAAAAAATTATTGGGATAAGTCGCCATACATATACCTGAAGTACGAAAAAAAAATTCATCGTATGTTAACGCGAAAGGTACCAAACGATAAATCTTAAAAAATGACAAGGTTTCAAACAATTTTTTTTTATTTAAGTCAGCAGTTGTTGAGATATGCACCCCTAAAGTCCTGAGTCATGTGTCCTTCCCCCCCCCCCTCCCATCTACCAGCTAAACCTTTTTTTTGGATACGTGGAAAAAAATTATGACAGGAGTATATATAAAGTAGTTAAAAGGAAAACTATCACACCTAACTAAACTGAATTATTTAACGAGTAATAGATTAACTTATAAAATGTACTTTTATTAAAAAAATTTAATAGAAAATGACAGATAGCGTTTAGCGAATAAGCGAAAACTAGATGCATTTTTATCTTTGTGATGTTATTGTAAAAGATAGTTAAAAAAAAAATTATGATGAAAACTACATTGTATTACTAGGTACTATAAATTTGCGCTTTCCTTTGCAGAGCTTATTCTCTTCACAATCGATATTAAAAGTCTAAGGTTCACTGTAATAAAATAAGTAATAAAAATTGTCTCCAGCTGTCAGTGCACTCATGTTATTACTTTTCGGATTAACCAGAGAGGATCGAGCGCCTTCTAAATAACTAACGAAATGAAAATGAAATATATTTACTTATACAATCATTCTTAAATTACATAATAATAACGATTAATGGTTAAGTTCGATTAACATCGCGCTCGGTTTTTTAATATTGTATGGTGGTACGGAACCCTTCGTGTGCGGGTCCGATTCGCACTTGGCCGTTTTTTAAAATTATATTTGTAGTGCGAGCGGTCGCCGGCGCGGCGGCGTAGCGTTAATCGGCATAATGACATGGTGAAATAAACTGCCCAATTGTTTTCCAATTGAGCCTTGTTTAGTAAATTTTGAAAGGTTTTTTTACGGCCGCTGTTGACTCGTTGGATAAGAAGGTTAACGTTTTAATTATTTTTTTTCGATAGACAACCTATTTGCACACAAATTATTAGGAAATTGCGTCTTTCCCGTCCGGCTGTATTTAGGTCGCGATTTCGTGTTTACGATTGTTGGGATGTTTATAACTTCTTTTAGTTGAACGCCTGCCTGTCCTTTGCTGTCAATTAAATGACCGCTTATATGCCCGTAGAAATATTGTATTTGCGTGGTTTTCGTAATAAGTCTAATAAATTGGTCTGTGGTTATTTAAATATATATACCAGGTTATTACATCCGTGTACAAGTTTTTTTTTTGTGATTCTGTATCTTTCTTTTTTTCTTTTCTTTAACGTATACATGACAACAACGTCTGGGCCCCAAACTAAGCATTAGCTTGTGTTTTGGGTACCAAGCGAAGACACCACATACATATAACAACCAAGACCCGGTACCAGTATCAATATTCATCATATAAATACTGACCTGACCTGGGATACGAAACCGGGACCTCCAGCTACGTAGGCAGGGTCGCTACCCACTAGGCTAAGCGGTCGTCAAGTACGGGTTGGTGGATTTTAACGACTGTCATCTATTAATGGCAACCGGGACTGACGGTTTAACGTGCTTTCCGAGTCACAGAGTCAGTGACAGTTATTAACATAAGTTAAAAAAACTCATTGGTACATGCTCGGGGATTCGAACCACGGTTTCTAAACAAAAGCGAGCTCGCTACCCATGGAGATACGTTAACTGAACCAGTGTGGCACAATTTCTCTTTACAAATGTTTTACGCCGTTTTGCCAGAGAGCGAACCGCTTGATACCCATTATAACCCTGACGTCTACTGCTGGAGATAGATCTTCCACCTAGATCTTCATACGCATCTGGTCTATTTTCTGAAACCGTGACCTATATAACTTTTCTCAGTTCTCAGCTACAGATTAGCTCTACTTCTGAAAATAGTTTTGAATCATAATCTCGTTTACTTTAATGTAAAAGTATCGGTGCGCTCCTTGGGACAAAAACATGTTTGTCCGTAACTGAAAATTGTGGATATTATTATAAATCTAAAATGTAAAAAAACTTGCAAAGATATCTTGTTGACCTTTGGGTCTAAAATATCTACATATGTACATATTACAAACAATATTTAAGTATTTATATCCGTTGTACGTCATCAGCCCTTTAATGCCCCACTGCAGGGGCTTAGGCTTACCCTCGGGATGACGGGGCTTGGAGCTTAATCCACCATGCTGCTTCAGTGCAGATTGATGGATTGCAACGACTGTCATTAATTGACGGCAACCAAGATCGACTGTTTAACGTGCTCTCCGAACCACAGAGTCTTTGATAGTTATGTACCTACATAAGTTAGAAAGAACTCATTGGTACATGCCCTGCGATTCGAACGATGGCCTTCTAAACAAGAAGTGGGCTCGCGACCACTGGGCTATCACGACATCCATACTCAATGTATTACAACTTTGCATTTCTAATATCTTCGAATTTCGGCATGTTTGAATGCAGACGGGATTATAGGAATGGAGTGGGGGCTTATTAAAAAAAATTATGTAAATGAGTTTTCTAAATATAACAGTGAAAGAATTTAAGAAAATAAATATTATTAATAGCAAAGTTATATACGTTTAGAATGTACTGTTAGACAGATAGAGCAATACCGCATGGCGTACTTAGTGTGATGTCAGACTATTTCAAATAATGTTGAATTTCCTTTTGCAAGAAAGAGACAGATAATAATAATAATAAACTTGGAACATCCCACACAGCACCGTCTAGTCCCAAAGTAAGCAAGTATTATGCTTGTATTATGGAGTTCTAGATAGCTGATATAAATATTGAAATATACTTCTTTTTTGATATAATATACAGGGTAAGTAAATGAACAGGGGCCTTTATGACAGCTACCCTAACCGTTGGAGATGGGAAGTTTTGTTCTTAGAAATCCATCTTAAGTTTTTGGACTCTATTAAAATGGCATTCAAGGATTTTTTGAAAAACTCATTTTTTCGAAGATATTCACCATTTTCTCAAAAAAAAAAAATTTCAACAAATGAATCCACCTGTCTATAGCGAACAAAAAGTTATATGACACATTTTTTTTAATGTTATTGGAAATAGGCGAAATTCGACGATTTCGGTCAAGATAAAATTGTAATAACTTATATTTCCATATTGTACAACCGAATATATGAATTTTGTTTATGAATTTTGTAATCGTATAAATATATGGACGACCGCTTAGCCTAGTGGGTAGCGACCCTGCCTACGGGGCTAGAGGTCCCGGGTTCGAATCCCAGGTCGGGTCAGTATTAATATGATGAATATTGATACTGGTACCGGGTCTTGGTTGTTATATATTAAAAAAAAAAAAAAAAAAAAATTATATATGTATATATTATAAAGAATATTTACGTATGTATATCAGTTGTCTAGTAACCCATAACACAAGCATAATACTTGCTTACTTTGGGACTAGATGGCGCTGTGTGGGAAGTCCCATGTATTATTATTATTATTATTATTATTATTATATTCTCTTCATAAATATTATTATTTTCAATATTAGTCACATATTATGATATCATCCTATTTTCAAATGGTTTTATAAATTTTGAATTTAAAACACAGGACTTATTTTCAAACTAAATTCACCTTTAATTTGAAAAAAAAAGTCCTAAATTAAAACACCTCCACCAGGTCTCATTTTAATTTAAAGTAGCGAATAGCTGGAACCGCAATTTCATGCTCAGCTGAACCCCGAGTTGTTAACTTCAAAAGAATATAATTTTAATTCTTGAAAATGTTGCGAATTTAACATGCAAACGCGAAACTAGTCAATAAATCGTACATAATGTGAAATTCAACGATAATTTTACCATATATTGGAAATTGGAAGTGCGTAAAAGACATCACCGATCCGTATATAGTCATACCAAATTACCACATCAGTGTGACTATGGGCCATTTTAATTATTTATAGTCACAGTGTGACTACGGGTAATTAATCTCGATTCTTAGTCATACCAATACATCTTATAAATTAGGAGAATAGGAGAATTGGGGTAACCCTTCCACCTTCCACAGTCTGAAGAGTAGTCTATTAAATGATATATACATCACTTAATAATTATAATAAGTTAATTTCAATAATAAAACTAATTTTGGTTTGAGAGTATTTCGATGCCTTTTAGCAAAAAGCTGTTGGTGACGAACATAAAAGTACTAATTGACTAGAAGCCGTCTTCTGCGTTCACAGCTTAACCATTCATACTCTAGCTAGCTGGTGCAAAATGGCGAGTTTTAGACCGCGAGGTCCCCGCGCGCCTGTCTTCACCCCCGCGAAATGGCGTTTTACAGTTCTGATACTGTGAAATGACATTTCTGACTCTATTAAAATCAAACTATTCTGTCATATTTATTTACTCTATGATGACGAAACTAAAACGTATTTTTAAAAAATGGGGCGTGTGCCATGTTTGTGCTTATGACCATAGGATAGAAGTGGAAAGTATACAAATATAACATACGCATATTATATTAAACTAAAAATAAAGTATTCAATCGTAACATTGTATATACCGCTGTTCGGATGAACGTACCTAGTCCAAACCTATGGAACATGTAGAGCATACCGAACTAAACAAATAGTTACGTGTGAGCAGATGGCGCAAATTAACGGTTACCGAGAAAAACATGTTTAGAGTTTCTTTTTTTTATTATTAGGTATTATTTTTAAACTTTTTGTTTAATTCCGTAGGCTCAACACGCTCTATAAGTTTCGACTTCGTTCAGCCGAACAACCGGCATACAAATACGCGAATTACAATACATAATAATAAAACGTAAATCTTCGAACACTTTCTGTTAGACATTAAACGTCACCGACCGACTTGAGCCGAGTATTCCCGATTCAGCGTTACCGATGCGAGCGCGTGACGGTTCAGTTTCGTCGCTATTCAGAAAAAGTTCGCCTGAAGAAGATTTCACTTCCGTTCCGTTCTCATGACTCACCAGCCAGCAGTTCTGTTGCAAGGACGCGGAGGTCCAAGACACCAATGAGCTACAGTAGACATAGGTATGCTGCAGTTGGGTTATAGGAATGACAGGTGGTTGAGTCGATCCGAATACCAGCATCTTGAAGCCAGCATGGGGAAGATAGATACTATACTTGGTGTGTAACATATAGAGGACGGGTTAGTATTTACTGCAACCATGGGAGTTACTTTCTCCGGGCTTCAGTTGTTAACTAGGTGTATTCAGTTTCGAGGTCTGACTCTGTATCCGTCTTTGGAGACTTGTAGATGGCGTCTGCCATTGTTTTTATTGTTCTATTTTCCGCAGTTCTTTTTCAGTCGTGTTTTTCAGCATTCCTTGCCGTAGTTTGTGTAGTTATTGATGTTATGGTTTCGAAAGCACTTTCATGTATAAATACGATGACCTTTTTTTAGTTTTTCTTAATTATTCAGATATAATATTAAATAGTATACCATTCCTTCTACATCCTGCGGGGGCGGGGGCATATCCCACCCGATACCTTCTATGATAATGTCCTCTCAAACTTGAACTCTAAATTAGTTGAAAACAAGGAAGTTTTAATATTAGTAAATACTGTTTTACGGAAATTTTCAAATTATAATTTCCAATAAGTGTAAATTTATCTCTCAATCTATACTTAATATTATAGAGGAAGGATATGATTTTTTGTTTATTACGGATAAACTCAAAAACTACTTAACTGATTTTAAAAATTCTTCCACCTATAGGAAGCTACATTATCAACGAGTAACATAAGCTATATTTTCAAACTTGCTTTTTGCCCGCGGCTCCACTCGCGTGAACTACACAGTTGTACCGAGAGCGCTATAATTTTTGGCATAAATATAGTTTATAAGCTGAAGAGTGACATATGTTACTTTTGATCCTGGAAAGAGGGGTCGCGCTACAACTGTGTGGTCCACGCGAGCGAAGCCGCGGGCGGGCACGTTTATGTTATAATACCGCAACAAACAGTCAAGAACATGTATGGAATTTACATGGAGGTGAACGAGGGTACCGTTCTTTTCTATATACAATGCCATTTACGAGTGATTGCACGAATCAATTTTCTGCAGTGGATTCGTTGCAGTGAATGCTGGCGTAGTGTGGAGACGGACTCGAATAGGTGCAGAAATTCTCCGTATTCGGACACTAGAAATGTGATTACTGAATCACTATATTGCTGTACAATAGGATCTTCCACTAGCCCATTATGCCCCACTGTAGGGGCTTAGGCCTCCCCCATGGTGAGGAGGATTGGAGCTTAATCCACCGCGCTGCTCCAGTGCGATTTGGTGAATTTTAACGACTACCATCTGATGATGGCAACCGAGACCGACAACTTAAGGTGCTCTCCGAGGCACGGAGTTAGTGATAGTTATGTACGTAAGTTGGAAATTAATTGGTACACACCCGGATTCGAAACACGGCCGCACGGTCTTCTAAACCAGAAATAGGTTCGCTGCGCTCGAGCTATCACGACACTCTTGGATGGAATTTAATTAATGCTTATAAAAAGCTGCATTATTTATTTATTTTGCTAAGTATGTAATAAGATAAAAGTGAAAAATATGTAGACATTGAAAAAAGAGACTCGAGTTACTGAACATGTATTATGGAGTGTCCACTTTGGTGTCCACTTATTATATTTATTACAAAACTATGCCGATGGGATTGGTTAATTTATTTTATTTATAAATAAGATAAAATAAGTTTCGACACATATTTATTCATTTAATATATTGAACGTCATGTCGGACAAGAAGCTAATTTCGTCGGACACCGTTATCGGACTGCTAATGTGTGAATTTCGAAGAAATAGATAAAGTGACATTTTTTTATCACTACAGTTTGTTTATTGTCGCAAAATTTGCTATGGAACGATAAATATGTCAAGATATAGCAATTCATATGTTTCTTTGCTTGCTTTTATAAAATCGGAAATAAATCGTCTTTTTCCTGAAATAGTCTACTTGACACGTCTCTTTCTCGAACTGGTAATTTGCTTCAACATGTCACACATGTGGCCCCCACATCCTGAAACCGGCTCCCAGGCTAAAATTATTGACAGTTTTGGAAGGTTTTCTAAATAAGTTCATTTAAAGACAACACGAGGAGTGCACGAGAGTCCTCGCGTTTCGATCTCGGTCGAACGTACGATTGTCACAATTACATTGTTGACTGTACCTACAATGTTGGGCCCCATTTACTCTCGGGCCCTTAGGCTAGAGCTCTGTCAACCCCCCTCTTGAGGGGTGATAGTCACACTGCTTTACTAGACACTATCATTACAGCCATACTGTCGATGACATAATGGCTATAATGAAAGTGTCCGACGAAGTACAAAAAATATTATAATAATAATAATATTTGGGACATACCACAGAGCGCCATCTAGTTCTAAAGTAAGCAAGTATTATGCTCGTATTATGGGGTACTAGACAACTGATACACACATACTTAAATACTCTTTTTTTACAATATATACATATATAGATACTTTTACTTTACACCCAAACACGGAACATATAAACACGTTCATGCACACAAATATTTGTGCCGGGCGGGAATCGAATCCGCGATCCTTGGCTTCGCAGTTAGGATTTCTAACCGCGCAGCCAACTGGGCAGTCATATTTAAACAGGATCGGAAGTAATTATAACAAAAAATACCAATGATTATGTTGAAGGCACTATAAAACATTTAGGTACATAGTTGTCTATCTATTTTATAGAAATTGTTATATTTTGTTTGTTTTATCATAGTGATATTTGTCTTTCGTATATTTGCTTCGGTTTTTGTACAGAATTTTATCAAAAGGTATCACACTGGTCCAAACATTAGTACGCCTAAATTTTGGTGTATAAGTTTCTATGGTGTGAGCGAAGCAGCCGACGACTCTAAGGCTAGGACAGTTCAAGGACCTGTCGTTTTGGTTCGCTTTCGTTTCTTACTTAAAACTGACATTGTAATATCTCCCACAACTTGGTGCAGTAATTTTGTGTATAAAAACAAACTATTATATTATCAGTTTATTTTGCCGCGGCTTGTTCTAAAAAAATAATGTGGTACCTACCTACTTTGCAAATTTCAGATAAAGTTACTAAAGTTTCAGATAAAGTTCAGATAAAGTTAGTAATATGCGGACCGAAAATATGCAAACGAAATATCCTATGTAATCTTGGTGTAGCTCGAAATTTGCCGTTTTTTTACAAGAACGAAAAAATAATTTAGAAATTCAGATAAAAAACAACCGTCTTCCACACTTTGTTGACAGCTCGCCGCGTGACCTCCATTCAACACGTGCGGCTATGTTGGTCACAGTTTTAATGTCCAGTTTAGCTGAGAAGACGTGTTTTAAAAATATAATAAATAAATACGTATTAATACACATTAATATATAATAAAATATGGCGACAATCGAAAAACACGGTATATTGAAAAAGACTAAAACGGAAGTGGACGTCATCAGGCTAGATAAAAAACGTCACTCGATCATGTCTGGCGAAATTTGTAAGTCTTTAAATATTACAACTATTAACTAGCATTCCGACAATTTTTCCGTTGCAAGTTTTACTTTGCTCTATCTGCTCTACCCACTATTTTTCTCCGAGCCTGGATGTGTGTTTGTGTGTCTGTCTGTGGCATCGTAGCTCCTATACGGATACACCGATACAGACCAACGGGAACGCTATTACTAAGGCTCCGCTGTCTGTCCGTCCATGCGTTTGTCTGTCACATGGTTGTATAGTCTGAACCGTAATAAGTAGACACTTGTAATTTTCACAGTAGGTATTACAGTGGCCGCTATAACAACAAATAACAAAAATATAACAAAGTTAAAAATTAAATGGCGTCCCCATACAAGAAACGTAATTTTTTATGTCATACGGTGGTACGGAACCTTTCGTGTACGAGCCCGACTCGCACTTAGCCGATTTTTTTTTATTGAAGGCTAGTTCGATCTGGATTGCTCTTTATATTTCTACTGTCGTAATAGCCGCGTAGGTAGCAAGCCCGCTTCTTGTTTAGAAGTTAGTGGTTCGATTACCAGAAACCGGCATGTTCCAATGAGTTTTTCTGACGTAAGTACACAACTATTACTGACCCCGTGGCTCGGAGAGTACGTTAAGCCGTTGGTCCCGATTGCCATCAATAGATGCCAGTCGTTGAAATCCATCCAAGCTTCCTCATCCCGAGTGGAGGCCTAAGCTCTAAAAATTTTTTAAAATAAAAAAAAAATTATTAATGAGAAATCTCAAGCATAATGGACCGATATAGATATTTCTACTTGTCTGTGCGTTTCTCTGCGGTACCGTAATTTCCAAATAGATAAACCTATTCAATGCCTTTTTATTTGATTGATCTTTGGTTTTATTTAGATTTTTCTCAAGTAAAAAAAATTAAAAACAAGATTTGTATATTTAAGTTTAAAAAGCCCAAAAAATAAACAATATTTAAAAAGTCCGAAAAAAAAAATACAGTTTTATTAACTTTCCAACGATTTTTGATCCTTAAGGGCGTCGCCCCCGCCGCCGTTGGGGTTGGGTCATTACGTAAATTTTATACCCAAGCACCTATATTTCGTTGTGTTGTGAGTTGTGACGCAATAAAATACATAATAATACGTGGGACATCTCACACACCGTCATCTAGTGCCAGAGTAAGCAAGTATTATGCTTGCGTTATGGGTTACTAGATAACTAATATACATACTTAAATATTCTTTTTTTAATAATATGTACTTACATATATAAAAATTTTACACTCGGACTCGGAAAGAAATAAACATGTTCATGCATACAAATATTTGTCCCGAGCGGGAATCGAACCCGCGACCCTTGGCTCCGCTGTTAGAGAGCCACTAGGCCTGTTGGTCGTCAAATAACAAAAAAAGTAGGCATAGAGTTAGCAAGGTTGCTTAACGGTTCCCGAAACCGTTAAAAAAGCGGCTAAGTGCGAGTCGGACTCGCACACAAAGATATCGGGTATAGTAGTACATACTTCGTGATAGCCCAAAGCGCAACCAACCTGTTTCAAATATATAAGGCCATAGAACCATGGTTCGAATCCGGGCGTGTACCAATGAGTTTTTCTGACTTAAGTACATTAACTATCACTGACTCCGTGCCTCGGAGAGCACGTTAAGCAGTCGGTCCTGGACGCTGTCAATAGATGGCGGTCGTTACAATCCCCAACCCGCAGTGGAGCAGCGTGGTGGATTTACCCCACTGCAGGGGCTTAGGCCTCCCCCGGGGTGAGGGGGATTGGGGCTTAAATCCACCACGCTGCTCCACTGCATACTTCACGAAAATTTCAAATGTAAGCAATTATCTCACAACCACACAACCACCATTCACCAAAAACGTTGAAAATAACACGTTTCTTGTTTGGGGACCCGTTTAATTTTTGATTTTATTTTATTTTTATTATTGTTATAGCGATCATAGTAAAACACACTCTGTGAAAATTTCAAGTATCTACTTATTACGGTTCAGACGATACAACCTTATGACAGACGGACAGACAGACAGACGGCGGCGGAGCTTTAGCAATGAGTATCCGTTGGTAGCCTTTGGGTACGGATCCTTAATAAAAGATCATATGACATTTAATAAACCTGTAGGTTTATCGATTTACTTTAATTACGATCGAATCGCAACTGCATTGTTACTTTTGACAGATTTCGTATTCCGTTAACGATTGAAAAGCTCGACAGCGATTGAACCACGATTTACGAACGATTTGTTGCGAGTCTGCTAATAACCGTATTGTACTCGTCTTTTGTGCGATAGCCGAGTGGTAGCGACCTCGTTCTTGTTTAGAAGACGGTGGTTCGAACCCCAGGGCATGTACCAATCAATGAGTTTTTTTTAACTTGTGTACATGACTATCACTGACTCTGTGCTTCGTAGAGCACGTTAAGTCGTTGATCCCGGCTGCCATCAAGCGACGGGAGGCGTTAAAATCCACCAACCCGCACTGAAGCAGCGTGGTGGTCCAAGGTCCAAGCCCCCTCATTCCGAAGGGTGACCACTGCAGTGGGGCATTATTGGGTCGTTGGTATGGTACGGTACTCGTCGTTTGATATTTGTTGGGATCGAATCCCGCTCCTACTAGAGCTGCTCAAACGTAGAATCGAACCCTCCTCCGAATTTTACCTTTTATAAGAAACAGAAAATATCTCAAAGAACTAAACTTATTTGCTTGAAGTAATTGCGACATTTTTATCTACGTAGTAAAAACAACAATATATACATAAATATCTACAACTAAAGTATAGGTATATTATAAAATATGTTGTGCGAACTAGAAAAAGAGTTGGAACGCAAGTGCCAAATCGGATGACGTGGGTCTAATACTTGCGTTTGTGACTCAACAGACCACAAACTCTCGTTACTCCATACTATCCATGAACAAACCATGTGTGTGTGAAATATGACCGAACGGTTAGGTGATGATATTTATTGGTATGTTTCTTGACGCCGATTCTTTATCCAGACATAGTGAGTGTTTATGTTGAGGTGTAATTTTTTCAAGTACTTATGCTAGTTTCTGATGTAGCTGAAGATTTAAATACCTATGCGACACCTATGCTTGTGACTTCGGTAACAATCCAATGGTACTATGGAGATGGTCTGATGATAGAGACGGAAGGTGGCCTTAAAAACTCCTCAATTGAACAAGATTGGGCTTATTGGATTTGTCTTCACGAGTACTTTTAAGAGCACACGGTAAAGAGAGTCTGATGACGAAGCTGGAAGGTGGTCATAAGAACTCCTCAACTAAACGAGATATCCCCGTTGTGTTTGGGCTCATTGAATTTGTTTTTATAAGCTCTTTTCATAGCCCATGGTGACAAAGGTCTAATGATGGAGTCGGAAGGTGGTCATAGGAACTCCTCAACCATATAGCTATGTCGTGTTTTGGGCTCGTTGAATTTGTCTTCAAGAGCACTTTTCATAGCACATGTTGACGTCGTGGGTCTAATACCATACGTGTGTGACTCAGACTCAACAGACAAACTCTTGTTAGGTCATACTATCTATAAACAAACCGTCTATGTGAAATATAACCGAACGGTTAGGTGACGATAATCATTGCTACGTTTCTTACAGCCGTTTTTCTATCCAGATATTATATAATCAAAGCTCTATGCGTAACCTTAGCAATTACTAGGAATTCATAACGTTGCATAACCGACACGTGTTTGTGCGACGTCACTGATTGGGTTTAAGCGTGTCAAGTGAAAGGTAAATACAGTTCATGTCGACCGATAAGCAGTAGCAATGTGGATTTGTCAAATCAAGAAACACTGAACACAGTAAAACGGAACTATTTTACTTTAATCTATGCCAGCTTTCCGCTCGCGGCTCCGTTCGCGTGGATAACACATTTGTATCGGGACCCCTTTTTCTGGGATAAAAAGTAGTATTTTTATAGATGAAAGATTTTTTAAAATCAGTTACATAGTTTTTGAGTGTATCTGTAACAAACAAAATTTAAATTTTTCCTCTTTATAATATTAGTATAGATAAATAAAACCGTAGTGTCTGTCTGTTTCGGCTGATCTCGAAAAAAGCTGAACCGATTTTCATGACAGTTCGCAGACATGAAAAAGAGGTGGTCAGAAGTGATACTTTTCACTACTTAATAACAATAATAACGTATACATCACCACAACGTCTAGGGCCCCAAACTAAGCATTAGCTTGTGTTTTGGGTACCAAGCGAAGACACCACATACATATAACAACCAAGACCCGCTACCAGTATCAATATTCATCATATAAATACTGACCCGACCTGGGATTCGAACCCGGAACCCATAGCTTCGTAGGCAGGATTGCAACCCGCTGAGCTAAGCGGTCGTCGTACTTTTCACTACTTTTCACATGCATGGTTGTATGTGACTGTATCTGGTTCTTATAAGAAGTTAATGGCTTTAGAATTAATACGTTTTGTAGTTTTACTTAATTTATATCGTTTTCAGGTTCATCATCAGATGAAGATGAAGGGGTCCAACCCCATGAAAAAGCCATAGCAGCCGGTCAACCGAATCCACCATATTGCGTGAGGAATATCGAGCAGCATGCATTCGGCAGGAGGGAAATTGAGATCGCCGAGCAAGAGATGCCGGGCATCATGGCGTTGAGGGCAAGAGCCAAGGAAGACAAGCCTTTGAAGGATGCGAAGGTAAGAGTGGAGTAGATCTTTCTATAATAAATATCTAGGAAATGAATATATATACTAATTTTTGCTAAAGTCGCGTCCGCATTTTTTCAGAATGAGGCTCGGTCTCGTAGCAAATATTTTATTTTCAACTGCTTAGACGCCATAGAGTAAATTGATTTGAGCGTTTGGTTTTAATAGAGTCAGAAATGTCACTTCACAGTATAGAAGTGACATTACGCAGTTCTGCGGGGTTGAATACCGGCGCCCTGGGACCTTGCGCACTGAAATTCGGACTAAAACTCGCACCTTGCAACATCTTGCACCAGCTGGCTAGAGTATGAGTGGTTAGACTGTACACGCAGAAGAGGGCTTCTAGTCAATTCGTACTTTTATGTTAGACGCTCTACGAATTTATGATAATTTTACTTTTTAAATGATTAAACTCGTCAAAAAATGACAAAATTATTGAATATTTTCTAAACGTTGTATTATTAGGAATACCCATATCAGCTCATTATGTCACACTGCAAGGGCTTAGGCTTCCCCCCGGCAAGAGGGTGATTGGAGTGTTTCGCCATCAACCTGCACTGCTCCAGGTTGGTGGATTTTAACGACTGCAACCTAGTGACGGCAACCGGGACCGATGGCTTAACGTGCTGTCCGAGGCACGGAGTCAGTGATAGTTATGTACTTAAGTTTGAAAAAGCTCATTGGTACGAGTGAATGCCCGTATCTGAGATTCGAACCACGGCCTTCTAAACAAGAAGCGAGCTCGCCACCGCAAGGCTATCACGACATAGTATATTATTTTATTGTGATGTGTTATAACTGTAAGTCGTAGTTTATTATAATCATGGCAGTACATGGAAGTACCGTGTCGTGACCCTGAAAATGAAAACAAAAAAATATATGCAATTTGATGTTTTGACTTCGCTCTGTGAAATAGAATTTAGTGTAATGCATATGTAAAAGTCGTACTAATAATAGAACAAAAAAAGATTTAGAACATGTGTAATAGAAAAAATAATTATAAACGATGATAATGAATGGTCTGTCTAATCTCTGAGCGTGGTCATTTTCTTCACGTTTTCGGAGTATGAATCAATCCATCTTGATAATTATAAAATATAATTAAAAATTATAACATAGAACGATTCAATTATTTTTTAGTAATATATCAACATTTTATTGACATTAAAATGGTTGTATATTAAGGTTACCATACCACCAGCCCATTAATGTCCCACTGTGTGAGTTTAGGCCTTCTCTCGGGATGAGGGGGATTGGAGCTTGATACGCCACGCTGCTCCATTGCGGGTTAGTGGATTTAATGATCAATTGACGGCAACCGGAACCGATGGCTTAACGTGCTTTCCGAGGCACGGAGTCAGTGATAATTATGTACTTATTTAAGAAAAAAGTCATTGGTGTATACCTTGGGATTCGAACCACGGCTTTCTCAATAAGCACCGGGCCCGCTACCACTCGGTTATCACGACGTTATTAAGGTTAATGCATATTTCTTTCCGTCTATGATTACAGATAGTGGGATGCACCCATATAAACGCTCAGACTGCGGTTCTGATAGAAACTTTAGCGGCTTTAGGGGCCACGGTGCGTTGGGCCGCTTGCAACATATACAGCACGCAGAACGAGGTCGCAGCGGCTTTAGCGCACGCCGGTAAGTTGTCCATGAATAAAACTTGGAGAGACTGTATGGTTGCAAGAGTACAGTTTTTTGTTTATATGTATTATGTCTGGATGGAGCCTCGCAATACAATGTCAACAAAAATGACAGGCCATATAATAGACTACATACCCTCGCTATGTCATACTAATCACGTACAAACCGCCTCTGTGTGCGTTAATTATAACCGAACAGTTAGGTGATTTTTTTATTTACGTTTTTTGGCGCCGACTGTCTATTCAGACATTATACAATTGACTGACCAATTGGCCGAGTGGTTAGAGACTCTAACTGCGGAGCCAAGGGTCGCGGTTTCGATTTCCGTCCGGTATAAATATTTGTGTATATGAACATGTCTATTTGTTCCGTGTTCTATATATATAATAAAGAATATTAAGTACCTATGTACATCAGTTGCCTAGTACCTCATAATATAAGCATAATATTTACTTATTTTGGGACTAGATGGCGCTGTGTGGAATGTCCCAGGTATTAGGTATTATTATTATTATTAAACGTCCAGTTATAATACGTGTAACTACATAGTTGCAACACTGTATCTGTATTCAGCGTTTATTTAACTCACAACCCTCAACGCCCGCTGTTATTTTTGTGAATATTTGCTTTGCTGCAATCATACTCATGTCGTCAGTCAGTCAGGTAAGAGGAGTAGGTACATCGCGAATTTTTGCTTACTCGTCCCAAACGTTCGCCAGGTCTACAGCACGATCAGAAAACTCGGCATGTCGATCCAACCGTGTAGTGACACAATAGTTAGTGAAAAAAGGTTCACATCCGGATACCAGCGGCAAATTTTACTATGTTGTGAAATATGATGTCTTGTCTACAAAAGTGCCGGGAGACAGTCTGTCAAGGTCCAGGATCTCCTGTAATGACCTTGAGAAAATGGCGGCCGCCGCGTTTTAAAACCTGTATGTAACTCTGATGTTATAAGTTTGACATACACATATGATGCATCAAAATAAATGAGGACTTATTGGTCTACAATATTGAACCTTCTAGATAGAACTGATAAAAATATATTAACAAAAAAATAAAATTCGATGAAAAAGTTAATTTTTTTTCATACAGTAACTTAACTAGGCATACAATATGTTGAAGTACTGTACTAAAGAATAATTACTGTGTTTATAACCTATTTAAGCCACTTTGAATTGTAACTTGACAGGCTGTCTCCCGAAACTTTTGTAGAAAGGAGACCATGTTTAAGGCGCTGGTATCCGGATGCGAACCTTTCGACAGGGACTAGTGGACGGACCATGGCAGAAACGCTGCTGTCTCACCGTTACAAGTGTTGTCAGTGTCCATCAATTAAATATAAAGATCTATTTTCACATACCCCATTATTTTTGGGACGCGTCTCTGCGAACAAATACCGTCACGTGGCACCTCTAATCTACTCGATTCTCGGTGGGTTGTACACATTTTTTGAGTATTTTATTCTAAGGTGAACGCGTTATCTGAAATTCGAGACTTTGCTAAATCCTCAGTTCTGTTAGCGATTTTGATTCGATAATATCTTGTCTATGATACATCTCGGAGAAACACCAATAAACAAAGCGTGAGCATTCTATATTCAACGACCATAGCGTTTTAAGTAAAGCTAATTCACTAATAAAAGCTATACCTACAACATATATCCAATAACATGGTAAATCCTCATGCCCTAAGGTTTTTCCGTGTTTGCGTGGCGTGGCGAAAGTGAAGAGGCTTTCTGGTGGTGCATCGACCAATGCTGCGCGCCCTCTGCGGTTTGGCAGCCTAACATGATCCTGGACGACGGTGGTGACGCTACCAGTCTGATGCTGAAGAAACACCCCACAGCCTTCAAGCAGATCAAAGGTATTGTAGGTGTCAGAACTGCCAGTCATAGCCAGGGTAGCATAAGTGCGTTGCTGAATTACATAAATAATAACCACGGTAGAGTCGACATTTACGTAGGCGAACATAGAGATAACAAAGATCTTCGTTCGCCTCACCACTAAAGACACGGTAAAACATTTACTGTACGAAACGGAGCGTTCCAATTTGCGGGGGTGTGAGACGCGTTTGCAGGGGGAAGCGTCCACACAATTTCATACTTACACATGAAAAGTTACACCACTCAACGTTGTTTTTTGTTTTTGGACGTGTTTTTACACACTTCACTGCATAATTCGGCATTTTCGCGATGAAATACTTGCAAACGGGCATATACCGACTAACGATGGGTGGTGGCATACCCTACTAGGGGAGTGTATGAATTGTCGCCCTGCCGATAGCGTGTTGTGGTTCTAGTGGGAAGCAGGGTGGGCGCCTTTCGCTACTTCTATGGTCCGAGTTGACGTGTGCGTACATAGCCAGTTGCACTAGAGGTGGTAGTTAGTTCGCGACACTTCTTCCCTTCACTTCATCAGCCCATTTTTACCCCACTGCAGGGGCTTGGGCCTCCCCCAGGGTGAGGAGGGGGGCTTGGAACTTAAGTCCACCACGCTGCTCTACTGCGGGTTGGGGACTGTAACGACCGCCATCTATTAACAGCGTCCGGGACCGACTGCTTAACGTGCCCTCCGAAGCACGGAGTCAGTGATAGTTATGTACTTAAGTCAGAAAAACTCATTGGTACACGCCCGGATTCGAACCATGGCTCTATGGGGCCTTATAAATTTGAGACAGGTTCGTTGCGCTTTGGGCTATCACGACGCGACATATTGCCCAGGTATTCCTAGGTTATGCCGTAAACACTTCCAATTACCTGAATGTATATTTTTTTTTATAAAAAATGTAGTTTTTATTAAAAATACATTTATTTCCTTGCAGGTATAGTGGAAGAGAGCGTGACCGGCGTCCACAGACTGTATCAGCTCAGTAAAGCTGGGAAACTCTCCGTTCCGGCGATGAATGTGAATGATTCGGTCACTAAGACGAAGTTCGACAACCTGTATTCGTGTCGGTGAGTGAATAATGAATTATAGTACCCTATAGTACCCGCTAGCTTGATAAGAAGTCAGTTACAATCAAACTTTATGACGGTTCCGAACATAGGCACAAGTCGCGTCGCAATAACCAGTTTTAAGTATAGCGGGACGCAGTGGAGCGAGGGGTATATGACTGTATCTGCGCAAGCACGCTTCATCATCAGCCCATGTTACGCCACTGCAGGGGCTTAGGCCTCCCCCAGGGTAAGGAGGGTGTTTGGAGCTTAAATCCACCACGCTACTACACTGCGGGTTGGGGATTGTAACGACCGCCATCTATTGACAGCGTCCGGGACCGACTGCTTAACGTGCTCTCCGAGGCACGGAGTCAGTGATAGTCATGTACTTAAGTCAGACAAACTCATTGGTACACGCCCGGATTCGAACCATGGCCCAGTGGCCTTATAAATTTGAGACAGGTTCGTTGCGCTCTGGGCTATCACGACACGAGCACGCAAGCACGCTTATAGCGTTGTATTCCGATCCACCATAAAGTTTGATGCGAACTATACCCTGAAACCACTGGAATAAATACTAAATGATACCCTATCTAAAAACTTATTCGAATTTCGGTAGAAATTGTTTATTTATTTATTTATTATTCAAAAACAAAACAGCTTACAGTAAATAATTTAGTAACAAAATAAGTACTTAAAAATATGGCCAATTACTTTGTTTTCCAAATAGGTTTGATTTATATACGTGTATGATAACAGAACACAACAGCACGCACAGTGCTCAACAACACTACATAGTTAAAATATACGTAGTTTATTTAAGGTTAAGTTTAAAAATAATTTTTTTATTTTTTTTTTGTTCTGAATCAAAAGAAAGTAAAGAAAGAGAAAATGAGGCAACCGCGTGTGATGTGGTGTATGTTCGTGTGCAGTGTAGGTGTGATATATGAGGAGTGTGTGTGCGTTAATATGGTACTTATGTGCATATGTGTTCTATGGGTCAGTCTGCAGAGGAAAGTGTCTTTATTATATATGACTTTGTAGATTTCCTAGACAGATGGAAGACGTCAAGTTCGCCGAAGTCCTCATTGTAAATCCTTAAAAGTCTAGTGATTACATTATGATTATAGAGTTTAAGAGTTGGAGGAGGTGTAGTGGATTTCTTTGGTGACAGTATAATATAGAAGGACCATTGAAATCTTAAACGTGATTAAATGAAAGGAGCCCAACCTAATAATCATTGTGCCTAAGTCATAATTCATCAGATGTAAAATTATCTCTTTCTTTGAATTGCAGTGAGAGCATAATAGACGCACTGAAACGCAGCACCGATCTGATGTTCGGCGGGAAACAGGCCGTGGTGTGCGGTTATGGTGAAGTAGGCAAAGGGTGCTGCCAAGCCCTCAAGGCTTTGGGATCTGTGGTGAGTGTAGCCTTAATAGTAGACGAGAACGATGCAGAGGCGACACCGACGTTCCGAAGTCGAACTTTCTTTTGTTTTTGGTTAAAGCTACAAATTATGGTTTCGCAACCGAGCGATAGTTGCAACCAAAAACCCTTTAATTGGTTCACCCATAAATAAAATACGATTGGCAGTTCGCTTATGTGACCTTAGTGTTATGTCGCCTTTACGTAGTCATTGTGTATTCTTATATCTATATATCATCATCGTCAGCCCATTTTACCCCACTGCAGGGGCTTAGGCCTCCCCCGGAGTGAGGCGGGCTTAGAGTTTAAATCCCCCACGCTGCTCCACTGCGGGTTGGAGATTGTAACGAAAGCCATCTATTGACAGCGTCCGGGACCGACTCCTTAACGTGCTCTCCGACGCACGGAGTTAGTGATAGTTATGTACTTATGCCAGAAAAACTCATTGGTACACGCCCGGATTTGAACCATAGCCATATAGCCTTATAAATTTGAGACAGGTTCGTTGTGCTCTGGGCTATCACGACACGATATCTATATATATTAAATTGAAATACCACTCACTCACTGAGTCATAACTACGAGCCGAAATAGCTGAAGCGAATCACATAAAATTTGGACATTAATTTGTTTAGCGTCCATTAAGAAACAATTTTCGAAATTTTACCTAAATAGGGAATAAAAGTTTATATGAGAATCTGTCATTTTTAGGGTTCCGTGCCCAAAAAGCATCAACGGGAACTCTATTACTAAGGGTCCACTGTTCGTCCGTCTGTCACAAGGCTGTATCGTTTGAACCGTAATAGGTAGATACTTGAAATTTTCACATAGTGTGTATTAATTACTATAGCCGCTATAATAACAAATAATAAAAATTAAAAGGGGTCCCCGCACTTACAACGCGTTTTTTATATTCTAAAGTGGTACGGAACCTTACGTGTGCGAGTCCGACTCGTACTTGGCCGGTTTTTTAAAAGTGAAATACATTGAAACTATTGAAAATAAAGTTTTTTGATAAACGCTTCGAAACTATTGAAAGAATCGTTAAATATATCAGTCGAAAAAATGTTATTTTCCACAAATTTCAGGTTTTTGCACAAATACTTCGAAACTGTTAAAAAAAATCAATAACATCAGACAAAAACACTAAAGAGAAATATTTTTTATAGTCGCATATTATGTTTTATAAACTAAAGCGTAGAAATGTGATCATGAAGAAATAAAAATCATTTCTTTGTATAATGGCTCCATCTATTATTAAGCGACTGTACTAGACAATTAGTACAAATGTTAATAAATGCTAATATGTGTAATTCATGCGAGTGAAGCCAGAGGCGGCAACTGGTGGTTGTATTATACGCTTTCGGTCATATTCAAAAATACGAAGATGTCAGATGATAATGCTTTCTTTAATTAGTTGTTCTGTAGTAATCTATTTGTACCGTGTTTTCAGGTATACGTGACTGAAATAGACCCAATATGTGCGCTGCAAGCTGCTATGGATGGTTTCAGGGTTGTCAAGCTCACTGAGGTGAGTTGTGTTTGCTGCAGCCACAGGTCTTGAATGAAAAGAGTATTATTATTTAGTGAATTGATATTCTATTTACAGTTTTCTTACAAGGTTAAATAGTTCAAGTGAAGGTCTATTAGGAGGTGATTCAGCATAATATTTAAATTATATCAATCGTTTTTAACTAAAAAGTTGGCTTATGAGTAGGTATAATAATAATAATATTATAATATCTGGGACATTTCAAAAGGCGCCATCTAGTCTCAAAGTAAGCAAGTATTATGCTTGTATTATGGGAGACTGGACAACTGGAATACATACTTAAATAATTTTTTAAGCAATATATACATATATATTTACTTTTTACTCCCAGATACGTAACAAATAGACATGTTCATGCACACAAATATTTGTCCCGGGCGGGAATCGAACCTGCACCCTTGGCTCCGCAGTTAGGGTCTCTAACCACTCGTTAAATGGTCTGTCAAACGGTAGATAGATAACAGCGCTTGCTAATATTTGTTAAAAGCTACAAATCGACATGAACAATTTGGTCTGTCATAAATAAAGATTTAAAATAATAATAATAATATACTTATATACATACGGCCTTGCCCACCCAGTGGGTAAAACATTAAATATTTAACCCCTGTGCAGTGTGGAATGTAAGAGAAAGGTAATAATTTGGCTTATCGACCCTGACTACGATTATAGAGGATATTCTGGCAATTTTAATTTAAGATGTATCTTGTACATAACAATTTTCATCGAAATTGTTTGATTTTTTTCTGATGTTTTACTCTCACGGTTGAAAAAATGGATTTGGTACATATTATTTACGACTCGAGGAGTTTATATCTCGCGAAATATTCATTTAAATAAAAAGCTTACTCGTGCACGTGTATAGTATTTTCAAAGGTTTGTACTATTGGATGAAAATCGTATTCATCCATTAGCTCAATATATAGTTATGGAGCCGCCACCCCTACATAATGTAATTTTAAGTTTTTTCTCTACAGAATTGTATGTCGAAAGACATTTATTTGTGAAATTTCATTAGAACCAGTAGAAAGATGGCTGAGATATGAACCTTTGACAAACGGACGAATAGATGGACGTAATGAAATTTGAAGGCTTACAAAACTCTAAAAGTCATTTTTCTCATCTCATTCTCATTCTAATTTTTTTTCCAAATTAATGATTTTATAATATTTAAAGTTTGTCGTAATTGGTGTAGCGGTATGTAACACAATAATTTGAGGCAACAGTGGTCGTTGACTTCGTTGGACCTATATTATCGTGCTGGTTACCGCCTCGCTAGCGACCACCTGCCACAAAGCCAGTATTACCTGTAAATGATTTTTAATGGATTTTTAGGTTTCCAGAAACCCTATTACTAAGGCTTCGCTGTCCGTCCTTTCGTCTGTCACAGGGCTGTATCTTCAATAATAAAAACTAAACAAAGTTAGAAATTAAAGGCGCTCACCATACAAGAAACGTGTTTTTTTCGACGTTTTTGGTGATTGGTGGCTGTGGTGTCATTGCTTACACTTGGAATTTACACGAGTTAAAAATAAAAGGGGGTCTCACACAAGAATCCTGTTTTTTTTTAAATATTGTACGGTGATACGGAACCTTTTATGTGCGATCCAACTCGCACTTGGCCGATTTTTTAAAATACTACATTTTTCTTTTAATGGTTTTTTTCAGGTAATAAGGCAAGTCGACATAGTTATCACCGCGACCGGTAACAAAGGTGTCGTGACCAGAGAGCACATGGAGCGTATGAAAAACGGCTGCGTCGTATGCAACATGGGGCACAGTAACACGGAAATAGACGTTCACGCGCTAAGGACGCCCGACTTGATATGGGAGAAGGTTCGGTCGCAGGTGGGGCACCTTTTAGAAATATAGAGATATAAATAAATACTTGGGACTGCCTAACATCCCATACAGCGCCATCTAGTCTCAAAGTAACCGAGTATGATGCTTGTATTGTGGGTGCTAGACAACTGATATCGAACATTACACGAAAACAAATACACGGAATTGTTGTTAGACTGGTTGTGTCACTGATCAGCACCTGAGTAACAGTATGACGCTGAGAACGCTGGGACTTTGATGTCCCCAACGGACTGTTAGAAGGGTGTTTAGGTTACCTTTTTAAAAAACAAAATTTATATGCTTAAAATAAACATTTTCTTGAAATTGATTTAAACTTTTCAAGTTTTATGAATTCACATATGTCGTGACTGCCGAGTGGTGGCAAGCCCGTTTCTTGTTTAGAAGGTCGTGATTCGAATCCCAGAGACCTGGGTGTACCAATGAGTTTTTTTCAGACTTAAGTACATAACTATCATTGATTTCGTACATCGGAGAGCACGTTAAGACATCGGTTTCGATTGCCATTGTCGGATGGCAGTCTGATAAAATTCACCAACCCGCACTGGAGCAGCGTGATGGATTTAGCTCCAAGCACCCTGCAGTGGCGCATAATGGTCTGGTATGACATGGCATACATATCCCTATAGCACTTTTATTCAGAGCTTTATTTGCCTTAAATCTCGAAGATGCAATGGGCTGAATTAAGATGCGCGGGAGCATAATTGGTTTATATATGTAGTAATGACTGAACTGTCAGGTGAGGTATATGAGTCAGTACAAGTTAATGGTATAACAGAACGCTCTTGGACCGCCTGTAGCCTGTGACATATAAGACACCTTTAGGCGCGTTGGGTTGAAATTTACTTTGTAACGAAATAGGTTACGTTCTATGGGACTAGTATACACACTGCGACAAAATTTCTCGACGCAGTATATCGTACCGTAACGACAGAGCTTTATATGTGACATATTTAATATATATATATATATATATATATATATGACGACCGCTTAGCTTAGTGGGTAGCGACCCTGCCTACGAAGCTGGAGGTCCCGGGTTCGAATCCCAGGTCGGATCAGTATTAATATGAATATTGATACTGGTATCGGGTCTTGGTTGTTATATGTGTGTGGTGTCTTCGCAAAAATATTTATATATGTATATATTATAAAGAATATTTAAGTGTGTATATCATTTGTCTAGTAACCCATAACACAAGCATAATACTTGCATAATTTGGGACTAGATGATGCTGTGTGGGAAGTTCCATGTATTATTATTATTATTATTATTATATATATCTATATATATATATATATATGTCACATATAGTCACATATATATCTTATTTCAGCAAGAGATAATGTGTCGAGAAATTTTGTCGCTGTATGCAATGCTAACCCTGCTAGGCAATCTTCAAGATCGCTGTGTGCAACGAAATGGGAACGAATAAAGGACATTTGTGTCGTGATGTGTGTGTCGTGTGTTGTGATAGCCTGAGTGCAGCGAACCTGTTTCGATTTGACAAGGCTATGCGGCCGTGTTTCGAATCCGGGAGTGTACCGATTAGTTTCTCTGACTTAAGTATATAATTAGCAGTGACTCCGTACCTCAAAGACCTATCACCTATAAGCCCCCTCACCCTGAGGGGAGGCCTAAGCCCTTGCAGTGGGGCATAATGGACTGGATAAATAGAAAAAAAGGCCATTTTCACTGAAGAAGGTTTTTGTTTTTGACTTATTATTTTGCCCAAAATTTATATACGCGATCACAGAGACGTTGTTAAAGTGTCGTATACTGATACAACTTCGGAAGATCCTGGTAACAGTTTTATTTCGCTCTATATACAGTAAAATAATTTAAAATTCGTTCCATTTAGTAAAATACGTTTGTCACAGTGACAAGTTACAACATTGTATGGGTGACCGGCTCAGGTTGCACAAGGTGCTCGTCTAATAGCGTGTCAGACTGGGACAGCCCAGCAGTTCAGCAGATCAAAATCAATTCAGCAGCGTTGCGGTTAACAAGGACAGCCCAGTGACTCCGCGAAGCAAGCAGTTACTCCAGTGTATTCTCTCGGTTCACATAGATCTGACACGTTTTAAATTCCATAGCTTTTTATAGTCTACAGTT
The DNA here is from genome assembly GCA_949709985.1 of Luffia ferchaultella. Taxonomy (NCBI): domain Eukaryota; kingdom Metazoa; phylum Arthropoda; class Insecta; order Lepidoptera; family Psychidae; genus Luffia; species Luffia ferchaultella. Next base: position 10,855,742 of record OX453269.1, read on the forward strand.
CAGTCGTTCTAGTGCTTCCAGAGAACTTATATCAAATTAAGTAATCTCTTTTCCAACTAAAGACCGACGTTCTTTTCAGTGTAGCTCCTTCCATTGTGTTCGATTCCACGTCCCTTTAACCTCCTATACGACATGACGTCAATCATCTTCTTTATCTAATTAATATAATCTATTGTTTTTCTTCTTTTTTTCCCTTCTATTTTCCCTTCTAATATATTTCTAATAAAGTTGTCATGTCGCATGGTGACTTATCATTTTTCCTTTTTGATTTTCAATTATTTTGATAATACTCCATTTCTTTTACTCTTTCCAATGCCTTTAAGCTTGTTACGTTTTTCGCCCGACTTATACTCTTCATCCTGTCACGTTAGAAAGGAAGGAGAGTAGAAGATCTCAGGGTCTGTGACATAAAAAAGAGATAAAGAGAATATGACTTAAGTTAGTTCAGAGAATATGACTTAAGTTAGTTCAGTCATTTACTATACAGATTTTGACCCAGGCAGAACTTCCTATTGGTCCTCAATCTCGTTTTCATCATGGAAACGATCAGTCAATATAAGTCAATCCACGAACTGAGTTTTACTTTCAAGCTTTTCATATACGTAAAGACATATACATTAAAGGCGCGAAGCGATGTTCTTCGGGCACTTTAACATTGAACTGAGCGCCTTTCCAGTAAGTAATTCTGTTACTTTTCTTGGGCAATTCAATCAACGATTGGGTATAGGTCCAGGGTTTCCGGTGCGACGTGCGACATTATAAAAAATGCAAAAAAGTATCAGAGGAAGTAAGTCACTATGATGGTAAATGTTCAAGTAGTATTGTTATTTGTACATGTTAATAATTAATAATAATAATAACGTACACATCACAACAACGTCTAGGCCCCAAACTAAGCATTACTTGTGTTTTGGGTACCAAGCGAAGACACCACATACATGTAACAACCAAGACCCGGTACCAGTATCAATATTCGTCATATAAATACTGACCCGACCTGGGATTCGAACCCGGGACCTCCAGCTTCGTAGGCAGGTTCGCTACCCACTAGGCTAAGCGGTCGATTTACAGTAAAATACAAAGAAAACGTGAAACAATTTCCATGCCAAGAACGTTTCCTTTCTCTTTCAGTATTACATAATAAATTTTCTCAAATAATATAATAAAATTATTGCAATGTGATTACACAAACCTTTCCCGAAAAAGCCAATAACTCTAGTGACTACATATTGATCCAAACCTTTTCTTTTTCTTGACAGCTGTCAAGTCCTCTCACATTTCTTCATTTCCAATTTTAAAATTTCAATAAGAAAATCATAAACCAAGCTACACCACAGAGGTCAATCAGCGCATACAAAACCTCACAGTAAATAAAGAGAACAAAAGCAGGAACACGAACAGAAGTAATGTGACAATCCTTCTCCAACCACACCACACCTTCTTCACTTCACTTCATCAGCAAATTTTTTCCCCATTGTAGGGGCTTAAGCCTCCCCCGGAGTGAGGGGGCTTGGAGCTTAAATCTACCACGCTGCTCCACTGCGGTTTGGGGGTTGTAACGACCGCCATCTATTGACAGCGCACACTTCACCACCACACTTCAAACATTGTCCACATATCACAACCACAATGAATTTCTTCTTAACTTTTTTTTTGACATTTAGAATTTATATAATTGTGTTTTCTGATTGAATACATTTTCCGCCATTGCTATTCTATAGCAAATTAAATCAGTTGTCGATAGTTTTTAACCGAAACTTCTCACATCTTGTTACAGGTCGACCATATAATATGGCCGAGCAGTAAACGTGTGGTGCTTCTAGCTGAAGGCCGGCTCGCCAACCTCTGTTGTTCATCTCTACCTTCCTTCGTAGTATCTGTAACAGCCGCTACACAGGCCTTAGCGTTGATTGAGTTATACAATGCGCCCCAAAATAGGTATAAGGTGAGTAACTGATCTACTCATAGATACAGGATGAAATTTTAATAACCATCCAAAAAAAATCTAGATGTTAGGTAACACCAATAGACCTCATTACGTAAATAAAAAATGTAGGTTACATTTTCATAGTAAATTATTTTATCTACAGTGTTATTTTATAACGTTATTATACCTTTTACTATTTCTCAATATATTTTTTCTAATATATATTGACACGGCAATGTCATAATGTTAATTTCTTTAAACTTGTCGCGTTTATATTTTGTTTTTGTTTTTTTTCAGGCCGACGTGTATCTCCTACCAAAGAAAATGGACGAATACGTCGCTAGTCTCCATCTGCCGACTTTCGACGCCCATCTCACAGAACTGACCGATGAGCAGGCAAAATATTTGGGCCTTAATAAAGTTGGGCCGTTCAAACCCAACTATTACAGATACTAACGAATGTTTATTAACTTAGAAGTTATTATAGCGTGCGTTTTTATTTGTAAAGGCAAGTTTGTAGAGATAAGAGTTATTAGAGGAAAAGTAGAGAAAAACACGCTCAGTTTTGTCATAAAAATATTCAATTTTTTTTTTTTCTATAATTTGTCACATCACATAATGTAACGAAATCGTAGATATAAAATATACAATATGTAAACGAATTAACTAGAAAGCATATACTAATTTTGAAAATCATCTATCGGGTTAATTTCAACTTGTTTTGATATTTTTAAGGTTGAGTAAAAAATTGCGTTGGGTAATATTGCTACACTATCCCTTTTTGTTTGCGCGAAGACATTTTTCTTGGTCCCAGGTATATCTAACAGATACACTTCATAGCTTTTTTTCTGTTCAACCTACTTTTTAGAGTACCTCAATATCCACACCATGGCGCACAAACATCTTGTCTAATCATTTCCGTTGCGGAGTTATGACAAATTCTTTGGTCTCGCGGAGTGTATTTCGAAGCCCTTCTTCGGCTCTTCAGTCACGAGAATCGACGTTTATCGCGACAACAAAAGCGTCTCATCGCTAATTTTGGCAGGACTTTAATATGGATGCCTTTTTAAAAACGTTTTCACGTTAAAATCGAAACCCTTTTAGGATCAGTTTGTCGTCCACCTGTTTGTCTGTCTGTCAATAACCTCTTTGTCAGAAATAGGTAGAAGTTGTTAAATTTAAACTAATAACAAATAAGGAGGTTTCGGGTCCTCATAGTTCTGTAAAAAATCAAATAAATGTTATAAAAATATATTATTGCTTAAAAAGCCATATTTTGTCGCGTCATCGAAACGTATCTACGTCCCGTTGACTTAAAATCTTAAAATTTGTCTTAAAGGAAGGTCTTGTAGTGCGATTCAGGAAAAAAATATGAAAATCACCAATTTGAAATTTTTATTGGATTTTCTATAATTTTAAATTCAAATCTGGGTTTTCTTGTCATTTGACAGTAAGTAGAGATACATTAATAATACATTATGATGCAAGTGCCGTAAGCTGCATATTATAGTCGGTCACGAGGCGAAACCGAGTGCTTATAATAAACCGATTACTATAATAGCCAGCTTACTGAGTACGAGTATCATACGACGTTTTTCAATACATTTGCGATTAAAATTAGTTAAGTACTTCAAATGTAAGCTTCTTTTCGCGGTTTACGCATGCGTTACAAACAGAATGCTCGTTTGTGATTGGGGTAAAGTAAAAAGGCCTAGTACTGTAAAATACAACATTACGATTCGATCTCATAAAGATCGTATTAATAGCAAATGTATTGAAAAATATTTTACAAGAAGTATGGAATACTCAAGCCGTGTGTTTGACGTGCACTTGGCCGCTTTTGCATAATTTAATTAATAAAAAAAAATTAAGACTGGTTACACATGTTGGTACAATGGAAAATAATAATATAATAATACTTTGACCGTCTAACATCTAACGCCCGTCTAGTCCTGAACTAGGCGAAGCCTGTATTATAGGTACCTACTAAATAACCGATATATGTACTTTAAATATTTTTTTTTAATAATATATAAATACATATTTTACCTCCAGACACGAAATATAATTCCATGCACATAAATATTCTAGTCTATTCTAGTCTAGTCCAAAAATATCGCACGCAAAATTACCCATACAAATGCAAACGGTTCCAACAACAAAAACCGGCGCCGAAGCCAACAAATAAAAAAAAAAATGTTACCAACACAACTGTCTCATCTTTTTTTTTGCATCGCTCTAATGAGATCATTATTTCATTATTTATTGATTAAGTACTTCTTTCGCCTTAAGAAAATTATGTAATATTCTTCGACAAATAATTCTGATTCCGTGTAAAACTTTTTATTGTCTTGTTGTATTATGGAATGAATGTTTTAATTTATAATATTACAAATGTAATTTTCAATTTATTTACCACACTGTGAATAAGCTAAATTGTTGGTTATTTTTTCAAATACGAATGGGGTTATAGCTCTCTAGTTATTTCTGTTACGAATTGTAAATACAATGAAATTTAATTGACATTAATTTGTTGTATGTTCGACTCACGAGAAAAGTGCAATGCACTCTTATCGATATGAAATGTTTTTCTCGAGTTTACGTCAAGGGCATATCTTGTAGGTTTATATAAAGTATTATCATGATAGGCTTCTATAGAACGACGCGCATGTCTTCAATTATTTTACCAGAATGCCTCCTCGAACGTCTCCAACGTCACATAGCCTAACTGCCGATGATGTTTTGTTTTTGGGTAAACCTAAATGGCAACTGAATCACATTGGACAAAAAAACTATAATATTGAAAGCTGGATTGTCGTCAATTTTAAAAGAACGCATTCAGACTGGATTTAGAATTGAAGTTTTACACCCATTTGGGCCTGACTATATTGATATGAGTGAAATAAAAAATCACCAAACTGAAGTGACCAATCCAAAACAACAAGACTTTGTTAGCTGTTTTGAAGCACAAATAGTTCAAGGTTACTCAAGAGAAAAGTTGAAATTCTTTAATTAGCATGGAAATGATTGTTACTTTTAATTCATTTTCATTAGATGAAATTTCTCATTTGTATTCAGTGAATTCACCTGTGAATTTTCACAGGAAATGATTTTTAATCACAATGAACTTATGAACCACACTTTCTAGTATTTGCTATTGAAACATCCTTCCATTCCATCAGCCCATTTTATACCCCACTGTAGGGGCTTAGGCCTCCCCTCAAGGTGAGGGGGCTTGGAGCTTAAATCCATCACGCTGCTGCAATGCGGGTTGGCGGATTGTGACGACCGCCAAACATGAACCTGTTGAATTATAGGCTAGTCAATCGGTCGAGAATTAATTAAATTTTTACATATAAGTTAAATATTATGACCTTGATTATTGAATTAATCGAAGCAGCTTAATTACACTTATTATCGCGTTTCATTGCGATGTGATGCAATTTATAGTGTGGCATTAGGAGCTGCCTTCCCTCCTCGCCGCACACGTACCTAAGGCGCGGTACAGCGGTTTCGGTCAAACTGTACTAGGAAAGTAATAAGTTATTTTTTTTTTCTGCGATTAGTTGTCTTCTAATAAATAGTTAAATCAACCTGGGATCTTTTACAACTTTTTAAAAACAATGGCATGCCACATATTTAAATTTTTTTTTAATGATTTTCATTGTTCTCATGTGGCGATTTTTATCTCCAAACGTGAACGTGACAATTTAGGGTACCACGTTATTTGACATTTTTGGTTTGTATAACTAGCCATACATACCACTTTCATTGTGCGCGGAAACTTTGATAATAAAATCACGGGTTTCTATGCCAGCTCCCATACGAAAATGTTTAAACCCCTATAATGGTTTAATAAAACAAATAGGATTAGCAGTTCGGCTATATGACGTGATTGTCGTCTCTAAACAGTTATCATCTCTTTTTATGATTTTTGCCTTCCACTGTTTAGTTTGAACACACGAGTGGCTAATAAATCGTACCTATAAACAGGTACAAATGCTATACACGGCATGGGAATAATAATAATGAGTGCTGTATTTTTAATGTGGGATTATATTGAAATATTTTATAGAATATTGACTTACAAACATTAAAAAAAAAAAAAAAATTTTTTTGGAAATAATTTTTATGGTGTATGTTGTTTTTGTACGGCGGGCGCTTGTCGGTGTGATGGTGATTGGCACAATAATTTAGGTCGAACGAGGTTGACGTGCGACGGTGCTTGGCACAATAATCTAAGGCGAACGAGTGACGTGCGTTGTTGATATAGATTATAGCACTGAGGACCTCCCACCGTACATAGACCATAAAGAGTTATTATTTCGAAAGGATATTGTGTTAAACTTGGTTTTAAAATTATTAATTTTTAATATATCTTTAATATTTGTATATCGATATTCTATAATTTCTTTCAATATAATTACACATGAATGACAGAATGTGTATTAAATCCATTTTTATGAAGGGAAATCTTTGACCACGTCAATATATGCGCCACTTGTGTATGCTTTAATATATATCTAAAAAACGCCGCTTCCTTATAAATATCATATTTTACTAATAATGTTCAAAAAAGGCGAATTTTCTGCTATACAGGTTGAGGTTTTAATGACCAGCCAAATTTTAATATAATGATCTTTGGTAGAAAACCGATAGCCGTCTTGTTTCCTTTTAGTATCGTTCTATAGAAAAATATTGAGATATGACTACACAAACCGTTCCCGAAAAAACCAATAAATTCTAGTCACCATTCATGCCCGCCGCCCCATTCCGTTTCAAGGCCTCGGGCGTGTACGTTTACTATAGCATTGAGAAGGCAACCAAACATTATAGAATAACACTAGATAAAATAATTTATTATGAAAATGTAACCCATATTTTTTATTTACGCAATGAGGTCTATTGGTGATACCTAACATCTAGAAAAATTTTGGCCGGTTACTAAAATCTCACCTTGTATGTGTTACAATTTGACGCGAATTAGAATCACGTAATGATAACTTCGGTTAATTGCATATGGCGCAAAGGGCATTGTCCTTTGTTGCTGTGGAAGCAGTAAATATCTTACGAAGGCTTTAAGTATCTAATATAGTTCGCTTCAAACTTTATGGCGGATCGTAATACAACGCTGTATGCGTGCTTGCGCAGGTACAGTCATATACCCTTCTCTCCACTGCGTCCCGCTACACCTAAAAGTGGTTACTGCGACGCGACATGTACCTATGTTCTCATCCGCTGTAAAGTTTGATTGGAACTGTACCAAGTTGATAAAAATTAATCACAAGTTTGACATAGGCAACTATTCGTTCATGTTTGTTTACATTGTCTAGTAGGTACATTTATCGCGTAGTCTTTTTATTTTTAATTATAAAGCTCTGTGTAAAGTTTATTTTTTGATATTTTTTCTTTGCAATTCACATTATAAGTTGTATTACTTACTAATGGAATATTACAACTAACTTTCTTGCATTTATGTTGGCTGTCTTAATTATTTCACATTTATTTTTATTTTTTATTTTAAATCAAAATTATGTTGGAGAAGAATTTAATTTTTAAGAGTCAACTTTTATAAACAAGAATTTAATTTAATACCAAAGAAGAAAGTAAATTTAGTCAATATCATTAAATGCTCGCTTGGGTTCTATTCTTAAAGGCAGCTAAGTAGGTATTCATAGGCATCGAAAGAAGCTATTAATAATGATGTAATAAAACAGTCAACTAATATTTAATCCGCGGAATGCGCTAACGACGCCATTCTGCTTTAGTATATGTCCTCCCGCGATTGGTTATTAGCTCAAGTGACTATTCTAGGCGTGCTGTGTGCTGCGGTGTGCTGTGATTGGCTGATGCCGTATCGTTTGTCATATGCCAAAGTTAATAAAACATATAGGATGTTATTTATGATTTACAATTTGTTTTTAAATATATTTATATGCCTTTATTAGTATAGTTTTAAATTGATTGGTAAAACAAAAAAAATCATCGCCATCGTGTTTTTGTTATTTAAAATAATTTTATAGATTTTCAAAATATTTGGAATTGTTTTTTTGTTTCTTATATTATTTAAAACCCTGGGTGCGTGCTCTTTCAGATAAGTCGGTCGAAGTGCACTGGTGTTGCCATGTTCGGCGACTAAAAATTGGAAAATTAATAGGAAAATAATTAGGATAAAAAATAACAAAACGTAATTAGTGGATTGTCTTGGTTGTAAAAATGAAATTTGTAAAAAAAATCGTCGAGTAGGGTGTATAGACATTAAGACTTCGTCGGAAGCAGAACAGTCTTTCAAAATAATTTTTTTTTTGAGAGTTATCCAGGTTCAAAAAAGTCATTTTGTGGTCCTTCAAAATAATAAAAAAATCACTAGATTATAGAATTTCAGAATAGTTCTCTCAATATAGTTTGGAATTTCACTGCTTTTAGGGTTCAATACCTGAAAAGGAAAAAAAAGGTAAACCTTTTTGGTTTACTTTCTTGTCTGTCTGTCTTCTTGTCTGAATTATAGAAATGGACGAAACATCTGAAAAATTTGTTTTCATATTTTTTCCCGAAAAAATACACCACAGTATGTGTGTATCTTCCTCTTAAAACACAAAAAATGTAACTTTCTTAGTATTATTTTCAAAAAAAATATCAATAAAATATCCCTGTGACGTCATCTGGACGGATGTTTACTATTTACATTATCTTAGACTAAATAAAGTCATAATATTTTTATTGATTCAAGAGGATTACAATTTTATTTAACATAGTGACCTTATCTCAATATTTTTTATTTAGTCTTAGCCTTGTCTTTTTAAAATGGAAAGTGTCGCATTAACCTTCTGCGACTGAGGTGACTCTGTAGAAACAATACGATTGAGGTGTAGTCTGTCAGACGTAATTATTATATACTGTTAATATTATGAAAATGCAAGAGTGTATAAGTTTTTTTTATACAATATCAATAAAATGTTACCGTTTCATGAAAAAACACATGAATACTGTTTTAGAAATAAAAGAAGATGGTATTATATAATCATTTATTGAGATCGGAAATTTCCAGGCTTTTTGATCTTATTATACAAAACTATGCAAAAAAAACAATAACAATAAAACTTTCAAAAACTTATTAGTATTTTCTTTGAAAACATTATACAATATATCTTTATCAGTAAATTTAATGAGATCCAACGGTTCATTTAGGCATAAATCAGTCTCAAAGTTAACCCTTAAACTACAAATTTAATTGGCAATCTTGACACAATTGAGACGAACACTGTAAGCAGATGTGCTTTTTACACACACAACAACGGTATTCAGTTTGCCTTTTTAGCTTACTTGGACATATGCTGCATAATTTCCTTCCTTCCAGCAGCAGGACCTGGACCAGGTTTAGTAGGTAAGTATGAGGTTACGTCTACGAAACACTATGGCATTATTAATATGTTAATATGGATTTAAAAAGATATTAGTGAGGTGACGTCTAACAGAATCAGTGTTTATTGCTGTACTTACGTCTGTGGGACACCTACAGCTCGTAACTCCACACATGTACATCGCGCCGCCGCTTGCGCTGCACTGGCCGTTGGAGCGTGCCAACGTAGGAAGGTACTGAGCGAGACAGAAATATATCACGCCACCTTGCGATCAATCCACGGTTTTTTTATTCAGCGGTGTCTGACAGACTACCACCTCAGTTGCAGAAGGTTAAGCTCAACCGCCCAGATGAGTCACGGGGACAATTTCAATGTCATATGAATTTTCATAAACATCTGGCAAAATCGTTAATAGGTATTTTTTTATATTTTGAGAGTTTTTTCTAGAATCTTATTCCTTTTAACCTTCCTATTCATTTTTATGACCATTAGCGCAACCTTAAAATTGGTCCAAGCCCCACTCATGAATTTAAACTGATGTGCAATTAATTTTTACTGCATTTTTTCTCATGGTATTCTGACCACAGTAATCAGAATAAAATTATCAGGCAGGGTTTGTTATTATTAATATTAATTATCATAAAATAATAATACATGCGACATCCCACACAGCGCCATCTAGTACCAAAGTGAGCAAGTATTACGCTTGTATTATGGGTACCAGACAACTGATATATTTATTATAAAGAATATTTTTCTTTATAATATATACATACATAGATATTTCACACCCAGATACGGAACAAATGTACATGTCCATGCACATGAATATTTGTCCCGGGCGGGAATCGAACCCGCTACCCTTGGCTCCGCAGTTTAAGTCTTTAAGCACTCCGCCAATCGGACGTTAAATGTTGCCATTATGTAGGCATAATGCCAATACAATATAATGCATGCGTATTCATCAAATTCGTTTTGATTTGGCAGATGTCTCTTTTGCTTCTGGTACTGAGTTTAGTTTATTGCGCTTTTTTATTACACGCACTAAAAGGATAAAGCTTGAATAGTCGCATTTTAGATTTGGAAAGATGGAATCGAGAAAGAAAATTAAATGTATATTTTTATTTAATTTAATTAGTCATGAAAATTGTTTATTTTAAGTTTCTTTGATTGTGTAAATTGGAAAAAAATAGACGCCATGAAAATTTTTTTTAATACTAACTTATTTAGGATGATTTTTTTTTATATTAACATTTATTCCTTTTTTCTATGTCACATAATATTCCAAATGTCAGTATTTATTGTATAACAATCGGTTAAAATATCCATTGTTTTTATTTTCATAATAATTTTACTTATGTGCCTATATTTATAAGGATATTTTCTAGGTACTGTTATATTTTTTAAAGTTGTTTTACGAAAATTTTATTATTATTATTTTATTTAGGATATGAATAATTAATACCATTTTACTGTGAGGATTTTTGGTCGTAAATAAAGTTTGTAGTTCAGCGTAAACTAAACGTATTTCTACGAACAATTAGGTACGTAAAGTATTTATTTACATAGTGATTTTGATTCAAAAACTGTTTCGAGATATTATATTATATTTTATTAAAAGACACTATTTTATTACTAACGCATTGAAAAAGTTTAAGATTTTGTGTATTTTCAATAAAATACCTTTGACTTGTATTCGATCTTTGTGACGTCAGACGACAGACTGATTTTAATAATAATAATAACACATTACAACAACGTCTAGGCCCCGAACTAAGCATTAGCTTGTTTTTTGAATACCAAGCTAAGACTCCACACATATATAACAACCAAGAGCTTGGGAGATAAATACTGACCCGACTTGGGATTCGAACCCGAAACCCCCAGCATCGTAGGCAGGGTCGCTACCCACTAAACCAAGTGGTCGTCATTTTGAATCCAACTTATTTCGTCCATGGGATCAAAAACTGCCATTTGCTCTCTCCCTTTCGCAATTTTTCCTGTATCTGTGCTATAAGATGTTGCTTCGTACCAAAGTTCAAGATGCTGAGTTTACGGGAAGTAAGTACCCTGTAGGTTTTGATTCCCTTGCGAGTGTAGAAAATATGCAGCATAAACGGCTGTATCCTTTGCGTCGCGTCGGCTTAGAAGTTTGATTTTTTTACAGCTTCAAGGGACAGTAGAACTAATAATAATAATAATAACAACACACACAATGACAACAACGTCTAGGTCCCAAACTAAGCATTAGCTTGTATTTTGGGTACCAAGCGAAGACACCACATACATATAACAACCAAGACCCGGTGCCAGTATTAATATTCTTCATATAAATACTGACCCGACCTGGGATTCGAACCCGGGACCTCCAGCTTCGTAGGCAGGGTCGCTGCCCACTAGGCTAAGCGGTCGTCCGCTTAGCCTAGTGGGCTGAGTGAGTGGGCTGAACTGAGTATTTGATATGAATTTCAGCTTGATACCTCCACGCGTTCTTGAGAAAAAGGGTCTTGACAGACAGACAGATGGACAACAAAGTGATCCTATAAGGATTCCGTTTTTTATTCCTTTTGAGTACGGAACCCTAAAAATTAAGTAATTATTAAAAAATGAAGATAGATAATAAGATATATATAATATATTAAAAATACTTTACATACCTAATTAAAATAACATTTTTGTGTTGAATATTATTTACGAATAGAATCAGCTTTTGCTTTTTCATATTTTTGCTATAATTTGTGATATTTTAACTAAATACGTTAGTTTGTAGAAAAATCACCGAATTATTATTGTTTTTATTTTTTGTGTGCTTTAAGTATTTATTAGTTAATCATAAGCAAAGTCAGATGGGTTGGCAAACAATTAGTGCGATGTACACACGCGTTCAGAGATCAGTACTAAGTTTGTCAGTCAGTCAGTGCAACGGTTTACTTGTTTTGAACGTGTGTATCATTTATTAATACTTTGAAAGAATTGTAATATTTTAAAATTTTGTCTTTTTACGGATATGTATGTCGTGTGAAGACATTGGCTATAAAGTGGTGTTTACTCAACACTTTTCATTCCTCTTTGTAGGAATAGAAGGAGATTTTAACGTTAAAATTTGACTCAATTTTGAAACGACCCCTAACACGTATCGCCGCTGTTATGCTGCTGCGTAAAATCGACTATTCATGTTAGTACAAATTATGTCCGAATTAAGTATTATTATTATTATTTAAAATTATTAAATGAATAATTACACTGTAATTGAAATCGGAGAGTCGTTCGGAGTTCGAGTGAATCGCCTAAAGTGTATGTAAAGTAGAATAATACACTGTTGCCATTTTACTAAATAAAGTTTAGAGAAAAACATATAATTGTGGGTCTTATTCTAGCATCCCCAACGTAATAGACTACCTTTATAATCCATAGATTATATAAATGCAAAAGTATGTCATTAAAATTTTTACGCGTAAACCGCCAAACCAATTTTTATGAAAGCTAATAGAGTACAAAAGATCCCGACCTATCTTGTGAATCCCTCATTTCTTTCTCAGACAAAATATTGTTCATATATTATAGAATATGTTAATAAACATTACTTATTATTGACTGACCGATTGATTGGGCAAGTGGTTAGAAACCTTAACTGCGGAGCCAAGGGTGCGGATTCGATTCCCGCCCGGGACAAATATTTCTGTGCATAAACATATTTATTTCGTTCCAGCTCTGGGTGTAAAAGATTCATATGTATATATTATTTAAAAAAAAGACTAAGTATGTATAACAGTTGTCTCGTACCCTATAATATTTTTTTTAAATAAACATTTGTTCTAATATAATTACTTTTATTTTTATGTGTTAAATTTAATTTAATAATTTTAATAAAAACATAGCTGATCGAATTTAAGATACCAATCTTCCTGAGTACTGTTTATCAATATATTTATATATAGCTTATGAACAATATTTCGCCTGGAAAAATAATGAGAGGTTCACAAGGTAGATTGGAATTTTAGACTAAATAGGGAGATAGCTTGCGTTCTGAATATGCTATAATATGATTTGTGTAATAACAAATATTACAAATAAATAAATAAATGTTAATTTGGTACCATAAAATTAAAATACAAAGTTAAAACGAAAAAAACAACAAACTTAAAAACAACTAACAAATTATTAAAAACTAAACAAACTATTGGTACCAAAATGGTCTCCGCTCAGTATAAGGTCGTGACGCCAGAGAGAACGTCCCAACCACTGGTATTCTGCGGATGCCAAGTGAGGTTCAGGCGAGTAAGCTTAGCAAACAAACAGTAAATTAATTAATTACATTCACTCATACATTTGCACACCACAAACATAAAAAGATTTTAAAAATAATAATATTCAATTGTATTGGGCTTCTGAAATAAGCAACATTCCAGATTTACTTCAGCTTTTGTAATGTCAATAAATAAGACTTGAAGAAATCGCGGCAAACTTTATGGCGGATCTGAATACAACGCTGTATGCGTGCTTGTGTAGGTACAATCATATACCCCTTGCTCCACTGCGTCTCGCTAACCGAAAATTGGTTACTGCGACGCGACTTGTGTCTACTTTCGGATCCGCCATAAAGTTTGATTGTAACAATACAAAGATCTAGTCGTCGTGGGTGAATCCGCAGTTGGGCCTAGTATTATATTAAAATAAACTAGCTTTAGTTTTAAACACCACCCACGTGGTTTCCGTGATTCACATTCTGAATTTTATTTATTTTAAACTAGCAGCCGCCCACGGCTCCGCCCACATAGAACTCTAGTCGGAGAGGAAACAAGCCTGAAATACTGAAGGCATCTCGTTTAACCGTTCTTCGATCCATGGCAACGACCGGTTCTGTAGAAAGGTCGTATGCTGGACTGTTTTCCCAACCCAACCCGTAGAGTTTGCGTCTGAGAGTCATGCTGCTGAACTGATGATGGAAGCCACAGTACTTCTTAACGGTTAGGTGTTATGGGATGATAATGCGATTTTTCGACAGTTTCCTCCAAACGGCGTTGTCTCATTTGAGCAGCCCGTTTATAAGGCCTAACCAAACTAAAAACAATATTATTGTGCTATATTTACTTACTACTAAAAATTTAAAAACAAAGTACCTACCTAATTTATTAGAAAAAAACTAAAACTTACATCAAAACTTTGTCTATCGTACCTGGTATTCGGCTGAACGTAGTCCAAATTTACAGAGCGTGTAGAGCTTACCGAATCAAACAAAAAAATATTGAAAATTAAAATGAAACTTTAAACATGTTTTTCTCGGTAACCGTTAGTTTGCGTCATCTGCTCACTTAGAACTTTTTTTTAGTTCGTTAAATTTTGCTTGCTCTTGCTATAAGGACTACGTTCAGCCGAACACCCGGTAAGTATATACGAATTGCACTAAAGTTAAAAATCCCACAGGAATCGTTAAATATTCCGGGATGAAATGTATCCTGTGCGTTATTCAAATCTTAAGCCTTAAGGTACCTTCGTAATGAATTTCAACAAAATCAGTTCAACCGTTGAATGAAGAATAGTTATCCCACATCTGTGCCTTTTCCTGGGATGAAAAGTAGACTATAAATATATTACTATTTTGACATTTAACTTCACATTATATTGTAAAGTTTAAAAAAAAACCGTTCAATCTTTGGGCCTCCTCCACATAAAAATAATACTAATAATAATATCACCTGGGACTTCCCACACAGCGCCGTGTAGTCCCAAAGTAAGCAAGTATTATACTTGTATTATGGGGTACTACACAAATGATATACGTACTTAAATATTCTTTATAATATTTACAAATATAGATATTTTACACTCAGACATAGAACAAATAAACATGTTCATGGACACAATAATTTGTCCCGGGCTGGAATCGAACTTGCGACCTTTGGTTTTACAGTCAGGGTCTGTAACCACTCGACTAATCTGTCAGTCCGCTATTAATAATGACAATTGTAACGGCAACAATCTTTGTCTTTGTCATATTTCTATTAACAAAATAATTAGGTATCTATAATCCAATTTTCGCCAATGTCATTTCCGCCATTCGATTCATTTCTGAAGAATGTTTGAAATACAATGAGCGAAATTAGAATATCTAGTATCTAGTTATTATAAAGTTCTTCGGACAATATTATCAACAATCAAACATCGCTACATGATACATATCGCTTAACGTTGACCCTCCCAGTGATACCTGGGCGATGCGGGGCCGGGGGGGGGGGGGGGGGCTGGAATCTCATTATCTATTGAGTACATGTCTATTTATCACGTGGTTAAGTGTCACAACGTGATAGATGTATATTTTTTGATTAACTTTAGATGAAAAATTATTAAAAACCTACAGACTTCGAGATGTTACACAAATTAAAGCGATATTGCAGGTTATAAACAGAAGCGCCAAATGGTAAATGTGAAGGTGTTACCTACCTCTTATTACTTCCATTTTTTTTTTAATCCTGTTCAAAAGTCAAGAAATATTATTCAACCGCCAAATGTGAGCTGTGATTGAATCACAGATTGAATCAAAGTCAATACTGGTCCACGTGGAATACGCTAATTATAGATTACCATACCATCCAGCCCATTAATGTACCACTGCAGGATCTCCGGCCTCTTTGGCTCTTTTAATTTATTTTACTACGTTCCCTTACATTACTCAACTCAATAGGCAGAATATAAACAAAGTTTCGCATGTCGCCTCTAAACACTGTAGTGGGAAAATCCATAATTCGTCAACAAAATCACTCCATAAATCTTTATGAATCGCGTTGAATGCGTACTCCGCAGCCGCAGCCCTGTCGTTTATACGCCGACTGAACTGATTCAACGCGCTATGGCTGGGTGTACATACAGCGGGCCGTTTCTATGTAAGTAGCTTGGCTTCTGTACGGATATATTCTGTCCATGTGCTTTTATTCTTCCTGAAATATCAGTAACACAGAATTTAACAAAAATGGAATTTTAATGATTTCATTGTAATAAATTCTTAACTAGTATCTATATGATTTAATATAAAATGTGCAATTTTCCGCTAAGTGTACAATAAAAATCTTTATTATTCATCGTTAGATTAACGCTGTATCAAAGTCGCCGCCCTAAAACATTTTTTAGAGTTCCTTCGTCGAATTATATTTAAGAGTTCGCTAGAGGTTTCCAATAAAACATCATTGGCCGATTGGCCGAGTGGTTCGAGACCCTAACTTTATATCGCGGTCGCGGGTTCGATTCCCGCCTGGGACAAATGTTTGTGTGCATGAACACTTTTATTTGTTTCTTGTCTGGGTATAAAAAGTAGGTAAGTATTTATAATTATATGTATGTATTATAAAGAGTAACATAATACTTGCTTATTTTGGGACTAGATGGCGCTGTGTAGGATGTCCCAGCATATAATGATAACAGTCTCCATGTAATGTGACCGTGACAGTCGGACGAACGGACAGACAAACAGGACCAGATTATGAGGATGCTATTTTTTGTTACTTTGTTATGGAATCTTAAAAAATACAAGTAGAAGCATAATATTGAAACGTTTTCTTTATCAATCCCTTAAACCTTTTGGAATCGTAAATCAAACATAGTATTAGGACAGCAGGTAGATAAAGAAGAAAGAAGTAGAAAGAAAAATCATTTATTTGGCTATACAAATTAAATAATATATAATATGTAGGTTGTAATACAAAATAGAAAAAGAAAGGATGCATTTACGCAAACCACAGTAAAACCTTAGAGTAAAGCCAGGCATTCATTATACGAACGCGGACCCGACTTGCGACAATGGCATAACCGCAGACCAATCCGCCTTTGCCCGTACACTATACCTACGAACCCTCAGCTGTTTACCAACTATGTCGTGCGTCGTACACGTCAACTACTATACCTCCTATATCAAGAAAATCAAAAATTGTTATTGCCGTCGGTGCAATCATTTTATTATGTAAGAAAAAAAAATGTGTCTGGGTAAAGGAGTGGTTAAGAAAAAGGAACCTATACACACATATGCATTTATTAAAGTGTATACAATCCTGCGAACCACCTGGTTTTGTTAATTATTTTAAATTTAATTATGATACATTTAAAGAATTATTGAAATTAGTAACACCTTTGATTTGGGAAGAAGCGTAGCGACCTCGAGAGACGATACGGTCGAATGAAGTTCGCGCTCCCGGTCCGGCGAACGCAATACACTAGGCAGACAGGTCGGGTCTTGTTTGGGTCGGGTCGTGGGTTCGGTGTGAAATCAACCGGACTCACGACTGAACCGCGGCTCACGCGCGACTCACGCGCGACCCGTCCGTCGCTACCATACACATCCTGATCGGTCGCGAAATAAGTGCGAACGGACTCGTCAGGCGGACCGTTCCGCCAGTGTATGGTAGGCTTAAAACCAACTCACAACATGCGAGGCCCAATCGACCGCCGTCTTGAACGATTGAAAGCTCTGATAGATTTATTGTACCTACTGACGGCAAATCGGTATCGTACGATAGGTAGATTAGAATAGACAATAGACGAATTTGAAATAAACTTTGCATTTCAGAATCTTTTTTTTTACTTGGAACACCTACCGATCAAAATGGAAACAGTAGCCTACGTAAAATAATTGAAAAGCAAAAAAGTTATGTACAGAAAAGAGAAAAACAAATTCTAAAAAAGTTGGTTTGGACCACCATGTAGTGTTTTATTATCCAATACCTACTTAAGAACGGGCCGTACGCGTGAACGCCCATACAAACGCTCATAATACTAGCTCAAACGATTTCAATACGCATTTTAATAGTGGTTTGTTTTGAATTATGGTCACATTTGAATTCGAACTAGGTTTGCATAGAGCCTAGGCTTCGAAATTTATATAAACATTCTAGTAATAGAAATTTCGTAATTGTTCTAACTCACTAATATATAAATGTGAATTGAATGGTACCTTTATGCTATTTTAGGCGGAAACAAACATAGACTGTGAAACATATTTGTTGTAAAAATTTACATTTTACTTTGTTAAAACCAAATTCTATTGAATATAGGTTGTTTTTCTTCTCATTTAATAACTTTTTTCTTTGCAATTGAATGGTTTTACAGTCGGGTTTTTTGTTTCTTTTTAAATAATTTAGTTTATTTAAAACTTTAAGTTTTATTAATTTGTATGTATTTACTTCAGTTTTCGTTCCAGCTTAAAAAAATTGTAACTTGCTGTCTTTCCATTAAACACGGTTTACGTTAAAATTGTAGCATAAAAGTGTTATATTTTAAATTTAATAAAATTTCATTTGATACCTATATTGTTGTAATAACAAAAAATATATTGAAATATTATAGGTTAAGATTCTATAAGTAGAACTTCTTTGCGATTAATAGGCGGCGCAAATAGGAAGGAGCGGTGCGGTGGGGCATAGGACGCTTTCCAACCATCACTACCGCGAGCCTCGAAAGAGCAGACAAAAAATGTTTAGTTAATTGAAAAAAAGGTATTGAAATGTCACAGAAGTTTAAGTGTGTCTAATAGATTTGATATATATGCGAAGCTACGAACAAAAGATTATTGTTTGTAGCTACGCTATGTCGACGTCCCTACACGTGTGTCTCGCACTAAATATACATAAACCGGCATTAGTACCGAAGATGACTCACTTACTCAGGGTTGCGCGCTCCAAGTACTTTGTTTTATGTCACTCTAACAATTAGGACAAATCTAACGACATTTCATATGTACAAATCCATCAAGAGGGCGTGCCAAAGAAACATCAATTTAGAATACATACATAGGTACATAACTACATATTCTTGAAAAATATTACTCTAGTCAGGTAAAAACCAAAAGGCATCAGATCGGTTTAATTAAAATTTATGCAGCTTTACCGGACAGTTTTTTTTCCAAAGATGGATTTGATCCCTTTTGAAAACTGACGATTCGTAAAGCAAACAATATCCAAATAACTTCATGCCATTAAATCGATTATAAAATTTTAATTAAATAAGAATAAAATGATGATACACTAATCGGATAATTACAAGATTACAAAATTATCATTTGACACCTAATTGATTACATTTCTGAAGTTATTCTTCTCTAGGTGCTTTCTGAGGGCGCGTTGAAAGTAACACTTTAGTATGTAATTCATTGAAACAATAATAATATAACAATAATAAACAGTTTTGAAAATAAACATTATGAATATATATCAATCATTATGAAAAATTAATAATAATAATACATGGGACATCGCACGCAGCGCCATTTAGTCCCAAAATAAGCAAGTATTATGCTTGTATTATGAATACTAGACAACAGATATACATACTTATATTCTTTATAATATACAGTTTGGATATCAACCGTCCAGAGTTCCATTATATTTAAAATCTGCTGGTATTAAATAACAATGTCGCCGAAGAAACTATATTTTTATTTGTATCCGTTTTCGAGAAAATAAATTTTTAATATTACTAGATGTAGAACCACGCAACACTGATTCTTAGCGAACGAGGCGTATGCGCCGAAAGCCTGCATCAGTCTTTGAAATCGTTTGAATTTCGCCGACATTCGTCAGCGGCCGCGGTAGCAGAACAGTGTGGGGTGTCTGCGGCGTATGAAGGGTGGAGTGGAGCGCGAGGCGCGGCCATTTCCTGTGGGTAATCAATCAGTTGCATCGTGAATATCGTGATTGTAACAGTGTTATAGCTTGTATTACGAACCGAGTTTTGTGTTTTCGTAAAGACTGATTATTTCGTCAGCACTGATATTTTTCGAAATGTCGCGTTATTTTATGGGGATTAAATGAAGGTGATGTTCACAGAACTTTGAGAGCCTACTGTGAAATGTATCCAATTCGCAGACCCGCGAACAGCCGCCGTTATCCTTAATGCAGTGTATCGCATGCGCGAAAATTTACCAATTGTGCCACACACTTCACTGGGTGACCGTCAAGGTGGTCGTGTTGTACGAATATCGTCTCGCTTGGAAAAACGCATCTTGTGGTTTTTCACCGAGCATCCGACAGCAAGTAGCAGACAAACGGGCCGGTCGTTTTGGTCTTAGCCATAGAACGGTGTTACGAATCTTAAAGAGAGATCGGCGACATCCGTATCATGTTCAGAAAGTTCATACCTTATTGCCGCGTGATTACCCAGTGCGCGTAGCATATTGCCAATGGATACGGCGAAATTATGACCGGGATGAGAGTTTTATAACTAAAATAATGTGGACTGACGAAAGCACGTTCTCGCGTAATGGTATGTGGAAGACGCGACACATATCTGTGCACATACTAATCTCCGCGCTATACGACAAACAATTCACCAATATCGGTGGTCCGTAAATGTATGGGCCGCTTTTTTGGTCTTGAAATAATAGGACCTATTTTTATTGATGGTTCAATGAGTAGTGAAAAATATCTGGAAATTAATAATAATACGGTGTGGACATTTATGGAAACATTGCCGCTTGCTACAGTGCGTGAAGTGGTATCAAATTGATGAAATTGATGGACTTCCCCACGCTAGTTCTATGGTCAGAGACAGGCTAACAGTAATATTTGGCAATAAGACACTTGCTAGGTTTGGCGGGCGACGATGATGGCTCCTAAGGTCGCCAGACTTCACCCCAAAGGATTATTTCTTGTGGGCGTATATTAAAGGAATAGTATATGAAACGGAATGCACCACTGTAGATCAGATGCGTCCCTTTATAACACAAGCTTTTGAAAAATTGCGCCAAGAAAATAGTGACGGTGAATTATTAAGGAGAGTGCACGAGGCAAATATTAAGGGAGTTACTGTATGTCTAGAGCGAATCAAATAAATGGAAGAATAGTATCCAACAATATATTAATATGAACGACATGTATAACTGTGAATTGAATATGTGTTAATAGCGCATTCTGTGGATTATTGTGACTTTGTGGTTGCACCATTATGAATGAATCATCCATCGTTCCTGGTGTAATTTACAAAACTGAGGATTTTTTGAAGTTTAATCTAAAATATTTACAAATAAGCATGTGAAGCGGACGCCGCCGCCTGCGCGCGCGTGCGGACGCGGCATAGGTACCTATCTAGTAGGTATTATATAGTTATAGGTACCTATATAGTAGGTTTACGTTACATTACGCATGCGCTGTGCAAGGTTGACGAGACTGGGAATTAGGTAAGTAATTACTTTTTTCATGTTTTTCATGTATGACATTTATTCTTGCACTTGTCTAAAAGTCAAGAAAACAATCACTACAACACGCAAAATTTGGGACAAATAAATGATGATATCCATACTGTACATATATATAATATATTTTACACCCAGACACGGAACAAATAGACATGTTCATGCACACAAATATTTGTCCCGGGCGGGAATCGAACCCGTGACCTTTAGTTTTACAGTTAGGATCTCTATAACCACTCACCACCGATCGGTCAGTAGTCATTGTATACCCACTTTTCTTTGCATTGTGCGAGCACTTTGAAAAGCACGACGAAAAGTCAACAGTATGAACTTAGCTACAAATATTTGATAATATGAGTTAGCTGTCAAACAGAGTAACAATTAAACTAAATGACTTGTTCGATACACGCGCAAAGAATCCGTTTTTAAATGTTTTAAAATACCTATTTGACGTTAATTTTATAATCTGTCAAAATCTTTCCAGCTGATCTTATTTTAAATTAAGCTAAATCCAACAAGAAAATTATTGCGGTAAACGTACGATTCAACTCTATGCATTTACTCCAATGCACAGTACATAGGAGTAAAAGAGATGATTACACGACACATTTTTTACACACCACGTTTTATAGTTTGACCGAAACCGCTGTACCGCGCCTTAGGTATGTGCGCGGCGCGGAGGGAGGCAGATCTGCTCTGTCATTCCGTCGTCAACGCTTAAGAGCTACCTTCCCTCCTCCACCCCCTTCGACTTCGCTGGACCCATCTGGTTCCAGTCTAATTTCCAATTTTCGCATGGCTCGAGCTTCCCGCTCGCCCCAAAGCGCCCGTTGACGCTGTGAGCCCCTTGGCTGACAGTAAGAAGTCAGGGAGAGGAGTTATGGGGGATTCAGCCACCCGCAGATCGTCGCGCTGCGGGTGTTGTCTGGGAGAAGATTCTTCTCTTCCGAGGAAAAAAAAATGCCTTCCCTCCTCGCCGCGCACATGCATAAGGTGCGGTATAGCGGCTTCGGCCAAAATAAAAGTTTTGAAAAATATTCTAGTTTCTTTATACATGACAAACTATCCTTTTTCAGTACGGAATCTAAACCGATGCTCGTTTATAATTAAGTTTGACTATTGAATTATTATAGTTTCAAGAAATGCCGTGAAAACCAAGTGGTGGTAAGTCCGCTTCTTGTTTATAAGGTCGTGGTTCGAATTTCAAAAAACCGGCATGTAGCAATGAGTTTTTTTCTGAGTTAAATACATAATTATAATTCACTCCGTGCCTCGGAAAGCACGATAAACCGTCGCGTCGGTCCCGGTTCCCGTCACCAGATTGCAGTCTTTAAAATCCACCAACCCACACTGGAGCGACGTGGTGGATTAAGCTCCAAGCACCTTTCTTCCAAGGGCCCCATACAGTGAGGCGTAATATGTTGATATGGTATGGTATAATTTCGAGAAAGCTTTTCAAACGAAATTTTTTCCATCCTGTCAACATTTTACCAGCCATATTGTTTAAGACCTATCTTATCTAAGTTAAGTATTAAATCAATATATTAAGTGCACATTTTTTGGGTTCCGGAGTTTAACGTATAAATGCAACTCATACCTATGCCAAGTCAGTTTGTCCGTACGTCCGTCTGTCAGGCTGTCTATCCTTATATGGCACACCCTTGTAGTTTTTAAATTTATAGTCACTATAGAGTCATATCGATAGATGGCAGATTTGCTATTGCGCCAATTAGTATTTTTTTATTAAACGTAACGAAGTGAAAAAAAAAAATTATATCTGCTTATCCTATCTCGTGGACATTGATTTAACAATTTAATAATGATTTGTAGTTGGTAACCAAACGCGAAATAAAAGCGTCTGCAACGTCTGTGGGTTGATAAGACAGTGGCCTGGCAGGCCCGGCTCCGTTGTGCGCGTCAGTGCATGTAAATACTTATTACGAGTCGGATGTGTCACACTGTTTACGGGAATGCGACAAGAATTAAATCGTGATAATAATAATAATAATGATAACTAATGTTAAATTATAATGTTTACTTACCGCAAATACGATATTAAGCTCTTTTTTGCGTCTTTGACGAGTAGTTTTACAAATTTTTTTCTACACAAGTCGGCATCGTGCACGTTTATTCGGCGCCGGTTGGATGACTTTTTGCGTTTTGGATGACTTCCTGCGCGGACACTTTAGAACGTGGACAGCCCATCCAATTATAATATTGGTACCTATATCAATGCCCGTGGAGTATCATTTGAGTGCCTTTTGTCTTGTCTGTCTTTTTGTTTGTACTCTAATAAACTCGTGAAGCACTAAACGAATTTCGATGATTTTTTCCTATTTATGTAGATGATACTTGTATCCATGGATGTTTATAGATAAAATTGCGTTGCGTTAACACAAATGTGAGTTAAACATTTATTACTACTTCTATCAGCCCATTAAAGCTCCACTGCAGCGACTTAGGTCTACCCTCAGGATAAGGGGCTTGGAGCTTAATCCATCACGCTGTTCCAATGCTGGTTTCGTTTCGGAGTATCAGACGCGCCAATATGATTATGTTATCTAAGCTTGTATTATGGGCTTGTATTATTTTCTACGACGGAATTTGCATCACTTGACTGAAATCACACTTGACCATTATTTTAATTCCATAAAGTAATCTAAAGAACAAATCATGATACAAGTTACTCATTTTTAAGTGGTGTTTGTTGTACACGGTATCTTAGGAATCGACATAATCATACTGATAAGAGAGAATTTGATTATTAATTAATATAATCCAATGTATAATCCCATTAATATATGTAAAGTTGAGTTAATTCGTGTCAGTTGTGGTGAAAAATTGTGAATATATAATTGTGTTGTTTTTTTGTGAAAATGAACAGTTATATTAGTGGGTATTTTCCATTTCTTTTCTTATTTATTTAATTATAATACGTTTATACCATTACCAATCTTTCACATACATCAAAAAAGTCTAAGTAATACATACAAATTTAATTTTACAATGGTTTTCGCATTAAATCCTTAGCATTATCTTGTTAATATAATTTTTTAATGCTTTTTTGATATTAAACAACAATTGTTTTTTATATTTTTTTTTTATTAAATCGAGTATCGTTTGTTTTTTTTTTCACAAATTCAAAAGCAAAAGCATTTGTTCGAATTTTATAGCGTTTTCTTTGCTTATTAAAATTTTGTATTCTGTATCAATTTTATGATCTAAACAATAACTTGAAAAAAGTTTTGAACAAATTTGGATTTTGAGACATTTTTTACGTCATGGAGCAACGTGATTTGAACGCAGATGAAATGCAAAGAGATGTAGGGATGTTGCAAGCGGGAAGAAGTCAATCTCAGGTATCTCGGTATTTTGGTGTCAACAGAAGCGTTATTTGCTGTCTTCATCAGCGTTACACTAACACGGGAGATCCTGCTAAGCAGCACCCAGGTTGAGGAAGGTGTACAACCACACGGCAAGATCGATACATACAACTGACTGCAAGACGCCAGCCGATGTTAACCGCCCGAGAGATAGGTTTAAGGTTACAAAATTCAAGTGGTGTTGTTATTAGCTGCCAAACTGTGTGAAATCGACTGCATGAGTATGGCCCTACGAGCACGACGGCCAATTAGGTGCCCACTGATACGTCACGGGAATCGCGCTCGTCGAAATGAATGGTGTAGGGAACACATTACATGGACCCGGGAACAATGGGATAAAATTTTATTTTGCAATGAGTCTCGATTTGGGTTCAAGCCTGATACTAGAAGGGTAAGAAAGTACCGGCGTTCAGGAAGTGCATCTATACAACGGCTCAACAGTTATGGTATGGGCGGGTATTATGAAGAACAGACGAACTGAGCTCGTTTTTGTAAATGGTAACATGAACGCTGTAAATTACGTTGAGGATGTTCTAAGGCCTTATGTCCGTCCATTCGCACAAACACTTGGCTCCGATTTCACGTTGATGCCTTGACAATGAAGTTTTGCACACACGGGAGTACTCGGCAAGAGAAAACATCCTGGTATTGCCTTGGCCTGCACAATCGCCAGACCTCAACCCCATCGAGCATGCATGGGACATGCTCCAGAGACGTGTTTTAAAGGACTTGGATGGAGTGACAACAACCCAACAACTGATGGACTTACTAAAATTTCATTGGGAGCAATTTCCGCGGGATAACATTAACAGTCTCATCGATTCTATGAATAATCGGTGCCAGCAAGTTCTCCATAACAGAGGAGGCCACACTTTGTATTAATTTATGCAATTTTTGTACAACCATTTAATTTTAGTTTAAGTTTAGTTGATTAGGCACCTTACTTTGTACTACGTACATACAGTACTTACTCGTAATTATTGTTAATTAAGATTATTAAAAAATAAATATAAAAAAACAATTGTTTGTTTAATATTAAAAACCATTAAAAAATAATATAAATAAGAAAATACTAAGGATTTAATGCGAAAAGCAATTGAAATTAATATAAATGTCCTTTCTTTTAACAAAACTAATAGCTACACATATCAAAAAAGTCTAAGCAACACATACAAATTTCAATTTTACAATGTGTAAAATTGAAATTTATATGATGAATATTGATACTGGTACCGGGTCTTGGTTGTTATATGTATATGGTGTCTTCGCTTGGTACCCAAAATACAAGCTAATGCTTAGTTTGGGACCTAACGTTGTTGTGATTGTATGTGTTATTATTGCGTTATTCATACTGTACTGGTTGTGAAATGTAACAATATTTGAGTTGTTTTAAATAATAAATGATTTTTTTGTATGAGTAATGAGACCTAAAAAACGGGTTTATCGTCCTCGGTCCAATAAAACACTATAAAATCTATTGTCTAATAGATCATTATCTACATAAATATTAAGATCAATATACCGTTATCGCATACCGAAGAATTTATTGTGTTTATTAAAGAAAATCGGTCAAATGCGAGTCAGTCTTGTGACTGGTGGTAGACTGATGGTTCTGTACCACCATACAATATATATATATATATATATATATATTATGTGGGAGAGCGGTCAGGATTGTCAAATTGTATTACAATTACATTATTCACAAGCATTAATGCGGACCGTAGACACTACTTAACTCTTACTGACTAAGAATTGTAATGTAGTTGTATCTATAATACACAGTAATTTTCTTTAAATTATAAATACGATTATAATTATTAATTCAAATTGTACAGTGCGTCCGTCCAAATGGTCTGTATGTAGTACACACGCAGGGTAATTTGGAACTTACGTAAATATAAGTACATCATTTCATCATTTAGCCCCTAATTTTTTTTCTCATTTTTACATAATGTACTTTAATGAAACAATGGAAAATCAAATTGGTTGACCTTGGAAGTGGAGATTTGTCTAAGGTTGCGCTAACCGGTCATTTATTTCCTGGTACAAACGACTAAGGATTATGATAAAAGTGATGCCGGTTACGGATTAATCCCATTTTTAATTACGTTTGTAATAATACGGTAATTACATAAAAATTGTAAGGTTTAAATATCCGTTTCGTTCTACAAATTTTATCATAAATTTAGACGTAATAAAATTTTATTATGAAGTATTAATATATAAGCTACAAGGTTAATTATTAGAGACGCAGTTTAGTTACTTATTATTTCAAAAAACTTTTGTTGCTTTTTTCACGATAACAGTACTTAGAGCCAAAAGTCAATTAATAACTTTTTGCATGCTCATTTTCATACAGTATAAAACATAAACAGAAAAATTTTTTGTTCATATTTTATGACGCAGCAAGAATAAAATGGACTTCTTTAGGCATTGTATTTCTTTCTAGAACTCGTGCATGAAATGACATGATTTAATATTAATAATTATAATAATATCTCGGACATCCCACACAGCGCCATCTATTCTCAAACTAAGTAAAGCTTGTATTATGAGTATCAGATAACTGATATACATACTTAAATATTCGTTATAATATATACATATATATATATTTTACACCCGGATTTAAAGCTGAGTTTACGTCATAGTTTGACAGAGTGCGTATCCTTAATGACACAATATGAAGACAATGCCACATTATCTACTATATAAAAATAAGTCGGGTTTTCTTTCCTGACGCTATAACTCCAGAACGCACGAACCGATTTCCACGGTTTTGCATTTGTTGGAAAGGCCTCGGGCT
Organism: Luffia ferchaultella; assembly: GCA_949709985.1. Taxonomy (NCBI): domain Eukaryota; kingdom Metazoa; phylum Arthropoda; class Insecta; order Lepidoptera; family Psychidae; genus Luffia; species Luffia ferchaultella. The sequence goes on from OX453269.1 coordinate 10,883,394, forward strand.
TCGTGAGGTTTATAGCAAAGGAAATTCAGGAAAAAATCAGGGCAAACCAACATTTTAAGTAGATGGCGCCGGTGCGTGATACATTGTTTGACAGCTACTCATTGTTCTCTGCTCAGTTAATTTCATGTGACAAACCGGTATTGTGTTCACTGTGAAATTGTGAAAAAAAGTAAAAAAAAATAAGTTATTCGTTTCCTAACATTTCAATTGGAAGCCATCAAATCAATCATGTATATTGTGCAAATTTTTATTCAAAGATGGCGCCGTTGCATGATACATTGTTTGACAGCTACTCAGTATCCTAATATAATATCCTTTCAAATATTATAAACGCTAAATTTTGTATGTATTGACGTATGGATGTTTGTCGCTCTTTCACGCAAAAACTACTGAATGGGTTTTAATTAAACTTTAAGTAATATAGCTTATACATCAGAGTAACGCATAGGCTATTATTTATAAAGACACTAGCTTTCCGCCCGCGGCTCCGCTCGCGTGGACTACACAGTTGTATACTGATTTTAAAAATTCTTTCACCTATAGAAAGCCACTTTATCAGGGAGTAACATGGGCTATATTTTATTTTCAAACTAGCTTTCCACCCGCGGCTCCACTCGCGTGAACTACACAATTGTACCAGGACCGCCATGATTTTTTGCATAGATATAGTTTATAAGCAAGAAAGTGACCAGACTACTTTTTCCGGAAAAAGAGTTCCGGGTACAACTTTGTAGTCCACGCAAGCGGAGCCGCGGGCGGGAAGCTAGTTATCAATATAATAATGTAATTCATATTTTAAAAAAACTAGCGGTGATTTCAATTTTTTTTTCAATTGTCATATTGTTTATCGTACTTCAAATTTATGATAACTTATCAGTTTGCCAAATTAATATTCGTTATGTCACAGTCAATATCCGAAATTTGGTTAAACGCGAAATGACTGGTAAAACATATTTTTGTGAACTTTAGTAACTTGTCGTTCAAAAAATATTTTGAATTTATGTTCAAAGAATAGTTTTTCATTACGAAAAATCTCAGTGATGGTGGTTAAGAAACATTAACTGTGTATACAATTGTAATATAGTAACAGGGACTTTATGTCCTCATGAAAATGAGCCTCAGACTAAAGCTAATAACGAATTGGTATACGATACTAGTACCTACTCGTATTGTCAAACAGTAACAGTTATAGAGTAACAAATATAGACCACGGATGTCAGGGAATACTATCTCAGTATCACGCGAATTTTAGAATGTAATTAAATTATTCAGACTAAGTAATCCATGGATAAACACAAATAACAATTTTCTTATGCGCTTAATAATCCAAATCATCGAAAACTAAAGCACAGTCATATGATTACGTCTTCGTTCTTTTCGCTATCTGTCAAGCATTTATATAAGACTTACAGAGATAGAGACTAATGATGACTTAATGATCTGAGGAAAACGTGAAACGTCCAAGTACTTCACGTACATTTTTTTGTTTTCATTTTTGTGCGACGCGGTGTCTCGTTCTTTTAGATATCTAAGGTAAGATACTCAGACATTCTTTAAACAAAACCGTTTTTGGCTTTCGTACTCTCATTTCTAGTGATTATACATTCTTACCAATTTTGAATTTTCTCGGTAACATGTATATTATAAATCTTTCAGATTAAAGTATTTATCGATTATGATTTTCCAGGAATTGTTATGAGACATTCCTGAGTTAACTAACACTTTTAAGAATTCCGTAAAATGGAAAAGAATTTGCTAGAGTAATACGGATATCCTGGACGTAGATAAATATGTTCCGATATCCGCACATGACGATTTTAAAAATGTATCAAGGTATTTATCATAAAAAAATCTACAGATTTCGCGTTTCTCGCAATTATCGGAGGACATTGAAAATGAACATCAACCATAAAAACTTATATTACATTTTTGTCAAACAATTTTATTAATATCTATTTACGTCAGTGTCGGTCATACAATGTAATAGTGCGCGTTTAGTGACAATTAAGATATGTGTATGTGACCGTGCTTTTCTTTTTTTTCGGTATACATGCCTACCGATTCTGTTGATAATTTAATAGAATTCACTGACTGTTTGAGTGAAATAAGTGCTGTAATTGAAACTCAAAATGTAGATTCAGTATTTCTGCTCGGAGACTTCAACGCTCATCCTGGTGAGTTATTTTATACAGAATTGATAACATACTGTATGGAACAATCATGGACTTGTGTGGACTCGGACTTATTACCTTCAGACACGTACACATTCATAAGTGATGCGCATGGGTGCCGGCGCTGGCTCGACCATTGCGTGGTGACGACGGCCGCCCGTAGTACTATACTAGACATTGAAATGTTGTATGACACATATTGGTCAGACCACATGCCATTCATAGTTAGATGTGATCTGCAGTTGATAAGACGAAAAAGTATTGCCTTTTATGTAGAACGTAATAAAGTACTGCGGGGAGAGAGGGAGATAGAACAAATTGAAAAATACCATAAAATATGCCACTTAGCTCTAAGAGAGATTGATTTTCCTTATGAATTGTCTGACTGTTGTGACATGACATGTACTCGTTCCAACCATGCGATTGTTATTGTTAAATGTATAATACAGTTGTAAACATTTTATCTCAAGCCGCTGAACGTACTTGTACCTATAAAAACAAACGAAAAAAAATCATGTAACGGGTTGGAACAAGCACGTAAAGGAAGCCCACGGAAGGGCTAGGCTGGACTTTCAGTTGTGGACGCTTTATGGTAAACCTAATTTTGGATATTACTATAATGAAATGCGGGAACCAAAAGCAATATTTAAATAAAAATTAAAATGGTGTCAAAAGAATACAGATAAAATCCGAGTGGGTACAATTGCAGAACTACATTTGGACGAAAACTTTTCAAAATTCTGGAAAGCTACGAACAAAATGAATCCCAGGCCGGGTTTGCCCGTGAGCGTCGCGGGGGCACGTGAACCGGGTGACATCGCTGACCTGTTTATGAACCATTTTCAAGTGCACTCGCCGCTAGGCCCCGCGGCCCCTTCGCCGCCGCCCCTTAAGGGCGGATTGACATCGGCAGTGCAGCGCTCAGTCACTTTTAATTCCAGAGAAATTGCCTCAGTGATAAAAAACATGGTCGTAGGTAAGTCGCCCGGACACGACAGCCTCAGCGTAGAACATTTGAAACATGCAGGTGTGCACCTACCTAGAGTGCTAACTATGCTATTCAATTTATGCATTAACCACTAAGACATCCCTCATGCGATGATGAAAACCATTGTCACACCGATCATCAAAGATAAAAACGGTGATGCCTCAGACCCGTCCAACTACAGGCCTATTTCCCTAGCCACATCAATTGCCAAAGTACTTGACGGTTTGCTTGACCGGCAACTAAGTAAATATTTAAGTTTGCATGATGCACAGTTCGGATTTAAAGCCGGTTTTTCTACTGAGAGTGCAATTCTGTCGCTCAAGCATACGGTCAAGTACTATGTCGATAGAGAAACACCAGTGTACGCTTGTTTCTTAGATTTATCAAAAGCTTTTGACCTGGTTCACTATGATGTGCTGTGGTATAAGCTAAAGAATGAGTCTGGGGTACCTGATGATTTAATCGCGCTGTTTAAATATTGGTATCAACACCAAAGCAATCACGTAAGGTGGGCGGGATCTCTTTCGGCGCCTTACGGGCTTGAATGTGGTGTGAGGCAGGGTGGAATTACATCTCCAAAGTTATTTAACTTGTACAATAATCAGTTAATCGTGGAGCTCAGCAACACTAATATAGGTTGTCATGTTGATGGGGTTAGCATCAATAACATTAGTTATGCTGATGATATGGTGTTGCTGAGTCCAACGATTAACGCACTAAGAAGACTTTTGGCAATATGTGAAAGGTATGCTCCGATCCATGGGCTCAGATACAACACGAAGAAGAGTGAGTTGATGTTATTCAAGGTGCATACTAAAGGCCATTCCATTGTGCCTCCGGTCTTATTATGCGGTTCTCCTCTTAAGAAAGTCAGCAAAATGTATCTGGGCCACTGGGTCACCGATGATCTGAGTGATGATGTAGACATAGAGCGGGAGCGTAGAGCGTTGTCTGTCCGATGTAATATGCTCCTTTTACACTTGCAGTTTGTGGGTGAGTTATACCCAAAAGGCATACAGCGCTCTGCGTGTACAATACAATAATGCGTTCAGGGTGCTGATGCGGCTGCCGCGTTATTGTAGCGCGTCTGGAATGTTCGCGGAGGCGCGCGTAGACGGCTTTCATGCCATCATACGCAAACGTTGTGCCTCCATTCTGGCGCGGGTGCGTGGCGGCCGCAACACCATCCTGGACACTATCGCTGATAGATGGGACTAATTAATTTATTAATTATTAAATTATTAAATAATTAATTTATTGTTTAGTTTGTTAATATTTTATTTTATTGTACTGTTTAGTTTTAGTACTTGATATGTAAATACTGTGTAAATATGTAAAAATTACTATGGGGCTAGCATCTGAAAATAAATTATTATTATTATCATTATTAAATTTTTCGAAAAAGTTATGAACCAATTTTCGAGAATTTGGTACCATATACGACGCCCCACGAGCTCCTGCATCTTTTACCACTAGTGCCTTTCGTCTACCTTTATAACTTTCTGAAATATAGCCGAATCTCATTCTCTGGGGTAACTGATCTGATAATCACTCAACGAAATGGGCACCTGCCCAGCCCACGGTTTTCGACAGATTTCAAAATTTTTTTTTCCAACTGGTAGACAATCTATCTGCCTCGGGAGCTTTAATATATAAATAATCAATTTTTTTCCGAAAAATCGAGATATTTAGTTTTTTTCTTCACTATTTTCAATTTTACCAAAAAAGTTACCAACCGATTTTAGAGAATTTGGGATCATACGATGCTCCATAAGCCTCTGCATCTTTTGCTACCACTGCCTTTTGTCTACCGTCATAAATTTCGAAAATATAGCCGAATTACACTCGCCCACAAAAACGTTCTGATAAACCTTTTGAATGTTAAAAGAATCTGACTATTCAACTATATGACCATGAACGCAACCCAAAATGTAAGGAAAACGAAAAAAAACCTAATAATGTGAGAAACAACTATAGGGCTCGAAGTTTCCTTTCAGAAGTTATAATCACGTCATATGTTCCAATTTTAGACTGACCGATTAGCCCAGTGGTTAGAAACCCTATCTGCGGAGCCAAGGGTCGCGGGCTCGAATTCCACCCGGGACAAATATTTGTGTGCATGAAAATGTTTATTTCGTGTCAGGTCTAGGTGTAAAATATACGTACATATGTATATATTATAAAATAAAAAATATTTAAATATGTATATCCCTTGTCTAGCAACCCATAACACAAGCATAATATTTGCTTACTTTGGGCTAGATGGCGCTGTGTCGGATATCGGATTATTATTATTAATTTTTCATGATGATTGATAAATATTCATAATTTTTATTTTCAGAATACGTGATAATCACGTACTTCACAATCACCACCGCGAAAGCACAATATCTATCAAACGGGTGTCCGCAGAATTTTCACATACATCTATTGCTGCCGCACGAAAGCGACTGTGCTAAGTTCTACACGTGCAGCAATGGAAAGAAAATCGAAATATCTTGCGCCTCCGGGACATTATTCGACTTCAATTTACAAGTAAGTCATTTATGTTCACATTATGTGTGTGAAAGTATATGTATCCATATATATGAATGGGTGTACATATGTATGTATTGTATTTGTTACTAATGCAATCAATGATTCACATGTACTTTGGTTAAAAAAAAAGTTAACAGAGAATATAATATTTTGAATAAAATGAAAAAAAATGTTTTAAAATAAGAAAATAATTGAATTTAAATTAATTTATTTTTAAGTAAGACACTCCGCTGTCACTTTCGAACATCATAAAGCTAAATCTAAGGAGAAGAAGAACTCTGCAAGAAATTTAGAGTTGCTTGTTTTTTTTAGTGACGGCGCTACAAACCATTGTCTTAAAAACTTATTTAATCTAATAATCTATCTAAATAATTTATCTAATCTTAAAATTAGAGCTATTTAATCCCAAGCATTTTTTTCATTTATAAATTCTTTTAAATTATAATATGCTTCAGACATAAGTTGTCGTTTTACATAATTCTTGAATTTATTTAATGACAAATCTATGGTAATGCTTGGAAGTTTATAATAAAATCTTATATAATTCTTTGAATGAATTACTTATTATCTTAATTATATTAGGATTAAGAATGTTAACAAAATTTTGAATCGAGAATATGAGTTTAGCTTTGAAACTATGTTTTTCTTGAAAATATTTTATATTCTGTGTAAGAAAATTCAGGTTTCGGTTTGGACGAACCACATATATTTTTAGAACTTTAAGCATAAAATTTTCTTAAAAATTTCTATAAAAAATAGTGTTAACTAATATGCGAGTCAGTGTTAAAGCATTCATAAGCAAAAAGTGTTTATTCTTAATAACTGACTGGTTGGTCGATTGGTTGGACCGACTGAAAACCCAAAGGTTGCGAGTTCGATTTCTGCATTGGATAAATATTTGTGTGTCTGGGTGTAATATATCTACTTAAGTATGTATTATAATTCTTTTTAAATAATTAAGTAACTATACAAGTATCAGTTGTCTAGACATAGTAGGTGCAGGCCTCTGTCTAGTTACTAGGTGACAGAGTGAATTTTCCAGACATAAATAATATTATTATTCCAATTATATTCCAGACATGCAATCATCCTTGGGCTGTCGATTGTCAACAACAAACTACTACACAAATGCAAACTACAACAACAACTACAACTACAACAAAAAACGTAGTCATAATCACACCAGACCCAACAGATGATCCAGGCGGTATACAGCCACAGCCAACAGCAATGCCAGTGACAATCACGGAGACTGTACCCATCATAGAGGAAAAACCAACCACAGAACCAGCGCCCACCACAAAGTCAACGCCCATCACAGAGCCGGCGCCCACCACTGAGCCGGCGCCCACCACAGAACAGACGCCAACCACAGAGCCGGTGCCCACCACAGAGCCGGCGTCCACCTCAGAGCCGGCGCCCACCACAGAACCGGCGCTCACAGCGGAACCAGCGCCCACCACGGAACCTGCGCCTACCACCGAGTCAGCGCCCACCACTGAGCCGGCGCCCACAACAGAGCCTGCGCACACCACAGAGCCGGGGCTCACCATTGAACCGGAGCCCACAACTGAACCGGCGCCTACAACAAAACCGGCGCTCACCATTGAGCCGGCGCCCACAACTGAGCCGGCGCTCACCACTGAGCCGACGCCAACCACAGAGCCGCCACCCACCGCAGAGCCGGCACCCACAACGGAACCGGTGCCCACAACGGAGCCGACGCCCACAACAGAGCAGGCACCCACCGCAGAGCCGGCACCCACAACGGAACCGGTGCCCACAACGGAGCCGACGCCCACAACGGAGCCGGCGCCCACAACGGAGCCGACGCCCACCACAGGACCGGCGCCCACCACAGAGTCGGCACCCACCACAGAGCCGGCGCCCACCACAGAGCCGGCGCCCACCACAGAGCCAGCACCCACCGCAGAGCCGGCACCCACAACGGAACCGGTGCCCACAACGGAACCGGCGCCCACCACGGAGCCTGCGCCCACAACGGAGCCGGCGCCCACCACAGAGCCGGCGCCCACAACGGAGCCGGCACCCACAACTGAGCCGGCGCCCACCACTGAGCCGACGCCAACCACAGAGCCGGCACCCACCGCAGAGCCGGCACCCACAACGAAACCGGTGCCCACAACGGAGCCGATGCCCACAACAGAGCCGGCACCCACCGCAGAGCCGGCACCCACAACGGAACCGGTGCCCACAACGGAGCCGACGCCCACAACGGAGCCGGCGCCCACAACGGAGCCGACGCCCACCACAGGGCCGGCGCCCACCACAGAGCCGGCGCCCACCACAGAGCCAGCACCCACCGCAGAGCCGGCACCCACAACGGAACCGGCGCCCACAACGGAGCCGACGCCCACCACAGAGCCGGCACCCACAACGGAACCGGTGCCCACAACGGAACCGGCGCCCACCACGGAGCCTGCGCCCACAACGGAGCCGGCGCCCACCACAGAGCCGGCGCCCACAACGGAGCCGGCGCCCACAACGGAGCCGGCGCCCACAACGGAGCCGGCGCCCACCACAGAGCCGGCACCCACAACGGAACCGGTGCCCACAACGGAGCCGGCGCCCACCACAGAGTCAGCGCCCACCACAGAGCCAGCGCTCACAACGGAGTCAGCGCCCACAACGGCACCGGCGCCCACCACTGAGCCGGCGCCCACCACAGAGCCAGCACCTACAACGGAACCGGCGCCCACCACAGAGCCTGCGCCTACCACAGAGTTAGTTCCTACCACAGAACAAGTCACCACTACAGAACAAGTGACCACCACGGAGCAAATGACTACTGATATAGCACCAACAACTCTACCTACAACCACTCCAGCTTTGTGTCCTGGGAATTTCTTTGGAAACGTACCACATCCAGATTTGTGCAATTCGTTCTATATGTGTACTGGAGGAATTCCGATACAATTATATTGTAATGCTGGATTTGAATTCGACCCAGAGCTAAGTGTAAGTGTAACTTGTTGTACAATTTAACCAAACAATTTATTGATTAATTGTCCTGTATGCAACTTTTAAATGAAAACAATTTTCTATACAAAATATTACTGTTTGTCTGAATACATTTTTGGCTTATTTAAAACTGCAAATAGAAAAACAAAACTACTGAAGTGAAAAGTAGTTTTTTTTAGTATGTCAATCAAAGAATCAATAACAGAATATATACAATGAACACAATAATTTGTCTCGCTTCTAGAGATGCGTTCCAATTTCGGAAAACGGTTGCACAGCATCACAAACATCTCCTGAAACGACTACAGAAATAGTTACTACAAGTGCAGACATAACAACAACTGAGGAAAATACTGTAACAGAAGAAGTAGTACCGACGACCCTACCCACCACTACTCCAGCCTTGTGTCCTCCGAATTTCTTTGGAAATGTACCGCATCCAGAGTTGTGCAATTCGTTCTACATGTGTACGGGAGGAACACCGATACAACTATATTGCAATGCCGGATTTGAATTCGACCCGGAGCTGAGTGTAAGTATAGATAGTTCTACAATTTAATTTAAAAAAAAATTTGTTAAGAATTTAAACCTTTTTCGCCTTAACGTATAATAAATAAATAAAATTTGCTGTTTATTTACAGACAAGACCTCTTCGAAAGGCTTCCATTTAATTTAATCCTTTGTTATCTGAGTCTAAATCGAGTCACAAATGTTTTTTTTTTATTCCGTCTTACGAACATTCGATTTATCTTCCTTCATTTCCTTTGTTTCTCTTACGTAGCACTACATACTAATTTTGGTCGATTTGTTTTTGCTTTCTCTTAATAGAATATGTCTGTTTGTTGCCACTTTAGTACTGAGTTGGACTGTTTGTATAATTTAAAAATTTTGTCATATAGGTACATCTCAGTTTTGTATGATGATCTCAGAGATGTACCTACATGTCAGTTTTTGTAGTGTAAAATTTTAATGAAGAAACTTATCGACACACTAAAGTACATTCAATGTAATATTAACATAGTCACTGTTTCACTATATATTTATATGATTGTCTTATATTGAGATGTCAGGAATTGCATTCACGACATCAATTGAATCGCAAAACGTGTCCGACGCAGGCGGGGGTGCGGGGTGTAACCCCTCATGCATGCGAAGAAAAACACCGGCCGCAACCCGATTCGCGGCGGTATTTTAATCCTTTACCAGTAGTCTCACTCTGTTTTAACACTAATTACCGTCTCACTATTTTTGTTGTGACAAATTTTGTCCTATTCAGTTACGCCCATGCTTGGCAACCATAACGCAAATATGGTAGTGTGCACATGTATGTTTTCCGTTTTACATTCAAAAGCTTTCCTATGTTTTTCGAGTCTTCGTTTAATCACAAAAATCTTTTCCAAGTATTGGTAATCTGTCTTACAATTTATTTATTTATTTGGAGAAAGAACAGTTACAGTTAATGTTACATATACATGGATATAAATTAAAAGCATTAAAAATGGTTAATTGACTATTCCTTTAGATAAGTTACCAGTTTTGGCTATCAAGTGTTCTAGGTAGATGTACTCATACATGCTCATCTTATACTACTATGAAAATGAAAGAGGGAAACATAAACCTTTTGAAAAAAAGTAACCTTTTTTCTTACAAAAAAAAAACCAATATACTAAAAGAAATTATATTGTTTTCTCGATTTCAGAGATGCGTTCCGATTTCCGAAGACGGTTGTACGGCATCACAGATATCTCCAGAAACGACTACAATAGTAGTAACCACCAGTGAAAAAATAACAACACCAGAACAAACCACTGAAACCGAAGGTGTATTCACAACAGAACAAAATCCAACTACGGGGCCAGTGCCTACAACGGAGTCAGCTCCTACCACAGAACTGATTTCCACCACAGAGAATGTGAGCCCCACGGAAGAAGTGAAAACCACAGAACAATTGACCACTACAGAACACGTGACCACAACAGAACAGGTGCCCACCACAGAACAAATAACTACTGAAATAACACCAACGACTCTACCTACTACCACTCCAACCTTATGTCCTCCGAATTTCTTTGGAAACGTGCCGCATCCAGAGTTGTGTAATTCGTTCTTCATGTGTACGGGAGGGATGCCGATACAACTTTATTGCAATGCTGGATTTGAATTTGACCCAGAGCTAAGCGTAAGTAATTTTGGTGTTGTAAAAATAAATATAACTCTTTACATTCATAATAGTACTAGGATTTGTTAAGCAGAACTTAATACCGTTTGATCTATTACGAAAGACCATAAAAAGGCATACTGGAAAACATTAAGGGTGGTTCTGTGCTGTTTTTTGGCTATCTGTTGTCTTTTGGATCCACAGACAGCACGGATTCACCCTTTCTGCACCGCCACGGAATACTAACTCCGTAAAGACATTTAAATAGTCAGCGGTGCGATTCAGCTCGCTTAAGAACCTTTAGCTACAAGGCGGTTCCCTTTCCATCGCACAATTCTATCCCTTTCTGCGGGCACGTTATTGTCATATTCTTGTGATGAAAAATTAATTTCGATATTTATTTACCAGTCATGATCCTATCACTATTATTCTCTTTTTATATCTAGTCTTAGATCATAAAACTATTTCGTATAGTCAGCATAATAATAATATAGACCTTTTTAACATGTTCTTTGTTTGTCTGTCTGTGCACGCATCACGCAAAAATCACTGAACCGATTTCAATTTAATTTGGTGTGAAAACATTTTTAGAACTTGGGTCAATATACAGGATACTTCCTACGACGAATATGTGTTTGAAATATATGTTACTTTTGGTGGCCGATCTATGTTTATTTGCATTTGTTTGCATCCCAGCCCAACATCTCAATTTGAGACAAAATATAAAATTAATTTTGTATTAATTTCTTGTTTTCGGCTTGAAGTGAACATCAAAGACTATATACAGCCACAACTGCGAGTGAAAGGCGGTGAGTGGTTGTGGAGAAATCGGAAAATTCACAAAAAAATCCACTTCATCTTCATCGCGGCAAAAAGTTTATTATGTTCGTTTTCAGAAATACTACTCTTCACAACTATTATTTGAACGATTGAATTTGATAAACAGTTAGCTTTAATTAATTCTCTTCAAAAATAAAACTTTTTAACTGCTAAAACGAAACTTTATATTTTACTTTCATATTTATAAAAAATATTGTATTATTCCTCTTTCAGAGATGCGCCCCAATTTCAGAAGATGGTTGTACGGCATCACAGACATCTCCTGAAACGACTACAGTAGTAGTAACCACGAGTGAAGATATAACAACAGAACTAATGACCACATCAGAAAACACGAAAACCACGGAACAAGTAACCACGACAGAACAAGTGACTACTGAGAAAGCACCAACGTCTCTCCCTACCACTACTCCAGCTTTGTGTCCTCCGAATTTCTTTGGAAACGTACCGCATCCAGAGTTGTGTAATTCGTTCTTCATGTGTACGGGAGGGACACCGATACAACTATATTGCAATGCCGGATTTGAATTCGACCCAGAGCTAAGCGTAAGTAAAATAACAAAAATTATGGGATACGTTGTCTTGTGCAATACGTGCAACCGACCTGTGCAGCTCTGTAGTTGGTCACAAAAACTTTGCACTCATATAATTTCATAGAAGCGTTGTGGCAGGAAGTATAGCGCTTAGGTTAGTTGCCCGTGCTGTAAAATGGATAATTAACTGTGCCTTTAGACTAATTCTTTCATTCCGAGGTTTTCTCGCAACAAACTTTTTTATACCATACCATTAGCCAATTAAGAATATCCACTGCAGGGGCTTAAGCCTCCCCTCGGGATAAGGAGGCTTAGAGCTTAATCCACCACGCTGCTCCTGTGCTGGATGGTGGATTTTAACCGGGACCGACGGCTTAACGTGCTCTTCAAGGCACAGTCAGTGATAGTTATGTACATAAGTTAGAAAAAACTCATTGGTTCATGCTCTGGAATTCGAATCACGGCCTTCTAAACAAAAAGCAGGCTCGCTACTACTCAGCTATCACGACATTACTAACTTAAACTTTTCTACAAAACTCCTGAATTATCTTTTGTACTGTTACATTTTAAAGGTGTTTATTATAATTTTCAGAGATGTGTAATAATATCTGATAATGGCTGTACAGCGTCAAATACGTATATTGATTCAACTACAGAAGTATTAACTACGAAAATCGTGACCACCACAGAAGAATCGACAACTGCAGAAATAATAAATACAAGCACAATTACCGCTGAAGGCTCTAATATTCTGCAAACGACTGCTCCTCATTCAGCCGTAGAAGAAACTACAGTAGACGAAACTAATCTAGAAGTAACTACTGAAAGAGAGACAACAGATCTAGATGTAATAACAGAAAAAGTGTTATGCCCTCCCGGTAGTTTCGATAATGTGGCGCATCCTTATTTATGCGATTCATTTTACATGTGCGTAGGAGGAATACCTATACAACTGAATTGTGCTAGGGGATTTGAATTCGATCCAGAAGCAGATGTAAGTATGAAGTGATAGCTAACATTTACAATAGTTTTAAAGTATATCCATTATTTTAACCCACACCCTTTGATACGCCGCCAAAGCACTCAGACAAAAAATCCACAAAGAAAACCGCCGCACGTGCCGGCCGTAACAATGAAACCAACGGCTTGCACGTGCGACGTACAGTTTCAGCAAAAATTTATCAGTTTATATCGACGATTCACGGATTTAGTAAATGACAAAATAGAACGTTTTATTATAAACACAGGTGGTTATTCAAAGGATACACGTCGAGTGATGAAGAATGTCATAAGTTTTTGTTTCCTCTAAATAAATATATTCTAATTTGTGTATCTCTTTCCTGCTTTGTCTTTTGGTGTACCGAGGTCTAATATAACGGATAGACTATATTTTACTATCAAACAACAAGGTCACGTGAAAATGAGATTTTAGAGCTGCAAAAACTTCAGATCACATCATGAAGAATGAGATTTTTGTAGTGAGGATGTCGCAGATTGAAGCGTGAATACGACTTGATGTAAGCCTTTACATCAAGTCGTATTCACGTAATTATGATGTGAGGCAGATGACGTCAAAATTAAGCTACCGGTACATTAATTAACAGTCAGCGACTTTCCAATCGACCCAGCTAATCATGGGTCTGATTGACCATCTATATGTCATAATGTCATAGGCTAGGCTGATTTATAAGCCACTGTCTGTGATTTAATGTGCCCATAGCAAAGAACTACCTATAATGTGTCAGAATCGGATATGCTAAATCACTTGGTATTGTTTTATATTTATTTCATTAAAATACAAGCTAATAATAATAAGTATATTTATGTAAGTATACCAGGTGCTTTGCTGGACGTAGTCCAAACTTATAGAGCGTTTGAAGCTTACCGAACTAAACAAAAAGTTTCGTTTACAGATGGTGTAAACTAACGATTACGTACCGAGAAATACGTGTTTAATGTTGAACGATATTCAGCCGAACATCCCGTTTGTAATATTTAACTTGTTCGGCTGAACGTAGTCCGAACTTATAAAGTGTGTTAAGCTTATCGAACTAAAGTAAAAGTTTAAAAAATTGAAAAAAATACGTAATTTTTAAACATGTTTTTGTCTAATCTTTAGTTTACGTCACCTGCTCTATTGAAAATTTTTTTAGTTCGGTAAGCTCTAAACGCTGTATGAGTTTGGAAATTTACACGTAACCAAAATATAAAAATCGGTGTAAACATTTTTGTCTGTCCATTTATTTCCACGTCCAAGCTAACCAGTGAAACGGCGCAAAATAAATTGACTTAACTTTTATGGACAAGTAGGGAATATTAAGGGCTACAGGAATATAATACTCGTATTTATGAATTCTGGATTTCGGATTTCCCACACAGCGCCATCTAGTTTCAAACTAAGCAAAGCTTTGTAATATTATCATATATTATTTTTTTTTACTCTAAGACACGGTACAAGTTTATGCACACAAATATTTTTCCCGGGCGGGAATCGAACCCGCGACCCTTGGCTCCGCAGTTAACGTCTCTAACCACTCGGTCAACCGGTCATCTGAATCTAAAATTTGTCTAAGATTATAATTTAAAAAAATGTGTAACGTCTTCATCGATTTTCAGAGATGCGTCTTGCGGTCTCCTGATGCATGTTTTGCTTCACAAGGACAATTCCAATAAAAAATGGAAACAACACTATCGTATGAAATGGCCATCGACAAATCGAAATATATCAATAAGAAAAACTATCTAGTATTAGTAAGTTATTATCGACATCGATACTTCATAGATTGCTCCACTGATAGCACAAATGTGCCCCAAGGGAACATAATGATTGTTAAGTATCGAATAACTAATAAAATAATAAATATTTAAATAAAAGTTAAACAGTTATCGAAATGGCTTTTTTTTTCAAAGTCCCTGTTACCGCCACCATAGCACCTGCTTGAAGCGCACGGCCCAAGGCGCTGATCCAGCCCTCAAGAAAGTTTGTGGTCACAACTATCCGAAAATTGACCAAGTGCGAGCCGGAGTATGAACTCGTTCATGATAAATATAGTGTACATAGGTATACACTATATCTATAAAGGAGATGTTTACAAAATATATACCGCCCTAACCAAGATTTTGTCCAGTGTGTAGTTCAAATCAAATCAAATCAAAATATCTTTATTTCCTAGTTATGTAACATAATCTTGAAATACGTCATAAGAGTGAATTTTATTACTTTGTGGAAGAACGTGACCACAAAGGCGCATTCAAAAATGCTGGTTCCTCTCAGAAGAATGCGCAAGAAACTGAGGGACGCTCTTTTTAACAAAATTATTAAAAAAATTTTTAACAATAAGTGCTTAAAGAATAATATTATTGAAACAAACTGATAGGTGAGCGGCTTACACCCATGGATTTTTATCATCTAAGTATTCTGATACTTTATAATAAGCTTTTGCATAAAGCTTTCGTTTTAGTGTAGTTTTAAACTTATTAAGGGGTAGATCTTGAATGTTAGCTGGGATCTTATTGTAAAAGCGTATACATTGCCCTTTAAAAGATTTCGTGATTTTATTGAGGCGGCTGACATGATTAGCGTAATGAATGACTCACATGATGACGTAGTGAATGATGTATACAAGCACAATATATTGATGATTGATATACAAATAATATTATATATAAAATTATATAAAGAGTTGTCCTTACAACGATTCCTCACAACACACACTGACAAGTTGTCTTAACACATAACACCAAATACAGCAGTGTACACAAACGGGACTGTCCACATATGGGATACCCAACCGTACCAACCAAACCAAACCTACAACCCAATTTGTGTGTTCCACGTGGACAAAGCCGTGGGGCGAGCACTAGTAACTTAATAAACTTTTAAAATGTTTGTTTGTTCGCTCACGAAACTTACAAAAGTAAATGTGTGCTTGTTTGCATATCACAATGTCACATTTAGACTGTTAACTACTTAAAAGATTTTAATGAAATTTTTACTTCAAAGGTTATCCAATTAAGTTAAACGCTAGTATGTATATACATTTCACATTGAATAATTTTATTTAAGTGTTTACATATGTTATAAATTCAAGCGTATGTTTCTTTTCTCGAAAATATTGATAATTTAATCAGTATCCAGGTTCACATCTGTGAGTATATTTAGGAGGTAGCCCGGAAAATCTTTCCTGTGCCATTGAGACACATATCCAAGATTTTACTTCGCGAACAGTAGAAAACTATTTGTCTTCGATAGCTATGTTGACCGGGAGAGTTTCCAATATTTGCAAGAAATTTTTTTTTAATATTAGGGTACAAATTTTGATCGCATGCTTCAACGAGATGAGCTACCGACTCTGGTATGGCGAAATTGTTTTCACAGTCATTTTCATTTGGTCATCTGGAGTCGGTATTCATTTATAACGTTGATTCATTATATCATTAATGAATAGTTAACACCTAGAACACTTTTTTTTACTGTTCCGATAACCTCAACTGAATCTATTTTCTGTTCTATTAACGTCTGTCAATAAACATAAATAATTATGTGTAGGTATAAAGTATTTCATTTCAACTCGATCGACCACTTAAATTTATATTTTATGGCTCAAATAAGTTACTTTTAGAAAAACTAAAACACATTGGAATAACTAAAATTGCATATAAAATGTTTGAATCATACCTTTTAAATAGATACCAAATCGTTAGAATAGAGAAATATGAAAGTCAACCTACTAGTATTGAATGTGGAGTACCACAAGGGTCGGTTTTGGGGCCTTTGCTATTTTTAATCTATATTAATAGTATAAGTAATATTAAAATTAAAGGTCATATATCGCTCTATGCAGATGATACATGCCTCTTTTACTTTGGACATACAATTAGTAGCATAATAGACGAAGCACAAGAAGATCTAAACATACTCAGTAAGTGGCTTGAACAGAATCTTCTTACTATTAATGCTTCAAAATCATCTTATATTATCTTCTCTGCTAAAAATAAAGTCATTTCTCAACACCCCCCACTTACTATAAATAGAGAAATTATACAAAATTCAAAAAGTGAAAAATACCTGGGTCTGATTTTGGATGACAGGCTATCATGGAAGCCACATATTGAATATGTGCAATCAAAAATTATTCCATTAACTGGAGCATTACGGAATACAGTTAAATGTGTTCCACTCAAAATTAGACACACAATCTATAACACCCTAGTGAAGCCACATTTAGAATATTTGATACAAATATGGGGCTGTGCTGCTAAATCTAATATATCTTCCTTACAAAGAACCCAAAACAAAATTGTAAAAAATTTGTACCAATTTAACTATCTAACACCAACACTTAAATTATATGATAAAACCAAACAATTCAATTTAGGCCAACTGTATATCTATCACACCTGCGTATTAGTTAGAAAGATCCTGAATAAAAATGTTCACACTGAAATTAAATTCACAAAAAAGAAACATAAGTACACAACAAGAAGCAAAAATAATTTGGAACAAATCACACCTAGGACATTATTTGGCAAAAAAAATATAAGATTTGAGGGTGTACAGCTGTACAATGACTTACCTGATGATGTAAAGGACTCAAAGACTTTCAATGTATTTAAAAATAAGTTAAAAGCCTACATTTTGGGCAAATAGTGTTAATGGTGTGTTGTTGATGTCACTCTTTAACAGTTAGAGTTATATAATTAAATGACTACTTGTATTTCTCTTTAAGTGAATTGTAAAATGAATTCTTTGAGAAATAAATTTCTTTAAACCTAAATATTATGCCTACTTCTTCAATTTACGATAGTGGACCCCATACATTTTTTAAATTTCTTTGTGACGCCTTTTACGAGATATAAATTTTTCGAAATGGTAGATTTTCCTTAAAATAGGTTAAAGATTAACTGTTTTAAAGTTCGATTTATCCTTCGACTTTTTTTCAATAAAATCTCATAATTATTAGTATGTTATTAACATAGTCTCATCGGGGGTAAACAAAAAAAAATAATAATAATAAAGAAGGTCGTGCTTACAGAATAAAAAAAAGACAGTAAAATTCGGTCCAATTAAAAAATGCTAATCTAAATGTTCAGTCGAGATAACATATGTACCTACCTATCAATTTAATTTTATAGTGGGCTATTACAATAGATGCATAGGTAGTCACGAGTGTAGGTGTAGGATTTAATAGACAGGTACTTAGTTATCCATTTATTGGTAAACACCACATAAACTTCCCCAAAAAAACAAACTAATAAACCACTATCTGCTTTCAATTTTTAACTTTATCATACATAAGCAATTATTATTACATATAGTTTACACGTATGCAGCTTCGCCACGCCTGGCGCCAGCATCTATGATATAATTTACAGTTTATTAACTTCCGGAAGCATGATTTGTTTTAATTTAATTTTTTTGTTTTTAATATTCAATTGTTTGTAATTTACCCATGAACTCTACTAATTTTAACATCATTATACTACATAAAAAATGTACAAAATGTGCGAGGCGTTTTTATCTGAAAAGCCTTTGATTCATTTTGTTACAACTTTAATTTTAAATATTGAAATAAATTTATTAAACTCGATTTTTTTTGTACTTTGTCGAATTTGTAATAAAAAATATCTATTAAATCAAATTTCCAAAAATAATAGTCGAAGTAGAGATAATTTCGTTTGAAGGCGACGATTTATTGTAAGAAAATTAAATAAACTTTCTTTACACAAAAATTGTTTTCTTTTCTCCTATAATCTATATAAATTTTTTTTTATTGTTGTCTGTTTGTCTAACTTTTGGTTAATCATTTACCTATAAACAGAAGGGGAGAGCTACTAGGCTAACTCGTATCATATAGAATAATGGTGTAGCACACGTGCTAAATAAAATCATAAAATTGTCATATATAGTAAAATTTGGTTTCCTTTTCAATGGCCGAACAAAAACTAAATTAAAAAAAAACCTGACGTTATCATCTTCAGCCAAAAACCGCTCTTGGCTAGAGTCCTAAGAAAGAGTCTATTCACACTGAGAAAAATACTACGGTGAATCTAGATTTTATTATAATGGTTTGACTATCAGTAGAGCAATTGATGATCGAGATCATCATAAATACGAGGAAACCGATAAAAAAAAAATAAGTGTCCTTATAATTACGTTACAGAAACCATAATTTCCACTGACACATATTCTTATCCTTTTCATATTCCTCGCTTTTTATTATGGGGGTCATCCATTGCACGACGTTTTTCACAGGGCAGCGGCGACCTGAAGACAAAATTCAGTAGAATCGAATAGATACCCAGTGATTCTAAACTATTGATAAAGTTGTATTTTCAAGTCAGGCAGATTGCAATAGATTTGTAGCGAAGTACGCTCTGATAGACAGCACACACGCAATATCTCGCCAGCTACGTTCTAAGGCATAGGAGCTCTCGTCACCACCATGTTTAGTTCTGCTTGACTTGAAGCATACGCCACCACACCGATCGACCAGCTTATGCCTACCAACCGGCGCACGAAAGTGACCCTGCCGTCGGCAGACTCTTCAGCCAGCGAGCCCGTTGACTTTAAGGAAATTAACATAATGACATGGCCATTTCAATATATGTTTTAAAACACGTACATCACGTAAAATAATATTATATTGTTTTAAAAAAACATGTGTTCTGTATAATGTTAACAAAATCACAAAATCTTTTAAATGTATACGCTTTTACATTAAGATCCCAAATGACATTCAAGATTTACCGCTTAGCAAGTTTAAAACTACAACAAAACGAAAGCTTTATGCAAAAGCTTATATTATAAAGTATCAGACTGCTTAGATGATAAAAATCCATGGGTGTAAGCTGTTCGCTAGTGTCCGACCGAAACCCAATATTTTCTTTCGGCCTAAACCAAAAACGAAACTTTACTTTTTAATTCCTTTCGGCCGAAACCGAAACTGAAACTTTTGAATTTCATTTTATTTTGGCCAAAACCGAAAGCCATAATATCGCAGCCGTATGAATGAAGCACTATGCCCTAGCAAAAATTTTTATGTAATAAATAAATAAATAATTTAACCCTACGTTCAATTAATAATCAAAAAGTATGACAAAAAGCACGGCAATGCGGACGTCGTCACCGACCTGCTCGTGCAGCGAGCTTGTTGCGACATGTCAAAATTTATTTCGGTTTGATTTGAAAATTTCAATATTACAACATTTTCAACAAAAGTTTAAAAAACGGCCGAAAATTTTGAAAGCGGAAAACGAAACCAAATATTCGGTCGGACACTAGCTTCTAGTCAATTCGTATTTTCATGATAATTTTCAACCAAGAACCGAGGTTAATTCCAATTTAATTTTTAATCCATGGGATACAAAACTAATCTAGAAAAGAACAAAGCTTTGATGAAATCGTGAAATACAATTCTAGAACTATAGTAAAAGACGTAGTACAAATGCAGGATCACGGACGAGAAAACATAATTTTATAGGAATGTCATAACCCAGGAAAGTTAGGGTTAGAATAAATTCAGAACAACTTTCTTTTTTAATATTTTGTAAGGTTTATGGAGATAAGCAAATCATGAATGAGCGTAGTGTAAAAATGCAAAAAATACGATTTTATCAAGAAAATATTGAAATCCGCCTAAAGTCGTTGAAAATGTTTAATATACAAAATTAATAAAATTTAAAAATAAAAATATAGTAAGAAATTACTATGGGGCTAGTACCCGACAATAAATAAATGATTGTATTATAATTATTAAGAAAAAATCCACAGATCTTGCAGTCCCCGCAACCATCGGTTTCATTGAAAATGAACCTACCCAAACCCGATTTTCACAGATTATTTTATTTTATTGCCACGAAAACGTGGCACTATTCTTTTCAACTCTTTAAACTCAGAAATAAATCAACGAAAAAATTCTCTGCTACCCGTGCGAAGCCGGGGCGGGTCGCCAGTTCAACATATTTGTAACATTTAGGTTTTAAACTGCAGCCTCTGATATCCTTAAACGTTCTGAACTCTATAATTAAGCATTCGAACGAATACAGGCCGAAAGGCGATGACCGTAATGTTAACAAGTCCCCAACGTCCATAAAATCTCACATGTGATGTCAAATTTCTTGTTCGATTTCCAACCGATTCCCAAAATTTTGGTCTCAAACTGTAGCTACTGACGCTTTCTAACCTTTGGTAAAACAATTCGAAGCGATCCGACGAATACCCTCTGAAATATAGTAACTTATATCCACAAACACAAGCGATCGACCAAAAAATCTCATCTTTCGGAAATAATTTCTCTTACAATTATTAACCGATTTCCAAAAATTTGGTCTCAAATCGTAGCTACGTTCATGGCCGAGATACTATTTTTTATTTTATTTTCGATATCGGTCCCCGTTCTCGAAATATTTTGGATTTAGTAAAAAAAAAAACCGAAAAAATCCCGATTTTTTTACATTTTCCAATTTTTTTCAAAAACTACTTAACCGATTTCTTAAATTTTGATGTCATACAATGCACAACTAAATTCTTAATCTTTTAAAATCTTAAAATCTTGGCTAGACCCCATACCCTCGGAGTTATGGCTAAAAATGCGTCTCCCGTGAAATGGACATGATAGTCATTTTCAATGACAAAACCGAATTCCCTTGTTTTAATTTCATTCAAACAGTTAAATATAGGTACATAACTGTTTACTCAATGTCAATTAATACTAATAATTTGTGTGTTTTTGATCGAAATAATTATAAATTTAAAGATATATATGGCAAAAGTATTACATAACAATAATTGATGCTAAATCACTTCAGCCAAAAAATAATAATATCTCGGACATGCCACACAGCGCCATCTAGTCCCAAACTAAGCAAAGCTTGTATCACGAGTACCAGACAACTGATATGCATACTTAAATATTCTTTATAATATATACATATATAGGTATTTTACACCCAGACACGAAACAAATAGACATGTTCATGCACACAAATATTTGTTTTGGGCGGGAATTGAACCCGCGACCTTTGGCTCCGCAGTTAGATAACTAAAGTAACTAAAATAAAAATGAAAAGTAACTAAATGACTCCTAAATAATTATGTACGCATTTTAAACATTCGATTAATTATCTTCATTTTTATAACGTATATGAAGGCAAGGTAAAAGTTTACGTAAACAGAATTTGGTGAGATATTATTTTTTAAATTTTAGTTAGATTGAATCTAATAAAAATTGAGTGTCTTTGAAAATATAATCCGACACCGTTTTTCATTAATTTATTTTATATTTCATTAGCTACCGAACTTACATACAAAACATTTAAAAATAATGATTGTGGTTTAAGACGAACCTGCACCTGTAAATAATATATTTTAAAAAGGAATGTATTTAAATGATTGTTTTAAAAAAATGTAAACTGGCCTCTTTTTTAATGATAGATCCTCTTTCTCCGAGTTATAAAATAAATCAAATCAATTAATCTGTTTAGAACTACGCAAAAAGTATTTGAAATTTAGAAATTATGTCTGATAGTTGAAATGAGCATTAAATATCTTAAATTTTAATATTTTTTATACAATTCGGTTCATTTAAATAACATTTTTGTTTATTTAAATTGTGATTGACCAGTTTTTGTTGTTTCATATATTAAGCCATTTTTAGTTTCAATAAATTATGTTTGGGTACTTATTATTATTATAGCCAAGTTAGGGAAAGGAACCAATTTAAGAAACTTAACATATTCGAAAACCTAGTATTTATTTTTACAAAAAAAAATTATTTAATTGTATTAACTTCGATTATTCGATCCGAGATCGAAAAATCGATTTGTATTTTTCTAATAAATTTGAAACAATAGTCGGTGTTCCCATATATTTGGTTTTTATTGAATTTTTGTATTAAAACACATAAAAACACCAATACTAAAATATTAGGATCAAACATTATTTTTGTATCCATCAGGCCTTTTTATACCTCACTACAGGGGCTTAAGCCTCCCCTCAAGCCCCTCCGAGCCCGTTCAAGATGAGGGGGCTTGGATCTTAAATCCACCACGCTGCTCCAATGCGGGTCGGCGGGTTGTAACGACCGCCATCTATTGACAGCAACCGGGACCGACTGCTTAACGTGCTCTCCGAGGCACGGGGTCAGCGATAGGTAATGTAAATTAGAAGAACTCATTGGTACACGCCCGGATTCGAACAACAGCCACATAGCCTTAGAGATTTGAAACAGGTTCGCTGCACTTGGGTTATCACAACAATTATTTTTGCATATCATATAAGTATTAGTTGTGTATGCTTGAACATAATTGTAATGTTACCTCGAATGCACTTCATTTATAATTCAGTAGATCAATTTGTCGACGGCTTAGCCTAGTGGTAGCGACCATGCCTACATAGCTGGAAGTCCCGGGTTCGAATCCCAGGTCAGGTCAGTATTTACATAATGAATATTGATACTGGTGCCGGGTCTTGGTTGTTATATGTATGTGGTGTCTCCGTTTAGTACCCACAACACAAGATAATGCTTAGTTTGGGGCCTAGACGTTGTTGTGATTGTATACCTTGAAAAAAAATATAATAGACGCAATAATTAATATAAAGATTAAACATCAAAGAATACATCATTTATTTAAAAAAAGTACTCTTTTACAATAGATCAATTATATTTTAGAGAATCAAATAATATTTACCCTATTAAAATACAAGCAAACGTAAGCGCTTTAGAAAACACAAATAATTTTGTAAAACAACATCCTTGATGCGTGAAAACATTCGAAATTGTTAAAAACTAGAGTAGCACGACAAGTTTTATTTTAGAAAAGCCCTTTTCGTTTTATATTTACAATGCATATACGACCTTTTCGTTTCTAAGATACGGAATAAAAAGTGGTATACTATTTTTCGTCGGATCTACATCCTATTCACATCAAAAAGACGTATCTTTCAAACGTATCCTACGTAAGATACAACCTTTTCGAATTGACACTTAGTTTCGCAAAAGTAGTATACTATTTCTAGATGTTAATCTTGAAAAAGTCTTAGGCTCTATCGTTTTTGTTCCAACTTAAGTCGTTCTCGAATTGAATACGTTATTGTAACGTTTTAAAAACGCTTATCACGTATCGGAATATAGGTGAGTATTTCGTAGCATAAAAAAATACCAGTAATTTAAAATTTTACTGAATATTGTACACGCACACAAATACAGGTCGACAATCGTACTGTTTATGATTATGTAGCTTGAAAACACCTGAAATCGCATGTAGGTGATTTCTATGAAAGTGTATACGATAATTTTTCTATTTCGTATAGTCGTGTTACTTATTCTTTTGTATTTGCTACACTTTTAGCGCGAACGCGGTTGGAATATGTTTTAATAATGAATTCGTAACTTATTTTGTTTACGTATAATAAAGCAGATGTTTCATTTTGTTAGTTTTCTGTAATCAAACTGTTGAGGGCTATGATAATGTCTGGATAGAGAGTCGGTGACAAAAAATCAACAGTTTTCGCGTTTCTCTCAACTATCGAAGAACATTGAAAAAGAACTCAAAAACAAAAACTTTAAACATATTTTTGTCAAATAATTTTATTCCGAAAAAAGTTATGGACTGATTTTAAAAAATTTGATACCATACGATGCCCCGATAACTTTCTCTCTCTCCGGGGTAACTGATCTGATAATCGTTCAAAGAATAGGGCACTCGCCCAGCCCACAGATTTCGACCGACTCCAAAATTTCTTATTCCAAACAGTAGGTAATCTATCTACCTCGTTTTTTTGTTTAATTGTTTTTTAATTTTTTTCGATATTGATTTTCATTTCAACTTTTTGTCCCAAAAATCGGGAAATCTCATATATTTTTTTTCACCATTTTCGATTTTCCGAGAAAATTTACAGACCCATTTTAGAAAATTTAGTACCATATGATGCCCCAGAAGCCCCTGTATATTTTGACACTACTACCTTTTGTCTACCATCTTCAATTTCGGAAAATTTACCGAATTACACCCTCTCACGAAAACGTTAAGACAAACATTTTCAATGTTAAGTGTAGATAAAAATACCACCTAACTGTTAGGTTATAATTCACGCAAACAGAGACGGTATGTACCTAAATGATTAGTATTGAGTAGCGGCAGTATGTGGTCGGTTGAGTCATACACGCAAGTAGTAAAAGTTGGTATTTTATTTTTGGTTGGCATTGTATTGCAAAGGTCCATCCAGACTTTATATAATCGAAGTGATATAATATTAAAATACATCCTAAACGATGTAGAAATAAATGCTTCATCATTGCAGCCCAAAAAATGGGCCACGAAAAGTCGACGAGTCAATTGACTTGTATTCGCTATGCAGTTAGTGTGGCTAGGGTCAACAAACAAACCAGTTAAGAGGACTTAATTCAAGAATCACTTTTTATCTCTTACCATTCTTCCCTTCCTCATTTTCGTTCTCGTCCCCCAAATATTTTAGCTGTTCTGTTTCTGACCTTAGTCTCGTCTTGTTTTCGTTTCCATTCTCATTAAGAATCACTTTTTTATCTCAGTGTTATCTCATTCCCGTTTTTCCTTTCCCGTTTTCGTTCCCGTCACACAATATTTTATTGTTTCCGTTCCTGGCCCTGGTCTCGTAGTATTTTCATTTCCATTTTCATCAGGCAGAGTGGGTGGGGATGGGGGTATAAGAGCTTATACGAAACCAATTCAATAGCGTCCCCGTATATCATATAAGATACATATTTAAAAAGATCCTGTTGAAATCAACAACAAACAATTGCGCCGGCGAAACTGGAAACAGAAGCTATATATGAACATTCCGGAAGAAATTTTCAAAATTTCCGGGAAAACCGTATCAAAATCCGTTGCATGGTTTAGAACTGGTTAACCAAAACCATCCAAAGATCAACAATAACACGTAAATAAATAAATTATTAATAATTGTTTAATAATTTATTTATTTATGTGATGTTTATTTCTTTTGTAATTTTTTATTTAATAATATTAAATAAATTTTTTGTAACGGATCAATTATAAATAACGGATTAAATTATTATTAATTAATCACACACACTAAATTTAGAAAAAAAAAAATTCCAGCCCCTTAGGAGGAGTTCATTGACACACACGAACAGAAATATACTTATTATATATAAATTATATTGTCATCGACATTAATCAAACTTCATGCAGGCTCGAAGTTTTGCGTGCGTATTTGGTCTATCTTTAAGTTTACGCTTTAAAATTTGTTTACATTTAATATAGCATGTTTTTCTGGGGCGCCTCTTACCGACCCTTTCGTCATAGACATCCGCTCTATAGATATCTTTCGTCAATTTTTTTATTTAAGTACTTTCTATCATCCTCATCGTATGGCCAAATAACCAGAATATACGATGACCGCTGACGACCGCTTAGCCTAGTGGGTAGCGGCCCTGCCTACGAAGCTGGAGGTCCCGGGTTCGAATCCCAGGTCGGGTCAGTATTAATATGATGAATATTGATACTGGTACCGTGTCTTGGTTGTTATATGTGTGTGGTGTCTTTGCAAAAATATTTATATATGTATATATTATAAAGAATATTTAACTATGTATATCAGTTGTCTAGTAACCCATAACACAAGCATAATACTTGCTTACTTTGGGATTAGATGACGCTGTGTGGGAAGTCCCGTGTATTATTATACTAATCACTCAAGTTTTTTTGCTTTTTCCGAACCACATTTGATCGTATTCAATTTATTTTATGCTACCTCCAGTACACAGCGAAAAATTGATAGCTCCATGTTCTATAGGTTTTAAGAGATTATTGCCTATGTTATTTTGTTTTGATAGATATTTTGCGTTAGTTTTATCTAATAAAGTAACCCACACGGAATTAATGTTTATAAGATAAATCCTTTCACATCATACGTTATCATAACAAATATGTTTGGCTCTTAAACAAAATTATCTAACAAACAATACGTCTTTTCGGTTATTCCGATATACTTTTACAGTTTTCATAAGTTATTTATACAATTAGAGTACATAATTTAAAAAAAAAACATTCAATAAACGAAAATCTTGAGTTTGTTTAATGGCGATCTTCTTGTCGGCTATAACTCGTGCACTAGTTAACCCTAGATAGAAGTGATAATTTGTATACTAAGTTCGTATTATGAAAGAGAGCGGAGGGGGGGGGGGGGGGGGATTTAACTCGCGCATAAAAGTGGTATACTGATATACAGGTGAGGTTTTAATGACCAGCCAAATTTTAATATTATGCTCTTTGGTAGAAAACCGATAGCCGTCTTGTTTCCTTTTAGTATCGTTCTATAGAAAAATATTGCGATATGGCTACACAAACCATTCCCGAAAAAACCAATAACTCTAGTCACCATTCATGCCCGCCGCCCCATTCCGTTTCAAGGCCTCGGGCGCCTACGTTTACTATAGCTTTAAAAAGGCAACCAAACGTTATAAAATAACACTTTAGATAAAATAGTTTATCATGAAAATGTAAACCATATTTTTTATTTACGCAATGAGGTCTATTTGTGATACTTAACATCTAGAAAAATTTTGGCCGGTTAGTAAAATCTCACCTTGTATATGAAGACATTAATATATCATTTATAATATATTATTATATTCGATTAATGATATCCTTTGCCGGTAACTTTCTTTGGGCAACATCCCATGTCTCTCTCAACCAAATAGCATCTCATGTCTGACTATCATCCCATACACACGTGGTCGTTCATTGATCTTGGACGCTACCTGTGTTGACACACTTTGCGCTTACCATGTTGTCGCCTGCCACAGAATAGCTGGTGCGGTGCAGGATCAACTGTGTGTTTGTTAACGCTCTAAATATATGGGCGTAATGACAAATACGAATTTTTTGTGTTTGCAGTGGGGAAGATGGGTCCATGGTCGGGGGATGCTGTTGCGTTCTAGCGTGAGATTGGCGCAAGGCTCCGATTGGTGCCAGGTGACCCTTTGAGCAAAGAATATTTTGTTCAGAGGACAGCCTAGCCATCCAGCGCGGGGAAGCTGCTAGCGTTCTCGACACTTTGCGCTCGTCATAATTTTTTTTTTTATAAGTAGAATAATTTATTCTCATTTTTATTATAGTTATTTTTATTATATTGTGTAACAATTATTTAAAGAATACTAAATGATATATTGAATAGATAAGACTAAGATAAGTTTTAAAGAAAATCAACATTAATCGACGTTGGGTGTGAATTCAATTCGACTAAACAATGATTTTTGGTATAATTTTTTTTTTCTTTGCCCCTCAGCAAATTTGTGACAAAACGGATCCTTTTGCTTCTATCTTTCCTCGTGTTGTTACAGAGAAACGAATCTTTTTTTTTTGTTTTGTTGCACATCGTACAAGCACGCAGAATAATACAATCAAAGTTATTTTTCATATCGGAAAAATATCACACTCGCACGGAAAATTTGTGACTGCAATACTTCAAATTTTTGTAATGATATCTGGATGGTCAGAGTAAGACATTGGTAGTTTTTTTAGCCGGTAATCATCTCATTTCCATAGGAAAATAGAATTGAGAACGAGTGATAGCGCAGTGGAATACACTATTCCATAGAAATCAAAGGGCAAACAGGAAGATTTATTTTACATGGCAATAGCTGCAACAACGTAACACCTCGGGGAAATATCTTTTCCGTTTCGTAAAAATAAAAAGAAAATAAACGGCGCGAGTGCCGAAATGTAAACGTAGGAAATCGTGCGAAAATCGTAGTTTGCCCACGTGATGATGTGGGCGTCCGCAAAAATTAATAATTTAAATTTTTTTTTTCAATAACAATCTGTTATTAGAAATTTAATTAAATATTAAAAAAAAAACTGTCAGTCGGATAAAAACGTTCATGCCAATCATCACTTTATACTAATATTATAAAGAGGAAAGATTTGATTATTTGTTACGGATAAACTCAAAAAATACATAATAATAATAATAATAATAATAATACATGGCGATTGACCATAGACTAACTGGCCATTTTTAAACATGACAAAAGAAACTTATAATTTGACAATATTCAGACCGACGACTTTTCCAAAAGACACGATTTAATAAATGTATTTAAAATTACATTTTTTCTTGTTCATTGACGACAGAACAATTCATGAACCTAGGTACGCCCGGACGTAGCATCGCAAACTAACCACCTATAGAACTCCCTAGTGAGTCAGCTGCTAGTATGCAACGAAGTTCTACCCACACACATACGGACATTCATGTAGGGTATTAAAACCCTTCGGGTGTTTCCCGTTGACCTAGAATTATGAAATTTAGCAAGAAACATGGCAGCAAAAGTAAAGGGGAAAATCCGCAAATCGTCAAATTGTAATTATATACGTATCACATTAAAAAAGTTTCAAAATTAACTGTTCCTAGTCGACGCTCCTTTAGAGCTGTAAACTTTTTCTTTTCAGGAATGCGTGGAGGCATCAAATTAAAAAATATATAATAGTAAAATACCTAATGCTTTTGTTTGCGGTCCCTTAAAAAAAAAACAATTTTCTAAATCAAACCAATAAAAATGGGGCCATTTAGTATGTATTTTGTACACTGCAAGTAAACGAAAATCTACTTCCCTGTGAAAGGCAAAAAGTAAGGTCTCACAGCACTTTTTTGTTATTATTCATATTAGGATATCCGACATGATAACATATTAGGTTCAGATATACAGGAAAACAAATTGTCTCAAATTTATAAGGCCCCATAGGGCCATGATTCGTGTCCGGGCGTGTACCAATGAGTTTTTCTGACTTAAGTACACAATATCACTGACACCGTGCTTCGGAGGGCACGTTAAGCAGTCGGTCCCGGACGCTGTCAATAGATGGCGGTCGTTACAGTTCCCAACCCGCAGTGGAGCAGCGTGGTGGACTTAAGCTCCAAGCCCCCCTCCTCACCCTGGGGGAGGCCTAAGCCCCTGCAGTGGGATAAAAATGGGCTGATGATGATGATGATGATACAGGAAAACACCGATATAAGTTTACTTATACCATAAAAGACTAGAAGCCTTTTTCTGCGTTTACAGTCTAACCACTCATACTCTAGCCAGCTGGTGCAAGATGACGAGTTTTAGTTCGCGAGGTCCCCGCGCGCCGGTCTTCACCTCCGTGAAATCCCCGCTCGCCGGCTTCACCCCCGCGAAATTGCGTTTGACGTTTTCGATACTGTAAAATGACATTCATGACTCCATTAAAACCAAAAGCTGCTGTCAAATTTATTTACTATTTGACTTATACTAAATTACGAAACAAAATCACATTATTAACACTTTTATCGCATTCGCAGTTTTGATCGATGTTGACTTTTCGAGAAACTGATTATGCCACGCCGGACTCTATATAGGCATCAAAATCCCCACCATGAAGCAGCTCGAAATTTCTGTCAATTTCTATCGTGGGAAAATTTTATAGCGCCGGCGTTAACTTTGAGCGGGCAACGACGCCGCCTCAAAATATAATTTTCGAACGGTGACAATCCTTTAGACTAATACCGTCTCAAAAATAGAATTTCAATTATTTTATAGTTATTTCCGTATTCGGTCGATATGTTTGTGAAGCCGCGTGATCATTCGAGTACTTTCTATAACACATCAACGTGCTTCTATGCATAGACGTCACAATATATTTTTGAAAAGTTCAACTGGCTGCCTATTACAGTATAAAAGATAGTAGGCTTACAAATAGGGTACAGTCGGAACTTTTCGGGTACGGAACCCTGAAACGAAATATGTGGTATCAAAATGATGGTTGTAACCATTGATGTAACCAACTAATTAACACACAATTCGTTCGTGTCTGCGCTGGGTAAATTTCGTCCATTCTTCTTTTTTAGGGTTAAGTAGAGAAATGGGAAAAACGGAACCCTTATAATCTCGACCTGTCTGCCTGTCTGTCTGTCGGTATTTTAAACAATCACACTGATGCTCCAGCACTTTTATCCAGAATTTCTTTTAGAGTACCTCCTAAGCGAAAAAGAAGTTGTGGAAAATGAATCTATTTTCTGTAAATAGGTACACCAAAAAGCAGACATACCCGAAATTCATAGGTTTGGCAATGTGGATATTTTTATTAATTCCTTAGCTGTAAAGTTAGTTGGGCGGCGCGGCGCCGGCGCGGCGTTTCAGCTAACAGCGCCACCGCGTTACGGTGCCTATCCCAAGAAAGTAATAATAATAATAATAATAATACATGGGACTTCCCACACAGCGCCATCTAGTCCCAAGGTAAGCAAGTATTATGTTTGTGTTATGGGTTACTAGACAACTGATATACATACTTAAATATTCTTTATAATATATACATATATAAATATTTTTGCGAAGAAATCACATACATAATAACAACCAAGACCCGGTACCAGTATCAATATTCATCATACAAATACTGATCCGACCTGGGATTCGAACCCGGGACCTCCAGCTTCATAGGCAGGGTCGCTACTTACTAGGCCAAGCGGTCGTCTTCAAGCATCGTGTCAAGAAAGTATCATGACGATCCGCACAGTAACGCGCCCTGCCGCGCCGTGAGGAAAATAACTAGTACTTAAGGATATAGTCTTTTAATCTGCGGCTTCCAATTTGCCTCGCTATTTCCGTTTCAATCCCTCTTCCCTGACTTATTCCTGAGTAACAGGGACGACGAGAACAAATTTCCAAAAATACCTATAAAATACCCGTAGAAACAGCTTGCGGGCCATGACTGTTTCTAACCCTGAAATATGTTTGAATTGGAATCAAGGCATTAAGAAAGGATGTACCAGAGCGGTATGGTTTTTTTTTCTTGAAATTCGCATTAATATCGAATTTGCGGCTCATTATTTTCAAAAACAAAGAACCGACCGAAATCATGTTTTTTTAGAAATTTTTTCGATAGACATCTAAACTAACAAGATATCTAAAAAACAAAACTAACCGCCATGTGACAGTATTTCTCCTATAAAATTTTTTTTATGCACATTTTGACACAGAAATATAGCGAGGATTAGACACGGGCCGAACTCTCTTTTTTGTATGAAAAGCCTACCCCCTTTATAACTAACAGCGACGATATCACAACTATCCAACAGTATCTACATCACTATACCGGTAGTTCGTTTTTCACTCAGGAAGTGCACGTTTCCTAGTTCCAATTAGTTTTGTTTATCACGCATTATCAATTACTCGAAACGGCAAAGGAAATTCATACATATAATAAATATAACAAAATCATACAGTTTTTGTGTTTGTACTTTAACGATTTTTGTAAAAAAATAACTGGGAGGCGTGAGAAAAAACAATTTATGAAAATTTTGTCTGGTTGTCGGTCAATAGCTTTTATACAATATTTTTTATTTTAAATATTTATTATTAGGGTTCCGACCTTAAAGGAATAACGAATCCTTATAGGGTCACCTCGTTGTCCGTCTGTCTGACAGATCAAGACCCTACTTCTCGGGAACATGTGGATGTATCAAGTTGAGATTATCATCAAAGGCATAGGTCATAGATCAGGGTGTCGTGACAGCCGAGTGATTGCGAGCCCGCTTCCTGTTCAGAAGGTCGTGGTTTGAATCGCAGACTTAAGTACCTGCACCTGCATAATTATCACTGAATCCGTTCCTCGGAGAGCACGTTAGCCGTCGGTCCCGATTGCCATCATCAGGTAGCAGTCGTTAAAATCCACCAACCTGCATTGAACTTGGGCACCCTAGTTCCTAGGGGAGGCCTAAGTCCCTGCATTGGGGCATAATTGGCAGATCTGGTATGGTCCCTGGGACTTGTAAAAATATAAACCTTCTAAAACAACGCAATGAAAAAATACAGCAGTATAAGCAGTACATTTTGACACAAATAAATAAAACCCGTCGACTAGAATCAAAAAATTTGAAAAGAAGCAAAGTGTCACAGTACGAGTAGGAAAAGAGAAAAACTCGGAAAATCATTATTCAAAATTTGTAGTTATAACATTTTTTTTTCGAGTCATTATTTTTAAATTAACCTGCTTTTTCTTGGCATGAGGCGGTGAGTGTGGAGCCCTGAGGTACCCGATTAAAAAACGTCGATAAAAATATCACCTAACAGTTCAGTTATGATTCACGCACACGGACGGTTAGTATAGCGTATCGGGAGTCACACACACCAGCATATAAACGTTGGCCCATTATTTTGTTGTCGTATCACGTGGGACTAAATAGGAATGCACTTCCTGATTCTTTTAACCCTTTCTGATACGATTTTGAGAGGTTGCAAGATGTGCTTACATATTTCGTTGCTAATTTCACTGTGTAGTTTTTATACTAAAATTTCGCTCCAAAGCGCATAAAGAAGTTAGATGATAGTTACATAAGCTTTTAGAATAACTATTTTCGAATTCACAAGATATTCATGAAAATTCATCTGAGTTTGAAACAATAATAATAAAACCTGGGACATTCCACACAGAGCCATATACTACTCCCAAAACAAGCAAGTATTATGCTTGTATTATGGGGTACTAGACAACTGGTGTACATACCTAAATATTCTATTATAATATATACGAATATAGATACGTTTACATCCAGACACGGAACAAATAGACATGGCCGCACAAATATTTGTCCCGAGCGGGAATCGAACCCGCTACCAGACAGTTCCTTTGACTTTGACTTCTCTGGATGGCTGACGGTTCTAACTACTTTCCACAGGAAAAACCAAAAGCTAAAAGTAAAGATAAAATATTGAAACCATAAAAGTACAAATTGACTAGAAGCACGCTTCTGCGCTTACCGTCTAACCACTCATCTTTTGGATAGCTGGTATTTCTTTGACTAGTTTCAGTCTGGTTTCAGTCCGCGAAGTCACCGCGCGCCAACCTCCACCCCCGCGAAATTGCGTTTCACTATTTCGATACTGTGAAGTTGACATTTCTGACTCT
Source organism: Luffia ferchaultella (assembly GCA_949709985.1). NCBI lineage: Eukaryota > Metazoa > Arthropoda > Insecta > Lepidoptera > Psychidae > Luffia > Luffia ferchaultella. The sequence goes on from OX453269.1 coordinate 10,917,540, forward strand.
ATTAAAACCCAAACTCTGCTGTCTTTACTCTATCATTGAAATTATATAATCACTATGTGAAATGAAATTGTAAGCCTTATGAATCAATTATTTATTTTATTCAATCGATACAATTTTATTTAATCTAAGATAATACAAAAATGAACATCTGTCTTGTTAAAGTGACAGGTATATTTGATCCATCAAATTTTAAAACAAAATCCAACACAATTTAGACGATTTAGACTACCGCTTAGCCTAGTAGGTAGCGGCCCTGCCTACGAAGCTGGAGGTCCCGGGTTCGAATCCCAGGTCGGATCAGTATTTATATGATGAATATTGATACTGGTACCGGGTCTTGGTTCTTATATGTATGTGGTGTCTTCGCTTGGTACCCAAAACACAAGCTAATGCTTAGTTTGGGGCCTAGACGTTGTTGTGATGTATACGTTATTATTATTATTAATTTAGTTGTATACGTAATTTTTATTTTTTGAGTAGGTATTATAGAATTAGTTATTGTTTTATAAAAAAATCATTAAAATATGTTAAAATGTTGCTACCTACAAGCCCATTTAAAAAAAAATTATAAGATTTTTATTACATTCGGAAATAAGCAACGTGCTATATTTAAATTTTTATCGAAATTCATTTTACGCCTATTTTATTGACGTTTCATAACTTGTCATATTTTTCGACTTGGCTCGATTAAAGTTTTCACATTTCACTCGTTTTCACCAACCACCAAGTCAGGATCTGCGCACCAAGTCAGGATCAGATGATGGATGTTTGAGCTCTATTTTTCAGGTATTCAAGTGTTTGTTATGGGAGTCATCATCTCATGCTGCTACGCTGATGATGGAAGATAAAGCATTAACGGATTTGAGTTAGGGGATAATACTGCGATTTGTCGATAGTTTTCTCCAAATGGCGCTGTCTCATTCTATTCATAATAAGTACAAATAAATTACAGTTACTTACTAATTGAAACATTTAAAAAAGTTTGGAAAATAAAATAAAAATTGACTTTAAAATTGACTGACCGGTTGGCTGAATGGTTAGAAACCCCAACTGCGTAGCCAAGAGTCGCAGTTTCTATTCCCGCCCGGGACAAATATTTGTGTGCATGAACAATCTATTTGTTCCGTATCTAGGTCTATAATATCTATATTAGTAAATATCATAAAAAATATTTAAGCATGTTTATCTGGTGTCTAGTACCCATGCCACAAGCTTTGCTTAGTTTGGGACTAAATGGCGCTGTGTGGGATGTACCAGGTATTATTATAAAAACTGAAACTAAAAAGTTAATAATGATATTCTTACTTTTAAGAAAAGAGCATTATCACTTTGAAAGGCGTACGGAACCCCTCGCTAATACGTCCCCAACACTCTTGTCACATTTAAATAATATAGACTTCGAACCGCAATGGCGTCTTATGCGTAAGAAATAATTCATGGTTTTGTTTTCTCTCAGTATCTACGATAACAAGTTCGTGAGAATGGTCAATAGTGTTGTCTTGTCAGCCCTCTTTCCCGCCATTCTGAGATTGACATGCGCAAAAGACACACGCGAACTGTGGCACATCACTATCTACTTTCTTGATAATTCTAGAAGTTTTTATCGTGTTTTTGTGTTTTAGAAGATAAAGTTTGTTCGAGGTACGGAAAAAACGTATGTATGATAGTGTTTAATTAAAATTTATTAAATAAGTTTATTTAAATAAAAATCTAAATTTAATTATTGTAAAATATCGTTTCGAAATAAATTAGTAAAAATTTAAAAATATATGTTTCTATTGTAAACCGATCAAGTGTGAATACAAATTATCTAAATCGATTTTATTTAAATGCCATATTTTATTTAAAAAAAAAAAGATGTATCTATTATCTTCCGAATATAAAAATAGATAGACGACCTCTTTTTTGTGCGGGATCCAATTTATTTTAATATCTTTTACCGGTAACTTCACAATAAACCATAGATACCGATAGAGATACCGCGATGTGACAACAAAAATGTGCGCAAAAACAAACACACAGACCAGATATATAACAAAAATCTTAACAAAAAAATATACACACAGACCAAATATATAGTTTATGTTTTGAAATATTCGCTGTATAGTAGAATAATTCTGTAATTCATATTTAGAATGTATATTGGACAAGAAAAAAAAATCGGAAATTACATGTCATGTGTAATTTAACAAAATGTTTGTTGAAAACACTGATAATGAGGTGTGATCTGTCCAATAACCGAGTCTGAGATTTTGTTCACGTTTTCAATCGTTTCGAAGTATTGGACGGTCCATCCTGATCATTATGCTATCTACGTAATAATAAACATGGTTTTAACAATTTGCTTACGTAATTTTAACAAAGATTTCGTACATATTTGTTGTTTAACCACAAATTACGCTCTATATATTTTACTAGTGCACTGTTTTTAAAAGCAGCAGTCTGTTGGTATATTTATGTCAAACTATATTATTATCTACTCAAATGTGAAAATGTAATCCGAATCGGTTGTGTGGTTCTTGAATTATAGACAAACAAAACAAAAAAATCAATTTGTGTCCAGCGATTTCTAAATTAGTTTTTAATATTATTTCAAAAAAAGCTTCGTTGTAGAGGTCGCGCCAAACTTTTTGTTTGCTCTCAAGTCTAGTGAGAAACGTCGCAGCAGAAAAAACAGGTAATAATAATAATAATAATAACGTACACATGACAACAACGTCTAGGCCCCAAACTAAGCATTTGTTTGCGTTTTCACACCATATACATATAACAACCAAGACCCGGTACCAGTATCCATATTCATCATATAAATACTGACCCGACCTAGGATTCGAACCCGCGACCCCCAGCTTCGCAGGAGACAGGAGACAGGCGGAGCTTCCACATACTTAAATATTCTTTATAATATATAGATACTTTTACACCCAGGCATATTATTTCTATACATTCTACAATTTCGTAAGTTTAGGCTGGAACCCTATTAGTATTCACCAGTATTAATATTCATCATATAAATATATGATGAATATTACTATGTCCAAATTACTATGTCACTCTTGACAACCGTCTTTTATTGTCTGCGAAATTTCATTAAAGTCGTTTTAGCCATTTTGGAAATTAGGCTAAACAGACAGACAGACAAACATGCATACAAAAAGTAGCCTGTGTCATTCATGACAACCTTCTTTTTGTGTCTGCGAATTTTCAATGAACTCGGTTCAGCCGTTTTGGACATTAACCCGAACAAACAGATAGACAAAACTACGATTTTAGACGTATATATATTAGCTTCTAAGTGGTTATGCTCTCATAACAGTCTCATAATGCGCCAATAAGTTTTCGTGCTCCCATTGCCGCCGTCACTTCTCTTTACAGATGAAAGAAAGATAGATACGAAACACATTATGTATACTACAAATCACCTGAGCGAAGCCGTAAGTGAAAGCTAGTCGTAATAAATATTTGCAATAATTATATTTATGTGTACTATGCAACTTTTATCGTTGTTTTTTAACCTTTTGAACTTCTGACGCTGTATTATCAGGTCATTAAAAACGAAAGCAACTGTCAAATTAGTTCATATAGAAGAACGTAATGTCGATTCACAGTTGACGGTGATTTCTCGGGGGTGAAGAGCGGCGCGCGGGGACCTTGCGCACCGAAGCTCGGACTTAAACTGGCCATCTTACACGAGCTAGCTAGAGTATGAGTGGTTAGACGGTAAACGTAGAAGAGGGCTTCTAGTCAATTCGTACATTTATGTAGAAAACGCCAAATCGCCGTAAATGCAGCTTTCATTCTTTATAATACTGTCGTATTTTGCTTTCGTGATGGCCGTGTGGTAGCGAATTCGCTTCTTCTCTAGAAGGCCGTGGTTCGAATTCCAGGGCATGTACCAATGAGTTCTTTCTAACTTATGTACCTAATGTTACTGACTATGTGCTTCGGTGAGCACGTTAAGCAGTCGGTGCCGATCGCTGTCAATAGATGGCAGTCGTTACAATCCGCCAACCCGCATTGGAGCAGCGTGGTGGATATAAGCTCCAAGTCCCCTCATCCTGAGGGGAGGCCTAAACCTCTGCAGTGGGGTATAAAAAGGGCTGATGGAATGGAAAAAACAATATTTCGCCTGGGAAAAGAATGACGGATTCACAAGATAGGTCGGGATCTTGTTTTATTACCGTTCTTGTAATGTTGACGTCCGAAAATAATTATTTTTAATTTTCATCGACTCAAATAATCATCATCATCATCATCAGCCCATTTTCACCCCACTGCAGGGGCTTAGGCCTCCCCCAGGGTGAGGAGGGGGGCTTGGAGCTTAAGTCCACCACGCTGCTCTACTGCGGGTTGGGAACTGTAACGACCGCCATCTACTGACAGCGTCCGGGACCGACTGCTTAACGTGCCCTCCGAAGCACGGTGCCAGTGATATTGTGTACTTAAGTCAAAAAAACTCATTGGTACACGCCCGGATTCGAACCATGGCCCCGTGGGGCCTTATAAATTTGAGACAGGTTCGTTGTGCTCTGGGCTGGGCCTATTATTATATTATTATTATTAAAAAAAATAATTGGTATTGAAGTAAGTTATTGAAAGTATACAAAAATTGTATAGTCGGTCAGTGCGATTGTTGATATAGTACGACCTAGATTATTGTTGTGATTACAACGACGCCTGTCTTCATCAGCCGTACAGAGACAATATTAACCATGAATAGTTTCGAAGAAAAATCATCTCATAAAGAAATAATATGCACTCAGGATGTGTTTGGACTTAAGGGGATAGTCCTTCTCTCCGCGGCTTCGAATTGGCATCGCTATTTCCGATTCAATGCCCCGCCCCTTCTCCGATCTATTCCTAAGTGACAGAGATGACAAAAGAAAATTTAATTTAATTTCGAATTTACGGCTCATTATTTTCAAAAACGAAAAACCGACGAAAATCCTCTTTATCGGGAATTTATTCTAAAACAACTAAACAAGATATTAAAAAAAACATACCTGGGACAGTATTTCTCCTATTACATATATTTTTTCTGTAAATTTAGATACAGAAAAACAGCGAGGATTAGACCACAGGCTGAACCGTCTTTTTTGTATGAAAAGCCTACCCCCTTAACTGAGAGTTTCTTAATAGACTATTACAACCTAAAACTATCTGTCGGATTTTAATATACTAATAATAACAATAAAACAAATTGCTGTACCGACTACTTTTTGCATTTATATATGTATGTAAATACATGGAGCTATGAGACATTTTCGCGTCGCGCTCTCTGGAGTATAACACGAAATTCTTGTATGAGAAAACGTAATAGGCATTATTCAAAATTTTACATGCAATGGTCCTAAAATTTTTGTTTTTTTAATAATGGATGTCCTTATTTAATAGATAGTTATGTTAATAGTCAATAGTCATAGTCAAGTTTAAAACTACAATAAAACGAAAGCTTTATGCAAAAGCTTATTATAAAGTATCAGACTACTTAGATGAGAAAAATCCATGGGTGTAAGCCGCTCGCCTATCAGTTTGTTTCAATAATATTATTCTTGAAGCACTTATTGTTAAAAAATTGTTTATAATTTTGTTAAAAACAGCGTCCCTCAGTTTTTTGCGTATTCTTCTGAGAGGAACCAGCATTTTCGAATGCGCCTTTGTGGTGACGTTCTTCCACAAAGTAATAAAATTCACTCTTATGACGTATTTCAAGATTATGTTACATAACTACGAAATAAAGATATTTTGATTTGATTTGATTTGGAAAAAAAAGTGAAATTTTTGGAGACGTAATAAAAGAGATATGAGAAGAAAACATGAAACATTAATGTGACGTCACCGTACGAACAAGTGCGATACGTAGAGCGTCGTCTTAGCTATAGCAGAGATTGCTATAGCAGAGATTGGTATAGCAGAGATTGGTATAGCAGAGATTGCTATAGCAGAGATTGCTATAGTCAGTAGCACAGATTATGCCAGTAGTAATGACGTCATCGGCGATTGATTTTGTTTTTTTGAATTTTTTTTTTTTAAATCCATAAATGTTTAAAATAATTGCTATAATACTCCAGATTATCTATATTTTCATAAAAAAGTATTCAAATGCAATGCCAATCTTTCGTCAACACCCATTGCGCTTGAGTGAAATATGCGTTCGGTTACAATAAAACGAGACACCATCGTGGGGCGAAACGAGACAGCTGTCATAAAACGGCATCCATATACTATACCATACCATTTATCAGCCCTTTATGCTCCACTGTAGGGGCTTAGGCCTCCGATCAGAAAGAGGGTGTTTGGAGTTTAATCCACCACGCTGCTCCAATGCGGGTTTATGGATTCTAACGACAACCGGGACCGACGGGTTAATGTCTCCAAGACACAGTAATTTAAAGTGGGCTCGTCACTACTCCGCTATCACGACACGAAAACGGCACGATTGAGAGTCAAACTTAACTTTCTTTCTGTCGACCCAACTTAATAAATTATGCTGGCGCCATAAGTCGCGGCGTTCAGTAACGAAGTACATAGCTCCATGTATGTACTAATACGATTAGTATTGATACACGAAAATTCTTTAATAGACACATTTTGTTTACTAGCTCGTGTTAATGAAAGTGTTTCTTATAATTTTCCACTAACATCACATATTTGACTTGACGACCACTTAGCCTAGTGGGCAGCGACCCTGCCTGCGAAGCTGGAGGTCCCGGGTTCGAATCCCGGGTCGGGTCAGTATTTATATGATGAATGTTAATACTGGCACCAGGTCTTGGTTGTTATATGCATGTGGTGTCTTCGCTTGGTACCCAAAATACAAGCTAATGCTTAGTTTGGAACCTAGACGTTGTTGTGATTGTGTGTGTTATTATTATTATTTCCAGTGGTGTATCATTTGTCAATTGATTTTACTTTTCGATATCTTTATTTAAGTACTAGCGACCGCCCGCAGCTTCGCTTGCGTAGACTACAAATTTCTGTTATAGGTACTATTAACGTTCGAGATGGTTTATACGTACTTTCTGCTGGAACCAATTTTGGTCACACCCATTCAAACTTTCAATCTTCATTCCCCTTCCACCCTTTAAAAACCGATACAATTTTTCATCTCCCGTTTCCCACTCTTAAAATGTGAAAATCTAAAAACCCTGAAACACGTCATTATTTAAGTCCCTCCATTCCCATCCTTAAGTTTGAAATTTCTAAAAAAGCCTTTCTTAACTTTATAATGCTCACGTTATAAAATAAACTTATGTTCCAAATTTAAGCTTCCTAGACTTAGTACTTTCGGCTGTACGTCGCTAGATCAGTGAGGACAAACGACAGACAGACAGACAAACACAAAAAGTAGCTTATGACACTCTTGACAACCTTCTTTCACGTCTGCAAAGTTTCATTAAAATCTGTTCAGTAGTATTGGAAATTAGCTCGAATAGATAAAATTGAATAGACGTACAGACAAACAGACGGACAAAAAATAGCTAATGTCAAATATCTTGACAACCTTCTTTCCCGTCTGCAAAGTTTCCTTAAAATCTGTTTAGCAGTTTTGGAGATTAGCTCAAATAGACAGATACACGTAAAGACAGACAGATGGACAAAAAGCAACATTTGTTAGTTTTAACGACTTTCTTTTCATATTCATTGATGTTTCATTTAAATAGGTTTAGACATATGGACGTACAGACAGACATACAAATAGTTCTGTATGTCACATATGGAAAGGGTGTAGTTAAAAGATTACATCCTGTTATATGTGTAAAGTTTCATCAAAATCGGTTATGCCGTTTTGGCCGAAGCCGATTTGCTCGAATAGACAGACAGTTCGTTTTCATGTATATAGCCTATAACTCTCCGCTAGAATCAGGCTATCAAAGGCAAAAAGAATTTTTCAAATCCGACTGGTAGTTTCAGAGATTAACAAATTCAAACAAACAAACAAACGAACGAACGAACCAACCGACCAACCAACCAACCAACAAACAAACAAACAAACAAACAATCAATCAATCAATCAATCAATCATTCAATCAATCAATCAATCATCAAATCAATCAGCGTGCGCGACGGAAGCTCTCAAAAGGAATATTTTTTCCCGTTTCACAACATTTTTCATTGATGCTCCACTTCTATTGGTCGTAGCGTGATGTAGTATAGGCTATAGCCTTCCTCGATAAATGGACTATCCAACACAAAAATATTTTTTCAATTTGAACCAGTAGTTCCTGAGATGTGCGCATTAAAACAAACGAACAAACGAAGAAACTAACCAACCAACCAACCAACCAACAAACAAACAAACAAACAAACAAACAAACAAACAAACAAACAAACAAACAAACAAACAATCAATCAATCAATTAATCAATCAATCAATCAATCAATCAATCAATCAATCAATCAATCAATCAATCAATCTATCAATAAACAAACAAACTCTTCAGCTTTTTAATAAGTATTTCTATTATATAGATTAATAGATTATAAGATAATAAGAAAATAAGATATTACTAAAAACCGTATCAAAGTCTATTGGTTTGGAAGTAAAAAGTTAACGAACAGAGGCAGACAGCGAATTTATTTTCTCCCGCTATAGTTTTTAAATTTCAATAAAAACTGTTAAGATATTAATTTAAATTGTATGATGTAAAGGGCAATTATAATATGCATGAAATGCTTAAGACAACTAACGTATTTAATTTGATAAGGATTAATATCACGTTTAAAAAACATCTTCGCAAATAGTACATTATGTTGAACAAATTTGATTGTCATAAAAAAGGTTATAGTAAGTTAACCTTAAAAGATACACATATGCTGTCGCGGACTTTTGGTTAGAACTTTTAAAGGGGTACAATTCCGTAATACATGATTTTTGCTTAACATCAACCGTTTACGCAGCGCGCGCGACGGAAGCTCTCAAAAGGAATAATTTTTCCCGTTTTTGCAACATTTTTCATTGATGCTCCACTCTTATTGGTCGTAGCGTGATGTAGTATAGCCTATAGCCTTCCTCGATAAATGGACTACCTATCCAACAAAAAAATAATTTTTCAATTCGATCCAGTAGTTCCTGAGATTTGCGCGTTCAAACAAACAAACAAACAAACAAACTCTTCAGCTTTATAATATTAGTATAGATAGGTATAAATTAAATAGAAGTGTTTGTCTATGATTTCTTCAAAACGAATGTTTTTCTTTGGTTCCGTACCCAAATCCTATTACTAAGGCTCCGCTGTCCGTCCGTCCGTCGGTGTGTCACAGGGTTGTATTCTCTGAACCGTAATAAGTAGACACTTGAAATTTTCACACAGTATTATATGGCCGCTATAACAACAAATAACAAAAATAAAATAAAGTTAAAAACGAAAGGGGTTAAAAATACAAAAAATTGCCCTCTTCCTTAGTTACGACTAGAGCCTTTAATTTTGAGTAGTGTCATATAAAAAAGCATAAATTAGATTTTTTTTTTCACAAAAAGTTTCTAGGTAACCCCCCTTACTAAAATCCTATATCTGTCCCCGTAAATAATTAAATAGATGAAATTAAGAAATATAAAATGCATCAGATAAAGCATCGTGATGCTGCATTTTGTAAGGAAATGCGGAAGATAATGTGTTTATTAGAAGCAGAATAAGAAAAAGGAAAACATCGTTAAACAAGATTTCACAAAAATAGATCAGATGTACAAAAAACTGTTTATCATAAACAGCAATCTATATTACTTTCTGTCCCTTAAATTATTTCTGTGTAAAGTACCTAAGTAGTTCGAGCTATATTTAAATTAATATCTAGAGATAGTCTAAGAGCTTACTTCAGTATGGAAGTAACATTCATAGGGTCCCTTGTCAGTACATTTAATCTCTTATTCCATTAGGATCCACTGACGAGGCTCTACCGGTGGATCTATGGATATTTTTTTTCCTCTTCAATCCACCGATCTAACACTAAAAGGTGGGTGTGGCCCAACATAAAGGAATGGTCTCGACTAATAAGAAAACAATTGAATGTCGCAAAAATGAATAATTATTTGTTTTAAATTCAAATTAGTTGAATGAACAATTATTAAATATGGAAGTAATGTATAGTAGTATTTTTGTGAATAACAAAATTAAATAACATAATATAAAATATCATACTTATACATCACAACAACGTCTAGACCCCAAACTAAGCATTAGCTTGTGTTTTGGGTACCAAGCGATGACACCACATACATATAACAACCAAGACCCAAGACCAGTATTAATATTCATCATATAAATACTGACCCGACCTGGGATTCGAACCCGGGACCTCCAGCTTCGTAGGCAGGGTCGCCACCCAGTAGGCTAAACGGTCGTCGGTAGTAAAAATAAGCATGAGAAGTAGGTTATACGTATATCATGAATGTTCATAGAAATATCGTGTTGTGATAGCAAAAACGTAAGCAAAAAAATATACCACTTAGAGCAAATATACGCCAGTTGTGTTTTGAAATTTTTCACTGTGAAACAGAATTTTGTGTGACCCACGTGTAAAATTCGTACTGTGAAAGAAAACGTAAATTCTGAGATTACATTTCACGTATAATTTAACAAAATGTTTATTTTGTTACCCCCTCCTCACCCTGGGGGAGGCTTAAGCCCCTGCAGTGGGGTAAAATGGGCTGATGATGATGATGATGAGACACTCCATCTTCTTTATTTTACTATCTACGGTATATATAGTAAGAATAAAATCTCTTATTTCATTTACTTTTTTATCACAGGCAACACAAAATGGACGTAGAAAGAGCGAACTGCAAGTTAAAAGTTTCACAATGCACCGATATGGAAATACTGCCAATACCGCGTCCTATAAAAGTTGACAAGTAAGTTCATATGTTTGAGGAACTATTTAATATTCTAAATTACGTTTTTAGTGATCATGATTAGAGCTTATGCAACAATTAGGTACTGTATATGATAGGATTATTAAAATGTATTTTTTAAATATTTAATAGTTCACTAGCCTCAATTGAAATGAGGACTGAATTGTGTAAAACACAAGTTAGGAAATCAAAGAACAAACACGAGGTGGTAAATTTTGGAACAATCGTAAGATATTAAATTGGGAAATAAACAGAAATTATGGAAAATCTCAAGTCTATAAACTTTGGAATAAACACAAGGTATTATATTGTGGAACAATTACAAGTTAGGTAATTGGGGAATAAACATAAAGTATTAAATTTTGGAAGAAATGCAAGTTAATAATTAAAAGAAAATCACTAGTCAATAAGTTGGAAAATAAAAACAAGTCAGTAATTCGTGGAGCAAAGACGACTTAAAAAATGATTTTTTAAACCCCTTTGGCATCCATGTAGAAAGAGCATTAGCAAATTGTAAAAATTACCGCTGTGCACTCACGTAACAAATTATTTTGGGTAACAACTCATATTAATAATAACAATTAATACCTGGGACATCTCACACAGCGCTATCTAGTACCAAACTAAGCATGGCTTGTATTATGGGTACCAGACAACTAATATACATATTTATATATTCTTCATGAAATATACATATATAAATATTTTACACCCAGACACGGAACAAATAGACGTGTCCATGCACAGAAATATTCGTCCCGGGCGGGAATAGAACTCGCGATCCTTGGCTCCGCAGTTAGAGTCTCTAACGACTCGGCCAACCAGTCAAACGATGTTTTTGTCTCACTTGCGCGCATGTAAATATTTCATGCTAACTCTTGTCGAGCTCTTGCTATGAAGAAAATAGAAAAAATAAATATTGATATATGCATGGCTGATTAAAAATAATTAATTCTTTACAGGGAAATAACAGGTCTAGAAAAACTACTTGAAGAATTACACAGGGTGTTCTCAAGCGACTTCGTGAACGTTCAGGACGTTCAGAAATTGATGCTTGGATACAAATCAGATCCAAAACATTGGAAGAAGTACGCCAAATTCGATCGTTTCAGGTGAACCTCTAAATAGTTTAAAACAAAGTTGCTCTACTGTGAATGTGGAAAAGGCTTTTTAAGAACTTGATGTATTTCGATGCGGTTTTCACCATCATATTACATTTATGCTGTGCTACAAATTAGAATCATTTCGAGGTTTTCTAATCAAGTAGAAAAAGCTGCTTTTTTGAAGATCATATCGCTTACCTGACTAAAGTATTTCGTATACCAAATTTATGTAGCGCAGAATTGCATTTGTCAAAAAAGTCGAAAGCCATACACAGTCGTGATTATGAAATTATTCAATAACTATCGTAGTGTTAAAATCTGAATTATCTAAGTGATCCACTTTAGTGTCGTGATAGCTCAAACGCAGCGAACCTGTTTCAAATCTATAAGGCCATGTGGCCGTGGTTCGAATGTGGCCGCGTAAGTTTTTTCTCACTTAGTACATTAACTATCACTGACTCCGTCCCTCGGAGAGCACGATAAACCGTCGGTACCGGCTGCTGTTAATAGATGGCGGACGTTACAATCCACCAGCCCACACTGGAGCAGCGTGGTGGAATAAGCTCCAATCCCCCTCACCCTAGGGAGAGGCCTAAGCCCCTGCAGTGGTGTATAATGGGCTGATGAAATGGAATGGAAAAATTACTGCAACAGATGTACATAACTGTCACTGACTCTGTGCCTTGGAGAACACGTTAAGCCCGATTGCCATCTATTGATCCACCAATCCGCACTGGAGCAGCGTGTTGGATTAAGCTCCAAGCCCTCTCATCCCGAGAAGCGCTCTAAGCCTTGGCATTGGAGCATTAATAAGCTGTTAATTAATTATTAAGCTTAATAATATTCTACAAATTTTTCAAAACTGTGATAGCATCATATACGTCGTAACCATCATGGCCTCTCTATAGAGGAGTGACGCTGAATGGGAGTTTCCAATCTCTATGTGCGATATCTTCGTACGAATAATACCTACCTCAATGAGAGAACTGATATGATTCAGGGTCATTGTGCTGTTGTTTTGTAAATATATATTATTTTACATGTTTTCTTGACTCGGTATCAATTTTTTTTATCTACCATGTATCGACATGTTATTCGACCATAGATAATCAACTTAGTGTCAAAATATACTTTATTATGACCACCTGAACTCTGTTTCTATGTAAATATTATCTTAACGTTTATCAAAATGATTGAATATTATACAGATAAGATGTTCGCTGAAAACAGTTGCCCAAAAAATATAATATTTGCTAAATCAATTTCATGCAATGATATTACATGTGAAATACGTATGTTATATCCATGAACGCGACCATAAAACTGCGGATCATAGCCTAGCCAGAGGAGCATACTGAAAGAGTCATAGAAAGGAATTATGTTCTCCTTCTTATATGTGATTGGTATTGGCACGAAGTATCATTGAGCCAAATTTTAACTTTTTCGTGCTTGTGGTTTCTGAGTTAATAAATAATAGTAGATTGTTCCACAAGGGATGAAAGGAACTCGAAGTAATTATCTTTCAACCAAGGTAAACAAACACACTGCTTTTCGCTTTTCGTTTCGAATATGATAAAAGTAAATAAACGTAAAATAAGTAAAAACGCGTTAATTTCCATATCTAAAATATGGTCAATTTTATACAAATATCTGTATACGGAAATAATTAGCACTCAACAAAACAACTGAAGATCGAATTACCGCTTTCCCGCCATTTTTATGTTTTATTTTCCGTGGCAGTCTACCAGCCAGTATTTTTTTCATTAATATTTCGCTCAAATCTATGTAAATTAAATAATAGTTTAGTGAAAAGTAAATAATAAGTATAAAGACAAATTTTTTAGCACCAGGCAAAATCGTTGTGGGGTGTACGTATAATGTTTATTTATAGATTAGGTGATGCGAAGTCAAAACAGAGAATGTGGACAGAACACTATATTTCGTAAACTAATATTATTTGAATTTAAATATTTACTAAATTAATCTGTCATTTTCTTATCTTTAACTGTCAGACTCTCAAAATTAAATAATATATTTTATAACATGACAGGAGGCGGCTCCCTCCAAAGAGGTCGCTACAATCATTTTTCAGGGACGAAAGTTCATCCCTCTGATCAAGTAACTTAAAGCATACTTTCAAGGGCATTTGCAATATGTATACCTGGCCGTCACAGAAGTGGCGGAACGCGCCCGTCCCGCTCCTCCTTAGAACCGCAGCACGCTATTGACAGGGCGACCGCTCATACACCCCGCTAATAGTGTATGCCACCACCGGTCGTTACTCTGCAAATGCCCGTCAGCAAGTATTTCAACGCGAAAACGCCGAATTATGCTGAGAGAGAGAACACTGGAGACGTACTGGGTGAATATTTTCGCCTTGCCTTACGACACAGTCAACTTTGGATTCACCAAGCTGTTCCAGTGTGGGTTGGTGGATTTTAACGACCGCTATATTGGTGGCAACCGGGACCGACGGCTTAACATGCTCTCCGAGGCACAGAGCACATAACTATCACTGGCTATATCTAACTTATGTTAGAAAAGCTCATTAGTCATGCCTTGGAATTTGAACCACGACCTTCTAAACAAGAAACGGGCTCGCTACCACTCGGCTATCACGACATTACGATACTGTGTATTACAATACTGCGTGCAAATTAAGCTCGCACCTTTTGCATGAATTAAAACACATTAAATTTTTCCAGATATACGAGAAATTTAGTGGATAATGGCAACGGAGCTTTCAACGTTATGATATTGTGTTGGGGACCAGGACACGCCTCAGCCATACACGATCACGCGGACTCCCACTGTTTCATGAAATTGCTGAGCGGGAGTTTAGAAGAAGTCAGGTTTGTTTGCTTGTAAAATTACATAGATGCAACCAATGATTACGTGTGAAGCAGCGCACAGGCAAAAGGGAACAGTGATTATACGTCACATGAGATAGAACGCCAAAAGTTGAACTGTTGCGTTATGCCTGAACCCTAATGTACTTGAGATTGTATTGTATTGACGGTCTGATTGACCATGTGGTCAGAGATCCTAATTGCGGAACCAAGGTTCGCAGGTTCGATTTCCGCAAAATTCCGAAATGTTTGTGTGTATGAACATTGCCTATTCGTTCCGTGTTTGAGACGTCTGGGTGTAAAAGTATCTATACATGTATATATTATAAAGAATATTTAAGTATGTGTACCAGTTGTCTGGTACCCATAATACAAGCTTTGTTTAGTTTGAGATCAGAAGGCGCTGTGTGGGATGTCCCATGTATTATTATTATTACGTTGAAAAACTAGATTTCTCGACTTATGAACGACGTCATGAAATTCAACGTGAAATCATTACATAAATATTATGAAATATCCTACTAGTATTACAAATATGAAAGTTTATATGTTTCGATGTTTGGCGGTCAATCACGCTGCAACAGGTCGAAGTGATTTTTTATGTAGTTAAAGTTTAAAAGCTGAAGAGTGAAATAGGCTACTTTTTATCTCGGTAAAGTAATTCAGGCATTTTTATCAACTGATGGTAGAATATTTTACCACGTTGACCCAAGACTTGATTCTGTCATTTCTGCGCCCCTCCAGGGTCTGTGTCCTGTGTCTTGGCACCGCTGACGCTACCCTAGTTACGGCACCAGTGCGACAAATGGAAATTTGTGCGATTATTGCATACTAGCGGTCGTACCTGGCTCCGCCCGAGAGATTACAGAAACGTTCCCCTTCCCATTCCCTCCAACATCCTCAAACAGTCCTTTTTTTACTATACCTATCTATAACATTACATATTCATTGGGGTCGCGCACTCAGCGAAGAGTGACTATTTCCATCACGTCGCCCCAGAAAGCTAATTTGAAAATAAAATAGGTATAGCTTATGTTACTCGCTGACAATGTAGCTTTCTATAGGTGAAATTTTTTTTAAATTCTGTGTACAACTGTGCAGTCAACGTGAGCGAAGCCGCAGGCAGAAAGCTAGTATCTTTATAAATTATAGCCTATGTATTATTGTGGTGTATAGGCTATTTTATTGTAAAGTTTCATTAAAATCCATTCAATATTTTTTGCGTGAAAGAGCATCAAACAGCCATACATACAAACTCTCACGTTTATGATATTAGCAGGATAAACAATATATATATTAAACTATATTATATGTATACCTTTGAAGATAAACTGGAATGCTGTGGAAAGATACTTATCTCTCTATACACTTATAGATCGTTGTTTCTCATTAAGATATATATCTACTTTTTTCGACCTCGCTGACACTTGATCGCGACTGGATATTTCCGGAGCATAATCACGGTTGTTATATGAAGGTCCAGATTCTGCAAATTCTATATATATAAAATTGTAGTGTCTATCTGTCTGTCTGTTCCGGCTAATCACCGAAGCTTCTGAACCGTTTCCAATATTTTAAAATTCACCAACCCGCACTGGAGCACCGTGGTGGATTAAGCTTCAAGCCTCCTCACCCTGGGATGAGGCCTAAGCCCCTGCAGTGGGGCATAATGGGCTGGTGGAATTGAATGGAATATGTCAAATTCTTATTATACACCCTATCGACCCACACCGGCTTCGCAAGGATAGCAGAACACATATGCCTATATTGCATATATGCTTACATTTGTTTTTCTGTCGTAGTGTCGTATCAGCTTGTTGCGTCAAACATGTGGATTAGATTTAATTGTGTTTAAATCTAACATAAGTTCATCCTACTTGGAGTACGTTTAATGTATTTTATTTCCAATTCTGCAAATATATAAAGAATATTTAAATATATATATCAGTTGTCTAGTACCCCATAATACAAGCGTAATACTTGCTTACTTTGGGACTAGATGGCGCTGTGTGGGATGTCCCAGATATTATTATTATTAATATTATTATTATTTGAAAACGCTTAAATTTATTTTGCCGCGCTAATATAAGTTTTAATTTCGTGATTCACTCTGAAAATATTGACTCAAATTGTATGGTATAAAAGGCATTTATGATGTGCATTAAGTGCTTATGGTAACTAACGTATTTAATTTGATATAGATTGACATTGTATCCGTGTAAATAGCTTTCCAAGTATCACATTATATGTGACCATTTTTTTAAACATAAAAATAGATATAGTAAGTTATCCTTAAAAAAATACATGTATACCAGCCTGGACTTTTCTTTAGACCTATGAAAGGGGAACAATTCCTTCATACATTCTTTTGTTATATCTCATAGAGATTAGGCAGCGTTTTCGAAAACACCAACGCCAAGCCAACTAGGAAGTTGGCTTGATTTTTTCCGACGTCTTCAACAATAATCGTCATATTTCAACCGATTCACATAGAACATTATTGAATTATACACACGAATCTTCCTCTTGAATTACTTTGTCCACTAATGCCAACAACCGTATGAAAATCCATTCGGGACTTTTTAAGTTTATCGCTTCAGACAGACACGTCAGGGGGACTTCACTACATAGTATAAAACAAAGTCGCTTCTCGCTGTCTGTCTGTCCTTATGTATGCTTAGATCTTTAAAACTACGCAACGGATTTTGATGCGGGCTTTTAAGTAGATATAGTAATTCAAGAGGAAGGTTTATATGTATATAACATGCATTACATAGTAGAGAAACACTGATAATTTTAGAGGTTTCTGATGTGATGTCGTAAATAAACACATTTTTTTCGTTTATATTGGAAACGCTAGCTGAACACTACGAGATAGATTAAAATAATGTACTACAGTATTGTACTTACACCTTAAAAAGGTCTAAAAAAAGTAGACGATGATATATGTCTATCTCTTAGGGATAACCCACAATAACTATTTTTTATCCTTTACTTTTTACGAGCAATAACGGTTTATTTACGAAGCGACTGGAAGGGGGGAGGGGGTGGTGGAGGAAATGGGAACGTTTGTAGTCCACGCGGGCGGAGCCGGGTGCGATCGCTATTTATATCATAATATGTAGTGACGAACAACAAAGAGAATAAATGGATTAGACCATTAGAACAAAGAAATTATATTTGTTCCTAACAACAGACAACCACCAGTATATCCAGGCCAAAGAGTAAATCAATTTGACAGTAGCTTTTCATAAATGTCACTTCACAGTATCTAAAATGTCAAACGCAATTTCGCGGGGTGAAGACCGGCGCGCGGGGACCTCGCGCACTGTAACTCGGACTGAACCTCACGATCTTACACGAGCTAGCTAGAGTATGAGTGGTTAAACGGTGCGGTGTACACAGAAGAGGGCTTCTAGTTAATTCGTACTTTTGTGATCCAGACGGAAAGTTTGAAGTGACAGGTACGTACCTACTTATTAATCTAGGTAAAACTCTACATGCTCCATAAGTTTGGACTACGTACAGCCAAACACCGAGTATATAATAGTGGACATTAATAGGCTGATGATTGATTGATAATAATACATAATACATGGGACTTCCCACACAGCGCCATCTAGTCCCAAAGGAAGCAAGTATTATGCTTGTGTTATGGGTTACTAGACAACTGATATACATACATAGATATTCTTTATAATATATACATATATAAATATTTTTGCGGAGACACCACACACATATAACAACCAAGACCCGGTACCAGTATCAATATTCATCATATTAATACTGACCCGACCTAGGATTCGAACCCGGAACCTCCAGCTTCGTATGCAGGGTCGCTACTCACTAGGCTAAGCGGTCACCTAATCGTATAATGATAATATCTCGGACATGCCACACAGCGCCATCTAGTCCCAAACTAAGCAAAGCTTGTATCATGACTACCAGACAACTGATATACATACTTAAATATTCTTTATAATATGTATAGATCTTTTACACTCAGATACGGAACAAATAAACATATTCATGCACACAAATAATTGTCCCGTGCGGGAATCGAACCCACGACCCTTGGCTTCGCAATTAGAGTCGCTAACCACCCGGCCAATCGGTCAGTCAGATTGGGAAGATAGAAACAAAAAGATAATTTGTAAATATTTGTAAGCCTGTGTAATGATTGTCGATAATATTCATTTTTATCACTTATCTGTCAAGCTCATTAAATTCATTGATACGTGTGGTAACAGATGAAAAAGTAATGAAAATATAATGAAAGACCGGATTAAATCGTTCTCATAATAATAAAATAATACCTGGGATATCCCACACAGCGTCATCTAGATCCAAAGTAAGCAAGAATTACGCTTGTATTATAGGGTACCAGGCAACTGGTAATACTTAAATATTCTCTATAATAAATACATACACAGGTGAGGTTTTAATGACCAGCTAAATTTTAATATAATGATCTTTGGTAGAAAACCGATAGCCGTCTTGTTTCCTTTTAGTATCGTTCTATAGGCAAATATTGAGATATGACTACACAAACCTTTCCTGAAAAAACCTATAACTCTAATCACCATTCATGCCCGCCGTCCCATTCCGTTACAAGGTCTCGGGCGCGTACGTTTACTGTAGCCTTAAAAAGGCAACCAAACGTTATAAAATAACACTTTAGATAAAATAATTTATTATGAAAATGTAACCCATATTTTTTATTTACGCAATGAGGTCTATTGGTGATACCTAACATCTAGGAAAATTTTGGCCGGTTACTAAAATCTCACCTTATATAGATACTTTATACCCAGACACGGAATAAATAGTCATGTTCATACACCAAATATTTGTCCCGGGAATTGAACCCGCGACCCTTGACTTCGCAGTTAGGGTCTCTAATCCCTCTGCCATTCGGTCAGTCAGTAAATATGTAATGTACATTTCGAATAAAACTTACAATTTCTACAATTTGCAATAAACATTGCTATTTTTTTATCGAGACTGTGTTAGTAGGTAATGTAAAAAAAAACATGTTTGTTTTATTACAACGTTTATCAGTTGCCTTCAATAACTACAAACATTTATAAAACTCGATTGGGAAAAAAACAATAACAAGGTTTTTATGTTTTTATTCAAACATTATGACGATTATAAATATCTATACTAACTACTATATGAATCTGTTGGATTTGTGTGTACAAGCAATTTTTTTGCCAAGTTATGTGATAGATTTTCATTTTATAACTCGCTGATGCTCGCTGACTTCAATTCTACATCTTTTTTAAGTTCTCGTCTGTCTGTCGGCCATTTACCATACCATCAGCTCATTAATGCTTCACTGCAGGGGTTTAGGCCTCCCCTCGGGATGAGAGAACTTCGAACTTAATCCACCGCACTCCTTCGGTGCATGTTGGTGGATTCTAACGACTGCCATCTGTTGATGGCAACCGATACCGACCACTTAACGTGCTCTCCGAGGAACAGTCAGTGATAGTTATGTACTTAAATCAGAAAAAACTCATTGGTACATACATACTCTGGGATTCGTACCACGGTCTGGTTTTTTATTTCACATTTTCTTCATTTTATTGATGTTCCCGCCATTTTAAATGACACTTGCGTCGTTTGCTTGCTGGTGAATGTCCACTTAGAGATTAATAATGGCAAAACAACGAACATGGAACAAATAACTCCCCTTTCCCTTACCGTATTCCAGTAAAAAAGTATTTCGTAAGCAATTTAATGAAAGGTATCATGATTTCAGATACGACTGGCCTAAAAACACATTACCTCGGCTAAAGAATACTTGCTGTTCCAACTGTGAGGAGATCAGTGGTTCACTAACAGACCCCACACAAACCAGAATAGGTGAATGTCGTGACAGATGCTGTGAATGTCATCGGAGTGGTGGACAAAATGGTGCACGAAATGGCGGTCAAAATGGCGGCGGTGACAGCTGTCAAAATGAATACGAAGAATATTACGATTCGGATAGCATGAAAGAAACGAGTCGGACAAGGCTTGATGTTAACGATGTTTGCTATATAAATGGTAAGTATTTACAAAAATAAGTTCCGGTATTTTTTTTTTAAGAACGAACGTGAGCCGAAACGGTGGGCGGCGGGTCTGCGGGGGTCGCCTAATAATCTGCACGTCGCTCTTACGCTGACAATTTGTTTATTTCTTGTTAAACTGGATCTTCACTTCGTTGTGATCACTTAACTAGAAAACTCAAATCTACTTCCACAGTACTTCAGTTATCAAGTTCACGTTATATTAGATGACTGGAACGTTCTGATGACACCGTTTTAGATTTTTCATTGGTCATCGCTCGTTTTTGACTGTAACTCGTAGAACTAACTAGTGATGGGGAACTGTCGATAATAAATGACACGTAATGTCAGTATGAACGTACTATGAAAATTATCATGATTTTCTAAAAAAAACTAGTTCACGAGTTATAGCCGGACAAGTTATGTCACTTCACTTCACTTCATCAGCCCATTTTAACCCCACTGCAGGGGCTTAGGCCTCCCGCGGGGTAAAGGGGCGTGGCGCTTAAATCCACCACGCTGCCCCACTGCGGGTTGGGGATTGTAACGACCGCCATCTATTGACAGCGTCTGGGAGCGACTGCTTGACGTGCTCTCCGAGGCATGGAGTCGGTGATAGTTATGTACTTAAGTCAGAAAAACTCATTGGTACACGCCCGGATTCGAACCATGGTCCTATAGCCTTATAAATGTCAGACAGGTTCGTTGCGCTTTGGGCTATCAGGAGTCTCCTTCAGCAATCACAATCACAAGTTATATAATTATAATTTATTATTTTGGTTATTAATAAGTATTTGCTGTTGGGTTGGGCTACGCAATCCTACTTCATCTGTGACCGATTTTTGTTTGCTTAAGTGAAGCCTCCTCATCCTGAGGGGAGGCGTAAGCCCCTGCAGTGGGGCATCAACGGGCTAATGGTATTGTAGGTAACGCGCAAAAATAACGTATGTAATATACAACAACCGTGTCGTGATAGCAGAGTGGTAGCGAGCCCGTTTCTTGTTTAGAGGATAATGGTTCGAATCCCGGGGTACACACCAATCTTCGTGCTTCGGAGAGCGCACGTTAAGCAGTCGGTCCCGGTTGCCATCGGTAGATGGCAGTCATTAAAATCCACCAACCAGCACTGGAGCAGAGTGGTGGATTAGGCTCCAAGCATTCTCATCCCGAGAGGAGGCCTAAGCTCCTGCAGTGAGTCACAATGAGGTGATATTGTTATGGTATATATAAACATCATTGGTTTGACCAAGATTATTTCTACTTTTCAGATACTTTGGGCCTTCATCGAATGGAAAATCCGTCGCACGTGGACGGAGCAGTGTCTTTGCATCTATACTGTCCACCTTTTGACAGCTGTCGCGTATTCGATTCTCGGACAGGCAAGTCCACTGAAGTAAAAGTGACCTTTTGGTCCGAATATGGCAAAAAAACTAATAGGGTGAGTTTATTTTAGTGCTGTAGTTATAAGGGTCCACACTTCGTCCACTAAAACAAGCTAAATCACCGAAGTTTGATGTCTTTTAGGCCGACCGCATACATACGACAGTCGGAAACGTAAATCGTTACCAATCGTTACGACTACCGGATCGAAGGACAAGCGCACACGTACGATTAATCGTATCCGATTTTATTTGATTTACTGCGAAGTTCTCCGACTGGAACGTACGATCCGTGATCGGATCGGATATGTGCGGTGTACACATATAAACTTTTGTCACATATAAACATATGTGTAATCTTTTGCGACTATCGCATGTATACGGCCGGCCTAATGATACTTTTTTTGTTTTTTACAGATAATTCACAACCAAAATGACATCGACAGTCAATAATTTTTCCATTCGAAATGTCGCAGAACATCCACCATTTTAATTAGACAGCTGTCATACACAGAGTTGCAGCTATTAGTGAAGAAAGGGAATACACTTTGCGTTCATCAATAATTATAAAGTCGAAAGCAGTGCGTGCACTCTTTTCATCAAGTATAGCGCTCTGAATAATTACCTAAAGTCATATAAGGAATGTAAATTTTACATATGTTGAACTTGTTCTAACATGTAGAGCAATTAAAAGCATTAGAAAGAAGAAGATAGCTGATACAAAATCATTGCTGCTTATGATCAGAACGTAGCCCCCAAATTTATTTCAACGTATTTAAACGATGGAAATAAATTCAAATAATTTGAAGCAAACGTCCGTCTGACTAGTCAGACTAATGTTATTCAGAAAGGGGTACAAACAAGTTGAAGCAAACCGCATATATATACTTACATCTTTTTCACTCACACTGAAATTCACCATGTGGAAAACATGTGAAAAATGAAACAAATATATGTAAATACCTTCTATGACTTTAGGTAATTGTTCTGAGGTATAGCTGTTGCTATACGTGTAGCAATAATCTTATGTGATTAATTGTCGCAACTTTATTTTTTATTTATTTATAATATTATAATAGATGGCTTGAATAAGGTACATATTTGGTGTATAATACATAATAATATTATTCTATATTAATATGACTTATTCTTATTTGATTTATTTTATTCGGATATGAGTTTATGTATGTATACCCATAGAAGCAGGGATAATATAATAGTAAGACTAGAACGAGCGCAATTCAACTGACCTACTAGAATATCGTAAGCTGCAAATGCGGGGGAAGGTACGCGGGGACAGTACGTTACGGGGAGGACAAATAGAGCGTCAGAGTTACGTATACGTAACTCGGTGCGTCAACTACACTTAAGTGTAGTTCCGGTTAGGCAGCGTAAGCGCAGTGTGTGTTCTAGTGACTCTGTCTGCATTATATTATCCTCTACCCAACATTGGCTCTATAGAGCATAGAATATTTCATTCTTACTTTGAATTGTCGTAAAACGTTGTTATCGTAGAATTAGATTATTAAAAAAAAAAAACGATGTAATTGTTTCAGACATTAAGAATTAAAATGTAAATTAGCGCCAAAAAACGCCCGCCATATTACTATGTGATTGTGACGTCACTGTTATAGTAAATTATCAAGCGAAAGCCTCACTCCGAATGTTTTTTAATATTTTTATGTATGATAACATGTTTACAGTACAGATAACAAAATAGTCAAAACTGTCACTTCATGCTGGTTAGTTTTTGATGTTATAATCTTCTTCATACATCAAAAAATTCCATGTTCTTCATTCGATAGATAGTAATTCGCGTCATTCAATAATTTATTTTTCATAATATCGAGCAACCGTATTCTAAGCTTTAAAATATAAGGGCTTTAAAATATATATATATATATATATATATATATATAAATAATATAAATAATATAAATATAAGCACTGGGGCCTTATTCTTGTTGCCTTAGTTAGTAATATTAGGGGTGTATTAGGGTCATTGAATGTGTAAACACTTGTTTAATTTAATTAATCCGTGTATTGCGCTCAAACTGTAATGACACAAAATTTATTATAATTTTTAAAATGCATAGATTTATTACTCCTAAACTAGTTCTAACCGTAGACTATTATAATAAAGATAGGTATATACTGACTCGTTTATGTATAAAGCTTTCTTCGTGGAAAAATAGTCAGTAAAGAATGTATAGAATTCGTGAAAATTGTCCCAAATAATTTTAAAACTATAATAATAATAATAACGTATACACGACAACAACGTCTAGGCCCCAAACTAAGCATCAGCTTATGTTTTTGATTCCAAGCGAAGACAACACATATATAACAACCAAAACCCGGTACTAGTACAAATATTCATCATATAATTACTGACTCGACCTGGGATTCGAACCCGGAACCCCCAGCTTCGTAAGCAGGGTCGCTACCCACTAGGCCAAGCGGTCGTCAAAACTATAAAAGATTGTGCTTTTTTGATTTTGAACCTTTATGGTTTAATATATAACTGTGAAGCTTCATATTCAAAAATTAAATACATAAAAAATAAATATCGCTAATTGTTATCTGTTGCCAAAACACTTTGACTTTGATTGAAAACATCTTTTTTGTACTATGTGAAATTGTGTTTTTAAATTAATTTTTTTCATTTGGTACTTATAAATAAAAGATTGAAAAACGCTGGTTTAAAAGCCATTGAAGAAAATATACTAAAATTATTGAATTATTTGTGAAACCACTAAGCCCAAAGTTTGGAAAAAAAAAATAGGAAATATAGAGAATCTATTATATACAACATAAAACCTAAGCGGTAAGCGAATTCTTATTTTGGTTAAATTAAAAAACTCAAAAGACATCACGTGACACATCGAATGAAAATGTCTATTATGATACGAAGGAATCAAGTTCTTTTGAGTAAGAATTTAATGAAAATATCGTAGGTGATCCTCTTTATACGAATCCGACACGCACTGAAACATTTTTTTTTTGTATTGAAGTCGGTGATTGATTAACTAAGAATTAATAAAAATAATTAAAAAATGAATTGTCGACATTATTCGAATTAACGATTTTTATGGTAGTTTCTGTGTTGAAAGGGCTCTCCGGCGCGACGGTAACCAACACAAAAATCTAGATCAGCATCGATCGTTGATATCGTATGACCTAGTTTATTGTGTGTTCGTCGCGCTGACGACCACCCGCCGCCGCAATGCAGAAAAATACTGTTACTATAACATCGGCGGTCGAGAGTTTACGTTCCTGACAGGTCGTGATCGGCATTATAATAGGATGGTTGATGTGAATTTGTACCGTCGGACGATTCCGGTTTTCAATAATTATCGTTCACATGCACGAATGACACAAAAACAAATTAAAAATTATATTGTTATGTCAACTCATAACAAATATGATGTTACAGCTTTAAATCTCGTGTCAGGAAACCAAACTCTCGACGGCCGATGTATAACAAAAGTCATGTCAAATTTTTTTTCAAGTGTCATATTTTCAGGCGACGCTAGCTTTTGTGTGTGTATATATATCTTATACTATAATATGAGCAATTCTTGTATCATCATCAGCCCATTTTACGCCACTGCAGGGGCTTAGGCCTCCCCCAGGGTGAGGAGGGGAGTTTGGAGCTTAAATCCACCACGCTACTCCACTGCGGGTTGGGGATTGTAATGACCGTGAATTCTTGTATATATATATTTCGACTATCTGAGAAACGGCTCAAACGATTTGGATGAAATTTTGTATTTAGATGGGTATAATCTCAAAACTGGTTTCTAAATCAGTTTTATGGTTACTATACAGCAGGGGGCGCTGCAGTAGATGTGTATCTTCAAAACGTCTGGACTGATTTTTGAATTCTGAATTAGATAAATTGTGCAGTTAAGAGTCACCACAGGGTACTGCAATAACTACGTTTCTCTAAAACAGGTGGAAGGATCTTGACGTGGATTTTCGCCTTCTATAGATATCGCCTAAGAATATATACTTAGACAAGGTTTGCGGTTACGGGTCAAAGGGGGCCCTGCAATAGATATATTTCTTTAAAATGGCTGGGAGAAACTTGATGTGGTTTTTTACGTTACATATGTATCAGCTAAAAGTAAGAGCAAGTTTAATTATGCAAGCACGAACGATTATACTAAAAAAACCGATTTTGTATATATACAGAGCAAATGCCTGAATCTCTTTTAGTATATACAAACGAAGCCGACGCAAGAAAATCACTAATCTATTATTGGTATTGTGTATATGATAACTTCACCTTATTATTGTCCAAAATGAATGAATAAAAGTAAGCCAATTCAAACTGCATCAAACGACAGACTATTAAACTCTTATAGTTGATAGTATTTGTAACACATATTAGGTATACATGTCGTAGAATGATTTGATAATTCGAATTTTCGCGAAAACCCTATAGGGATTTTGCAAAAACACGAATAATTATAGACAATAGTGAAAACTTTTCTCAATCTTACGGAAAAAGTTAGGGTTTTTACAAAAACACTCGTCGCTATAGTAATACTGCGAAACGAAACGTTAGCTATTATGAAATAAGAACGCTGATTGGCCGGTCAGAGCGCCCAAATCAAGACCTCCTCTGATTGGTTGACGTTTTAAATGTCAATCATTCACGCACTTTGTTTTGTTTATGTTTTTGAGAGCAACTCAACAGTCTTTTGTTTTAAATGTGGTTAAAAGTGTGCAAAAGTTTCTATAAATCGATATTGTTATTTCTAACCACTCATAACTCAATGATCTAATGAACTTCAAAGCTCACAGGGTAAAACTAGGAACCAATCAGAATAAGATTTGGTCGGTAAGCAAAAATCTAGCCAATCAGAGTTAAGGATATTCAATGTTACTAGAGCGACTCGCGTTTTTGCAAAAACCCTAACTTTTTCCAATAAGATTGAGAAATGTTATTATTGTCTAATTATCCGTGTTTTTGCAAAATCCCTAGGATTTTCGCAAAAATTCGAATTATCAAATCATCCTGCGACATATATATATGTAAGCTTTTGGCACTCCTTTTTCATATAAATTTTAACTATGCCAAATCTCACTCTACTCCGGGTGTGTAGTATCCTTAAGAAGGGATTGAAAGCTTTTCCTTTACGTATTTATATACTATAGATTAGATGACTAAACTAAATGAGTAATTTAGAACCTATTTTACTTTAACCTTAGTTGCAACAATAAAACTTAGTACAAATGTTGTGTAGTGGAAAATTATATTTTTATAAAAATTTTATTGGAAACATAAATAAATTATACACTTTATTAAACAAGGGTTTTATTTAGTTCTAATTTTATAACTATCAATACCTTATACGTAATTTAAAGCGTCTATTCAAATATTTAAGTTTAATACAATTTACTAAAAATTATTTAAGTAAGTAAATTAAATTTTTAAAAATCCTTTATGAATGTTATTTCTCTGTTTTCAAAAATGATACTTTTTTATTTCTTGTAGGTTCGTTACCTACGTCCTTAACTCAAAACCTCCTAAAACAATAAAATTGTGATGGAACTGAAATTGTTGTTCAACGTATATATGGCCATCACCATAAAAGTGCAAGGCAACTAGAATCCCTCTTCTGCGCTTATCGTCTAACTACTCATACTCTAGCTAGCTGGTGTGCACCTACCCGTTGCGAGATGGCGAGGTTCAGTCCGAGTTTAATCCGCGAGGTCTCCGTGCGCCGGCCTTCTATCCCGCGAAATTGCGTTTGACATTTTCGATAGTGTGTAGTAACATTTCTGACTATATTAAAACTTAACGCTGTTGTCAAATAATATTTTAGCAGTAGGTAAAAAACAAGTGTTTAACTTGTATTTACATTGAAGTAAATAAAAAATGGGTCACGAAACACGTTAGTGAAATCCGTCAAAGAACTAAAGTTGTCGACATAGCCGAAGCGATCAGCAGGCTGAAGTGGCAATGTGCTGGTCATATTTGCCGTAGAACTGATAACCGATGGGATAGACGAGTTCTCGAATGGAGGCCACGTACCGGAAAGCGAACCGTTGGACGCCCCCCGGCCAGGTGGACAGATGACCTGAAGCGCCATACCGGGGGTAGTTGGATGCGAGAGGCGGAGGACCGTGTGTGGTGGCGAGTCTTGGGAGAGGCCTATATCCTGCAGTGGAGAGACACGGGCTGATGATGATGATGATGATACATTCGAATTAAGTAAATAAAGAATATAAATTTATTTTTTCATTTTCCAAAATAAAATAATCATGATACCTCAGTTATTACCTTTTTTTTTTCAAATTTTAGACCTAGTAATTTACACTTGTGGAATATATCTTTGTTCGCAAAGATAAGGACTAACGCTAATTACTTCTATCAAAAATATCAAAATCTATCAATAGGTCTATTTTCATAAAATTTTTACAAGGAACCCGATCTGAGAATTTTCATTCGAATGCCGTTGATGTAGAAAGCTATAGAGTGAAAAATAAATAAAATAAAAAACTCCCTTTATTTTCAAATAGGACTGTGCTCTCACTTTTAAACGTCACAAAGCAAATTTTACGCAGGTTTATACGCGACCACTGTAAGAAGAACACTGCAATAAACTTAAAATGGCTTATTTTTTACCATTGAAAATGGTTATCAGATCCTTTTCCTGTGAGAGGTAAATATATCTTCAAGGATAGCGAAAGGATTGGGGTTCTAAGGGTTTCACAAGTTGCAGAATTTATTGGGACACCTATATTCGCTGAAATTTTGAAAATTGAAAAAATGTCTGTACAAAAGGGGATTTTTGGGTGTCGTTTTTTACAAAAAATATGAATATTTTCGAATATATTTGCGTTGTCGAAAATTGGCCAGAAATGCATCTGAAGAACTAAATTGTCTAACGAATGGTGAAAACATTTTGGAAATCGGTTGATAATAGCGGACGCTGCTAATTAATGTTTATTCTTAATATTAAAATTGTACCTATATATCACAATTCTTTTCAAATTTGGTATTATTTTTATGAACATACAATACTCATCCATAAATATACTGACAATACACTGTCATTATATTAATTTCTTTGAAACTCGTGAACACATAAACTGTCAAAAGCGTTACCTTCATTATCAATTATTTGACATCCAAAAAGAAACAGAAACAAGTACTATAAGTGCAATACATTTATTAACAAAATGTTAACAAGTTATGGAAACAAAAATATTTTATTTATAAGTCTAGCAAATGGTATGCTTCTAATAGAGTATCATCGATTTTATCCCAAGGAACAAATAGCCTCAAGCCATTGATGGCAGCTGTTGCTTGGATTGAAGTTCTCTCACAGTTGACATTGCAGATAAAATCGCAAGTCTGTGCTTCTACGTTGAAATGGAGTCCTTCTGAGCAAACGCCCAGAACGGCGCTACCGCCCTCACATCTCCAAAATTTATCACAGTCGTTTGCGTGGTTCCATTGGCCTACATTACAGCCACTTGCACAGATGATGTCTTCTGGGGATTCTGGTCGGGTAGGTCCTTCTGTGGTAGGTAGTTCTGGTGCCAACGTAGATTCCGTGGGTTCTTCAGGAGCACTTGTGGGTTCTTCAGGAGCACTTGTGGGTTCTTCTGGAGCACTTGTGGGTTCTTCAGGAGCACTTGTGGGTTCTTCTGGAGCACTTGTGGGTTCTTCAGGAGCACTTGTGGGTTCTTCAGGAGCACTTGTGGGTTCTTCTGGAGCACTTGTGGGTTCTTCAGGAGCAGTTGTGGGTTCTTCGGGAGCACTTGTAGGTTCTTCAGGAGCAGTTGTGGGTTCTTCGGGAGCTTCTGTGGTGCTAACACCTGGGCCAACTGCGCAACCAGCATTTTGTGGCCAGTCGCATACCTGTAAATTACACAACGATTATGTAGGGAAAGTGTTAAATTTTGCATGAATTCGATACAATGCGACCACGATAAAATGATTTAAAGACGAAATTACCAATCACAATTAATAATATGACATTTAATGTTCAAGATATTACCAATGTTTGTAGCTAGTTTAATTAATTAATTTACTTTAATTATTTTAGGTAATTTGAGTGAAAATGTTTCTACTCATAGAACACAGGTCACAGAGCAATCACAAATTTAACAATTTTAATTTTTCTTTGCAATTACTTTTTTAAAATTACTTAAGTTATACGTACCTGGAGTATAGGGTTAAAGTGTGTGCCTGGCGCACATTGCCTCTCCACCAAGTTTCCATGTACACAATAGTAGAACAGAGTGCAGTCGGATTCGTGTGGGAGCAGGCGATGAATATCCCAGTCAGCAGGACATCCGTTTTCTAGCTCGCCTCCTGGAGCAGCAGTGGTAGTACCGTCTGTAGGAGCATCAGTGGGAGCGGCTGTGGGAGCGCCCGTGGGAGCATCTGTTGGAGGTGCGGTGCTACCTCCGTTAGCGCAACCCGCGTTCTCAGGCCAGTCGCATACCTATAAAAATGGTAGGTAATCAAAATTTTAGGTAAAAATGTATTTGACTTGCATATTTATGTAGAGTCGGATACATATTTTAAATTGTAATGGTAATACACTTTTCTAAATTCTAATGGATTATTCACATTTTTAGCATTTTATTGATGTTTCCGCTATATTACCTAATACAATTTTCGTTGTTTCTCCGCGTTGGCCAATTTTCTCTTACAGATTTTTTAAGTGAAACCAGATGAATTGCATAAGTCTCGTTTTTTGTTGTGAAAACATTAAGCACTTCTTATGATTGATTAAAAAAAAAACAAGATGCAGGATGGACCTATCTATGATTAATTCCAAAACACAATTTTCAATATCAAACTGTTACTGTGGATATTAAACTACATCGGTTATTTCATGAGCCTTTTAATTTTAGTATTTTTATACTTTTAAATTATACGAACCTGCAGTACAGGATTAAAGTGTGTGCCTGGTGCACATTGCCTCTCCACCAAGTTTCCATGGACACAATAGTAGAACAGAGTGCAGTCGGATTCGTGTGGGAGCAGGCGGTGAATATCCCAGTCAGCAGAACATCCGTTTTCTAGCTCGCCTCCTGGAGCAGCAGTGGTAGTACCGTCTGTAGGAGCATCAGTGGGACCGGCTGTGGGAGCGGCTGTGGGAGCGTCCGTGGGAGCATCTGTTGGAGCGTCTGTGGGAGCATCTGTAGGAGCGGCTGTTTCTTCCGGAGGTGCGGTGCTACCACCGTTAGCGCAACCCGCGTTCTCAGGCCAGTCGCATTCCTATAAAAATGGTAGGTAAACAAAATTTTAGGTAAAAATGTATTTGGCTTGCATATTTATGTACAGTCGGATACATATTTCAAATTGTAACGGTAAAACACTTTTCTAAATTCTAATGGATTATTCCCATTTTTAGCATTTTATTGATGTTTCCGCTATATTACCTAATACAATTTTCGTTGTTTCTCCGCGTTGGCCAATTTTCTCTTACAGATTTTTTAAGTAAAACCAGATGAATTGCATAAGTTTCGTTTTTTGTTGTGAAAACATTAAGCACTCCTTATGATTGATTAAAAAAAAAACAAGATGTAGGATGGACCTATCTATGATTAATTCCAAAACACAATTTTCAATATCAAACGGTTACTGTGGATATTAAACTACAACGGCTATTCCATGAGCCTTTTCATTTTAGTATTTTTATACTTTTAAATTATACGAACCTGCAGTACAGGATTAAAGTGTGTGCCTGGTGCACATTGCCTCTCCACCAAGTTTCCATTGACACAATAGTAGAACAGAGTGCAGTCGGATTCGTGTGGGAGCAGCCGTTCGATATCCCAGTCGGCAGGACATCCGTTTTCTAGCTCACCTCCTGGAGCAGCAGTGGTGGGAGCGCCTGTAGGAGCATCTGTGGGAGCGTCTGTGGGAGCAACCGTAGGAGTATCTGTGGGTTCTTCAGGAGCACTTGTGGGTTCTTCTGGAGCACTTGTGGGTTCTTCGGGAGCTTCCGTTGTGCTAACACCTGGGTTAACTGCACAGCCAGCGTTTTGTGGCCAGTCGCATACCTGTAAATTATACAACGATCACGTAGAAAGAGCATAAAATTTTGCATGGCTTTGATACAACGCGACTAGTGTAAAACGATTTAGAGATAATATCACCAACTATTCAATTACTCATTTAATGTAGGATTCCTTCTAGGAAATAGTAATACGTTAAATACTCAATGTTTAACCTTTCGACTTGTCATCAATCATTATCAATTAATATTCTCTGTCAATTAAATAGCTAGTGATGTTCAATCTGACCAAATCACTACATATTATAAAATAAAGTCCCCCGCCGCGTCTGTCTGTCTGTCTGAACGCGATAAACTCAAAAACTACCGAACGGATTGGCATATGGGTGACACCAATGGACGGAGTGACTCAAGAGGAAGGTTTATGTTTACGTGTATAATTTATTAATGTTTTGTGTATGTTAATGGAAATATGAAAATTATTGTCGAAGAAGTCGGAAAAAAATCAAGCCAGCTGGGAGCTTTCTTCGAAAACTCTGCCTAATCCTTTTGAGATATAACAATATAATGTACGGAGAAATTGTTTCTCTTTTATAGGACTAAAGAAAAGTGCGCTATAGCATATGTCTATCGTTTGTGGATAGCGTACTATACCTATTTTTATATTTAAAAAAATGGTGTCATATGATGAGGTAATTGGAAAACAATTTATACGGATACAATTTTAATCCTTATCAAATTAAATACGTTATTTACCTTCAGCATTTCATGCAAATTATGATTACACTTCACACTTTACACTTTACACAATTTAAATTAATATCTTAGAAGATATAGCGAAATAAATACTATCGCACGACAAGAGCCTCGCTGCAGCAGCCGCCGGCCGCCGCGCCGAGGATGCGGAGGGCGGCGCGTGGCGCGGCCTCATATCGGCATGATATCAACTCGACACGCGTGATGTAAAGTTAGGCAGAAGTTATCATGTTGCATATGAAGAAATATTTTGTACTATTTTTATGCATATATTCTCTACTTTTTCAAATAATTGCAGAATTGGAAACAAAATACATTAAAAATACTCCAAGTAGGCCTCTAAGTACTTCAAGTAAATCTAATTAAATATAATCCACATGTTTGACGCATCAAAGCATATACAACTATGACAGAAATAACACTACTACTTAAATGTTCTGCAGCACGTGCGAAGCCGGGGCGGGTCGCTAGTATGGTTAATAAGTAGTGAATAGGTTAAGATATCAAGGATGTTGTTAGTCAGTCGCACACTTAATAGAAATCTTGTATATAAAATTTTGGTTTTTCGATGGAAAATTATGTTACTGATCAAACACACGTTACAGAGAACCACAAATGTATTAGTTTTAATTTTTGTTTGCCGTTACCCCTTTAAATTAAATAAAAATATAATCTACATTAGGCACCTAAAACCGACGAGCTTGCATGAACCTACTGATGAATGTCGATGAATTCACAGGAACAATAAGGATTCTACCAAGTGGCGATGAGCTGTCTCTTTTCATCCTTTCGTGAAACGGATGCGAACTTATGTATATTATATGTCTGTCTCAAAATTAAGATTATAAACCTGTAAAGTGGGGTTGAAATTTGTTCCGGGCGGGCATTCCCTCAACACCAAGTTTCCATGCACACAGTAATAGAAGAGAGTGCAATCGTCTTCATGAGGTAGCAGTTGGTGAACATCCCAGTCAGCTGGGCAACCATTATCGCCTCCGGGATTTGGTGTAGTTTCTCCACCAGTTCCAGGATCCACTGTTGTGGTCGGATCTGGAATATCTGGGCCTCCAGTGCCGGGGCCGCCAGCACAACCCGCGTTTTCAGGCCAGTCACATACCTGTTAAAGTCGTGAGTAATATAGGTTTTAAGTTCTAACTTATTTGATTCGCATATTCGTCTATTATTAAAAATATAGTTTAAATTCCTATGGGTATGCACTTATCTAAATTCTAATGATAAATCATTTAAAGGGTATTTTATTGACGTTTCCGCAAATTTACGTGCAAATTTCGTCGTTTTCTGGCATTGGCCAATTTTCTCTTAGAAATTTTCAACATGAAACCAGATAAATTTTATAAAGACTCGGTTTCTGTTGTTAAAAACATTAAAACAAGTTGCGGGGACTGGATCTTGGAATAATTCTAATAGATTATTTTAAATCTCAAACTGTTACTATAAATAATGAACTATCATGACATTTCATAAACCGTTTAATTTTAGTATTTTTATATACTTTAAAAATATACGAACTTGCAGTACAGGATTAAAGTGTGTGCCTGGCGCACATTGCCTCTCCACCAGGTTTCCATGGACACAATAGTAAAACAGGGTGCAATCGGATTCGTGTGGGAGTAGCCGGTGGATATCCCAGTCGGCAGGACATCCGTTTTCTAGCTCGCCTCCTGGAGCAGCAGTAGTGGGAGCGGCTGTAGGAGCATCCGTGGGAGCATCTGTAGGAGCATCTGTGGGAGCGTCTGTGGGAGCATCTGTAGGAGCATCTGTGGGAGCAGCTGTGGGAGCGGCTGTGGGAGCGTCTGTAGGAGCATCTGTGGGAGCGTCTGTCGGAGCGTCTGTGGGAGCGTCTGTGGGAGCGTCTGTGGGAGCGTCTGTGGGAGCGTCTGTGGGAGCGTCTGTGGGAGCGTCTGTGGGAGCGTTTGTGGGAACAGCTGTGGGAGCGGCTGTTTCATCCGGAGCTGCGGTGCTACCTCCGTTGGCGCAACCCGCATTTTCTGGCCAATCGCATACCTGCAAAAGATAAGTTATGACGTTAATTATATATAACTGTTATAGATCTAAAACAACAGATTGTAAAATTATTTTAAAAGTGTGTATTTTCTTTATTTTGTATAACTTAAGTTATTATATAAGAATCGAAACGCAGTATCGTTTAGTAAAAAAAATTAATGCCTTCAGTTGGAAGTAAGACGTCATCTTTACTAAAACACCATTCTCAAACCCTCGAAAACCTTATTTTAATTAAACCTTGTGAACTATAATTATATTTCAGGGTTTGTATGTTTCTCTTTCTGTTGTATGTTTTTTTTTAATTGGCGAGTATTAGAAAACAGAAACGAAACCACAAACTCGATTGTTCCTTGCAATATTGTTCATACCTACTCTTATTTTTTAATTTTTTATTTAGTTTTTCAGGTAACAAGCAGAAAATATTTTACCTTACTTATTAGATAAGATTTATTATATCTGGATTTGCTTGAGTTTTAATCATAAACTCTGTCAGCGTTGTGCTTGTGTTGTGTGATCTTGGGAAAATTTTACTACAGTATAACAAAATATTAAGATCCCAACGCTACAACATCCTATGATGAATTTAGTCCACAAAAGTTTACAAATGAAATAATTACTTAGTCCAATGTATGTATAATGAATGTTCCATTGGATTTGTTTGACAATTTTTTGGAATTGCAAATTTTAATCAATTTAATTTAATTAATAAAAATAACTAATTTAATTTAATTAATTTCAAGAGGTTTTTCAGAGAAATGTTTGAACGTTTCAATCTAAACTATAGAAAGTGCATTTAATAGCTGATGATGCTTTATCAGTGGAGTCGATAGTTTGAGTGAAGTGAGTTTAAAGAAAAAAACGAATTCTAAATGCTGAACGCCAGGCAGATTTTGAAGAGTTTATTTATTTTGTCCTATACTATTAGGCTTGTGTATTTCATTGTACGTCCACACATAACCCGTGCTTTTCCAGCGATGATGGCTCAATGCGTACTGGAGTACGCATCATCGCCTAGGCGAGGCAATAGTTCAAATTAAACACTGTCGATTGCATAGCTATAATAACTTCAGACAAGATGACAGTACCAGGCGGTAGAGTACAATTTGATCGGACATACTTACGCTAGGCGATTTAAAATACCACTAAATAGCGTAGATGCGTAGTACTTACTCTGTTATTAAGTTTAACGTGGCTATGTCTTTTGACAGTATTTACAATTCGCATGATTGCCTCAACTAAACGATGGCACAATGCGTAACCTTGTTATACTGAAGGAAGTTTCATTTTTAATTCTCACCTGAATGGTTGGGTTGAAGTGAGTTCCAGGAGCGCACTCTCTTAAAACTCTGTTTCCATGTACGCAGTAATAGAACAAGGTGCAATCAGTTTCATGGGGCAACAGTCTGTGGATGTCCCAATTAGACGGGCAACCGTTTCCGAGTTCACCATTTTCGTCACTGCTACCTTCTCCATCTCCTCCTTCTCCACTTCCACCTCCACCCCCTTCTCCACTTCCACCTCCATCCCCTTCTCCACTTTCACCTCCATCTCCACCGTCTCCGCCGCCGGTATTGTCTTCTTCGCTGCCGTCACCGCCGCCGGTACCACCGTTTGCGCAATTGACATTTTCCGGCCAGTCACAAACCTGAAACAATACGTAGATTTTGGAGTGCTGACATACAATAAGGAGTTGGTTCTTTAATATTTGCCTCCAAAACAAACTCAGACGCACTCAATGGGTTTTGAAAAGAGCTATGCTCGGAATTTAATAAAACCCTAGAAGATTTGGAGTGACAATTATATATTTGCATATACTAAAAGAAGATGTCGCACTAAAGAGCAAAAAGTGAGAAGCTGAAATTCCCCTATTTAGTGTAATTTGACTTAGTCGCCTGTTGGCTTTTCCTTCTAATATATATGTTGATTAAGTGTATTTCAAGCATAATTTATTATACATAACTATTGCTTTCTGTATCATATGTATCATATTTCACACTCAGTTTTATAGTCTATGTAGCTTACGAGGATTTGTAAGTTTGTGGTAAAGAGCAGGCCAAATCAGTAGAACCAAGAATCGCTGGGGAAGAAGTTTTTCGAATGGCGGTCACGTCCTAGCATAGAATTATTGGAAATGCTGGTACAATACTATTTCAAATTTAATGAATTTACGAAAAAAAAAAAATATTTTTTTTGATATCCCACACAGCGCCATCAACTAAGATTATAGATACTACTGATATATATACATAAATAAATACATAAATTTATAAAAAAAAATATACATACATATGTAGATATTTTACACCCACACGCGAAACAAAAAGGCATGTTCATTCACACAAATATTGGTCTCGGGCGGGAATCGAACTCGCGACCTTTGAGTCTACGGTTGTGGTCTCTAAGCACTGGCCAACCGGTCAATATATATTATTAAACTAATATTTAAGTATGAATACCAGTTGTTTAGTACCCATAGCACAAACTCTGCTTAATTTAGGATTAGATGACTGTATCTATTATATATCTATATAGATTCAAATATTATTCATCATCATCAGCGCGTGTCTCTCCACTGCAGGATATAGGCCTCTCCCAAGGTTCACTACCACACACGGTCCCCCGGCTGGCGCATCCAATTATCCACGCTATGGTGCTTCAGGTCATCTGTCCACCTGATATCATTACTATTATCATTATAACGTACGGTTAGTAAGTGTTATCTATGAAGTAATTTCAATATTTTCCATGACAAGATATAAATCTTCCTAGTATCATTGATAATTTTATTGCACAATTATCTTTTATTATGCATAATATTTGTTTTATCTATTTAAGGTGATCGATGTATCATAAAGTCCACATGCAGTCAAAAAGTTTTTTTATTTTTCTTGTTATTTAGAAAACTGTTATCGTTTTATTACCAATCGTAAGCAATAAACTTTTATCAGTTTGCAATTAATATCGAAATTTACGGCAGTCAGTGAGTAATATTTTAATTCGCTATTAAATTGTCTCTATTTTAATCTTCAGCTGCATTGAGATCGATTATCATAGAGATATCCGTGAATATAGATTTAATCTATGCCATTTGAAAATTTTACGGATTCTTTTATCTTTATATTCTATTTTTATCGCTATGTATTGACTTCTGTATTACCTGTTCAAACTATTTGGATTTATCGTCATTATTTACTGTCAAACAAATGTAACTGTATTCCCGGGACGGATATAAATTAGACTTTTTATTAACATGCCAACAAGACACAGCTTCGATACAGTTTGGATACAGTTTCGATACAGTTTTCAGGAGGTGGGCGATGACTTGACCCCACTTTCCAGAAATGACCAAAGCGGATTTCACAGTAAACGACGCGTATGCTTACTCTAATGAGACCTTAGATATTATAATCGTCAAAATGGATCACATTTTCGATCGTTTCGAACTATTAGACAACTTTGAAACGGTTGATAACGACAATCTTAGACTTTTTAGATGCGTAACTAATAAAATAGTGTACTTTATTATAATTTCTAGAAACAGTTTTTGAATTTTCATTTCTTTGTAAACATATCTAGCTTTTACATCTCAAATTGACAAAAATGATGAGCGTCAATTATATTTGAATATTTAACCTTTTGATTTTTTATATGTCTAGATAGAGCCATGCGATACAACAACAACAAAAAAGGGACCAAATCTTATGCTTGTTTGTGGGTGACTGTAAGCCATATTACCTGTACTAATCGTCTCTGCATGAGTGAATGAATTATAACCAAACAGTTAGGTTACATTTTTATCTTCGTTTTTTTGACTCAAAATCTATATCTAGAGATGTATGTGATAAATGAATTATTCATTCACTGAAGATATTTGAAATGATATCTTTAATCCTGTACTTACCTTAATCAACCTTTGGCGGAACCGCTCTAATCTTTATCCGATAATTAAATCGCAAACTATACTGCGAACTATGTTTTTATCTGTTTCCAATTTCCTACTTCGTAACTGAGCACTGATATGAACTTGACGACATTAAAAATACCTGGAACATCTTCTAGACCGCTGTCTAGTCCCAAAATAAGAAAGTTTAATGCTTGTATTATGGACACTAGAGAGCTGATATGCATACTTTAAATATTTTTTTAATATTTTAATTTTTTATAACATAATAAAATATTTTAATTTGTCCCGGGTGAGAATCGAACCCTTTAGTGCCTCTGACAACTGATGGACAGACATTGGTATAATGTTTTAATGTCTATGAATGTGGTACCTTGTATTTTTTTAGGATCCCGTATAGAATTAGAATCTGAGGACTGCAACTATTAAGTAATAAAAGAGTTTTAAATTAAAATCTTACCTGTATATCACTGTTGAAGTTTGTACCAGGCGCGCACTCTCTCAAGACCTTCTCGCCGAAGACGCAATAGTAGAACAGATTGCATTCAGTTTCGTGGGGCAAAAGCTTGTGAACGTCAAAATCTGCTGGGCATCCGTTCTCTAATAAATCTACTTCGGTACTACCGCTCTCGTCTATTTCTGGATCTCCACTACCTTCTTCTTCACCACTATCGATATCAGTTCCGCCGTCAGAGTTACCGCATCCAGCGTTTTCTGGCCAGTCGCATATCTACAAAGTATCATTTTTTATGGAATTTGTTTAGAAATATTTGAAATTAGAGTCTGAAGACAAGTTGGTGAGTAGTGAGATAGGCCCACATATTGCGTCTTAAACTTAGTTTTAGTTATATGATAAACACAAGTCTAGCCAAGTAGAGCCCCCTACACTTTGGACCCAACATGAGAAATATTCTGACTACTGTCAAACGCTTGTATAAGATTGCGTGTATGCGCTAATTTTAAGGAAAGCATACATATTAGTCAAAAGCCTGCTATTTGATTTAATTTCTATAATACATGAAGCTACTAGACACAGTCTAGCTAGAGAGGCTAGCTGGTCAAAATTTGGATCTGTTTCCGTCAGTATGGGGTGAAATTTATAAGTTTATTGGCTCTTCTATGGGACGCAAACATTCGGTTAATGGTTTTGAACAATATAGTTTCTATTTTCCGGTTAATTATGATTTTTTAAATTTCAATTACATTTCACAATCCTAATAAATGAATTATTGTTCATATAATCACAAGACCCTTCAAGCCTCAAAATCGTCATGACAGTTGCTGTCATCTCGACCGTTCTGGGCGATTTATACAAACGAAAATAATGTTTGAGTGGAAGATGATTTATTTCGTTTCTTTAAGAAGGGCTCAGTGAGGAGGTGTTATGATAGCTGTTTCATTTTTTTGGTGACATTTATTTACATTGTCTCGTTCCATGGCACCCAAAAGTTTACTTCACCCCGAGGAGGTTGGCAATCTTGTTTTTTTAATAAAATTTATTTAATGCTGCCTCTAGAAGGCAGCCGCGAGAATTGTCTAGTTCTTGTGGTATTTACGTGCCGTGTCGTGATAGCCCGAAAGCAGCGAACCTCCGGGCGTGTACCAATGATTTTTTTCTGACTTAAGTACTATCACTGACTGCATGAATCGGAGAGCACGTTAAGCAGTCAGTCCCGGTTGTTGTCAATAGATGGTGGTCATTATAATTCGCCAGCCCGCATTGGAGCAGCGTAGTGGATTTAAAAACTCCAAGCCTTGATCTTGAGGGAAGGCCTAAGTTCCTTCAGTGGGGTATAAAAAGGGCTGATGGCATGGAATAGAATGTGGTATTTACCTGTTTTTTAGGGTTAAAATGCGCTCCGGGAGCACATTCCCTCAGGACCCTTTCGCCGCGCACGCAATAGTAGAATGATTTGCAGTCAGCTTCGTGAGCTAATAAGGCATGTACGTCCCAGTCCGAAGGGCATCCATTTGATAGGATTTGTGGTTGGTCTTCTACTTGCGGTCTTCCATAAGCAATAGCAACCGTAGCAGCTACTACTAGGATATTTACTAAAATAATAAAACAGGAATTTGTTTATATGCTAAGGCCCAGATAAAAAAAAAGAATGACGGAAAAAGAAAAAAAAAATGAATCGCCTATAATAATATTATTTGTTTGCTTGTGAACATACTAAACATGCCCTATATACACCAAAACTTTAGGGTCATTTAAAACGCCAACGTATGTCGCTAAACGGTTTAAAACAATTTTAACGCTATTATAATAAGATCCCAGTACTTTATGCAAAAGCTTATTATAAAGTATCAGACTACTTAGATGATAAAAATCAAAAGGTGTAAGCCGCTCGCCTATCAGTTTGTTTCAGTAATATTAATCTTTAAGCACTTATTGTTAAGAATTGTTAATAATTTTGTTAAAAAGAGTGTCCCTCAATTTCTCGGATATTCTTCTGAGAGGAACCAGCATTTTTTGAATGCGCCTTTGAGGTGACGTTCTTCCACAAAGTAATAAATTCACTCTTGTGACGTTTGATTATGCTACATAAATACGAAATAAAGATTTTTGACTATATTTGATTATTAGGTTACCAAAAAGTTCGGAGGAATGACCTTTTATAAGTAAGTAACCTTAAATTTGTGTCACATCGAATCGTTATCGAAACGTCCAAAATGTGACACAAAAAGTGTGCGGCTTTAGTTATGGCTTTAGTACTTTTTTTATGCTCTGAGTTCACTAGTTAAAATGCTATGGTTGTCAATATTACAGACATGTGAATTTTAAATTAAATTCGTTAAATATTTTAGAACCCTTATAAAGCTTTGTTAGTCTTTTTTAAGGTTCCTGGCCCAAAGAGTGCCAAAGAGAAAAGGCTCCGCTGTCTATCCGTCCGTCCGTCTATCACAGGGCTGTATCGTCTGAACTGTAATATGTAGACATTTGAAATTTTCACAGTAATCATAATAAATTTCATAGTAATACAGACTGTATTACTGTATTCGTTATAACATTAAATAATAAATATGAAATGAAATTAAAGTGGGTCCCAATAAAAGA
The DNA here is from genome assembly GCA_949709985.1 of Luffia ferchaultella. Taxonomy (NCBI): domain Eukaryota; kingdom Metazoa; phylum Arthropoda; class Insecta; order Lepidoptera; family Psychidae; genus Luffia; species Luffia ferchaultella. The sequence continues at coordinate 10,959,517 of OX453269.1, forward strand.
AAAGTGTTTTTTTTTACTGTACGGTGGTACAGCCACCGATCGATAGAAAGCTCTGGTTTATACGTAAAATTAAATTAAAATTTAAAATGTATTGTTGAAGAGACATAAAAGTTTGAGTTTGAACGTTGTCCCAAAGATCGTAAAACTTGAAAAACTCTGGGCTTCCCTAAATATGAACGTTCAAAAACTTTTCACGGACAGTTGATAGCTTTATATAATAATTATTTATTATAAACAAATTGCCTTCAGAAATATAAAATATGCCATTACATAAATTTAAAACTATTGTGAAGAAAAAATTTACTCAAAAGGGCTCTTACTACACAGTAGATGATTATTTAAGTGACAGAAATATCTGGACGTTAACCTAAGCAGTTGGCATTTTTTCTTAATTAGTTAAAATGTTAAGGTTTTTGCTGTTTCTATATCTTTATTGTTGATACTTATAAGATTTTGAGTTGAGTTTCTTGTTGGTTCTTCTCAGTAGAAACTACATTGTGAAACAATAGTAAATAAAATATAACATGAAGCATCAACTGAAACTTAATTTTGACGATTCGAAACTCAACTAAACTTAAATAAAAATATTTTGATTTTAATTTTTTTGGTGTGACTTACAACAGGTAAAAATAAAAAATAATATTCAGTCTTATACAATCAAAATTTTTTTATAATAAATAAATACAAATTATTGTTTAAGCATTAATTATGTACGATATCTACAATCAAAATTTAATAGATAAAAATAGTTTTAATATTTCTATTATCTTTATCAATAATAAAAATACATATTAGTTTAATTTTTAATAATATTTTGAGTGAAAAAAAATTGTTTATGGGCCAAAAAGTTAAAACTTACCGAAGTACTTCATATTTACGCGTTTTCAAAAAAACGCTTTTCAATGATCTCTTTCGTTTTCCACTTGTATTAGTGCGGAACGCCTTTTAGGCACTTCGTGGAAACTGAGTGAAAATTTCATAATCCACATTTTTATATAAAACCGTTTATAGATAAGATAGATTATTAGGGATTATCTGAACAAAATATATTTTACGAGATTAACAAATCAGTAATAAAAACGATTTCCTATAAGTAAACCACACGATAATAATTAATTAATATTAAATGCACCTCAATCATTATATTTCCGCCAGTTAAAAAATAACATAAACCATACAAATCTGTAGGGGTCGGGCCCATAGAGATAATATAACTAGAGCAGGCAAGCTCATAAAGCCCTGCGTGTAGCGTTTGAGCATCAGTTTGGCATGGGAGAAACTGTACCCTATATAAATCAAGATCTTATTCTTTTTATTGAGACTCGCATTTCGAGCTGGCTTGCCTGCTCTATTCTATTAGCTCTATGGTCGGGCTGGCGAAATTAGTTCAGCGGACGACCTTTGTAAGGGCCCGGTTTTGCTATGGGCGATTCAAAATGCTGTCACTATTTTCAGGCATAAGATACCTCCGACTAGATACCTCTACTTGCTCTTGAAGTCAGACTCGTGTAAAGAAATCTTGTTGTGAAGTAAATTATAATGCATCGTTCGGTCTATTATATCCATTTTGTAAATATAACTATGTAATAATAATAATATTTGGGACATCCCTCACAGTGCCATCTAGTCTCAAAGTTATGCTTGTATGATGAGTACTAAATAACAGATATACATACTTAAACATACTTTTTTTTCATAATATATACATATATAGATACTTTTACGCCCAAACACGGTACAAGTAGACATGTTTATGCGCACAAATATTTGTCCCGAGCGGGAATCGAATCTGCGATCCTTGGCTCCGCAGTTAGGGTCTTTAACCACTCGGCCAAACGGTCAGTCAAACTCAGTAACTATGTACTTGTTATTTAAACTCCTCGCGTTTTCTATATTTGTTTCCCGCCCTTTCTAGTCAGTCTAATTAGAGCCTTTCCTGAAAATCGGGCACCCTCTGAGGGCGTACTATATTGAAAACCTCTGCAGACTCTGTGCCTCGGAGAGCACGTTAAGCCGTCGGTCCCTGTTGCCATTTATAGAAGCAGTCGTTACAATCCAGCAACCGGCACTGGAGTAGCGATGTGGATTAAACTCCAAACCCCTCATCCTGAGGAGAGGCCTAAGCCCCTGCAGTAGAGCACTAAGGGTATTATGGGCAGACTCAATGTTAGAACAGACTATATGCGTCATTATCCTTGTTTTCAACAAGCACTTCATAAATTACACATGAAATGTATTTTCAGAATCTTTGTTTTGCTTTACAGTACGAATTTCACATGTGGATCACACAAAATCCTACTTCATAGTGAATATTTCAAATCATCACGTGGCGTATATTTGGTGTGCGGCGTATGTTTTTTTTTAAATTTTGTTGTCACAGCGTGGTGACTCTATTTACATCGGTGCACCCATCAAAACATACACTCTTAAAAATCAGGGATAAATAAAATTAGTTAGGTTAGGAGTTTTTATTGCGCCAATAACTTTCGTTATATTTGATAAAAGTAAGTTTCAATTATGGTTATGAGGTAAATTAAATAATACATTGAAATTCTTAAGTTTTTTCACATCAAAAATTGTATAATAAATCATATGTATGTGAAATATTTAAACTAGTTTCATTTGGTACATCGGAAAAGGTTCGTGTATCCGAATGGGCTTAAAAATTAAAAGAAGTAAGGTTCTAGAATAACTTCTCAAAATATATTATTATTTGTTTACGAACTTCCCTTACGAACTTATGAACTTATGAAAGTTCATATGATGTGAACATTGTTAAAGTTACGCCATCTAGGCGGTTCAGTTTATTGCGCTGCTTTCCACAGTAAAAACCAAAGCTCAAATTAAATATAAATCTACTGATTTCGCGCTTTTCGTATATATCGGAGGATATTGGAAATGAACATCAAAAATAATAACTTTAACACATTTTTGTCAAACTTTTTTTTTAATTTTTCGAATAAAGTTAAGAACCAAATTTCAATAATTTGATACCATTCGATGCGCCGCGAGCTCCTGCATCTTTTAACACTACTGCCTTCCGTCTACCTTTATAACTTTCTGAAAAATAGCCGAATCTCTCTCTCCAGGCTAACTAATCTGATAATCATTCAATGAAAAGGGCACCTGCCCAGCCCACAGTTTTCGACCGATTCCAATTTTTTTTTTCAAGCGGTAGGCAATCTATCTTCTTCGTATATTTTTTATTTATTTATTCGATATTGGCTTTCGTTTTCGAAACAATCAATATTTTGTCTGAAAAATCGGAAAATTTCGTCTTTTTAACCATTTTTAATTTATCAAATAAAGTTACAGAACGATATTAGAAAATTTTATGTCATACGATGCCCCATAAGCCCTTGCATCTTTTGACACCACTGTTTTTTTGTTTACCATCATAAATTTCGGAAATATAGCCAACGCAACGCGCAACGAACCTGTCCCAAATTTATAAGGCCATAGGGCCATGGTTCGAATCCGGGCGTGTACCAATGAGTTTTTCTGACTTAAGTACATAACTATCACTGACTCCGTACATCGGAGAGCACGTTAAGCAATCGGTCCAAGACGCTGTCAACAGATGGCGGTAGTTACAATACCCAACCTGCAGTGGAGCAGCGTGGTGGATTTAAGCTCCAAGCCCCCCTCACTCCGGGGGAGGCCTAAGCCCCTGCAGTGGGGTAAAAAATGAGCTGATGAAGTGATGAACAAGAAAACGATCTAATAAGCATTTCCTATCTTAAAAGTATTGAGGTAAGGTCACTACGTCAGTTGAAATTGTAATCCTCATGAATCAATAGAAATATTATCACTTAATGTTAGTCTTAGATAACGTAATTAGTAAGCATCTGTCCAGTTGACGTCACAGGGATATTTTGTTAGTCAAGTTTTGAAAAAATTAACTAAGAAAATTAATGTCTTAATTTTCCAAGCCTATTCTAAATTCCGTATCTAAAACTATTGATCTTGGACGTTTCGTCTAGTTTGGGAGTTTTGACAGTTCTTATCGCTATATACATAGCTCTCTCATTTTCATGCCCCAGCCCCAAGCATAGAAAAACACACTTTCCCCAAGCATAGAAAATAATATGGCCGAAGCCAAATACAAAAATAGCTCAAAAATTGCATCGTTTATCGCACAAGGTGATTCCCCGAAGCGAACACGTTTCAAATTCTTGTGTAAAGATTGTCTATCTCAGATATGAAACATTATTTATATCCATGCAAATCCTCATGAATAAAAAAAAATATTAATTAACTTAATCAGGTCAGTTTTAAAAATGTTTTAGGGTTCCGAACCTCAAAAGAAAAAAACGGAACTCTTATAGGATCACTTTGTTGTCCGTCTATGTGTCTGTCTGTGTGTAAAGGTGTCTGTGTGTCGAGACCCTTTTTCTCAGGAACCTGTAAAGGTATCAAGCTGAAATTCATATAAAATACTCAGGTCTACTGTCCCTTGGAGCTGTGAAAAAACCAAACTTCTAAGCCAACGGAACCAAAGGATAAAGCCGTTTATGCTGCAAATTTTCTATACTCGCAAGGAAATTAAAAGCTACAGGGTACTTCCCGTAAACTCAGAATATTAAAATTTATTATATTTACCCCACTCACAGTTTTTGACCGATCCCAAAATTTCTTTTTGCAAAACGGTAGACAATCTATCTGCCTCGAGAGGTTTTTTCATTTATTTGATAGTGGCTTTCGTTTTTAAAATAATCAAATTTTTTTCCCCAAAAACCGGGAAATTTTATGTTTTTTTTTCCTCCATTTTCGATTTTCTGAAAAAGTTACGAACCAATTTTATAATATTTCATATCATACCATGCTCCACAAGCTCTTTCATCTTTAAACACCACTGTCTTTTGCCTTAAATCATAAGTTTCAGAAATATAGCCGAATTACACTCCCCCACGAAAACGATCTGATATACATTTTCAATGTTAAAATCTATTTTTCTACGCTAATATAATAACGTATACATGACAACAACGTCTAGGCCCCAAACTAATCATTAGCTTGAGCTTTGAGTACCAAGCGAAGACACTACATACATATAACAACCAAGACCCGGTACCAGTATCCATATTCATCATATAAATACTGACCCGACTTGGGATTCGAACCCGGGACCTCCAGCTTCATACGCAGGGTCGCTACCCACTACGCGAAACGGTCGTTATATATGTTATATGGTTAAACAATATTTATGTAAAACACACGACATTTTATACAGAAAACGAGTATGCAAAACCTTACTTAGCTTTTAATTTAATGTAGGTACCTATACCATACCGTACCAAACCATGGGCAGCCTATTAATGTCCCACTGCAGGGGCTTAGGCCTCACCTCAGGATGAAGGTCTTAGAGTTTAATCTACCACGCTGCTGTTCCAGTGCGGGTTGGTGGATGTTAATGACTGCCGAACACAGTCAGTGATAATTATCTACATAAGTCGGGATTGGCAAGTTGAAGTCGCATTTGACAGGTCATATAGCACGCAGAGCTGATGGCCGATGGGGCCGAAGTTCTGGAATGAAGATAAGGCCACGGCAAGCGCAGCATAGGACGTCCACCCACAAGGTGGAAAGATGACCTTGTAAAGGTGACGGGAGAACGCTAGATGCAAGTCGCTACCAGTAGATCCTATTAGGAATCAATGGATAGGCCTATGTCCAGCATTGGACTTCCTGTTACTGAGATTATGATGATTATGATGAATGATTTATTTTTAAAAGTATACTTAAATTTTGTAATGAGGCTGATAACTGTTAAGAGCATGACAACTAACAAAAGTACTAATTGTTTAAAATTTTCTCATTAAGAATATAAATATTCTTAGATAGTCTTTTATCCATAAAAGTACAAATTGACTAGAAGCCCTCTTCTACGTTTACCGTCTAACCACTCATACTCTAGCTAACTCGTGTAAGATGGCGATTGTCAGTCCGAGTCTTCGCACGCCGATCTTCACCCTCGCAAATTTGCGGTTGATATTTAATTTTACGATTACAAATGTCACTTAACAATATTGAAAATGTTATTATATTATTATACTATTAAAACCCACGATTAAAACCAAACGTTGTTGTCAATTTTTTTTACTGTATGCCTTTATCCTTTTTCATTGACTTCTACATTCTTAGGCCAACTTGGCTACACTTAATTTTAGACAAATAAATAGGTATGAACAGAATTTAAATTAGCATCTCCTTCAAAATAAACTGAATATAAGCCAGTTAAACTTAAGTACATTTTCACACCCTGTGATCTTTTACCGTAACATATAGGTCTTAATCTACGAAGTTGCCGTTCTTCAGTACTGGCCATTTCAAACAGAAAAAAGTTTGTTTGGCTGTGAATTCTAAATTCAAATTAATTTTGTTTTATAAACACGACATTATTTTTACAAAGTCAGTCTTTTGTTTATTGATCAGCGTTGTATTTTCATTACATTTGAACATTTTTCGTCATAATGAATACTTTAAAAATTCGTGTAATTATGGAATATGAGTTCTGTCGTGCCACTAATGCGGCACAAACGGCACGTAACATCAACAACGTTTACGAAGAGAACTTAACAAACGAACGCGCAACCCGTTATTGGTTTGCCCGCTTCCGTTCTGGAAATTATGACTTAAATAATAAACCGCGTGGTCGTTCGGACACTCAAACTCAAGTTTTGATGTTAGCATCAAAACAATATTGGACCATTTACGAGAAATGGGCAAAGTAAAAAAGCTTGATAGATGGGTACCCCACGAACTTAACGATCGCCAGCGAAACGTACGCGTCGAGACCTGCCTGGTGTTGCTCAAACGGCACAGAAATGAAAGAATATTGAACCGGATTGTTACCTGTGATGAAAAATGGATTCTGTTCGACAATCAAAAGCACTCAGCAAGTTGGTTAGATCCTGGTTCAGCACCAAAGCAATGTGTTAAACGAAAAATGACCCCTAAAAAGGGGATGGTCACTGTTTGGTGGTCTAGTGCCGATATGATTTATCACAGCTTTTTACTAAATGGCTTGAGCATTACTACAGATGTGTACTGTAAGGATCTGAAGATGATGATGGAGAAGCTCGCACGTGTGCGACCAGCTTTGCTCAATCGGTCGTCCCCTTTGCTTCTTCACGACAATGCGCCATCTCGTACTGCACAACAAACAGTCTTCAAGCTGCTGGAGTTGGGGTTGGAAGTTCTCCCTCATCCGTCATACTCACCAGACCTTGCACCTGCCGACTATTATTTTTTTCAAAATTTGGACAACTTTTTAACGGGAAAAAAATTCAAATCCCGAGCGACAATACTAAATGGCTTTGAAGAGTTTGTTGCCTACCGTCCAGTTGATTTTTACAAGAAGGGCATCAATAAACTGCCACTGCGTTGGCAAAGATGCATCGATTGCACGGGTGATTACTTTAAATAACAGAAATAAAGCTGTTTAAAAAAAATACTTTAACTTATTTCTACAAAACAGCAACTTCATAGGTTATTACCTAATATTTGAAAATATGATTGACTAAACCTTTATAAAATTACTTTGCAGTTTTTTAGAACATATACAATTAATTTACGTCTAAAAGCAGGCTAAAAATTGTGCAACAAAACAGATATTTTAAGATCGCCAATTTATCTTTTCTTTTGTTTACAAACTTAGTTAAAGATGAAATCAAACGATAATCGCTGTTTGTAATGGGACAATGTTTTAACTATTTTTGCTTGTAATATTATATGCAATGAAAAAATTATATCTTTTTTGTGATTTTTGCTTATATTTTAATCACCTGTATAATGTACGCACAGACTGATACCTGAATTTCTTCGAACCGTTAATCTTCGGTCACTGAAGCGATTTTAGGCTTATCAAATCAAAGTGGATTTTCATAAAGATACCGCGTTGTGACTAGAAAAACGAGAGCAAAAAAATATACGCCGTAGAATAAATAATAATAGTAATGATAATACTTGGGACATCCCATATACAACACCATCTTGTCCCAAACTAAACAGAGCTCGTATTAATGGTACCACACAACTGATATACTCAAGCACTTTATATAATATACAACATAGATACTTTATATCCAAAGATGGAACAGATAGACGTGTTCACGCACACAAATATTTATCCCGGGCGGGAGTCGAACCCTTGACCTTTGGTTTTGCAGTTAAGGTCTCTACTCGGCCAATCAGTCACTTAAGATAATAATATAAATAGCAGTTATGTTTTGAAATATTCGCTATAAAGTAGAATTTTTGGTGACCATACCATACCATCAGCCCATTGATGTGCCCACTGCAGTGGCCCAGGCTTTCCCTTAGGATGAGGGGGCTTGGAGCTTAAATCCACCACGCTGCTTCAACGCGGGCTGGCGCATTATAACTGCCAACATCTATTGACGGCAACCGGGACCAACTGCTTAACATTCTCTCCGAGGCACGGAGTCAGTGATAATTATTTGGTACATACACATGTCGTGATAGCCGAGTGGTTGAGTGAGAGCCCGCTTTTTCTTTAGAAGGCCATGCTTCGAATCCCAGGGCATGTATAAATGAGTTTTTTCTGACTCATGTACATAAGTATCACTGACTCTGGGGCTCGGAGAGTACGTTAAACCATCGATCCTGGTTAAAATCCACCAACCCGCACGGGAACAGCTGCTCCGAGCCCTGCAGTAAGGCATTATGGGCTGATAGTGGTGTGGTTTCCAGGATTCGAACCACGACCTTCTAAACAAAAGCGGGCTCGCCTCCACTCAGCTATCACGACATGTAATACGTACCATGGGCCATTCTTATTGAGAAAAGACCATCGATTGCCATTTCAGAAGTAAATCATAAACCCCCCCTGCACTTTTGTGATATCTAACGCACGATGATACGGCGGCACTTATATAATAATTCAATAAATAATTTAGATACGGCTAAACTACAAAAAGAAACAATTTATTGCTATTAAGTAAAGCAATATATTTTATTTTATTGAAGACATAATCAGAAGAAATGGACCATAATTATGTCCATCCAAGGACTATTTCGATAAATTGTCATATTGCAAAATTTTCTATATGCTTGCACTTGGTCTTATTTTACCTATATAATTTTTCAAAATTGGCGGAATATTTGTATGGAGACAAGCGTAGTTTCCAAAAGCCTTATCAACATCATCATCTCAGCCATAGGAAGTCCACTGCTGGACGTAGGCCTCCCCTTTTAATTTCCATTAGGACCTACTGGTAGCGGCTTCCATGCCTTATAAATATACCAAACCATCAGCCCATTAATACCCCACTGAAGGGGGTTAGGCCTCCCCTCGGGATGAGGGGACCTGGAGCTTAATCCACTACGCTGCCCCGGTGCGCGTTGGTGGTAATAATTAACTGTGACTTATAAATAGATAAAAACATCTAATTTGCAATGTGCTTGAACCATTTTTTTAAAATTTATTAAAATATCTATCAAGTACAACTACCGAAGCTTGTGATCAAGATTCCATTCCATCACCCCTTTTTATACCCCACTACAGGGGCTTAGGCCTCTCCTCAAGATGAAGGGTTTTGGAGCTTAAATCCATCACGCTGCTGTAATACGGGTTGGCAGATTATAACGACCGCCATCTATTGACGGCAACCGGGACCGACTGCTTAACGTGCTCTCGTACGTGCTCGTAGCAAGGAGTTAGTGATAATTAATTTACTTAAGTCAGAAAAAACTCATTTGTATACACCCGTTTACACTGTGAAAGCCCCGTGGCTGACAGTAAGAAGTCAGGGAGAGGAGTTTAGGGGGTTTCAGCCCCCCACTACTCGCAGATCGTCGCGCTGCGGGTGTTGTCTGGGACAATATTCTCCTCTTCCGAGAGAAAAAAAAAGCCCGGATTCGAACCACGACCACAATGGCCTTATAGATTGGCGATCAAAATTAAAAAATATTTATTCCTTCATTTCCCACCGATTATTATTATAGATATAATTCATTTTTGCCACGTGCTTGTGCAGCATTTAATGAACTTTTGTCGGAAATTGACCTTTTGCACCAACACTGAGTCGCTCAAACAGCGATTTGCAAGGGAAGTATCATGTACATTTTACATTTTACCTTTTTACTTTTGGCTTTTTGTTCACTTTTTCTTTTACTTTATTTTTCATCCATTGATATCATTACTATTACCTGCAAAAAGATATTTACAGAGTAGTGCAGTGGTCTCATAGTAACCAGCTGCAGTTCAATGTCACAAAATGCGAAGTAATCTCGTTTGCTCGAGCGCGGGAGCCGCTGCTTTGCGACCATGAGGTCGAAACTGTACCGATGACCTGAAGGATCAGGGTTCGTGATCTGGGTACATATTTAGATGCTGAACTAACATTTCATCACCTTATTGTTGATGTTTGCAAAAAAGCATTCAGAAGTTTAGACTTTATTTTACGGCAGTCTCAAGATTTCCGAAATACAACTGCGGTCCGAGTGCTTTATAATGATAATAATAATAATAACACACACAATCACAACTACACGTCTAGGTCCCAAACTAAGCATTAGCTTGTATTTTGGGTACCAAGCGAAGACACCACATACATATAACAATCATGCACTAGCGATCCGCCCCGGCTTCGCACGGGTAGCAGAGCATATAAGCCGTATTGTTTATTCGTGGTTTATTCTGTCGTAGTGTCATATCAGCTAATAAGCTATCCGTAAAAGATAGACATATGCCATCGCGGACTTTTTTGTAGTCCTACACAAAAGGAACAATTTCTCCAAACATTATTTTGTTATATCTCAAAAGAATTAGGCGGCGTTTACGATGAAAGCTCCCGGCCGGCTTGGTTTTTTTCCGACTTCTTCAACAATAATCGTTATACTTTAACTTATTTCCACAAAACATTAATAAATTATAAACGTAAACCTTCCTTTTGAATTACTCTGTCTATTGGTGTCCACAATATGCCAATCCATTTGATAGTTTTTGAGTTTATCGCGTTTACACAGACAGAAAGACGGGCGGGGGACTGTATTTTATTAATACGTAGTTATTAATAAGAAGTATGCGGTGCAATCATCTGGAATCTTCATGAGGCCAAGTATGTTACAATGTTGGAAAGAATTAAAAATAATTTTATAAGATATTTGTATTTAAAACAGTATGGCATGTATCCATTTTTTCCGCGTATGTATCCAACTCTCTTTGTTATAGGAATGATCGGATATTATAAACTTACGGTAAGAAAGACGTTGCATTAGCAGTCATGTTTTTCACAATTTTTTGTGGTGAATTATATAATGCGACAATATTGGAGTCGTTGGGATTATCAGTTCTGGACTGATGTCGGAGACGGTATGCCGCAACATTTATGTCTATCCCGTACGCGCTTACAAATCTCTACAAATTCGCGCCAGTACCGAGGGCTACGCATTTTGAATTTTTTGTCAGAGAAAGGTGTAGATGTTTTTAACTGCTCTTTGCCGAAGTTCACAGAGGCGGCAACTTGTTATGTTTCTAAAATGTAATATTATTATTATTACTGTTTTCATGAATGTTATAATAATTATTATTATAAAATCTTATAAAGAATTCTGTTTGAATGTTATAAAGAAGAAGAAAGAGTGTCGTGATAGCCCAAAGCGCAACGAATCTGTCTCGAATTTATAAGGCTCCGTAGGGCCATTCGAATCCGGGCGTGTACCAATGATTTTTTCTGGCTTAAGTTATAGTTATGTACTATCACTGACACTGTGCTTCGGAGGGCACGTTAAGCAGTCGGTCCCGGACGCTGTCAATAGATGGCGGTCGTTACAGTTCCCAACCCGCAGTGGAGCAGCGTGGTGGACTTAAGCTCCAAGCCCCCCCACCTCACCCTGGGGGAGGCCTAAGCCCCTGCAGTGGGGTAAAAATGGGCTGATGAAGTGTAGTGAAGTTATAAAGAATTGAATTTGAGATAAGCAGGTGTTGTTATCTAGTTTCCTTTCCTAGTTGTTTGTTAGGCAGTCGTATTGGTGATTGCACTGTTATGGCTGTATTCTAATTTGTATGTATAAATAAATAAAAAATAAATGTCAGTGGCGTTGCCAGAAAATTATTTGGTGAAGCGTCTGACTTACCATAGAGTTTCGGAGGATTTAAAAATAATAAGGATATAAAATTGTTAAGCCCTTATAGAAAAAAAAATGTATGTGATTTCAGTAGGTATAATAATTGAAAAGTCAAAATTTATAAATCAATTATTTAGCAACGCAACCGAAGCATTAACAAGTGCGTATAAGTAATACATAATTTATTACAATATTTGAAATATTTTTTTCAGGTTTGTCCGGACCCTTTGAACCTCACCTCTACACCTACATCCTACACACCTACTATTTATATTCATAAATTTGTCATTTTAGCTTTACTTTAACTATTCCTAATGTTATTTTTGTTTTACGAGTTTAAAGGTGGAGACTTAATTAGCATTACCTACACTAAAATATTGTAAAATCTTGTTGATTATTTGGCTGTTAGTCCCCCGACCAACTATAAATAAAATAAATACGACCGCTTAGCCTAGTGGGTAGCGGTTGTGCCTACGAAGCTGGAGGTCCCGGGTTCGAATCCCAGGGCGAGTCAGTATTGATATGATTAATATTGATACTGGTACCGGGTCTTGGTTGTTATATGCATGTGGTGTCTTCGCTTAGTACCCAAAACACAAGCTATGCTTAGTTTGGGGCCTAGACGTTGTTGTGATGTATACGTTATTATTAGTACAATAAATAAAACCTTCCTCTTAAAATTAAAACAAATAAAATCTGTTATTTTCTTAACTATTTTTCTTCCAAAAAAATTTTAATAAAATATCCCTGTGGCATCAACTCGACAGATGTTTACTATTTACATGAACTTAGACTAAACAAAGCCATAATATTTTTATTCATTCATGAGGGTTACAATTCCATTGGACGTAGTGACCTTACCCCAATATTTTTTATTTAGTTTTAGCTTTTTTTACTATAGAAATCATTAAGCTTAACATTAAGCTCAAAGATGACATCACAGTGACAACTTCAACGCCAAATGAATTTTGTTTGTCAGTGTTTATTAATAATTTAAGTTTATTATAAATTTCTAAAGATAATAAAAGTTTGAAACTAATATTACAACTTTCTTTTTTTAACGTTTTCCACATAACTTCTAGTTGTTTTTACCTTAAAATGTTTCCTTCGAAGAGATTTAAGGTAAGAGATGATAAATCCATTTTACATTTAAACGCTTATGCAAGATGTGTTTATAACACTCGCAAAAAGCGGAGTAGAGTCCTCATAGAGTAAATAAATTTGACAGCAGCGTTTGGTTTTAATAGAGTCAGAAATCTCACTTCACAGTATCGAAAATGTCAAACGCAATTTCACGGGGGTGAAGACGAGCGCTTGGGGATCTCGCGGACTGAAACTCGCCATTTTGCACCAGCTAGCTAGAGTATGAATGATTAGACGGTAAACGCAGAAGAGGGCTTCTACTCAAATCGTACTATTTTGTAAGTCCTGCACCTCGTACCGCTTCGCCCGGGTCTTGGTCTGGTCTGCGGTTATACAAGTAAGCATTTGATTGCTAAAAATTCGTGCACTTGTTTTTTCTTGGAAATGTTTTTTCGATCGTGTAGTAGGGGGGCATTTTCAGCGATAGTGAAATTCTACTCTAGTGTCGTCAATTCTAAAGCTACGGAAACAAATAGGGCACCAAAAAATGCGTATTGACGAGATCTACAATATGAGGTAAAAAAAATTTGAAAATTTTTGAAAGTTTTTAAAAAAATCGCAAAAAATCATAAAAATGTTGCGATTTTCGGTCGACTTGCCGCCTTGTTTTGTCGATTTCACGAAAACTAATAGAGCTATAGTCTTAATTCAAAATACGTTCCAAGGGGATTAATTAGTGTACAATTTGCAAAAGACAGAATTAAATTATCTTTTATAGTTTAGGTTTTAGTAGCGCCTTTTCGGTGGCGATCTTGTTTAGCGCGCAGACCGATGGGTCATGAGTTGTATTCATAGATTAATTATTAGACGGCGCGAGGCGCGCTCATCATAGATGCCATATCTAAACGACAAAACTGAAGTCAATTAGACCACACCAAAATCGGCGTGGTTGAAGCTTTTGTGCACCAGTGTCGCTTTGTACGCAAACGCCAGTAGAGCTATAATTATACATGTAATTTTTTTAAAATGTATGTTCTCTTCTTTATTTTTTTCTTTGTGTAATTACTGATTAGCGTTCGTAACGATGAGAATATTATGTTTTGACAATTTAACGGTGTCATTTTGAGTTATATGATCTATATTGGTATCCATTGTAATATCTAGATGTTTCTCGTACAATATATTCTGAAAATATTGGTTTGGCTAAATTCATTTCAAATGTACTCCGAAGGTCGTGTAAGGCACGAGATTTGTGATTTTTTTTGTCTCTTGTTATATAACTTATTATACTTTACCATACTATAAGGACAGAAATAGGCAAAGTTTGCCTGTGAGCTGTGTTATATGATATGCTATGAATAGGTATAGAGTACGACCTCGTGTTAAGTTTATTTTATGGTATTAACAGTTCAGCGAGGGCAAACTGAAAACCAGCGTCGGAAGCAGCATACTTATTATTATTATTCTAAAGTTTTCTTTGCACGCATTCCTTCAGAAATACCTACATGATTTCCATAGATACCGAGTTGTGGCAACTAATGTGAGCAATAAATATGTATACTAACTACGTAGACCAAATATACACCTGTCGATGTTTTGAAATATTCGCTGTGAAGTAGAATTTTGTGTGACTCACATGTAAAATTCGTAGTTTAAAAGAAAATTGAGATTCTGAAATTACATTTCATGTGTGATTCATTTCAACGAGATTTTGGTTTCAAACAATGATAATGAAATATTGTCTGTGTAATCACTGAGTCTGACATTTCGCTCACGTTTTCGATCGCCTCGCCTTATGCTATCACCGGCACTTCACGCTCGCCGACTGGAGGCGAGCGCCAGAGACAGCGCTATACAGATAAAAGAGAAAGCATCTCTTCTTTCTCTTTTACACGCATAGCGGTATCTCGGCGCTCGATTCATTATGGGTGACGGTGGGTCTTCGCCTGGGCTGCGATGTTTATGAACGTCATCTATTCATTTGTGGTTTCATGGTGGAGGCTGACGAGCACCATGCTTCAAGTCGTTGTCGTTGCTCTGGGATATTACTACGACACCATGCTCTCAATGATATCGTCCGCAGTTTCAACAAATGTCCCATGTGTTTTAGAGTCTGCGTGTCTTTGCCATTCTGATGGCAAAAGATAGTATAACGTTGGTGCCTTGGGAGAAGGGTAGGTACTTACTTTGGGACGCTACCTGTGTCAGCACCTTTGTCACCTTTCACTTTAGTCGCACCACGAGGTCGGCTGGAGCTGCTGCGGAAACTGCAGCTGCCAAGAAACATTAAATACTCCGCCCTAGAGAGTCATTACTTGTTCGTCTCTATCGACGTGGAAACTACTGGCTGTTGGGGCAGCGAGGGTAAACGTTTTATAGTGGACATTGACCGTCGTTTGAGAGAGAGGGGATTTGACTCCCGCTCCAGGTCCTTCCTGGCGCAGAGATTGTCCATTGCCTTTCAATGTGGCAATGCGACCAATAACTTGGGCACTTTTGCATCAGGGACGACAAGGTTTGGGTTATTAGATTAAATGTTACCTGTAAATTTTAATTTGTTGTTAAAAAAAAAACGTTTGACCTCGTAAAATCTTTTGGTATTTGACAGCTGTATATTAAACTATACGATCACCCAATATCAGTGATCCCTGAAGGGAAGAAATAACAGTTTTTATGCTCTTTGTCACAAAACCTTTTTCCAAGGTAGGGATGATAGTTAAAGAAAACTAATCGAGGGTTTGAACTAAACTATTTATTGTCAAATTACAATTAACAAGTTTACTAAAGTCTTAAATCTAAATCTTCGTGTCCCGAAAAGCACGTCAATTCGTCGGTCCCGGTTGCCATCATCAGATGGCAGACGTTAAAATCCACCAACCTGCACTGCGGAACAGAGTGGTGGATTAAGCTCAAAGCACCCTCATTTCGAGGGGAGACCTAAGCCCCTGCAATGGGTCATAATGAACTGATAAGGTAGGGGTATGATATTAGAACGAACATATTTTATAAATTTAAAGACAAATTTATGGTATAGCTTATTTATTAAGAAAGTAAAATAAACACGACAATGTGTTGTTTTTTACGTCGCGGTTCCCGTGAGTTTGAATTATTTTAACGTGTAGACCACGTATCGACACTCGAAAGCGCCTCGTAAAAGATTTATATGGACAGCGCCTCCAGCAGCGGTACCGAGAAGAACTGAAATTCATGTAGAAATCTTTTTCGAGTCGCTAATAGCGAATGTCCACCACGTTAAACCAATTCAGACTCATTGTTGCACAGTGGCGGCATGTCGTCGTCGACAGGCCGTGTGAACAGGCAACTAACTACATGGTGACAAATGACAGTCTCGCAGTGTCGAAAGATGGCGAGTATCAGCCAGTCAACGCCGACGGGGCTTAAATTAGGTCGGCCTGGTAATCTTCACAGAGCGGCAGAAATTCCGGCAGCGTCCGGTAGGGTCTACTACGAGAACCCTGGCAACCTGATAGGCAAGGCAGTAGGTGCCAGTACCTACTAGGAGGTAGCGTGATTTGGTACGGTCTCCAGTTTGTTATTCCCGGCCGCCAACCCTGGTACTGGAATGCCTGGATGTGGGAATGTACCTACCGGCTTTTAAAAGAAATTTGGAAAGGAAAGAAATAATCTTGAAGCTTCTAAAATAATAAAATATGGATAAATTATTTAACAATTTAAGTTAGGTATATTTTGAGTTACCCTCCTTACCCTGGGGGAGGCCTAAGCCATCCCAGTAAATTTTTGACGGTATTATGTATGTCCGTAAAAATATTAACGACTATAGAATAAATTAACACCTGAAACAAACACAAAATTACAGTGCCACGTTTTAGGCTAGCAAAAACTAACAAATCCTTCATAGGCAATTTCAGTTAGATTTTATAACATAGTCCCAAATCAGTAATTAGCCTCACTGAGTCTAGGTTCAAAGACCATGTCAAGAACACATTGATGGGGAAAGCTTACAATAAAATTAATGATTTTATGAATGATAAAAATGTTTGGGAGCAGGTAGCCCCTACTTGTATATCCTAAGTATCCTGAGTACCTAGAAGTTACTGGATATTATATATTAGTTGTAGTTATGATGTGTTAGTTGGTGATTTTTATGGTAAGAAATGTATAAAATGGATTTGTTTTGTTTGATGGGTGTGTTTTGTTGAAAATGAATAATGGTTTGTCATATTTGATTGTATCATTTTGTTGACGTCAAAAAGTGTATATTTGTTATACCAATTTTGAATAACCATATTTTGATTTGATTTGATGATAAGCCCCTGCAGTGGAGTAAAATGGGCTGACGATGATATTTTGAGTTAACAATTGAAAACTATATTTTAAAATATTACCTATATGTACAACTTCTTAATCAAAATCTAATCAAGAATAGAATTATAGATCTAACAGATATTCTAAATAATATAATAATATATTTCTAAAATAAAAGCTATATATTGAATTTAAAGACTAATAATAACAATTCTCTGTCGAACTCGGCGCAAAGATCGCCTTAATGCTCGCGGCATTACCACGTTGGATCGCTATGGCGAGCCTTTGCGCCAGATACGACCCAGAACGGCGAGGCGGTCACATAATCCCTCTCCCTAAGTCGACGACCGATGCTCCTAATCAAATTTTTGGTGTCAAGGCTCCAACAGCCCGTCGTTTCCACAGCAAAGGAAAAGAAGATATTGGATTATTCCAAGATCGTGTATTTGCTGAACAGTTAAGTACTTAACAGTTGTCATAGATTTTTATTTAGACATGAGCTAAGAGTACCCGGACGTAGCATCGCGAACTAACAACCGAAGCACCCTAGTAAGTCAGCTGGCTATGGACGCACACGTCAACTTGCACACACTAATGCCATACCAAGTCTGTTGATGGCCAGTAGGTACGCTGCGAAGTTCAACTCACACCACCGATAAACTTACGCAGCCGTCGTTGCAGTGCCTTCATTAGTTGTTCAATGACAGGGAGTCCAGAGTTTTTATGACATCTATGTTTACAGAGAAATAGGATTAAAGGATTAGAGCAATTTTCAAAGCGCTAGGAATACTTTGCTATCCATGACATACAAAAAATTGGTAAAACATATAGATAGAGAAATGATAAAGAAGATTATACTTACAATATTTATAACAAGATTAATATTATAAATATGTATACCTATATGTATTAAGATATAATTGCCTAGAAACAATCTTACACTAGATAGTTAGATTATATTTCGGCAGCCTAAATTAGATTAGAAATTTATGAGTAGGTATGATACGAAATCCCGAAAGTTCTCTATCCCAAATTCATAATACTGAAGGTTCATAATCTGAAGGTTCAAAATCCCGAAAACTCCATCCAATCGAATTTACGCGACTGCAACTCAGTCTTACCTATTAAGTAATAAAAAATTAGTTTATTTTAATGATGCTTACTATCATATTGCAAATTTTTATAGTTTCCAACTTTTGATGTTGGTGCATCGGCATTCGGGATTATGAACTTTCGGGATTATGAACCGGTGAATTCAATATTTCGCAACTTTCGGGATGATGAACTTTCGGGATTCCGTATATATCAGGTTTTTACAGACATCTAAAGACCAATTCTATTTATTTAGGCTCTCAATAAGACTATAATATCGTGTAAAGGTTTGTTGAATACACAAACAAGATAGGTAAACACTCTAATGTGACACCATTTTTCATTAAAATTATGTTAAAGGTACATTTTTGTTGCCACGGCATCGTTGGTTGCCCTATGGCACTTGTCTATAACAGAGAAAGTTTTAATAAACACACAACAACAATGACTGTACTAATTTACTATATTCATATCAGTTGTTTATTATTTGCACTTATAGTATAATGTTGAAGATTCATACGAATATCATGGAGCTTTTTTTAATAAGTCATTTTATGTACTACCTGTAATAAATAGATGGGTATTTCCACAACATGCACAAAACAGGGTTGCACTGATTTTATTTGAAAAATGTGCACTGGAAATTTTATTTCTTTATTACAAGATGTGTATATAACTTTTATATACAGGATGAGATTTTAGTAACCAGCAAAAAAATTTCTAGATGTTAGGTATTGCCAATAGACCTCATTACGTAAATAAAAATATAGGTGAAATATTCATAATCGTGATAAATAAAGTGTCGTGATAGCCCAAAGCGCAAGGAACCTGTCTCAAATTTTTACGGCCACAAGGCCATAGTTCGAATCCGGGCGTGTATCAATGAGTTTTTCTGACTTAAGCACATAGTATCACTGACTCCGTGCCTCGGAGAGCACGTTAAGCAGTCGGTCCCGGGCACTGTCAATAGATGGCGGTCGTTACAATCCCCAAGCCGTAGTGGAGCAGCGTGGTGGATTTAAACTCCAAGCCCTCCTCATCCTGGGGGAGGCCTAAGCCTCTGCAGTGGGATAAAAATGGGCTGATGAAGATTTATAATCAATAATTACATCCTAAATATTTTTTAACAAAATTTCAGTGCGAGTAAAAAAGATGTAAGTAAATATATGCGGCTTGCTTCAACCTGTTTGTACCCCTTTCTCAGTGACAATAGTCTGACTAGTCAGACGGACGCACAGAACAATATATACTGACGGACGTCAGACTGACGTTTGCATCAAATTATTAAAAAATTTGATAATAAAGGAGTAAATTATTAAATAAATTGGTGCGAAATAAATTCGTCACAAAAATGGCTTGTGTTGCAGTAAATTGCCACAATCATAGTTCCTCAAAATCAAAAGAAAATGAAAGAATTTCGTTCCATCGGTAAGTACCAAATGCCTTTATTTTGCTTCTAAACACTAAGAAATGAACAATTTTATTATTACCTACGTATTTTTAAACAGTAGCCTACAGTAGTAGTAGTATCTTTTTCTTTCTAATGCTTTATTTAATCTTATCTAATGTTATAGTTCCAATCAACCTTTATGGCGGATGTGAACATAGGCACAAGTCGCGTCGCTGTAACCAGTTTTAGGTGTAGCGGGACGCAGTGGAGCGAGGGGCATATGACTGAACCTGCGCAAGCATGCTTAAAGCGTTGTATTCCGATCCGCCATAAAGTTTGATTGGAACTATAGAACAAGTTAAACACATGTAAAATTTACATTCCGTCTAAGCTTTAGTAATTGTTCTGAGGTGCGTGGATAATGTGTGGACAATGATCTTTTTAACCGAATTTTGCATGGAGGATTTTTCCATAAAACAAAAAAGTACCAAATGACGTTGCTAGATGGCACTGACGCGTTGTGTGGTCCCATTACGTCCATGGTCTTATGTCAATCACTTACAGTGTCTGACAGGTCTGACATAGTCAATCATAGGTGTCAATCGGAGAACGATCGCTCCTATTTGTTTATTTACCAGTGATTTTAATATTATTATATATTCTAAGCTAATATTTTGATTTGTGTCGATATCTTAAAATAACTATTAATACCTATGTCTTATAGTATTTCTATTAGAACATTTTTTTTTTCGTTTTAATTTTAAGTGTACAGAAAATTATGTCCGACGTCGAAGTTGAAGCAACTACATTCAAAAGACGAAATATTAGAAGTAAAGGGACCAGAAAACGTAAAAATTCTAGTTCTGATGGTAAATCTTATTGTATTCGATACTTTCGTAGGTAAAAACCCATGTCCATATATTGAAATTAACCTTCTTCTTCTTCTTCTTTTGGTTAATGGCGTTCTAACATATGTTAATTCTGCCAATGTCTAGTGTATGATAGTTATACTATTTTTATTGAAAAATAATAAAAACAGGCAACGTAGTACGGTTAATATGGAGTTTTTTCAAAATGCCACATGGAACTACGACATTCTACATGCGCCATTTTGAAAAAAACTCCTGAAATTAACCTATTGCTAGAGTTGGGTAGGACATACAAGAAGCACTACAAATGTCGCATACAAATTGATCATTTGTAACATCACCTCAAAAAAATAAATTGTACCACTTCATTTCAAATGTCATACTCACCATGAAGTATTGCTCACCTCGTTACAATGTCCCAGTCGCGGTACATGTCACGTTCATGCCGTTCATGTAGTAACGTCGTGCGAGCACCACTTCAATTCAAATGTCATACTCACCATAGAGTATTACTCACCTCGTCACAATGTCCCGGTCACGGTACATGTCACATGCATAGATAGTAGCGTCGTTCGAGTATGAGTGCGACGGAAACGTTACAAATGAATGAATGTAGGTACCATTGAGGTGGCGAACGAATGTCGCACAAGCTCGGAACTCGCTGGGGTATCAAAAGAGCTACCTGAGGCTATTTTAATAATCGTTAGGTATGTCATATTGTCAGATAATAGCTTTCTTTTTGTTGGATTGAAGAGCAACAATGTATTAAACTAATCTAAAATTTTGTAATAAAAACGTTAATTTCAAATTGAAAAATAATGTTTTTTAGTGCAAAATCGTTGTTGGAGCGCAATGTATTACGCTTACTACGGTAACACGTTACAAACACTTATTTGACTTTTTGGTATAAAACTTTCAATGCCTCAATACTTCTTCTGCCTCGATTGTCACAATATCAAATAGTACCTCATTTTCTGGGACAAATGAAGTGGTACAATGTACCACTACATTAATTGATTTGAGTAACACATACAAACTCGTTTGAAATCCGTGTCCTACCCATCACTACCTATTGCTGAGGTTAGGTATTTGTGTTCAACTTGTCACTACATATTTTTAACAGCGTACACACATGCTTATAAACATCTAAAAGAAAGGGTTTCCAATAAGACAGCACTGCTCCAAATTTCCTTTATAGGTACAATCATATTTTATAAATATTGTTGTAATAAAAAGTGTGTTGTAGATATGTATTAAATATTTATTGTTCATTAATAGAAATAAATACAGGGCGAGACGAAATCCAAGCTTTTCTCCTTTCTTTTTGTGTTTTTTGAAAAGTAAAGCCAGGAACTTGTTGAGATCTCAAACGAAAGATCTAAGCTTTTACAAAGCGGTAGGCCAATGAAACGGGTCTGGCAGAACTCACATATTTTATTTATAAATATAATGTTATTGGAAACCCTTTAGATTTGATAGTGACTGGAAAACGGTAGTGCTTTCCAATGTAGCCTGCGGAAACATTACAAAATATTTAATCAGGCTTATGGGGGAGGTCATGCAGTAAAAATTTTTTCAAGAAAATGAAAAAAAATTATAAGGCTTATTAGTGGCTCGCCGCTCCACTTCGCTCCTCACATTATTAGAAGCAACCCTAACCTAACCTAACTTAACCTAACCTAACTTATTTTTTTGAAATGATGGACCATCAACCTATCTTAGCCAGATTTCGAATTGATCATTTTTATGAACACAATATTCATCAGGCAACAATGGAAAGCCGACCCCAACTTTCAAAATGGCCACCTGTTTAATATCTGTCTGGTATGTCTATTATTTAAGTTTGGTAATTGGAAGAATATAATGAGCAATCCAGAAGCTTTTTGATCAATTCAATATTCTCGCCTTTACATTTATTACATTAATGCAAAGGTTGAATCAAAGTGGAGAAATGAGCCATCACAGACACCTTCTGAACAATTTCAAATTTGGCTAAGGATATACTTTTTATCTTAAAAAAATATTACTCGCTTCATCATCTAATGAATGACCACACACGGTGAAAATAATATATGTTTTCATTGTATGGTACATTAAGATACCACATAATACACAAACAGAAATATAGTAAAATAATGAATTTGTGTATTGATAATATATTTGTCTTGGGGCGTGACACCACAGCCTAGTATTGCGCTTTCTCTTTAATAGGAAACTTAAAACTCATAACTTCTTTATTAGCTACCTGTGTAATAAAATATTATTGTATTTTTTAGTTAAGCTAATTTGCATTATAATACCTTAGGAAACATACCCATACTATGCCATTTTTTACTATTTTTTAACCCCTCTCCTCCTCGGTGACCATCCGTGGTATATGCTAAGACCCCCTAACCCTCGTATTTGTCACATAGTATTTCATAAATATGGTTTTAAATCATTTTTTGCATACAAAAAGTTAAAAAATAATTTAGTTTATAGTTGTCATGCAAAAACATATTCTAACCGGAACTTAATTTACCAAAACAAGTCTTTTTGTCTGTTATTCAGAATTATTTTCCTAGAGGATATTGACTATGTGACGAAGACCTTAGCCCCTCCCGCTATCCCTGTGACCAAGCGTAGTATCTTGAACATCCCCCTCCCCCTTCTAAATGGGTCACGTAGTATGGGTATGTTCCCTTAGTATTTATTAAGTAAACATATTTATTTTAAATTATGAAAATGAATTAATCCGCTTTAATTTTTTGTTGATAATTTCAGAAAAAGGCAGCAGTGATTCTGATGACCAAGGAGTCGTGTTACCAACTAAGAGACCACAAAAAATAAATCCGAATATCCAATCAACCAGTGGAACTAAAATCAAGAAAGTCAAAGAAAAATATTCCTCTGACAGTGAAGATGATAAGGTATTTATTTTCAGTTGTCAGGTTTATTCTACAGATTCCAAGAGTAGGGTCTGTGACTTAAATTAAATATATTATATTTAACAAGACTGTAGAAAATAACAAAATTATATTCAGTTGAAGAATATGGAAATTAAGTATACTGTTTCTTAAAAAACGAAATTTAGCATTATTTTAATAGACTGAAGCCCCAGGCTAGTACTCCATATGGTATTGCCCTCTCTGTCTAACAGGACATTTTGAACATTCATAACTTTGTTATAAATGATTATTTTTTTTTGAAATTAATTCACTGTTCTGCTATATTTATAGAATTCTTTCATATGAAATAATTAAAAAAAAAAAAAATAGTCACCTACCCAATTTGTTTTAGTGTCATAGATCCATTAGAGAATCTACTAATGAGCTTAGTAACTAGTCCCTGTATGTCAGGATATTTCATGAACTATCCCAAGATCCCTGTTTAAACAAGAGGTATGTGAAACAACAAAAGGCAAATAAAAAGCAGATCAGTTGGAAATCATTATCTTTTCATTTATTAAATGATTTAATCTTTATTTATCATCATTTTAGTATATATCTGTCCACTGCTGAAAATAAGCTTCCTCCATAGCACGCCATGTGACGTGATCCTCGGCTCGCTGCATCCAGCGGCGACCTGTCACCTTCTTCAGGTCATCGGTCCATCTAGCTGGGGGCGCCCGACGCTACGCTTTCCCTTGCGTTGCGTAGTCTCCACTCGAGAAACTTTTTATTCCATGAAGTGTCGGTTCTATGACATATGTGGCTGATCCATTGTCACTTCGGCTTGCTGATCTTTAGATCCATGCCAGTAACTTCGGTTCTTCAGCGCCCGTATATAATATACCGTATGGTCGGCTGAAAATAGTCCGAACTTATAGATCGTGTAGAGCTCACTGAACTAAACCAAAGATTTCTAGTGAGCAGATGACGCAAACTAACGGTTCCAGAGAAAAACATGTTTAAACTTTCATTTTTTTTAAACTTTTTGTTAAGTTCAGTAACCTCTACACACTCTATCAGTTTGCACTACGTTCAGCCGTACACCAGGTATATAATTGTACAGGTTAACTCTGAAAAGACATTTAAATAAACAGGAACTCTCCCTGCAACGCAATAAAGTGCAATTCAGCTGGCACAGTGCTATTTCGCTAGGAATTTAATTCAACTCCATGATGCCTCTCTTTCTATCGCATGACTCTATCTCTTTCTGCAGGTTTGTGTAAACTTAAGGTTGCCTTCTTGTGACGAATAATTAATGTCAATATTTACCAGTCATGTATAGTTCGCCTGAAACTTTATGGTGGATCGGAACACTACGCTGTATGTATTATTGCGCAGGTTCAGTCATTTACCTCTCTCTCCACTGCGTCCCGCTACACGTAAAATTGTACTGCGACGCGAGTAGTGCCTATATTCACATCCGCCATAAAGTTTGATCGGAACTGTACCTATTATTTCTCTGTTACCTATTATTAGGTCAGAAAACTATTTTACAATGTCTGCTTAATATAATTTTAAACTAAATAGATAGGCATAGGTAAACTTGTTGTGTATTTCTAGAACTATTAAAGTGTCCCTGTACGGACGGCACAACTCCAACATGCACGTGGTCTGCCTGCACGCATGCGAGCTCTTTCGTACGATTGTGTAAGAGAAAAAAAAACTCGGCCCGTTCAGCGGTGCGCGCCAAGCCTCTTTCCCCCAGGGCCGCCGTACTGCAGCAATTTTTCATAGGTTGCGACAGAGATCCGATTCAGACGGAAAATCGAGGGATCACGACACCTGCTACTTGATCCAGCTCTAGGGTGTTTTGGACTATACAGAAGCCAAACAAAATATTAAAAAAAAATCTCATATAAACTCCCTTACATGTGCAAAGTTTGTCTTGAAATTAAAAAATAGATTTCATTCTTATTTAACTAAATCAGAGCTGACCAATCTTGGGTAAAATGAAGGCAAATATTACGCCTTTTATGGGTTAATAACTAAGATGTTTTCAGAAATTTCTTAATTTTGGTTTAATACAAACTTAGTTTTACCTATAAAAGTATGAATTGACTAGAAGCCCTCTTCTGTGTTTACCGTCTAACCACTCATACTCCAGCTAGCTGGTACAAGATGGCGAGTTTCAGTGCGTGAGGTCCACGCGCGCCAGTCTTTACCCCTGCGAAATCCCCGCGTGGCGGTCTTCACTCCCGGGAAATTGTGTTTGACATTTTAAATACTGTGAACTGACATTTATGTGACGAAGTCTGGATATTTTGTAGCGAGCTACTCCCAGCAGAGTCCGCCCTTTTTTTATAGTCCGCTTTCTAAGTGACTATTATAGTCAAAGATATCACGCCTCTTCTTCAGCCGACAAAGGTATGTAAGGCCTGCCATAAGTAAGACTCCTGTATTTTTTTTTTCAGCCAAAAGAAGATCTGAAAACAACATTATCGATACAACAACAAAGAGAAAATGCGACTGCGACGTATGAGTTGGACACAGAAAGAGATAGAGATGCTCAGGCAATATTTGAAAAAGCTCAATTAATCAACGAAGAGTTAAAAGGACAGGCGGATGACAAAGTAAGATTTTGTGTCTATTATACTAATTGATGAATAATAATAATATCTCGGACGTCCCATACAGCGCCATCTAGTTCCAAACTAAGCAAAACTTGTACTATGGATACCAGACAACTGTTATAAATACTTAAATAAAAAAAATATCTCTATATAGATACATCCAGACATGCAACAAATATACATGTTCATGCACACAAATAATTGTTCCAGGTGGGAATTGAACCCACAATCCTTGGCTCCGCAGTTAGGGTCTCTAACCACTCAGCTAACCGGTCATGAATGCTAGTGTGTTTTATTGGCTCTTTCTTCATGGTGTAACAGAGCAACAACAGAACGACATTCTTTTTGTAAGGAGTTAGTTAAAAGGATCATTGCTTACACTTGGTTGCTATAACAACAAATAATAAAAATAAAAAAAAGTTAAAAATTAAAGGGGGTCCCCATGCAAAACCAGTGTTTTTTTCGACGTTTTGGTGATCATTGCTTACACTTGAAATTTTCATGAAGTATATACTACTATGGCCGCTATAACGACAAACCTATGTGTATATATATATAAATGAATTGATGTTTGTTAGTCTCACTAAAACTCAAGAACGGCTAGACCAGTTTGGCTAATTTTGAAATATTTGTAGAGATCCAAGGGAGGTTCAAAAGGTAAAAAACATAGAAATTGCAAAGAAAAACAACAATTTTTTTCCCAAACAAACTGTTCATACCTGTCAAACAGGGTGCGTTCAGAAATCAATTTATGGCTCAAAAATTTTTTCATTAATATTTTGTTATTTTAATACTGGGGCGGTTGGAAAGGAAAAAAAATAGGGAAATCTCAAAGAGACTGCCATAAAATCGACATTGGTAATTTCCTATGGGTTTCTATTTTTTATTTCTTTGATTTATGAAAAATGGTGGATTGCGAGAATAGATTTGGTTAAAGCGAAATTAATTACAATTTGGGAAAATTCATTTTGATCAATCATTCTGTTAACGTACAATGACGTGTTTGAAATAAAAATTTGTATGGGAGTACTGCTTTTGAAAAAAATTGGATTTTCATAAAATGTATTATTTAATTCAATATTTTTATACGATATTTTAAAATATGTATCTTATATGATATGCGAACGCCATGGAATTGGTTTTGTAAGCCCCCATGGCCCCATTATCGTTCCTTTTGTTTGATGAGAATGTAAACGAAAACGGTACGGAACGGAAACGATAAAATATTTGCGTGATGGCTACGAAAACGGGAACGGGAAGAGCGGGAATAAGATAAGAGTGAGATAAAAAAAATAATCCCATGAGAAACTAATACAGCGCAAACGAAGCCGCGGGCGGGTCGCTAGTATTAAAAATTGAAAAAAAAATTAAAAAATTTATGGGCTTCCCCATACAAGAACCGTGTTTTGTTTATTTTGTACGGTGGTATGGAGCCGTTCGTGTGAGAATCTGACTCGCACTTGATAGGTTTTTATGTTTATAAAAATAATGTATCATAAAAAATGTAATCCATGTAAACATCTGTTTTTGTTTCCAGAATAAATAAAAAATTTAAAAAAATTTCATTGTTGAAGTCATTTTATATTTTGGACAGCTCCAAAACACACACACATTGCAGGAATTTGTTGTAAAAATTGTTAATTTCTTTGGTTGCATATTTTCTATGAACTGTACAACGTCCTGGCCCCGGTTCCCATACATTTGAAACGCCTCCTTTATGAAAATATAATTGTTTTTCAGATATATAGAGGTATAAACAATTACGCTCAATACTATAAGAAGAGAGACACGGCGGCTGGGAACGCCAGTTCAGGGTTGGTGAGGAAGGGCCCGATCAGGGCTCCGGCGAATTTGAGAGCTACTGTCAGGTAAAGTCTGTCTCAATAAGAAAAGAAAAACATTTAATCATGCCCACGGATACATATCACGTAGCAGAGACAAATACAAATGACAAAACACAAAAAGGTCTCCGCAACCATGATAGGAGCTGACTTAGCACCCGCTGCAGGCGTGCGTGACCACACCCACGACACTGATTTTCAGTCAGCCCCTACGCGAGTCCGCCGCACACACCACAAACATAGCAACCCGTCCGTATTATAATAAACACGTATTACACACAATCAATATACACAATGAACATTTTCAACATAATGGACAAATATGAATAGAACTTGTGAATAATGTGAAAAAACCTTTTTCTTTCAATTATGCTTCTTCAACTTCAACTTCATCAGCCCATTTTCACCCCGCTGCAGGGGCTTAGGCCTCCCCCAGGGTGATGAGGGGGCTTGGAGCTTAAATCCACCATGCTGATCCACTGCGGGTTGGGTGCTCCAATGCGGGTTGGGTGCTCCACTCCACTCCAATCCTATAATAAATTCACTGCTTATCCAGCGCAAAACGGCGCTTTGTTGCCCTAGAGCATAAAAAAA
Organism: Luffia ferchaultella; assembly: GCA_949709985.1. NCBI lineage: Eukaryota > Metazoa > Arthropoda > Insecta > Lepidoptera > Psychidae > Luffia > Luffia ferchaultella. Next base: position 10,988,266 of record OX453269.1, read on the forward strand.
TTATGGAAATCCTTTACTGCACTTTTTTAGTTTCTTTATTTTTAAATCGCGCATGCGTTCGTCTGGCTAACCTGAGCTGTATGGAGTTTGACAGTTAAAAATATTTTTATTTTCAGAAAAAAAAAAGTCGGCAACGTCAGCAGAGTTAATTTTCACTGAGAAATTTAAACTTGCTACCCTTGTACATTTAATTGCAGCATAGTGGAAAAAAGCAGACTATGCACCTAGCAGTAATTAATTTATTTATATATTATATATTTTTTTATATACATTACAACAACGTTTAGGCCCCAAACTAAGCATTACTTCGTGTATTGGGTACCAAGCGAAAACACCACAAACATAACAACGAAGACCCGGTACCAGTATCAATATTCATCATATAAATACTGACCCGATCTGAGATTCGAACCCGGGACCTCCAGCTTCGTAGGCAGGGTCGCTACACACTAGGCTAAGCGGTCGTTATTAAGCTACATTATGCTATTGCCCACGTGCTTTTTAAATAAGCACTCGGCGCAGTAATAAATTACTTTCTATCAGTTTTTCATTACCTTCAACTGCATTCCATGGTGATATATTAATGTAATTGACTGACCAATTGGTCGAATAGTTACAGACCCTAACTGCGGAGCTACGGGTCGAGGATTCGATTCCCGCCCGTCACAAATATTTGTGTGCATGAACATGTCTATTTTGTCCGTGTCTGGGTTTAAAAGTATTTAGTATGTATGTCAGTTGCCTAGTACACATAATACAAGCATAATATTTGCTTATTTTGGGACTAGATGGCGCTGTGTGGGATGCCCCAGATATTATAATGAAAACTATAATTTGTAAAATATAATATTAATATGTGTAGAACTATTTGCTGTTATGTTTGAATTACTACCAACACCAGCGACCAAACATAAGCTTCTTCTTTTTTTTTCAGATGGGATTACCAGCCTGACATATGTAAAGATTACAAGGAAACGGGATTTTGCGGTTTCGGAGGTGAGTTATTAAAATATTTTGTTAAAATTATATTATAGCGCGATTATAGGAAAATAATTTTATACATGAATGTACATGTATGAACTCTATTGTCATGACAGCTCATCTCACCGAAATCTATACCGTGTGTTCGGCTGAGTCCAAACTTATAGAGCATATAAAGCTTACCGAACCAAATAAAAGTTTCAAGTGAGCAGATGGCGAAAACTAACGGTTACCGAGAAAACAGGTCACCTACGTTCAGCCGAACAATCCGTATTTATATACTGCGTGTTTGGTTGAATGTAGTCCTAACTAATAAAATGGGCAGAGCTGACTGAACCAAACAAAGTTTCAAGTGAGCATATGACGCCAACCAATGGTTACCGAGTAAAACATGTTTTAATATTTATGTTTTTTTAATATTTCTTTTTTTAAATGTTTGTTTAGTACTGTAAGCTATACACGTTCTATAAGTTTGGCGTACTTTCAGTTGAACACCCAGTGTATATTTCGGTGAAAACTTTGTACCCCTTTTTCAGGCCCGGCGAGAGCCAGATCGGGCCCCGGGTGTAAAACATTGCAGGGCCCACCCCATCTTACTTTGACAAAAAAATCAATTAACCGGGCCCCCATTTCTTAGTCCAGGCCCTGGTGGTACTACTACCCTTATACAGGGAGAGTGAGATTTGGCATTGTTAAAGTTTACATGGAGGAGCACAGATAGTTAAAATATATATATATATTCTGTTACAAATACTGCCCATATTCTGAACGTAGCCTAAATGTATGTCGTTTGTTTACGTTTATTCTGTCAATGTCAAATATACATTTGTTAGTTTGTCATTTGTTGCAATTTGAATTGACTTACTATTGGGAGTTTTTTTTTTTTTTTCAAAATGACGCACGTGAAACGTCATAGTTCCTGGCGGCATTTTGAAAAACCTCCATATTAACTGTACCGCGTTGTGTGTTTTTATTATTCAATAAAAGTAGTTTAACTCTCATGCACTGGACATCAGCAGAGATAATATATGTTAAAATTTCATTAACCAAAAGAAGAAGAAGATTTACTCTCGCCTTCAGCTGTTGCCTGATTGTTATTGGTTTAAAAAAAGTGAATACGGTCGAATTTCGACCAGTGGGCAACCACTAGTGGGTACATATTATTAAGGGGATAGTCTTTGTCTCCGTAGCTTCAATTGGCATCTCGGTCACCGTTTCAATCACTCTTCCCTGACCTATTCTTGAGTTACAGAGATGACAAGTGCAAATTCCCAAAAATACATGTAAAATACCCGTCGAAACAGTTTGCGGGCCGTGACTGTTTCCACCCCTGAAATGTGTATGAATTGGAACCAAACTTTGCTTGGTTATTAAGAAAGGATGTCCTTAGGGCGTTACGTTTTTTTTTGAATTCGCATTAATATTGAATTAACAACAGGTCATTATTTTCAAAAACGAAAAACCTACACAAATCATGTTTTTTTAGGAATTTATTCTGAAACAACCAAACAAGATATAAAAAAAAAAAAACAAAAACATACCCCCCCGCCCCGCCCCGTGACAGTATTTCTGCTATCGTATATATTTTTTCTGTTAATATTGATACAGCAATAGAGCGAGGATTAGACACGGGCCGAACCCTCTTTTTTGTATGAAAAGCCTACCCCATTAAACATTTTCTTTTTCATAGACAGCTGTAAGTTTCTTCACGACCGTTCGGACTACAAACACGGTTGGCAGTTAGAGAGAGAAGAACTGGACACTTCCAAAAATAGAGATGGTAACGAATCCGACACAAACTACGAAATAGATAGTGACGAAGACAATTTACCATTTAAATGTTTCATATGCAGAAACACTTTCGTCGATCCCGTTGTCACTAAGTGAGTATAGATTATATAGGTATAGTTATTAGCTGAATTAAGAGACCGTACATACGAATACGTCTTGTGATAGCCGAGTGGTGGCGAGCCGTCTTTTTTTCTTAGAAGGTCGTGGTTCGAATCCCCGAAACAGACATGTACAGTAATACGCACGGTCTTTGCAGCTGTGTAGTTATTTACAGAAAGCATTGCAGTAGCATAATCTTATGAGTAAGTAAACCGTACAGAGGTATAACTTCATACTCGTACAACCGCGCGAAACTGTTACACTACTACAAGTATGCGGGGCCTGTGTGCGTGTCCACTGGCTGCTTGTCACGTACACGGTGCGAGTGGCTCAGCCAGTGGACAAACTTAGGGTCAGCGCGAGGCATGTCGTATTGTTTTTAATACGCTTTTATAAGTTCCACCTGTATGTTTGTATGTAATGGAATCTTAGAACACTGTTTTCACCCACTTCCACTGAAGATATCGGGCTGAAATTTAAATTACATATAAACATACATTTCACTTTTAGGAAGCTTTGTATGGTTTAATTACTCATGTAGCATATCGTAGGAGCGCCTATGCGTCAGTTTATCATGAAATCTTTTGTAACTTTCTTTGAAATAAACATTATTATTATTATTATTACTGCGACGCGACTCGTGCCTAGCTTATGTTCGGATCCGCCATAAAGTTTGATTGTAAGTGTACCTATTACTGTTCAGACTATACAACCCTGTGACGTACGGACGGACGGACAGCGGAGCCTTAGTTATAGGGTTTCCGTTGATACCCTAAAAACGGTAACTTTAATTTGTTTGGTTTCAGATGCAAACATTATTTCTGCGAGAAATGCGCTTTGGATAATTTCAAAAAATCTTCGAGATGTTTCGTTTGTAACACGCAAACCAGTGGTATATTCAATCCAGCTAAAGAAATACAAGCCAGACTGAAAAGTATGAAGGGTGACGGAAGCGATGACGACGACGATTCCGACGACGACGACGACGGTTAAAATTATTAAATAAAAATTAAATAAAAACATTTTAACTGTCAGTTGCTTTATTTTTTTATTAAAATTGTTTATTTGTAAACTTTAAACGTGAATGGTGATACAAATCGGAGTGGGTCTGAAATGGGCGGGCACGTGTGCCATTCAAATGCGATCAGTTGTGTTTGTCTGTGTGTGTGTGTGTGTCAGTTTTTAAACTTATTTAAGGTTAAACGAAACCGCCGATTTCCATACAAAATGTATTCGACCAGCACGGTTACCATGAGTTTGAATTGGGTAACGTGTCGACACTATCTAGCGACAGCTCACAAGTTTTGTATGGAAAGCGCCTCTAGCGGCACCGAGAAGAACTGAAATTCACATACAATCTCTTACCGAGTCGATATCGAGTGTCGACACGCAATTATAAATAAAACTCATGGTATAGTTCGCCTCAAACTTTATGGCGGATCGGAATACAACGCTATAAGCGTGCTTGCGCAGGTGCAGTTGTATACTCGCTCCACTGCGTCCCGCTAAACCCAAAACTGGTTACTGCGACGCGACTTGTGCCTATGTTCAAATCCGCCATAAAGTTTGATTGGAACTGTAACCGTGCTGAAGTAAAAAACTGCACTCTGTTGCGTTTAATTCACCATCTTAATAAGTTAACTAAACTTGTCGTTAAATATATAAAATATGTTCTTTCTAACACCAAACAGTTCTAATTTATGGTTTTCGAAAAAAAAAAACTCTTTCGCAACTAAATCGAAATTTATGAACTTTAAAAACAAAAAAAAAGAAACAGTTTTTTGTCAGCACATATTTTAATAATTTAAAAATAATTTTACGATGTATTTCACATATTAAGATAGTAAAGAACGAAATTCACCTTCTATGCTACTTTTGCCTTTTCAAAATCGTTTAATCATGGGTTCAAAGGTGAGGGCGATGGACCAACTGATGCGTATGAAATACTTGCTTCTTACAAAGAAATAATCTTATAAAATTACAATAATATATAATGTGGGGTTTTATAGATATTTAAAAAAAAAAACCTGAAATTCATGGTTGATGATTGACATGACAATTATTAAAGAAACCCCATTGTAGAAATCAAAACTGTAGTTGAATTATTTGTTGATACCATGTATGTAACTCGTTTACCAAAAATTAGGCGTCGCCGTGACTATCTTGTTTACACTTGATTTTTCTAGGTAGCTTTGGCGGGCATTCTTTAATTGTTGAATTTAATACTTGGTGTTGTGATAGCGAGCTCGCTTCTTGTTTAGAAGGTAGTGGTTAGAATCTTAGATACCGGTATGTACCTACCAATGATTTTTTTCTGACTTAATTACATAACTATCACTGTTTCCGTGACTCGGAGAGCACGTTAAGCCGTTGGTCCCGGTTGCCATCAACAGATGACGGTCGTTGATTTCCACCAATTCGCGCTGGAGCAGCGTGGTAGATTAAGCTTTAAGCACCCTCATCCCGAGGAGAGGCCTAAGCCCCTGTAGTTGGGCACAATGGGCTGATACATAGTGGTTAACACTTCTGGTCAAAAAAATTTTGTATGGGAATTAACGGTATCGTTACTTACCAATCTAGCGATGAAGGTTAGTATGACTTTTGCGGTTATGTATTTATCGATCTGATTTAAGAAACAGCTCCCAGTGCATGAATATCATTGAACTTTGAATGTAGCAGACTAGAAGGCGCACATCTCAACGACTCAAGCCGACAAAAGTCAACCTTATTTACTTTATTTTATCCGTATCTACTATTCGATTTAATTTGTGTCGTGATACCCCGAGTGCAGCGAACCTGTTTCGAGTTTAGAAGGCCGTGCGGCCGTGGTTCGAATCCGGTGTGTGCACCAGTAAGTTTTTCTGACTTAAGTTCATAATTATCACTGACTAATGACTGACACGAACCCAGACGATCGCTTAGCCTAGTGGGTAGCGACCCTGCCTACGAAGCTGGAGGTCCTGGGTTCGAATCTCAGGTCGGGTCAGTATTTATATGATGAATATCGATACTGGTACCGGGTCTTGGTTGTTATATGTATATGGTGTCTTCGCTTGGTATCCAAAACATAAGCTAATGCTTAGTTTGGGGCCTAGGCGTTGTTGTTGTGATGTGTACGTTATAATTATTATTATTACTCCGTGCCTCGGAGAGAACGTTAAGCCGTCGTCGCGTTAGTCCCGGGTGCCTTCAACAGATAGCAACGGTTAAAATCTACCAACCCGCACTGGAGCAGCGTGGTGGATTAAGTTCCAAGCCCCCTCACCCTGAGGGGAGGCCTAAGCCCCTGTAGTGGGGCATAATGGGCTGGTGGAATAGAATGGACTTTTTTTTTCATTCAGTAGTATGTGACTAGTTGTACATAAATAAGTACATACACATAACGTGACACTTAGGTAACCGATCACGTAGACCATACGCGCGTCCCGCCCTACTCCCTTCCCCATCCTGTAGTTCAATTAATGTGGTGATAACTTTGATTCTCGAACTAAACAGCATTACTCCTCCATTGACTAATTCAAATCTCGGTGGTACGTAGGTATTTATCAACTGGTCAACCTATTGTTAATTTTATAAATAACCTGCGCTAGATGTGATGAAAGAACTTGTATAAAAATTAATAGACGTTAAATAAACTAATACTAAACATAGTTTTCTTACCTGGGACATGTGACACATGGCCATTTAGTCCCAACCTTAGCAGGGCCTGTATTATGGGTACTAAAGACGAGCCTGTATTTGATAGGTATACTTATATAGGTTTTTTGTATAGCACAGATATTTTACACCCAAACACGGAACAAATAGAAGTGATAAACAAAGTGGCCTCATAAAGGCCGGCACTCTGAGGAAATCGCTTTGACTCAGTAGAAAAACTTTAATGAAACTATCAGTCGGTAATGAAATTGTATGCTTAAAATGAAAGTACTTGTTTGTTTATTAATAAATGAAAAACTAAAAACTATAACGTCTTTTTTATTTACATGTTACCTAAATCGATACGCCTATTTTTTTTTAAATACGACTTTATTAATATTAAATTTTCTCATTAGCATGCCTGTTTTTAGGGTTAAATCTAAATTAGGTACCTACAGGTCGACAGTTAACAATATTCAATTTATCTGTATAACAAAGCATATTGAATTTGTCTGTCTGCACTTTTTATTTTCAAACAAATCCGTTACAAACCTTTTAAGTGAAACTTTCCATCATTTTTGCATTAAAACAATAATAATTCACTTTAATCACACACGAACCGATAACAACCGAATGCCACAATAAGTAGGTAATAATCCGTAATTCCGTAGACGAGTTATAAACTTAGAATATGTCGGTGTTATGAACAGTTATGAACGATGGATTATCCGACCGTGATAAGAATCGCAATCACATTCGTAAGAGCTAAATTAATTCATCATCATCAGCCCATTTTACCCCACTGCAGGGGCTTAGGCCTCCCCCAGGGTGAGGAGGGGGTTTTGGAGCTTAAATCCACCACGCTACTCCACTGCGGGTTGGGGATTGTAATGACCGCCATCTATTGACAGCGTCCGGGACCGACTGCTTAACGTGTCATGCACGGAGTCAGTAATAGTTAATGTACTTAAGTCAGAAAAACTTAGTGGTACACGCCCGGATTCGAACCTGGCCCTATGGCTTTATAAATTTGAGACAGGTTCGTTGCGCTCTGGGCTATCACGACACGATACTCGTTTCGGCAGTACATATACTAAATTAATTAATAAAACATTTAATATGGCAATAGGCGGCTAAACACAATGGACTGCGCCTTATTGTGCAAAAACCGGCCGTTTGTAAAAACCCCGTATTTCAAATCCGATAGCAAGTGATATGCGACCATCACTAAATAATTAGTATTCGACAAATTGTTGTCGCGTGAAGAGACATGTAAGTGTTAATAAAATCGAAATATTCTTAAACTTGTGGCGAGTTGTACAACTCGCCGCTAGATGGCGCTATCGAGTGTTTCACGGTCGTTGTGAAATATGCGAGAAAGTGAAATATCAATTGGCGCGCGATTTTAAATCTCATAATAAATGTTTATCTGATTGTAGTTTCCAGTTACCAGAGACGGCAGTGCCCTTATGTCTGTATGCTATACACGCCCCTGAGCTTAATATACAATGGTGTCATATGATGAGGTAATTGGAAAGCAAAATATATGGATACAGTATTAATCCTTATCAAATTAAATACGTTCTTCAACATTTCATGCTTATTATGATGGCCGTATACATCATAAAACTTAAACTAATATCTTATCAGTTATAGCGAATTAAATAGGTATTATCACCATGACACTACTGCAGAAAAAACACTGCGGTATACATTGCTCTGCTATCCGTGCGAAGCCGGGACGAGTCGCTAGTTTGTGATATATAGGACTTAAAAAAAGTCATTTAATTAAAATGTTTTATTGCGCCATCTATTGACCGTTTTAAATAACAAAGCCTCATTGAGAATGGGTAGGGAATGATGCATGACTATAATTAAAATAGATGCTGCAAGTTACACTGTTTCATGAAACGTACATGAGATATAATTTCAGAAATATTTTCCGAATACATTTCTTTTTTTAAGATCGCACAAAAGGTATACAAAAAAAAGGAAAAAATTACTATAATCCCGGTATGTATTTATTTTCATATTTTAAGAATAGTACTCCTTCTGAATTATAGATGGCGGTAGCATATATGACTGACCGATTGATAGATGGTTAGGAACCCTAACTGCAGAAACTAAGGTCACGGTTTCGATTTTCGCCCGCAAAAGTATTACGAAGAATCTTTAAGTATGTCTAGTATCCATGATACAAGCATAATGTTTGCTTACTTTGGAACTAGATGGAGCTGTATGAGATCTCCCAACCATTATTTTTATTATATATTAGTGTTACTATTGATTGAGATATATTGAAAAAAAATCATTTAACTTATCTTCTGTATCGATAAATGATAAATTTTAATAATTTTCAATCTTAGTCCAAAAAAACCTAATACTTCCCCATGGTCCCATTGAGTTGACCCATAAACGGGTCCACGGGGACTTTATTTTACCCGCGGTATTCTATCAATTATGTTGTATGAAAATTTTATAGACACGATAACTTTCGAAAAACCTATTTAACAGCCAAATTTTTTTAATGATGTTTACTAGTAAAACCTTTTCGAAAACCACTTTCTAAACTTTTGTATTTTTATAATAATTAAATAAATAAAAAAGCTATGACTTTCGCATTATTAAAGAAAAAAAAGGAAAATTGTGGTAAAAGTTTTATATTAATAATTTTTTTAGTTTTTAATTTAATAGAAGACATACCTAAAGCGTGTCATTTTGATTTTCTGAACTTTTGTGTACTTTTGTATTAATCGGATAAATCATTAGCCATTGGGCGATTGCCGTTAAAATCCACCAATTAGCACTGGAACAGCATGGTGGATTCAGCTCCAGCATCATCATCTCGAGTGTAGGCCTAAGTTCCTGCAGTGGGGCATAATGGGCTGATATTGTGGTGGTGGAGATAAATAAAAAGCCGATGATTCTCTCCATATTTTTTAATTTGTATTATGTATTTTCTTCTTTATATGCTCTCGCAATGATCACAACGCTTCGCAAGAGCGGCTGCCTTCAGCAGATGGCTCAACTTCTACAACATAGCCACGACCATTCTGGCAAGAGTGCACGACTAAGATGAATTTTCTTCTTTAATATATTTTCCAATACAATTGCTATTATTAATACGGTTTTTATGACATCGAAACTTGTACCGTAATGTTGTATTTTACAGTACTAGGCCTTTTTACTTTACACCAATCACAAACGAGCATTCTTGGCTTTTCGCGGTTTACGCATGCATTACAAACGTTACGCATGCGTAAACCGCAAAAAGCAACCCGCTCGCGCCCTTAGTTCCCGCTATTATTACATTTGAAGTATCTACTTAATTTTAATCGCAAATGTATTGAACAACGTCGTATGATGCTCGTATTCAATAAGCTGGCTATTATAGTCTGGGAAAGGAATATTAATAATATCTGGGACATCCTACACAACGCCATCTAGTTCCAAAGTAAGCAAGTATTATATTAAGTATCATATAGGAATAAAGAGTTCACAAGATAGATCGGGATCTTAGACTATATGTATATACAAATATAGATAATACCCTTACTCTTATTTTATTATTATATACCTGTTTGTATTAATTTTGACCAATTCACGACAGAAAGCCTGAAATCCAGCAAAAGAGTACAAATTTATATAAAGATCTAGGAACCATTTAAAAGTTAGTACTAAATATTGGTCAAAAGTCAAGCATTGCCTAAGTGTGGTTCGGTGCACAGTAATCTAGGTCTGAATCGCCTTAATAAGCCCTTAGCCTGGTGTAAACTTAAATGTTTTTCTTATTTGGGATTTACTTCACGAATTATGTAAAACAATGGCATTACGAATGCGCGCCTTGCCCGCAGTGGTTCGGAATAAATATCTTAATCCAATTTCTACCAGATGTTTACCTAAAGACTTATTATAATATCTGGGGTAAACGTACCTATTTTGGAACAGTGACTCCGGAAATATCGTTAGTAGGGCAATAGAGTAGTTACTATTTTTTTCAAAATTCTTTCATAGGACAGGTTCTAGATATATAATAACAGTGTGATAATTTAAAAAAATATATAGTCAATAACAAAGTAACTTTGTTTTTTATTATTTTTTTATTTTTATGAATGTTTAAAATGTTTTGTTAGGAGCAGATATACTACGCGATGTGAGTTCAGTTTTGGAAATTATTAATTCCATTTTTGTCTAGAGTTTTTAAAATGTAAAAAAAATTATTGTTTTTTCTTAAATCAACGAATAAAACCACATTGAACGGTTGATCTATTTGGGAACTACAGCATTGCAGACAGATACACGACGACTGAATGGCCGAGTGGTTAGAGACCCTGCGGAGCCAACGGTCGCGGGTTCGATTCCCGCCCGGGACAAATATTTGTGTGCATGAACATGTTTATTTCGTTCCGTGTCTGGGTGTATAATATTTATCTATGTATATATTATTAAAAAAAGTATTTAAGTATATATATCAGTTGTCTAGTAACCCATAACACAAGCATAATACTTGCTTACTTTGGGACTAGGTGGCGCTGTGTGGGTTGTCCCATATATTATTATTATTATTATACACAGACAACTAACAGGCAGATATTTTGAAATATAGCTAAGAACCATTTAGATTAAACCAGCTTTCAATTTAAAAAAATCCGCATCGAAATGATGTACAGACAGACATACAAACTCTAAACAAATTTTTAAGCCTATATCTATCTGTTGTGTAAGTGAAGTGTTTAAACACTTCTCTTCTTTCGTCAAAGCCATTGGTCGAGGCTTAAAAAATACACTTTTTGTCGCTGAACTTACGTATATTTGAAAAGTTTAAATAAAATTTTCAATGTAACACTAATAAAATTCGCATTATTTAACAGTTAAAAATAGTTTTGTATTCAAGGTCCAGAACTAGAAATTATAATGTATACGATTTAATATTGTTTTTAAAAGGGTGAACGCAATTAATTTTAGTTAAGGTAATAATAATAAATGAAAGATGATAATAATAGTATTACAAAATCTAAATAAACCTAAATTTATTATGATTAAATACCTAATATACATTTTAAGACTATTTCAAAAGGGTGAAGACAGTTAATTTTAGTTAAGGTAATAATAATAATAATAAATGAAAAATAATAATAATACGACGACGAACGTTTAGCCTAGTGGGTAGCGACCCAGCCTATGAAGCTGGAGGTCCTGGGTTCGATTCTCAGGTTAGGTCAATATTAATATGATATATATATACCAGTATCAATATACTGGTACCGGGTCTTGGTTGTTATATGTAGGTATGTGGTGTCTTCGCTTGGTACCCAAAACACAAGCTAATGCTTAGTTTGGGACCTAGACGTTGTTGTGATTTATACGTTATTAAATAAAAAAAAAATCGTAATACAAAATCTAAATAAACATAAATTTATTATGATTAAATACATGTGTAGCATTTTAGACGCCTTCACCCTATAATCTGCGTCGCCCCAGAGCCTGCCTACATTCGGTGGAGTTCCTCATCCATCTCTCCAACATTGTTTTACTTTATATATTTAATTTATATATACATATGATTTATAGTATGACTATAAACATAAAAATTATATACAGTGGCGCGCAATGCAATTAAATAGATTATTTAAAGCCAAGTTTTCTTCTATTATAATTTATTGCCAAAAACGTAAAACTCTGTAAAAAGTAATACTAACACCGGCAACATTTTTAACCACGTAAGTAAACAAGTAAAGAAAATTAAATGGTGAAATAAGGGATGAAAGTTTGTACGGTAATTTCGTCATTATAAAAATGGGGTGAAGAAGGCAAAGATTTTTTCAGATGGCGCTGTAATCGCTGGTACTTCGCCATTCTCGCCGTTACTTAGAAAATGGTCATTCTCCATACTAACATAATATCGCGAAATTATTGTGATCGGAAAAATTAAAAAATACTAAATACCTATTTTAAAAAATCCTTGCTCTCTTTTGTGAATTAAAAAGGAATCATGAAAAATAATTTATAATAAAACCTAAACATCTCATGTACGGCGCGCGGGGATCTAGTCCTACACTAGGGTAAGCTTGTATTATCGTATTTTGTTGACAAATTTGATGTTGTCGGTAGATTTTACTATATACTCCGAAAAAAGCATAAAAAAAGCTACAATATTGACAGATAATTAGGTATTACTGATGAAACGCCACCTGGCGGGAGCAATTTGCAATTTTCTTTCCCATTAAAATCATGAAGTTTGGTATTATCTCTTTAATTGGAAATATTAAAGATGAAAGGTTTTACCGTTTATTAAAATTATCATAGTGAAAATTGGTATTTAACTCCTACTAAACTGACCGATTGGCCGAGTGGTTAGAGACCCTAACTGGGGAGCCAAGAATCGCGAGGTCGATTCCCGCCCGGCACAAATATTTGTGTGCATAAACATGTCTATTTGTTCCGTGCCCGGGTGTGAAATATCTATGTATGTATATATAGAGAGTATTTAAGGATATATATCAGTTATGTCGTACCCATAATACAAGTTTTGCTTAGTTTGGGACTAGATGGCGCTGTGTGGGATGTCTCAGGTATTATTATTATTATTATTAAATGTTCATACATACGTGTAATCCACGGAAGTGAAGCCGCGGGCGGCCGCAGTTTAGTTTATGTCTGGGCATGACTATTGCAAAGCTATATGGCACAAGAGATTTGTAAACAGATATAACGAGGGGAGAAAACACAAATGGATTTCGGAATGCTTTCCCTACATTTCAAACGAAAGTGAACCAAAACATGATTCACGTTTTTGAAGGTGGGTTGAGGATGAAATGACTGACGAACTGACCGACTGGCCTTGTGGTTTGAGATCCTAACCGCGGAGCCAAGATTCGCGGGTTCGAATCCCGCCCGCGACAACATACCGCATATATAAATACCGCATATTTTTGGACCAATGCAATTTGGATTGACAAAAGAATTCTTTTTTTTATATCGGTATTTGTGTATATTGAAGACTATATTTTCTTGATACCGGACACCTTTTTTTTTTAGTTGCATGAACGTATCTATTTGTTCCGTGTCTGAATGTAAAATGTAAGTATGTATATCAGTTGTCTAGTAATCCATAACACAAGCATAATACTTGTTTACTTTGGGACTAGATGGCGCTGTATGGGGTTTCCCATGTGTTATTATTAATGCCCACTGCACCATATGCAATTGACCCAAATTATTATTACATGGCTATAAATTGCTTCATGTTGAAACATATGTTATTTAAAAGATCGACTTTTTGTAAATTGTAAATAGAATAATAATATATTTTAAAGAAAGAAGCGTTTTTGAGACATAGATTAAAACATGTGTTGTGGCGCCATCTTTATATGTTACACAGATGTATTCGAATGTTTTTATTTTAAGCAATACCTAAGCAATAATACATGTTAAGTGTTTGAAAGCTTATAATTTTTGTTAAAATTTGAATGATTAAGGTTTGTTCAAGAAAGCTCTAGTGTTAGAGCTATCTGTTGTAAAGAATAATAACTAGTTGTATAGCGCCATCTGTAGTAAAGGATAGCAACTAATTCTATTTCAATTTATTTCGATGCGTATATCAAACGGTTTATTTACTCCATCGCAATTTATGTTACTTTTTTTCAGAGTTCATCAAACACCGCTAATTGTAAATCGCGAAATCGAAATTGTAAGTGTTTTCGCGTAATTAATTTTGGACGACCGCTTGGCCTAGTAGGTAGCGACCCTGCCTACGAAGCTGGGTGTCCCGGGTTCGAATCCCAAGTCGGGTCAGTATTTATATGATGAATATTGATACTAGTACCGGGTCTTAGTTGTTATATGTATAAGGGTATTGACCGCTTATACTAAAGTCCAAATTGGTCGCCCCAATGTCGCAACATTTTCCGGTCATTTTTCACCGTCATTTATTTTTATTCAAAAACAATATTTTTGCTAGCTCAGTAGACGTGACATCGCACGGCATAAATACTTTGGACTCTCGAATGACACCAAATTTTTCTGATTGGCCAAAACACAAAATTGTCGAAACACTTCAGGCCAATCAGGTAGCGAAACGACGCATGGTAAATCATATAAAATACCTTGTAATTACACGACGCAAGTCCTTGTCCAGACTAAATGACTTAAGGTCTATAATATTGTAAATCGTTTTTGTATAAGTTAATTAAATTTATTTTGTTAGTAAATTCATTTTTGTTTTACTACTACATGTACTGGTCGGCGAGGCGCGGCTGAGGACACGACAACCTTCCCTTATTTGTACTAATAATAGTGTCAGAAAGATGTTAACTTTCCTAGGAAGTCTTGCAATCCCATTTATTTATAACCCCTTTATATGTATGTGGTGTCTTCGCTTAGCACCCAGAACACCAGCTAATGCTTAGTTTGGTGCCTAAACGTTGTTATGATTTTGATTTCGATGAGGAGCAGTCTTTTCATTTTTAAACAAATGTAAGGTTCAGGCTAATTTTGTGTTAATATTTAAGAATACTTAAGTGAGAAAAGGATATTTAAAAAGAAAAACAACCATTTGCAAATTATGATAGAGAAAAGTGAGTTTAAAAAAAATTAAATTAAACTTTCCACTATCCTTCATATGCAATTAAAGAAAATTTTGATAATTATTTTAGACGGAGAATACTAGACATACATTTTTTATTCTACTATTTGTGACAAAATTACCTCGTAGTTCCTATAATTTAATGAATTTACGTTGTTTGTTAAAGTTTACAGTCTGCCCAATAAGTAAGTAATTACTTGGTAATTAAATCATGGTAACCCTTCACTTCAATACTGAAATTATGATTAATGGAGATTGGCGCATTATTTAAACAAAATTTCGTCCAACACTTTTTAAATTTATAATAACTATAATAAATAAATTAACTTTAAATTTTTACAGCAGTATATTTTAATCTTGGGTCTATCTCGCATATTGCTATCTTTCAACGTGAATCCCAGTACAATTAGAGCGTGACGATTCCCCACTATCGTAGGCTAAGAGACGGTGTACAAAAGTACGATAATGAAATGCTTTAATGTTTTTTAAGGTTCCGTAGTCTAATAAAAGATTCTTTGTGGTTTCACTATATCTGTCCGTCCGTCTCTCCATATGTCATAGCCACTTTACTCGCATTATTAGAGAAGTTAGTAATTTTTTTTTTTGTATTTAAAAATAATAGATGTAAAAGTATCTATATATGTAAATATTAGAAAGAATATTTAAGTACCTATGTATATCAGTTGTCTAGTACCCTTAATGCAAGCGTGATACTTGCTCATTTTTGGGCTAGATGGCACTGCGTGGGACGTACCAGGCACTATTATTATTATTTTTATATAATAATACCTGGTTATTATTATTATTATTATATAATTTCTGTGACATCCACACAGCGCCGTCGGTCCCAAAGTAAGCAAATGTTATGCTTGTATTGTGAGTACTACACAACTGATATACATACTTAAATAAACTTTATAGTATATTTTACTCCCAGACACAGAACAAATAGATATGTTCATGCACCCAATTAATTGTTTTGGGCGGGAATCGAACCTTACCTTTGAATCTTTAATTAGGGTCCTTAGTCACTCGGCCAATCGACCAGTCAAATTTATATTTATAACTACTACTTAGGTGTGTTTAAATTCTCGGAAAACAATTTATAGAGTTTCCTTTACATGAAGGGAGAAGAAAAATAAGAATGCCTTTGAAAGGGATATCCCTTAAATAGCTCCGCCCGTCGTCCGCCTATTTTGAAATCGAACGAGAGGATTTTTATGGTTTTTCCAAATTAATTCCCGTGAAACATTCAAAATATCCAAAGCGTCTTTTCATGTGAAGTGCAAGTCACTTCTTCTTCTTCTACACTTGAACCATTGTTCTGCAAAATAAAAAAAAATTAGATTAGCATATGATTCGACTATATATATAGCGTGTTCGGCTAAACATAGTCCAAAAAAATTCAGTGCGCGGAGCTTATCGAACTAATAATAGAGAAAAAAATCTCAGATATTAACGAAAATTATAAGATGCTATCATTACTTAAAAACAACATTCTTTAAAAAAATGTCATGTATTATAAAACAATGAAAACACTTTTTACTTGTAAATTTTTCGGTTCCCAGATCTTTGACTAGGTTTCAATAACGCGTTTACTGTTTTGTGTTCGAGTGTTGGTGAGAATTCAAAAATCTATTTCTATCAGAGAGCCTGGAATATCGGTGTATCTTTTGTATATGTACGTATGTATCATTATAGATATATAATGACGACCGCTTAGCCTAGTGGGTAGCGACCCTGCCTACGAAGCTAGAGGTCCCGGGTTCGAATCCCAGGTCGGGTCAGTATTAATATGATGAATATTGATACTGGTACCGGGTCTTGGTTGTTATATATATAAAAATATATATATATATATATTATAAAGAATATTTAAGTATGTATATCAGTTGTCTAGTAACCCATAACACAAGCATAATACTTGCTTACTTTAGGACTAGATGGCGTTGTGTGGGAAGTCCCATGTATTATTATTATTGTATTATTATAAGGAAAACAAGGTATATTAATGAAAAAATATCAAGCGATTGCAAATCAATGAAAAAATCACTTTAATTAAAAAAATTAAAGTACAACGCAGTGAAAATCCCAATTATAAATAATCATATAATACTGAAATGCCTTGACACGACAATATTAATTAACCTTATTCCTATTAGTCAGTATCTAAAGGGTATTAATAATAAAATTATTATAATGTGCAATAAAAATATATTTTATAATTTTAAATAATAATATCAAAACCATCAAAATTAGATGAAAGTATAGAATGACATCACTAACAAAAAAAACTAATATAACAATAATACTGGTAGATTTTACAAAGATCTCCGAAACTGTTATTACAAATCGAATTTCAGTAACAATCCCAAAAAATCACCAGGCAACGTCTCGTCAAATAGTTGTTTTTCCTTGCCAAAATCCACCTGTCATGCGGTCACCTATAAAAAAGGGGGGACTCACTCCCCCAAACACATTAGGATGGGAGTCCCTCAGGGTAACGTTTTCGGGCCCATTTCTTGTTTTATATATGCTCTGAGTCCAATATCTTAGGGCAGTTTTCGATTGGTACACCTATAAAGGTGAGACTGTATCGAATTTTATGTACAGAGGCGTCACGAAAGGTAGTACAGGCCCTAATATCGGGTAAGTTATTAACTTTAGGTTTATTAAGTTTACATTCATACCGTTTCTTTTCTTGTGTTTTTATTGCTAATAGTTATAACAAAAAAGAACATGTACAGAGTTTTTAAGTTTTTTAATTATAACCGGACTAAAATTAGTAAGTGTGTTTTGGTTATTTATTTAGTTATATGCTAGTCAATTGATTTGATCACGATAAATCCAATTATTGACATATTATAATGAATTCGTAGAAATTGTTTTTTTTTTTATTTAATTACACAATATTTGTGTACAAGGGTATGTTTCGACCCGACCTCTGTACACATCCGATAAATAAGCAAAGAGGTTAAGCCGTGGATGTAGGGTAGTCACTCGTACACTTTGGCTAGGGTTACCAGTTTCAATGTTTAAGATTCCTGGCATATTATTCTTATTATTTTGAGTGTAGCATCCAATAAAATGTTTGACGTACCGTGATCAGTGCATTATCAGAGAGTTCATTAACACTTTCGTCATCGAAGATATTCGTGTATGTTCGAAACGAAATATTTTTCTTATCAAAAAACGCGCATTCTGGAGGTTATAATCAAATAGAATGTTTCGGAAAATGTGAGATTTTCAATACGAAAATGTTATGTTTTCTGATGATAACCGAGTATTTTCGATTTCAAAGTTTTTTTTTTAAATATGTATATCGAAACTTATACGAGCAGGTATAACGTATTGAGACTTCTTAATCGCAGGACGTTCTTCTCTGCTATTTTATTTGTAGACAATGTTTGATTGAAAGCTGAAAATTTCAATATTCCTTACTGATGTATTACAAAAATGCAACAATGTTTAATGTTTGATATTTAATTATAATTTTGGTAAGTAGGTACCCAGATATCGTAATAGCCTTGTAGCCTTCTTGTTTAGAAAGTAGTGGGTCGAATCCCAGGGTATACACCAACGAGTTTTTTCTGACTTAAGTACATAACTATCACTGAATCCGTGCCTCGGCGAGCAAGTACGTTATGCCGTCGGTTCCGGTTAAAATCCACTAACCCGCACTGGAGCAGCTTGGTGGATTAAGCTCCAAAAAACCCTGATTCCATGGGGAGGCTTATACCCTCGCAGCGAGGCATAAACTGACATATGTAGGTATCCGTTGCTTTGAAAAAAGTTCAAAATTAACATTCTTATGTACAATTTATTCTTTGACGACCTCATAATTTATAATAACTACTCAACCTAATAAGTGGAATCAGTAACTAAAGTGTTTTGTGATGTATATGATGAATTGGCTTCACTGTGTGAGGGAAATGTTTTTGTTTTCTTTATTTAATTGTCCTAAGAATAATTAGAAGGTTAGGGAAAGGGTAGTATTATGTCCAGCAGTGGACGTCTGGCGGTTGAGACATTGCATATTTAAAAACATATTAAAAAGTGTACTTTTAGCAGACGCGTCGATAGTTACGACCCAGATAAATACAACCCAGAACTTTCTAACATCGACGAAGCGTCTTGTGGATAAGGTACCATGTAAGTCGTAAAAAAGTTTTATTGCTGTTTTTCTTATTTTCTCTTAAATGACAACCCTAGCGGCTAATATGTGAGTGACATATGGTCGTATTTTACAGCCGTCACCCGCGCTATGTAGGGGATGTGAAAATAGCGATGTTTTGTAGTATTCGGTTCAATTCTCTTTTGATTTCATATTGGAACTTTATAGTAAGTAAACATATTATTTTTAAGGAACGGAAAGGATACCGACTGTACGTAATGACAAATTGTACCAACACCTTTTGTTTGGGAGCTTACTTAATTATGTTCTTAGATAAAATTATATTACGATCGATAACATAGCAAATCGACTGATCGGTTGGCCGAGTGGTTAGAGACCCTAACTGCGGAACCAAGGGTCGCTGGTTCGATTTCCGCGCGGGACAAATATTTGTGTGCATGAACATGTTTATTTGTTCCGTGTCTGTGTGTAAAACAATCTACATGTGTATATATTATAAAAAAAGGATATTTAAGTATGTATACCAGTTGTCTAGTACCCCATAATACAAGCATATTACTTGCTTGCTTTGGAACAAGATGGCGATGTATAGGATGTTCCAAATATTATTATTATTATTATTATTATTAAAAAGTCAGACTCGGTGATTAGACAAACCATATGTCAATATCATTGGTTCAAACCACAGTTCAAACAAACATTTTGCTAATTTACACGTGAAATGTAATTTAAGAATCTTTATTTTCTTTTAAAGTACTAAATTCAAATGCGGCTCGCCCAAAATTCTACTTCACAACGAATATTTCAAAACACGAATAGGTGTATATTTAGCTTAGGTGGTGTATTTTTTAGCTCACAATTTCGTTATCACAACGCGGTATCTCCTCCTACGCGGGACATCCATTGTTGTTATATATAGATATGTCGAATTGTTTTCATATTACGGAGCTGGAATCAGATGCTTAAATTGTATGAGCTTTTTCTCTCTACTTCTTTCATATCACATTCATGAATACAATTAGATAATATTACCTCTAGCGCATTTCGAGCTTTCGTTGTCGTAATATCAAAAAATCATCTACTATCTTTTATTTTTTAAAACCATTGCGTTCTTAGAGTTTCGTGACAACTGGCTAAAAACAGAACCCTTATTACTTCGTACTGTCCGTTTGTCTGTCTGTCTGTCTGCCACAGGCATTTTACTCGGAGACCATATGCGCTATATAATTTAGAAATTACATATATAAAAAAAGGTATATTACTTAATAGCATAGCGAAATTACAAAAATAAATAAATTGGGTACGTTGCCTTAATGTAACACCTTATATAATATGCCATGTGACGAAAAAAAAAAAAACAATTCAGCGCACATTAAGCTGTGGTGTACGTCCATCCATTTCAGTCCATTACACCCCACTGCAGGGGCTTCAGCCTTCCCTAGGGATGAAGATGATTGTAGTCTACCACGCTGCTATAATGCGGGTCGTGGATTTTAACGGCTGCCATCTGATGACGGCAACCAGGACCGACGGCTTAACGTGCTCTCCGAGGCACGGGTCAGTGATAGTTATGTACTCATATCAGAAAAAACTCATTGACACATACTGGTTTCTGGGATTTGAACGACACGGGGTACCTATAAAATAAATCATTTAAATGATATAGTGTCATGCAATGGTTTATATTACGTTCACTCATAAAAAACTTATGTGGTTTCCAGTGATACCTTGCATCTGCAGCATGTAAACCTTTTAAAACTGTACCTAAACAGTTTAAAGCTTTAAGTAAAAGCTTATTATACAGTGTCGGACTATATAATAAGCATTTTAGGATCCTAAAATAATGATTCCATTTTTGTCCGTAAAGATACACATCGAATGTAAACAGTTTTACGAATGAGGATCTCGTGGGATGAATTTTAGGGTTCCGTACCTTATTGATGTCTACCCAGGAATCGAATCCAAACATGAACTCAGAGGTAAAGATATTGACAATTTTATGACCATTTACGGGCATATTGATTGCGTAAGGTCGCACCGGAGACGAATTAATTGGCATTGAAGTACAAAAACTAAAGGATCTATATATAAATACGTGAAGGAAAAACTTTAGACCCCATTATAAGCATAGCCGGCATGCTACACACAATTTTCTTTCCGTTTCTTTCTTTGTTGTAACTTTTCAATTATTTTAAATGAATGTTTCACAAGATTCGATGGTTTAATGAGCTGCTATTAACAATGTCCCCATTCACTTTCACTTTTAACGTGTAATTATTAATCTGGAAAAAATAAAAAAAAATTGTTTGAAACTTTGATATCATTTTTAAAGACCTATCGTTTGGTACCACTCACGCTAATATACGATGAATTTTTTTTGGTACTTCAGTTACGTGTATGACGACCTATCCCAAAAAAAATTTTCTTAATTTCACTACGTCGTTGTGTAGCGGTTCATAGATTATAACTACCTTCCTAATTTCATTTATATACTTATTGCCAATAGTTTCCAAGAAAAACCCTAGACAGACACACAGACAGACAGACAGACAGACAGACGGATGGACATAGCGAAACTATAAGAGTTCCTTTTTTGCTATTTGGCTACGGAACCCTAAAAAACATTCAAACGGATTTTGATGAAATTTGGAATATCTAAACATTTCTTAGGTAGCTAAGTTTCAGAATTTTCTAAAAAGTCCCAAAATATCCTGAAGCGTCGCGTCCCGTTAGACAACTGTGTAGTCCACGAAAGCAAAGCCGCGGACGGAAAGCTAACTGTAACATTAAAAGTCAGAATAGTATACACCACAAAATTTTTATATTCACTTTTAACACAAACGTTACGACGTTAACAATTTGGTTCTCTCAAGAGAAAATAAAATGGATGTAATTATTTTCAGAGCTAAAGTTATGAACAAGTTTTATGGCTTAGTTCTCCTTTGAGAAATTTATTTGTTACGGCAAAAGTTAGTTGTGGTAATAAACTCGAGATTAGCCGACCGAACCTACGTTTAGCTAGTTTTGATCTTAAACTTAATATTGAATGTATATTCATTTGAGCTTTCAAATAGAAATAATAGAGATGTCGTGATCGTGTCGCGCGCCCGCTTCTTGTTTTGAAGGCCGGGGTTCGAATCTCAGGACATGTATCGATAAATTTTTCCTAACTTATGTACTTAAATATCACTGACTCTGTGCCTCAGAGAGCACATTAAGCTGTCGTTCCAGGTTAAAATCCACCAACCCGCACTGGAGCAGCGTGACGGTTTAAGGTCAAAGCCCCCTAAGCGATCATCTCTTGGTAAGGCCTAAGCCCCTACAGTGCGGTATCAAAGGGCTGATGATATGATACGGTACATACGACATAGTCGGTCAGCGGTTCTTTGTCATTGTAACTAGGCTGCTGAATTTGCGAAAAAAATCGGTCAACAACGTTCTCAGGTTGGCCAGGTATAATAATCATACTCTTCATTTTTTTTTTACTGAAATTATAGACCAATATCTACTTTCCTTTAAAGTAAAAAAAAGTCAGTTTTCATATTTAATTTTTTCTAAAAATTGATTAATGAAATATCTCTGTGACGCTAACTGGACAAATGCTTACTATTTACATTTTCTTAACCTAAATAAAGTGATAATATTTTTATTGATTTACTTCAATAGATTTCATTTAGTTTTAGCTTTGGTTTTTTTACTGTGGAAAGTAGCGCAATTCAACATCGAATGAATTTTCATAAATATCTGGGCAATTCGTAAATAGAAAAAAAAATGATATTTTGAGAGGTTGCTGTATAACTTTATTAATTTTAATTTTAATTACCATCAGCGCAACTTTAAGCTTTTGGTACAAGCGTCCAATTGCTTCACAGGCTGCATGTTTAGTTGTGTACAAAGTTTGACAATACGCTATGAAAAAAGCATAAAAGTACGAATTTACTAGAAGCCACCCACAGAGTATATTTTGTATTACTCTTCTGCGTTTACCGTCTAACCACTCATACCACTCATATAGCTAGCCGGTGGATAATGGGGAGTTTTAGTCCAAGTTTCAGTGCGCAAGGTCAAACGCCATTCTTCACCCCCGAGAAATCCCCGCCAGCCCCCAAGATGGCCTAATATTCATGGACCTAATAGTAATAATATGTCCATGGTAATGCCACTTCGATACTGTGAATTGACATTTATGATTCTATTATTAAAACCTCAGAATGAAAACAAACGCTGCTGTCAAATTAATTTACTCTATGGAAAAGAGTGATTCTGGATTCATGAAAATTACGCATTTGCCAAAAATAGATAACATCCGCAGACGTAATAAAAGCTCTATAGCTCCTTATGTCACTGAACAACCAATGAAGCCCTGCAATGGCGGTCGCGTAAATATACCATACCATGAGCCCATTATTGTCCCACTGCAGAGGCTTAGGCCTCGGCTCAGGATGAAGGCGCTTGGAGCTTAACCCACCACGCTACTCCAGATTTTTACGACAGCCATCTGTTGATGGAAACCGGGACCGACGGCTTAAAGTGCTGTCCGAAGCACAGTCTGTGAAAGTTACGTAGGTATATAAGTTATCAAAAACTCATTGGTACATGCCATGGGATTCGAACCACGGCCTTCTAAACAAGAAGTGGGTTCGCTACCGCTGCGCTATTACGACGCGTAAGTATGTGGAACTTCGTAGCGTACTGGCGGTCGGTTGTCTTACTATGGTCCATGGTAAGTGTTCAAATCGAGGCTTACATGCCAGCTGACATACTTGGCATGCATCGGTAGTTACTTCGCGATGCTACGTCCAGTTGTTCCTAGGTTCATGATGACATCATAATTTTAGAATATTTAAATGCCAGTAAAAGATATAACCACCGAATTGTGAATGTAGCAGACTAGAAGGCGCATGCGCTAAACTCAACGACTCAATGCCGACTTTTATCAACTTTAAATACACGGCCAATATACGATTGTCAGGTGTAAAGTTATATCCCAAAATAACTTAAAGTTAAGTATAACTCTTTAAGCGTATATTATAAACAAAACATATAATATAAAATACTCATAACTTGAAAAATTTTCCGGACTGTCAAATAGGCAATGGACGTTGTTAAAAAATGATAAGGATAGTTTAATCAACAGAAAAAAAAAGAATCTTTTTGGAGGCGTAATAACATAAAAGTACGATTTGAGTAGAAGCCCTCTTCTGCGTTTACCCTCTAACCACTCATACTCTAGCTAGGTGGTGCAAGATGGCGAGTTTAAAACCAAACGCTGCTGTCAAATTTACTTACTCAAAGCCACAGACAAGTCAACTTTTAGACCACGCTTTAACAGGGAGTAGCATTCGCCAAGGCTTTGTAGTAACACTACATAACTACGTCACTAGTGAGCCATCAGTTGGAAGCACGTCGGAAGCCATTAAATTGTCAATTTTGAACGAGCTAATGAAAACTAGCCGTCTTCTCCCCGCAACCCGCCACTTTTTAGCGATTTCGTTTTCGTACTGACGTTTATTAAAGCGTGGTCTAAATGTTGACTTGTCTGTGCTCAAAGCGTAAAATAACAAAGACATGAAAAGAAAACGTGAAACAACCATGCAACGGTCGACGGCCGTACAAACAAATGCAATACATAGAACATCGTTGCTATAAATTAGTAGTAGTGACGTCATCAGCTTTTAATTTTTAACAATTAGTTATTCTGAGAAAAACTATACATCAGATTTAAATAAATTACTAAAATACTTTTCTATATTTACATAGAAAAATTTTCAAATGTAATGCTAAAAAGTTTTGGTGAATAACTATTCAGGCCATAACTCGGACACAGTCTAATAATCCATACAGTCAGTCATCGCCTTTGATGTTGGCGAAAAAACCGCCGTCAACTTGATTGTGTAAGGGTTGTCACGCGTTAGAAGTGCTAGGTATTAAATTTTTTTTGTAACATGAGAGAATATATACATGTATATGATGCAAACTACTTGACTAGCCACTTGGCCGTCCGGCGCAACCATGGTTGCGTGCGATGTAGTACGCTTACACGTCCGCGCAACTATGGTTGCGTGGACGTTCAAGCGTGACTCGGTGTTTTTATATTTAATTTTATGACTCTGGCAAGTATGGAACTTGCATTCTTTCGTTACTAGATGGTGCTTAAATAATAAAAGAATGGCTGTATGGCAGTATTGTTTGTCAGCTAGAGAAAAAATATTGAAAAAAAAAATCATAGTCCACACTCTACCACACACTGAGGAGACCTATTGAGTGCTTGGGTTTTGTGTTGTGAAAATTGGATTTAAAATGTAAATATTCGATTTCTTTTATATAGTGTAGTATATCAAAATAATCTTCATGATTATTCCTGTACGTGTAGATAAGAATATCTTTGTTTCATGTCTGATACGACGACAAATCATCATGAAGAAATTCCGTTCATGCAGTGTTGGTTTTACTAATTTTATCAAGTTCTAATTTTTTTTGAGCCTTTGGATTGTTAATTGTAATTAAGTTTTCATATATACAAATTCTAAATATTATGAGCTATTCCTACGTATTTTTTATTTGAATATAGCTTTTGAAGTTTATTAGTTATCATACTTTTTGTAAAAAAGGTAGCAGGCGCTCGTATCGTCTATCCGTAAATCGGGCGCGCGGACGTACAAGGGTATAGCGGCCGCGCGCGCTGGACGTTCAAGTGGCTAGAAGTAAAAAACTACACTTTGTTGTCTTAAATCATTGATTGATCTCTGCGCGCACGCTCATACTAAATTCCGCACTACCTAAATTACAAAAATTAATTCAAATGTGATCAAAATTTTAAAAAAGTGACCCCCATTTCGAACTTTTTATTTACAAGACCGGTTGCTTTCAAAATCGATATCCAAGGGTCCGTGTGGACTCCAGTGAAGAATATGTGGTCAACATTGAAAAAAGTGACACCCATTTTTAAATTTCATTTCTTTGCGTCGTCCATCACGAAAATATTCGAATTAGAAATAACATTAAAAATACAAAAAATATTTAACATCTTATCGTTCTTCCGACTGAGGAAAATAGTGAAACTTCAATTTCTTGTTTATATACGAAGATGACCTACAGTTTGTCACCGCACAAGTGGCATGTACCATTTTTAATATTTTAGAATCGACCGAACGCGGGAACCCGATAAGATAGTACCGAACAACTAACATCGTCACAGTATGTCGTTCGGTACATACGTCCCCCCACCGGACCGCGCGAGTGCTCTGTTTAGACGCCTCCGATGACTGATTGTATGGGGACACAGACAAGTCAACCTTTAGACCACGCTCTAATAAAAGTCAGTACGAAAAAGAAATCGCCAAAAAGTGGCGGGTTGCGGGAAGAGGTCGGCTAGTTTTCATTGGCTCGTTCAAAATTGACAATTTAATGGCTTCCGACGTGCTTCCAACTGACGGCTCACTAGTGACGTAGTTATGTAGTGTCTGTACATAGCCTTGGCGAATGCTACTCCCTGTTAAAGCGTGGTCTAAAGGTTAACTTGTGTGCGTATGGGGATTACTAGACTGTGACTCGGATATGTTAAGGTAAGCATAGACTAAAGATTGTTCGCTCTCTTCATTTAAAAAACTATGATTTGAATCCACTTGTTGATTAAAAAAAAAAGATCTGCATACTTGCCTGCTCATGAGCATAGAGATCCTCTATTCTCTAAATCTATAAATCTATGCTCATGACAATGTCCATGAACTGTCCAATATAAAATAATATATCAAAATGTCAACACAAACATGGGAATAGATACGAGGTAATTTTTAAATCAATCAATATAATTTATTTAATTTTGTAATTATTCGCAAGTATTACGTAATTAATAGGTATACGTGTTCGCTAGGTGACATTAATTTGTTGAAATATTAGTGAAATACACTGGTGAGAAATTGTGTTCAAATTTTATTCAATTTCACCGGTGAATTTCACCTGAAAGCAATTTTGCAGTTATAGATTAGAAACTGTGCAGGCACCCCAAAAATACCCAAAGGAAAAAATATCACGAGGAAACCAAAAGTACAAAATTATCGATTTGCTTGGCACTCGCCACCTACTGGCGCAATAAGCTCGCTTCTCATGTCGGTTACTGGGATTCGAACCACAACTTTTAAACAAGAAGCAGGCTTGCCACCACTCCTCTATCACGATATTATAACATATATCATATTGTATTTTTACACATCCACCAATCCGCACTGGAGCAGCGTGGTGGATTAAGCTCCAAATCTCCCGCACCCTGAGGAGAGGCCTAAGCTCCTGCAGTGGGACACAATAGGCTGGTGGATTGGAAATGTATTTTCAATGTCATTTCTAACTTAGTATTTTTAATGTCGATTTGGAAGAATGCTTCGTCGTGCTGGAACTGCAACCTGCAGTTTAAGTTGAAGTTTCTTTTTCATAGACGTTTGATTTCTATGCGTCTAATTTATTTGGTATGATGCTTTCAGCCCTAAAACAGAAAAATCGGACAAAGAAACTCAGTCGCCCCTGCTCAGAGTTTTCAAGGAAATAATGCAACGGGAAAATAGCTGGTACGTGCTTTTATTTAAATATATTAATAATAATAGTTTCAAATAAGATAAACAGTCAAATTTTTCCTGTCTATAATATTAGATAGTATAGATAAGAGGTTTCTAATAACATAGTGTGTGTCGTGATAGCCCGAGCGCAGCGAAACTATTTCTGGTTTAGGAGGCCGTGCGGACGTGGTTTCGAAGCCGGGCGTGTACCAATGAGATTTTTCGATTTAAGTACATACAACAATCACTGACTCCGTACATCGGAGAGCACGTTAAGGTGTCGGTCCTTAGTGCCACGAACAGATAGCAGTCTTTAAAATCCACCAACTCGCACTAGAGCAGCGTGGTAGATTAAGCTCCGATCCCCTTAATCCTGGGGGAGGCCTAAACCCCTGCAGTGGGCATTAATGGGCTGGTGGAAATGGAATGACATAACTTATTGTGGTCTAGTTGGAACCTGGCTTCATATGTACCTAAAGTGTTTTATAATTATATATAATATAAATGAAAGAAAAAGTTCATCCACGTTGTTGAGTTAATTACTACGAGTATTCTAGGAAAGACGAGGTAATCGTTTTTGGTTTCCTTAAAACTACAATTCTTCTTTGTTTGCAGTGACCCGGAAAAACTAAGTTTACTCCAAATATCTAAAGAAGAAAAAAGAAGAAGAAAATATTCTTGTCCTAAAATAAAACATTCTGAAGTGGTCAGTATAAATTTTCAAAACCAGTCAACCTCGTGTTCAGTTTAGGTGGAGTCCTATTATCATACTGTCAATTTAAGAATCTACACGGGAAATGCAACTATGTCAAATTAACAACCGAAGTCATACAAATTCAATATCAAATATTTTACGATCCGTTTTAACATATTATCTCCATGCCTTTTTTATAAATATTTAAACGATTTAGCCGTAAGAACGTACCAAACGTATAGAAACATTTTCACAAAAACAAGTAACCTCTGTTCCTCTTCAGAGTTCAAGCTACCTTTGTACTAAATTTCGTCAAAATCGGTTAATCAGTTTAGTCGTGAATCGGTTACGAACATTTAGAGATAGTTCAGCGAAAAAAAAAACTTAAGTTCCTTCTGAAGGTTTGAGTTACTCTTGCACCAAATTTGATAAAAATCGGTTAAGAAGTTTAGTCGCAAAAAAGAAATAAATATACAGAGACGTTTGCACGAATAAAGTTAGTTATGTTTCTCCTCGGGGTAGTACAAGCTAACTCTATATTTTTTATTAACATTGGTTTAGCGGTTTATCCGTAAAAAAAGGAATATATATTATATACAAAGACATTTCCAAGAACAAAGGAACCTTCGTCTCTCTTCAGGGTTCCAGTTACCTCTGTGCTTTTCATTTAAATCGGTTTAGCCCCAAAAAAAGGAATAAACATACAGGGACATTTCAACGAAATAGTAACCTATGTCTCTCCTTGGGGTTCACACTGCCTGTATACAAAATTTTATCAATATCGGTTTAACCGTAAAAAACCTTCAGATACATTTCCACGAATAAGTGACCTATGCCCTTCTTCAGGCTACAAACTATCTCTGTACTTTTCATCAAAATCGGTTTAGCGGTTTAGCCGTAAAAAAGGAATAAATATCTCTCCTTAGGGCTCAAGCTACCTCTGTATTTTTCATCAAAATCAGTGTAGCGGATTTACCCTGTAAAGGTAACCGACGGAGGGACAAACAGAGACACTTTCGCGTTTATAATATTTATATGGATACTAGCTGACCCATTAAACTTCGTACCGCCTCAGAATTAAATAACGTGTAAAACTTCAACAACTAAAAAACTGCAAAAAACAAAAAAAAAAAGTACGTATAGACATTCTACACGACAAAATACCTACATTTATATGTCAATTTTCATTGAAAGGTGAAAGGTTGTAAGGTGGTGGAATGAAACGGTGGGATCGATTGTGGCAATTCCACTTTTCCGCCAGCATAACATAATCTGCAATCCATAACTTGTTCTATTCTAAACGCATCCACTTCATTTTCAGTCACTCTAGAACGCAATCCTGGCATAACAATAGGACTATTATCATTTTCTATGTCTTGTTGCTCATCAGTGCGGTTAGCACCTAAATAAATTGTAAAGTAAAATAAAAAAATAGATTTTTGAATTTATCTTTAATAGTTTAGTCGCAAAATTGATTTCTGAACGCACTCTGTTTGACATGTACGAATACATTGTATGGGAAAATAAAACTATTGTTTTTACTATATTGTTGTTTTTCCTTGCATTTTTTTCATGTTTTCTTACCTTTTAAACGTTCCTTGTACTTGTACAAATATTTCAAAACCGAAATTACCCAACTGGGTCCTGCCGTTCTTGTGTTTTAGTGAGACAAACAAACTTCAATTAATTTTTGTATGTGGATACCTATTATTGTATTACTGTTTCAGCGTTGTGGCGACTCATTTAAGAACTCCGAAAATAAGCAAATTGTGCAATACAACGTGGACCAAGTAAGGGATTCATCGAGTCAAAATCATATCAAAAAAATATCATTGGCCGATGATACACAATGCTATCGTTCGGGTAGCGAGGTATGTTTGTTTGAGGTAATTTTTTAAACTTTTCGTACATAATACACTTTTTAGTAAAGACTCCACACTGCAGAAATTCAAATAAATGGATACGGTAACACACAGATACGACGAAACAGTCATACTGTAGCTAGCTGGATCAAGATGGCGAGCTTCAGTCCGCGAGGTCCCCGCACGCCTTTCTCCACGCCCGCGAATTCGCGTTTGACATTTTCGATACTGTGAAGTGACATTTCTGACTACTAAAACCAAACGGTGCTGTTAAATTTATTTACTCTATGAATATAAGTAATAAGTGGAATACTGATTTCACAAGACTTTTTTTCAGTAACAGCAATGACGGTTATCCAAACATGCCCAAACTGTAGCGGTAGCCCAAAATCTTCAAAAGTGGTACCGAAATAAATAAAGCTTTTCTGTCCCCAATCTCATCACACGAGACGGAGCATACCGGCATCATAGGGACATCGGGCGGTGCGAGCGAAACAGACGACGCCATACTGTAGAGTCCAGAATTCGTACCTACTGTCCAGATTTCCCCGAGCTCTTGTTTATTAGAATTGGCTCGCTGACCCGTCTGTCAACTGGTGACGCAAAGTTACCAGCGCGTGTATATTAACTACACCTTCTTATAATGTCACAGTTCGACATTTCTACATTAGTTTTTTATGTTCATTGCTTTTTTCAAGCAATTTTTTTTTCTACCTGTAAACTCCGTATACCAGAAAGCTACTGTAAGAAGGACAATTTTTTTTTATGTAGACAGTAAATTGTAATAAATATTTTTAGTAGACATTTTTTAAAGTAAAAGATATTTCATTACGACACGAACTTCAGTTGCCTCCATTTTTCAATACAAGTAAAAATCCGATTATAAATAAAAAAAAAACAAAAGTTTACCTGTTGCGGCCATATTTACGACTGTCTACAAATAATGAACCAAAGATGTTTTATAAATTCAAAATGTTAACATAATTCTGCTTTTTATTCCATTCCATTCCATCAGCCCATTATACCCTACTGCAGGGGCTTAGGCATCTTCCCAGGGTGAAGGGGGGCTAACAGCTTAATTCACCACGCTACTCCAGAGCGGGTTGCTGGATTGTGACTACCGTCATCTATTGACAGCAGCCGGGACCGACGGCTTAACGTGCTCTCTGAGGCACGGAGTCAATGACAGTTATGTACTTAAGTCAGAATAAACTCATTGGCACACTTTTTAATTACTTCTTGTATTATAAATATTTCCTTTATTACAAAAAGCACAAGACACTAAAAGTAAAAATTAAAAAAAAATCACATTCAACGACCTAATAGAAGAATGTATATACCAGATATACATGTGCGATTCCTTTGAAGCTCGATTTTTCTAATTCTATGAATTAGGGAGGCGACCAGCGTTTTGGAATTCTATGACCATATTTCTACTTGATTTTTTTTTTCATTTTTATTATTAAAAACCTTAAATTTTCAGCAAAGTGGAGCGAAGCAATCCAAAGCCTCTTGCACGTAAGTTACTTTACCTATTCATGAAAATTAAAAAAATAAACTACACAAAAATGCGCTTATTCCACCGCATTTGAATCCCCATTTCATTTTTGTGTTAAAACTTAATATTTACCTTAATATTTCTCAACTGTGATAATTCTAAAAAAATCCAAAAAATAACTTGACTCTAAAAATTAAAGAAATTGACTTTTAAAGTTTTTAACTAAAGTTTGCTGTATTTTTTTCGAAAGGATTGACAATTTTAATAAAAAACAGTTTTTTGGATCGTTATTTACGTGTATATTGAGAAATCTTATAGCGTGACGTCACAGGCCGGAATACGGTACTTATCTACTATTAAATAATAATAATAACGTGTACATCACAACGTCTAGGGCCCGAACTAAGCATTAGCTTGTGTTCTGGGTACCAAGCGAAGACAATATGTTATATTTATCAAGAATCTTTGAAGATAGATTTTATACAATGACAAAATTTATAAACAAAATTATATTCCGTTGGAGAATATGGAAATTATAAGCATTTCGTTCGCGTATCCGTTGTCTGGTACCTATAATACAAGCTTTGCTTAGTTTAGGACTAGATGGCTCTGTGTGGGATGTCCCAGGTATTATTAATATTTTTGTAATATATACACAGACTTCGACTGACGGGTTCGCACTTCGCAGGTGTTTAGACACCTTAGCTGCAGAATCTAAGGTCTGGGTTCGATTCGCGTGTGGGACTAATATAAACATGTTTGTATATTGCAAAGTTTGTATTATGGGTACCAGACAATTAATATTGATACTTAAATATTTTTTGTGATATACACTTCTACTTCTATAGATATTTTACACCCAGACACGGAACAAATAAACATGTTCATGCACACAAATATTTGTCCCGGGCGGGAATCCAACCCGCAACCCTTGGCTCCATAATTAAGGGTCTCTAACCACTCGGCTAATCGTTTAGTCAATACGTATTATAAAGACGATCGTGTATAAGAAGTGCCAGATATAATTACATTTATTTTTTTCAGTTTAAAACAAATCGCGACATTGAAATTTTCTGGGATAATTTGCCTCGTGATACTGTTCCTGGTATCGGTTGGTATAGCGTTTCTAGTGATCTATAAATCGATACCAATCGGAAATCCAGCTGAGACATATTATACAAGAAGATCGGCAATGTTCCCAGACATAGTAAAGGACGCGTCGAAGAGCGATTCGGAAAATATACGAAATCATTTCGAAAAGTTTTCTCAAGACGATGATGTTGCAAATTTCAATAGTGACACAGATAAGTGAGTACGAATTTTCTTTGTTATGTATCCGGTAACATATAATATTATAAGTACAGGACCCCAAGACAGCTCGGTTTTCAATTATTCGCAAACCAGATGAAAAAAAAATTTTATTAAGTGTTAGATAATCAACAAATATACAGGGAATATATTGCCTTTGAAAATATGTTCATGGCTATCCCAAATAGTAAAAGTAATTTTTTTTCCTTATATTATATTATCAGTAATATACTTGTACAATATACACCATACCACATGATACAGTGAAAGGACCCTATACAATATGTTGACGTGATATCTTATAGAAAATTTAATTTCCGTAAACTTGTCATTGGCTTTGCAAAATTTGTAAATTTACATAGTGTAATAAAGTGACATTCCACCAGCCCATTATGTCCCTCTGCAGGAGCTCAGGTCTCCCCTCAGGGTGAGGAGGCTTGGAGCTTAGTCCACCACGCTGCTCCAGTGCGGGTTTGTAAATCTTTACGACTGCCATCTGTTGATGGCACGCGAGACCGACAGCTTAACGTGCTCTACGAGGCGCGGATTCAGTGATACGATAGTTATGTACTTAAGTCAGAAAAACTCATTGGTACACACCCCGGATTCGGACCACGACCGCACGGCCTTGTAAACTCGAAACAGGTCGCTGCGCTTGAGCTATCATGACACTAAAGTGACATAGTACAATAAATTGACATAGTACAATGAATTGAAATGATAAAATAAGTTGAAAACACAATAAACAAATGGCAAGGCACGCATTTAACAAAAAATTCTCAATATAAACCAAGATTGTTGCTAAGAAAAAGAAATTCGGCGATCTAATTTAGTACCGATTATGGCTGTTGCGGTGCCAGAAACACCACACCCGGGGTAGTTGGATACGAAAGGCGGAAGACCGTGGGCGGTGGCGAGCCTTGGGAGAGGCTTATATCCTGCAGTGGTGAGACAC
Source organism: Luffia ferchaultella (assembly GCA_949709985.1). Taxonomy (NCBI): domain Eukaryota; kingdom Metazoa; phylum Arthropoda; class Insecta; order Lepidoptera; family Psychidae; genus Luffia; species Luffia ferchaultella. The sequence goes on from OX453269.1 coordinate 11,022,358, forward strand.
GGGCTGATGATAGTAATGATGGCTGCGGAATTACAAAAATGTATTTGAACAAAAAACGTATCCTACTTGTTATTACACTGTATTTGTGATGGTTTTATAATACATTTGATATTATCTATTTTTATTTTTTAGATCTGACTGGCCAGTACCACACAACATTGCTTCAAATGTCCAACTGACCGATTCAGGTGAGTTTAAATTTTTATTATTCGTATAGTATACAAGGTGTTTTTGTGCTCGTTACTTTACCCTCCCTCGTCAAATATAACACTTTTTGTTTTCATCATCATCATCAGCCCGTACCTCTCCACTGAACGATATAAGCCTTTCCTAAGACTTGCCACCACACACACACGGTCCTCCGCCTACAATTACCCTCAGTATGGTGCTTTAGGTCATCAGTCCACGTGGCCGGGGGCGTCCAACGCTTCGCTTCCCGGTACGTGATCTCTACTCGAGAACACGTCTACGCCATCGTTTGTCGGTTGTACGGCAAATGTGACCAGCCCGTTGCCACTTCAGCTTGCTAATCATTTCAGCTATGTCGACAACTTTGGTTCTTCGACGGATCTTCCTGATTTAATCCCATCAATGAAATTTCGAGCATAGCCCGCTCCGTAGCACGTTGAGTGACTAAATTTGTGAACTAGTCCTGCCGTGAAAGTTTATGTTTTTGCACCATACGTAATTGTAGACACGATGCTTTTTGTTTCGGGACCATATTATGTCAATTATTTATAATTATTTCTACAAAAGCAACTGAAAGTTGAACACAACTTTAATACCTTGTTTCATGTTCATGGAATGTGTTTAAATATTTCATTAAAATTAAATAAGTAATAATAAAACTATAATTTTATATTAATTGAAATTAAAGAAAATCACAAAAGCCTTCAATCCAATCCTTTTGTTTGTGGATGTCTCTTTTCAAAATATATCGCAGAGATTGACATCTATTCTAGTATATTCCACCTATAATGGTGGGATTGGATACTAGCTAGGTAGGAAAGAAATTGTCTTTCCTTTTTCTTCGACATGGACTGCTTTGCGGTGGTTCACAACACTTTCACTTCAGCACTTGCGGAACTGTTTTTGAGTTTGATGAGTTTTGATTTTCTTTGCGGTTATATATTTAATTTTAATTAGCGGTGCACGAGTTAATTTTTAATTGATAGTGAATACACTCGCGGGCATTCGCTCTGCTTCGGTCAATGGGGAGAAAAGGATGGACTGAGTAAATGTGCGTGTGTATGAGTGAAAGAACGAATAATAGTTTTAATATTAAATGAAACGTTAAAGAATGCTAGTTGTCAAACCATATAATCTTGTAAAAATAACATTGTAATTTAATAAAATAAATAATGTATTTTTTATTTCATACTCAATGCTTTTTTTTCCTAGGAATAATCACCGTCACAAAAAGTATCTAGCTTATGAACAAACATATTAATAAAATCAATAAAAAAAACCAAAATTAGTTACTAAGTTTTATTTTATATTAAAGCAGTATTATTTTATTTTGTTAATTTTAATTCATTAATTTTGCTCACAGAAGCCTCCGAATATGGTAGTCATGGAATGGTGAGTTATTTTTCGTACATCATTATAGTTACACGCACTTCGTCCCCATCTCAGTATACGAGTATATAGGTTCGATTAAGTACAAAATAAATTTTCTTACAATTTTTTTTTTTTGTGTGTTTAATGTCAGTGTGTCATTGTAACGTGATTTTGCTACTGTTTTTGTTGCTGTGCAAATGTTGTTATTTTTGATGCAAGTTTTGTTGCTACATATGTGTAATTGCTTACTTGGATCCCGCGATACAGGTTAGACCTAGTGCGAGGTCCGCTGTTTAAACATTTTGTTTATCAATAATTAAGTGACATTCATACATGTAATAAAAAGGTAGAAATACGGAAATAGAACTCATTGTAATCTCTTTCTGATAAATAAACTTTTTTATATTTTGTATTTTTGTAGATAGTAAATATGTTTCTTTAAAACCAATGATATTTTAGTAAGGATGACGCACTTTCATACTGCATGGCGTTCGAAAATTGATCCCCAATTACTTACACACTTATCGTACGCATATACCTACATTTATTATAATATTGAGTGTGACATATGATACAGAAAGAGACAGCTATCTGTAAAGATTTATGCTTGAAATTCGCTTAGTCAACATAAATTAGAAGGAAAGGCGAATAGGCGATTAAATAAAATTTACCTGTAATCAGGTGAATTTTAGCGCCTCACTTTCTGCGCGCTAAGTGTGACATCTTCCTCTTTTAATACATATAATATTGTTAAAAACATTCCATCGGCTCTTAAATAACTTAATTTAATTAAATATTCATTGTTTGTTGTGTCGTGATAGTCCGAGCGCAGAGAACCTGTTTCAAATCTATAAGGCATGTGGCCGTGGTGCGAATCCGGGCGTGTACCAATGAGTTTTTCTGACTTAAGTACATAACTATCACTGACTCCACGGCTCGGAGAGCACGTTAAGCAGTCGGTCTCGGTTGCTATCAATAGATGACGGTCGTTACAATCCGCCAACCCGCATTGGAGCAGTGTAATGGATTTAAGGTCCATGCTTCATCATCTTGTGGGGAGGTCTAAGCCCCTGCAGTGGGGTATAAATAGGGCTGATGGAAATATTCATTCGTCACTAAAAATATTGAACTAATTATTGTCTCGCTTAACTGCACTATACCGTCGTAATAATCCCTAATATTATAATGCGAAAGTGAGTTTGTTTGTTTGTTTATATGTTTGTGACGCTTTCACGTTTAAACCGCTGAATCGATTTCAATGAAACTTTGTACACGTGAAAAAGAGGTTGTTAGCAGTGACATAGGCTACATTTCATCAGTGTGTTAATCTGTCTGTTCAGGCTATTCTCCGAAACGGCTGAACCAATTTCAATAACACTTTGCAGCCATCAAAACAGGGTTGTCAGACATAAACTACTTATTGTTTAATAGCTAATGTTTATACTAAAATGCTTAAATTAATTTTGATGAAATTTAGTATTAGTAGTAGAGGTTTCTTAAGTAGTTATATTTCAAATTGTTCTAGAAACTCTTACAGTGTTCTGGAACGTCGCGTTCTTCTTGCTGTCCCCGTACAATCATGTAGTAGAAAACCAGTATATTAATAAACTTAAATCACACTGTGTAAATATTTATTTATTTACGTAAGGTCGCGAGTCGTCGATGTGTGTACGTACATTGTACCTTGCAACTGGGTTTATAATAAAACTTACGGGAGCATCACGAGTATAACAAATCACTTATTTTAGTCTTCGGGGATCGGTAAATAAACGCGGTGCGCCGGCCGCCTTAAGTCTCTCGACTATGATTTGTGTGTGTCTTAGGGGTATACGGCGTGATTTTTTTGGATGCAGGAAAATTAAAAAAAAAAGCTGTGTTTTTGCTGTATTTGTACAGAAGTGGCAATTTTTTGAATACACCTATTAGATGTATTAAATATACTTGCTAACCATTTTAACCGCCTCAATAAAATCACAAAATCTTTTAAAGGGCAATGTATACGCGTTTACAATGAGATCCTTGTTAACATTCAAGATTTACCCTTTAACAAGTTTAAAACGAAAGCATTATGCAAAAGCTTATTAAAATGTATCGAACTATTTAGATGATATATCCGTTTAAACCGCTCGCCTGTCAGTTTGTTCCTATAACATTAATTTTTAAGCACTTATTGTTAAGAAAATTGTTTATAATTTTGTCAAAAAGAACGTCCTTCAGTTTCTTGCATATTCTTCTGAGAGGAAACAGCACTTTTTGAATCCGCCTTTGTGGTGACGTTTTCCACAAAGTAATAAAATTCATTCTGGTGACGTATTTCAAGATTATGTTACATAACTACGAAATAAAGATATTTGATTATGATTAGACATTTTTTTTTGTCTACCGCACTGTATTGTTTCTTTTTTTTCTGTTCTACTCCTAAAAATACGACTTTGGGGATAGTTTGTTTATTTTAGTTAAAGTTTCATCTTTTCAATTATATCAGTTTCTTAAGGGTATTATATTTTAAATAACAATAATAATACCAGGGACATCCCATATAGTGCCATCTGATCTCAAAGTAAGCAAGTATCATGCTTGTATTATGGACACTAGACAATAATTAAATATTCTTTATAATATAATATGTCACCGCAAGATCGTAACAACCGTTAGATTGTAATCTATTTCGCGATATTGTAAACTTTATACTGTCATATTTTAGAAAAATCATAATTTCTTGGGCTTTCTGGGAAGCTCGTCGCTCCGCTTCGCTCCTGTAATGCATACATACAGTACAGGAGCGAGCAATGTGTAGTTGCCTCGAGTAAATTTAAAATTACCGTCAAGTTTTCCCCACGCATGCGCATTCGGATGAAAGAGAAACGCAAATTCGAACAGCCTGTATAAAAATAAGAAAATCCACCAATTGAATAGCGGCCTACTCGCGATACACATGAATATTAAAATTTATCGCTTTATAGGGTTGAAGCTTTAGAGTGCGTGAGAAGGAAACATGTTTTAAATGGATTAAGGTACTTCATATTTCTTTTTGCCCCCCTCCCCTGTACGACTTTAAGTTAAAGCTACATTCTAAATATATTAATTTATTGCCATGTCGGGAAAGCCGAGTGGTGGCCAGCTAACTTCTTGTTAAGTAGGTCTTGGTTCGAATCCCAGAAACTGGCATGTATCTACCAATGAGTTTTTTCTGACTTTTGTACATAACTATCACTTATTCCGAATGGCAGTCGTTGAAATCCACCAATCCACACTGGAGCAGTGTGGTGATTAAGCTCCAAGCACCCTTATTTCGAAGGAAAGCCTAAGTCCCTGCACTGGGGCATAATGGGCTGTTATGGATATGGATTGAGTTACATCCTAATTTATTGATTAACTTATTAAAATACAAGCATTAGCCCCGGGTTTGCTCTCCTATACTTAGACAACTTTCGCAGAGCCATACCGCTATCTTTTCGTGTTTGGAATTCTCCCAACTGTTCCATCTCCATAATCTTCTTCTCAGTCATACAATCCTGGTAGAGTGGTCGTGGTCATGGATTGCCTGATAGGTTGGTTGCGGCTTTTGCGGGACTTCTCCATCAATCTATATTCGTGGCACATTAAGGGAATATATTGACGACCACTTAGCCTAGTGGGTAGCGACCCTGCCTACGAAGCTGGAGGTCCCGGGTTCGAATTCCAGGTCGGGTCAGTATTTATATGATGATACTGGTACCGGACTACCGGGTCTTGGTTGTTATATGTACGTGGTGTCTTCGCTTGGCACCCAAAACACAAGCTATGCTTAGTTTGGGGCCTAGACATTGTTGTGATGTATACGTTATTATTATTGATATTAATATTTAGATTTAACAGCCAGACGTCATAAGACCTCCATCGACCAGATGCAATAATATTAAAGTTTGTATGGTTTTGTCTTTGTAACAGATGTTAAGCATTGATTGTTATATTATACCTCTACTTGATAATTTGGTGTGAGGAGATGTGATATATGCAAATATCTACATTATGATTGAACTGTATGAAGTACTAGCATTGTAGAGTAGTTGTTATTTTGGTAGTCCATTAAAATACTTATGCAATAACAGTCGTATACCTCTTATTGGTATTCCAATTAAATACATATCAAGAACAAAAAAGATTTCTCTGATTAGTACAATGTGTATACTCGGACAATATTGAGAATTTAAATTCTAATTGAAGTCATTTCTCGCTTTAATTTATATTTAAATTTGTCTACCATTTACTTGACGCGCTCCCGCCATTTTATTCACTTCGTGTTTCTTAAACATTTTCAATGTTCAAAGAGATTTCGAGATTTTAATTTTTTAGATTTGTTTTAATGCAAACACAAGCTATTTCATTTGTTTTAAATATACAATTACTACATTGAATGTGCTCATTATTTTATTTCATCGTCAGAGCAAATTCAGATCGTTTATACCTACAGCATAATACATCGAAGACATATCATATCGTACGTACATAAATACACTAATAATAATAATATAATAATACCTGAGATATCCCATACTGCGTCATCTAGTCCCAAATTAAGCAAAGCTTGTACTATGGGTACCAGTCAACTGATACATACTTAAATATTTTTTTTAAATAATATGTACAAATATAGATATTTTACACCCAGACACGGAACAAATAGACAAGTTCATGCACACACATATTTGTCCCGGGTGAGATTCGAACCTGCGGGTCTTGGCTCCACAGTTAGGGTCTCTAACCAGTCGGCCAATCGGTCAGTCAATCTACACTGGCAGTATACTTTGATATATGTTACTTACATCACTTGAACGAAGTTCAACAGAGACCGCAGCGACATAGTCGACGATTCGTAATATTATATGAACGTTTGTATTTTTATTACATACGCGCTATCTAGTTTTGAATGTCGTTTCTCTTCTACATAGGTTTAATAAGAATACTAAAGAAGGGTCACCAAGGGCCGCTCTCTAAAACCAATACCTCTAAACCAATACCTGTAAACCAATGTAGCTGCTGGAAAAGGTTTTCGAATAATTTACATTTACAAATTCACAATTTGGACTTATGTTTGAATTCTATTTTCTAGTAAATGTACAAGAAAAGTTTTTTTGCGATTTCTGACGTTTCTTAATCTAACTTCAGTTGGTACCAGTGAGTCTTTTGAACCTATTTAACGAAACAAGATCGATGAATTGCTTTTTTTCTTGCTAACTGTACCATTTTTTTTCATCAGTGAATGTAGATGTAAACTATTCAAAAAATTAGGGATCTAAGAATGTTTTCCCGTATTTAATTTAAAAAGTTTCGAAAATATTGGTTACTTCATGACCCCGTCACAGACAAAAACCAGAACGCACAATGCAATTTCAAATAACGAAATTAAAATAAAAAACTAAAAATAAAATAAATTTAATGAAGCACACAACAGACGTATGCAAATATGATACAATGAAACCACAAGCTAATGAGTTCGTTTAAAAAATATCATTACCAGTTCGAAAACAATGCATCAACGAGTCCCAGACAGTCAACGCAGACGCGCTCGTTATTTTTTTTTTTTCGTCCGTGCAAAGTCAAATCGTATGTACAGCGTAATACATCAAAAACATATCCCGGACAAAAAGTACACAAATAATTCCGAGACAATACAAAATTCTAGATGGAAAGAATAGCGGACCAAAGAACGTGCCTTGAGGTACGAAGTGGGAACGCTGTAACGTCACTCCCTACATTCGACGCTGTCTCGATCTTGTTTCATTTAACTGTGTAATCCGGTTGAGTGGTTTTACTTAACCTCCACAATAGTGTGAAGTGAATTCATTCGATCTTCTTCATCATTATTTTCATCAGTTTTTGCTGTCCACTACCGGCCATATAGGTTTCATCCAAGGCTCGTCACTATTTTGATGTCAGAAGTATATCGTTGGTGACGTTGCGTTGTGTAAATCAATGAGATCGACCATTGTCGACATCAATTCTTAAGCATTTAAGCCATTTTTATGAAAACCGATGAATTTTGTGTCTTTTCATATAATCTAATAGTATATAACCAATCAAAATGATGACAGTTTTGTTGTTAGCTTATGTCTCGGTTAATGTTTTGTTATCTAACACCAGCCATGCCATCCTCAAAAATTAAACTTTATAATTCAATAATTAGCAATGTCCACTTTTCTAACATACCTGTTTTGGTTTGCTGATTGTACCTATTCCAACTGGTTAAATTAGATAAATGATAAAATTAAAACAAAATAGTTATTTTACATTGCCCTTGTTACATTATTAAAGTCTGCTTATTAGGGACATGAAGGGATTTCTCACAGAAACGGCTCTACATTGCTGCAAGTGTAGGCCTTGTTTCAGTTAAAACTATATTTAGTACATTTTCAATGTAACACCATAGACTTAATTATTTAGGTTCGACACACATTATGATAACGATAGCATTCACATCAGAAACTGTAAAGTATGCTTGTCACGCTAAACATTTGATAATGGCAGTGTCGACAGGTATACATACAATAGAAATGAATAACATTCGAAGTGTCTGTCTGTAATTTTAAAATAAAAAGTCTGTCTGTCTGTCTTACGCTCATACGTTTATTAATCAGCATGTAAATATAGCCCAAACACGCGTTATTAAAATTTTGTCAATCCGTTTGTTTGTCCAGACTAACTTCCGTAACGGCTAAGCCAATTTCGATGGAACTTTATATGACAAATAGAGAACTTATTACAGAATATTATAGGTAACCTTTAATTCTAGAAATATTTAGGGAAAATGCGCAAACTTGGAAAATTTAATAAATTATAAAAACCACGCGAATGAAGTCACGGACTTTCGATATTTATTTATCATAAAAACGGAGTTTTATCCTTCGATGTGAGCTTCATGTTAAGCTCAGAGTGGAATAGATCTCACCATTTTACACTAAAGCAGGATCGAATTTAAATCGCTTTATGTGTCGCGAGTAACTATTTGAAGGGAGAGTTTAGTCCTTTCCCCCCGTCACAATATTTCCGCCTAACAGGCGTACACAATGATACTTTATGGCGAAACATGTTTTTAGTAAAGCATTGAAATCATTTTGTATATTTAAGAAAGAAGTCAAGTGCGCATCGAGTACACTCACAAGTAAGAATCCGTAATTCCATATACCTATTGTTACAGTTGAAGATATACCGCACCATTAGCCTGTTAATGTCCCACTGCAGGGGCTTAAGCCTCCGTTCGGGAGGAAGGGACTTGGAGTTTGATTCACCACGCTGGTCCGGTACGGGTCGGTGGATTGTAATGAGTGTCATCTATTGGTGGCAACCGGGAGCGACGGCTTAACGTGCTATCCGAGGCACAGTCAGTGATAGTTACGTACTTAGTGAGAAAAAACTTATTGGTACCTACATATCTTGGGACTCAGACCACGGCCTTCTTCTTCAAACAAAAAGCGAGCTCGCTACCATTCGACTATTGCGACATCGAAGATATGCCTCATGGAAAAAAATTACCCAAAGAACTTAAGTACCTGGGACATCCCACACAGCGCCATCTTGTTCCAACCTAAGCAAAGCGTGTATTATGGTTATCAGACAACTGATATGCATACTTTAATATTCTTTATGATATATACTACTTACTTTTACATCCAGACACGGAACAAATAGATATGTTCATGCACACAAATATTTGTCCCGAGCGGGAATCGAACCCGCGACCCTTGGCTCCGCAGTTAGGGTTTCTAACCACTCGGGCAATCCGTCTGTAGTAATTGTAGTCGTCAATGTAGATAACATTTGTTCTGCCTTGCTTTGTTTTGTTGAACGAGTCGCTATCGCTTCTAGTCTTGCATATTTGTCTTTACGACTGCACTCCGACTGTAATAAGTACTTAGTCCATTTTGACTTTTCGATTTTCGGCCGGTAGTTCGGAAAATTCAGTAAACTAGCTATCTTTTATGTCACTGAATACAAAAACCAATTTTTATTCAGTATTTCATCAGAAAGTGGGATTTTCGTAGTGTAAATAATTAAAAATTTAAATAAGAAAAACGTGTAAATTATTGTATTTTATATATTTTGGAAAATATATAGTGTAAAGTCAGTTTAAAATGTTGCTATATCTATTTATTAATTAAGGTAAATTATTATCGAATCATAAGTATACAACTTTTTTCTCATGTAAGTTCTTGTGAAATATTTTTTTTTGTTATGTAAAATACAAAAAAAAATAGTGTTATTTCACCCTTTTGAAGTTATCTTCTTTAGGCGTATAGTTTAAAAACGATAGTATGAAAATTAGGAACCCATCTAGATAATATCTGAGTAAGCTTTGATATTCTTAAATTTGTCAAATTGTTACTAGGCAATGTTATTTTCGGACTACTTGGAAAAAAAAACTTCTAATGCAAAATTAAATTTAAAAAATAAATCACCTGATCTATTATTTTTTTTAAATATGCCTATAATATTCATATTAAAGTCGTGATAGCCGAGTAAGTCATGATAACCGAGTGGTAGTGAACTCGCTTCTAGCTTAGAAAACCGTGGTCCGAATCCCAGGGCATGTACCATTGAGTTTTTTCTAACTTATGTACATAACTATCACTATGTGCTTCGGAGAGCACGTCAAGCCGCCGGTCCCGGTTCAATAAATAGCAATCGTTAAATTACACCGGACCGCATTGCACGAGTGTTGTGGATTAACTTCCTAGCCTTTTCATCCCGAAGGGAGGCCTAAGTGCAGTGGGTCGTTAATGGGCTGATGGTATGCTATTCATTTTACGATAATTTTAGATTTATATTGATGTTAGTATTTTCTAATAATAAACAAAATATTTAATTAATATCCACCGTTTCCCTTTACCCTTTCTTAAAATTTTAATACGCAGATATTCGCAGAAATTTTTTTTAAATATATAACAATAATCTTTCTTTTTTTTCTAATATGTACACACTTCGGATAAAATACGGCCAGCGCAAAAGGAGGGAAGTCCGATTGATAAAAATTACACCCTAAACACGCAGTCAAAGGCTTTGTGAAAATCTGAAAGTGTCGTCCGTAAGAAATATGTATTTTTGTTAAGCCCGCATTGGGACGTCGTATATTTCGCACCGAAATGAACAAGAGGGAAGCTTATAAGAAATACTATTCGACTTGCCTGCTCCCTTTAAAGATTTATTGTTGTAGCCATATAAGGAAAAATTATATTAATTTATATTTTAAGATAGACTTAAATATCTATTTTAAATATATCTACCTATATATATAGGTTGGGAATTGAATGTGGGGCATACTACGATATACGGATTCTGCTCGTCGAGATTTTTTTTTTCAAAAAAGTCCTCCCCAAGTGAAAAGCTCACAGAAACCGCATGTGCCCAACAGAACGGGCCTCTCGGGGTTAGCGTTCGCCTCGTGCGCGAGAACTCCTGGCTTAAATTTCTGCACTTTATTGTATAAAAAGGTATAAAGTTTTATGTTTTGCTAAAAACTAAATTACATTTCCTAAAAAGTTATCTATTAAAAAATATATTTATAAGATAAATGAAAATAAATATTGATATAATTTTGATGAAATGGAAAAAAATAGAAGTAAATGTTTATTTTTTTTGCCAACCCTATTGCGCCATACCGCGCGGGACATAGCTGGGCGTTTTTAGGAAAAAATTTACAAGTGTTGTATCGGAATCGATTTTTGTTTTGTGGTGATTTTGCTGTGTTTTTTTCTTATCTCATTGTACGGAACTATACCTTTGCCTTAATAAGAACAAAATTATATTCAAAAACTCTTGTTCAGTCTCCTACAAACCGTAGAAATTTACGTAAAAACGTGACGATCTCTTTCTTAGTTTAATTTTCGACGCTGCCGTAGCTTTCGCATTTGCTCGGCACTGGACTTTTTAAGCTTGGTGCATTCCAATCGACGCCAACTTTCCTTTGACGCGTCTTCTACAATTCGAAGCATATTTACGACTTATATGAGACGACATTTCTAATTATGTAGTTTTCAATTTTATACCGATTGTCACAAATACATATTTCGGCAAATATTTTTATTGGCTCACAAATGCATGTTATCAATCCACCACGCTGCTCCAATGCGGGTTGGCGGATTGTAACGACCGCCATCTATTAACAGCAACCGGTACCGACTGCTTAACGTGCTCTTCGAGGCACGGGTCAATGATAGTTAATGTACTTAAGTCAGAAAAACTCATTGGCACACGCCCGGATTCGAACCATGACCCTATGGCCTTATAAATTTGAGACAGGTTCGCTACGGCTCGGGCACAGACAAGTCAACCTTTAGACCACGCTGCGCTTTAATAAACGTCAGTACGAAAACGAAATCGCTAAAAAGTGGCGGGTTGCGGGGAGAAGACGGCTAGTTTTCATTGGCTCGTTCAAAATTGACAATTTAATGGCTTCCAACTTGTTTCCAACTGACGGCTCACTAGTAATGTAGTTATGTAGTGTCACTACGTAGCCTTGGCGAATGCTACTCCCTGTTAAAGCGTGGTCTAAAGGTTGACTTGTCTGTGGGCTCGGGCTATCACGATTTACAACTTTACACAAAGCCAATGCGTAACAAATATTCGTTAAACGCACGCGTCTACATTGTTTAAAGTTTGTAAGTTTGAATGTAATAAATAATCTCAGAAACTACTCATCCGATTTCCAAAATTCTTTCACCAATATTTAGACTAGACCTTTAGGATGAACATTGAAAATTGAACTGTCCGTCTGTCTGTTTGTTTGTCCGGTATAATCTTCGGAACTCATTTTGATGGAGCTTCCATTGCCTACTTTTATGTTACTTTTTATCTATACAAATATATAACATAGAAATATCTGTCTGTGGATGCAAAATAGAGAGAGAATAAAGTAATAAATATAAGAGAGGGGGAAAAGAAATGGATCTCCCCCTTACCCTATTAAGAAGTGATTAAATTTAATTACTATGTAGGTATACAAGCATGTAGGTAGTCCACACGTATGCAGCCGCAGGTGGTCGTGGTTAGGTACCTTATAAACTGTGGAAACCACGCGACGTGTGTTAGATGCCCATAACTATTTATTATATTAGATGCCTATAATTGTCGGGCCGATTGGCCGAGTGGTTAATGACTCTAACTGCGGAGCCAAGGGTCGCGGGTTCGATTCCCGCCCGGGATAAATATTTGTGTACATGAACACGTCTTAAACATTGTCATAAAAAGATATATGTATGTATATATAAAGAATATTTAAATATGTATATCACTTGTCGAGTACTCCATAATACATGTATAATGATTGCTTACTTTGGGACTAGATGGCGCTGTGTGGGATGTCCCAGGTCCCAGATATTATTATTATAACTGTTTATTTTATGTTGAATGTCCTTAATCATTTATTTTACAGCTTTTATGAAATGCTATAATTTTATGACATGCCGTCCAATGCCACAAGCCGTTTCATGAAATGCTCGAACACGTCATGAAGGGCTTAATTCTACAACTGGACGGCGACATGCAGCCAGTGGTTTGTTCTGTACTATCACAAATGATTCCACTGGTATATGCACAGGAACGGTAAGAGATTATATAAAGTGACAACTGTTTCAAAAGAACAACAGTAGCGCCTCCTGGTGGTTTTTACCCGTAAAATGTGTGTAATGATCTGCTCTGAAGTGACACCCACGTAATATAAAAAACCGGCCAAGTGTGAATAGGACTCGTATAAGTAAGGTCCTGTACTACCGTCCAATAAAAAAAACCGTTTCTAGTACAGTTCCAATCAAACTTTATGACGGATTCAAACATATGCACAAGTCGCGTCGCAGTAATCAGTTTTAGGTGTAGCGGGACGCAGTGGAGCGAGGGGTATATGACTGTACCTGCACAAGCACGCCTATAGCTTTGTATTCCGATCCGCCATAAAGTTTGAGGCGTACTATATGTCTCCTTTAATTTTTAACTTTATTTCATTTTTATTGTTTGTTGATATAGTGACCATAGCATAGTGACCATAGTGACACTCTATAAAAATTTCCATTGTAAGTAATCTAACAATCACCAAAAACGTCGAAAAAACACGTTTCTTGTATGCCTTTGATTATTTACCACCTTTTATTATTTACTTTACTTTTATCATTGGCTGAAAAACCATCTCAGCAATACAAAGCATAACAATTGTCAGACACCGGTAACGAAATCGAAACTAATAATATACGCATGAAATTAAGGAAAAACAACAAAAGCCCCAATACGGTTGGTCACCGTGGGGTTATTGACCAAACCCCCCAAGATATTTTAACGATGGAAAATCAATCAACCAAAAAACATCAAAAAAACAGACTATACATAGCAACACTTAATACGAGATCATTAAAGTCGAATGAATTTTTAACAGAACTAGAAGAAGCGTTGAAGAATATTAGTTGGGATATCCTTGGCATAAGCGATGTACGAAGATCGGCGGAAAAAATTGAGGAACACGAAGAATACATTTTATACCATATAAATGAAGTACCAGGATTATACGGCGTAGGTTTCATAGTAAAGAAGTATCTAAAACACAACATAATAGAGTTTAAGGGAGTGTCAGACAGAATAGCCGTCCTAAACATCATACTTCCTGATCACAAACATCCGACTTCAATAGTTCAGGTATATGCTCCTACTGAGGTAACGAAGAAAGAAGTTAAAAATAGCTTTTACGAAAACCTAAATAGAACGATGGAGACTCTACATAACACCGTAATTGTGATGGGAGACTTTAACAGTAAAATTGGACAAAGAGAAAAGAACAAAGACAAAATAATTGGACCTTATACAACTGGCAAAAGGAACGATAACGGACAAAGATTGATAAACTACGCGTTAGAAAATAATTTATATATTATGAATAGTTTTTATAAAAGAAAACCTAATAGAAAATGGACGTGGGAATCTCCCAATGGCCAAGTAAGAAATGAGATAGACTTCATAACTACGAACAAACCAAAACTTTTCTTAAACGTGGAAGTCCTTAACAACTTTAACTATAATACTGATCACAGATTACTCCGAGGTCATTTACACATACTTGAGCCAAAGAAATCAAGAAAACATATACAAAATACGAAACAACAAATCACACTACCAATACCAAGTCAAGTTTTAGAATCTTTAAAAACTAACTTAAAATTAATAAACCAAACTGGAACGGTCCAGGAAAAATATGACAGCATAGAAAAAGAAATAAAAGAAACCAACAAAAAACTAAAAAGAAACAAACCACATAAAGATAGACTGGGACCAGAAGCAAGAAACTTAATTGAACGAAGGAAACTCTATTTAAAAAACAGGAAAAATAACAGGGAAACGATAATTATACTAAGTAAAGAAATAAATGTAGAAATAAGGAAATACAGACATGAATTGACAACAGAAACATTACAATTTCATATTACAAAGTCGGGCGGAATCAAGAATGCATGGAAAGAACTCCAAGAAAATACAAATTGGATAACTAACATAAGACATCATAAAATTAACAAATCTAAATCTAAGAGAAACGAAATACTAGAAACAGCAACCGATTTCTATCGTGAACTTTATAATGGTGACAAAATTACATCAACTACAAACAGTATGACAGTCATGGATGAACCGATTCCAAACATACTAAGAGACGAAGTTATCAAAGCCATAAAATCACAGAAAAAAGGGAAAGTACCAGGTGAAGATAACATTTCTAATGAACTATTAATTGGAGCATCTGAAATTATTTTGAACACACTGACAGACATATTCAATGAAATCTTAAAAACTGAATTTATACCTCATCAATGGACCACGTCGACTATTGTTCTACTTCACAAGAAAGGGAAAACAGATGATATCTCGAACTATAGGCCTATCTCGCTAATGTCTAATGTGTATAAAATATTCTCGAAGATAATATTAGAGCGATTAACAAAGACCTTAGATGAAAATCAGCCAAAAGAACAGGCAGGGTTTCGAAGTGGCTTCTCAACCATCGACCACATTCATACCATTAAACAAATTATTCAGAAATGCAATGAATATGGAATAAACTATTACCTAGCCTTTATAGATTACAATAAAGCATTCGATTCGCTTAAACATGAAAAAATATGGGAAGCTCTTACCTCACAAGGCGTCCACAATAAATACGTTCGTATAATTAAGAACATATACGGAAATATGAAAGCTAAAATACGCACAGAAAAGGTGGGACAATATTTCCCTATTAGACGAGGGGTTAGACAGGGAGACCCTTTATCACCCAAACTTTTCTCGGCAACCCTGGAACATGTGTTTCGACAGCTCGAATGGAACGATTATGGTATAAATGTTAATGGAGTATTACTAAACCACCTAAGATTCGCTGATGACCTTATACTAATATGCGGAGACCCAAATACACTACAAGTGATGGTTGAACAACTTGTACAGGAAAGCGAAAAAGTAGGGCTATCAATGAACACCAGTAAAACAAAGTTGATGACAAACCACATCAAAATACCTATTAAACCCAACAACACTACGGAATTGGAATATGTTAACGAGTACACATACCTAGGCCAAATAATTTCTCCCACAGACCTCACAACAAAAGAAATCAAAAATAGAATAACCATAGGATGGAGGAAGTATTGGACTCTAAAGGATGTCATGAAAAATTTGGCAATACCAATGAAAGGAAAAAGAAAAGTATTTAATACATGTATCCTACCAAGCATGACCTACGGATGCCAGACATGGAGTTGTACAAAGAAAGACATTAAATCACTAGAAACTTGTCAACACAGAATGGAAAGAAGTATGCTTAATATAAAACTAAAAGACAAAGTGCCGTTAAAAATAATAAGAAATCAAACAAAGATTATAGATATAAAATACCGAATCAAACAACTAAAATGGAAATGGGCGGGACATCTAGTAAGAGATAAGACAGAAAAGTGGGCCAAAGAAGTAATAGAATGGTGCCCTAGATATAAAAAGAGAAGTAAAGGTAGACAGTATCGTAGATGGGAAGATGATATTAAAAGTATAGCAGGAACAATTTGGACGAGGGAAGCAAAAGACAGATCGTTGTGGAGAATACTTGGGGAGGCCTATGCTGGAAAGCAAGACAATCAAGAAACCGGTGTCTAATATGAAATTTTTTAATTTATATTCACTTATAGTTATAAATCAACTTTCTTTTATAGTAATAAGATGAAATGTAATTTATAAGATTGTTAATAAAGGCTATTATTATTATTATTATTATTATTATTATTATTATTTACTTTGGTACCCTTTGGGTAAGGCACCCTAAAAACCCGCATCGAAATTGGTGCATTAGTTCTTGAGTAAAATTCATTTTGAAATAGTAACAACGTACCTACGCGCAAACACATAACCTTTATCTGAAACGCATATGACGTCTCTTTTCCGTCATAAGTGAAAGTATGTAAAATAATAATGATGATACCTGGGACATCCCACACAGCGCCATCTAGTCTTAAACTAAGCAAAGCTTGTATTATGGGTACCAGACAACTGACATACATACTTAAATATTTTCTTTTTTTAATAATATATAGATATTTCACACCCAACCATTCTCACATCTCATACAAAGCCATCTATCTAGTCTCGAACTAGGCATTGGCTAAAACCTATAACTATGGGTACTACACAACTGATATAAACACTTTATTTTTTTTAGTAATTTATAAATATACGGCTTGTTCAGCTGAACGTAGTCCAAACTTACAGAGCGTGTAGAGCTTATCGAACTAAACAAAAAGTTTCAAAAAAATAACATAATTTGAAACTTTAAACAAGTTTTTCTTGGTAACTGTTAGTTTGCACCATCTGCTTACTTGAAATCTGTTTAGTTTGGCAAGCTCAACATGGTCTATAAGTTTGGACTACGTTCAGCCAAAAACGGTGAACATTTAGATTTTTTTTTAGACTCAGTCAGAGGCGAGGATTGAACTTAAATCAATTCAATTTAACTTAAGACCCTCGCATCTATAGTTACGTTCTCTAAGCAAGCGAATCAAGAATAAATAGTTTCTTTTTAGATTACTTTTTTACTTTTGTAGTCAGGATCGCTAACCAAGCATAAATGTAAAATAAATTTTATCAATTAACTTAATTCTATTTATATATATATAATTTATAACATACTTTTCTTATCGTAATCTGTGCGGAAATATTCAGTTTAACAAAAAGGTACTGTAAAAATATGACGAGTACCTATCTCTACTTTTTATTATAATTTAGTTCGTATTTACCCCTAATAGACGTTACAGTCTTGAATATACTCCGTCGTTGAGATGTTTTCTTTTTATTGTTTTGCGTCCAAGAGGTGAGTATTGGTGCCGACATTTTCTGGTGTAAGAATCATTTAAAGATAGACTAAGAGCTAAATGTAGTTATAGTCTAAGAAACTATTGACTTTGATATTTTTGGTGGAGATTGTTTCAAAAAATATTTTCTGACAAAAATTATTTTAATGAATATATTACATGTGTGTTGAAATATTTATTTTGAAATTTTTTTTTTTGTAATTGAAATGTAATACATTAAATTATTAGTGATTTTGTTTTATATATTCGTAGTAAAAAACATCGTTAGATACAAAAATATTTTTTTTAAACATTTACTCAGTTTGCTAATAAAAATAAGGTGTGTCCTTATGTCTATGATAAAAGTGAAAACTGTAGAAATAAATAATAACATACGCGTATTATATTAGACAAGTCTCAAATAAAATACGAAATATTAACTGTATACATAAATTATATAAATAAATATTTTTTTGAATTTGAATTTTGAATTGAATTATATATACTTGATATCATATACACTTATTATATACCAGTATAATTTATATGCGCATTACATTAGATATAGTTAGACAGCCAACGTCACCCAGCAACCGACTGAAACCGAGTGTACCCGATTCAATGTCACCGCTCTGAGCGTACAACGATTCAGATTCTTACACTGTTCGTTACAATGGAACCAATAGACATACGCACACAAATATTCGTCCCGAGGATCAAACCGGTGATCTACAACCAGCCACAGCCAAAGTCGCGAAATTTATATTAAACCTGTTAGTCATTTCATTCGACTTACATAAAATACGTATTATATACAAATTTTTCAAAACTTACGTAAATAGATTAATATTGAATATTTTTTTCTACGCAAGTTGTTTGTTGTTGTAAGTAAGTAATGTGATATTTTAAAATGATTCTTAATCGATGGTACACAAGAGAAACCATACTGCAGACATAAGAAATTACGACGCTGTCTCTTGGCCTATGAATATTATGACTGCTACAAGTAAAAAAAACATATTTCGGGGTCGCCTGGAGCCAGACAGCCTTTTATTTTCTGAAGTCTGTGGAGTATTTCTGATTTCTTTCTACACTCTAGCTTTAAATTGCGGAATGCAGAAAAACAGAAACCTGAGCTATCACAAATATCTGTAGCTGTATTGGTAGCTGTAATGCTTGAAATGTACCTCAAAGTAATATTCGGTAGATTTTAACTTTAAAAAATACGGCAAAAGGAGAATGCCCATTGTGGTACTGTCTTTTCTCGTGCATCATATTGAAAAGCATTTGTCAATTATTATATTTCTTTTACAAGTCGTCCTGCCACTTTTCTGCTTGTTTTAAAAAGGAGATTTATTTCAGAAATTAAAAAAATCTATTTTTGACTACAAATAATCACCTGATTTTTATTTTCTTCTACATTAATTACTCAAAAGAGGTGCCATAGTAAATAAACAGCAACGTTAAAAAAAAAAAAAACTCTCACCGACAAGCCTTTTAATTTATAAAAGAAAGTATTCATAAACTATTTCAACATTTTATTTTATAATTTGAAATATTAAATAAATTCTATAAAGTTATGGACTATAAGACCAGCGGATTATTATTTGCCTAAAATTGAGAATATCTAAATGAACCTTTTTTAAAAACACCTGGAGGGTGGAATTTATTATGGTGGAAAATTACATGATTTATATTTATTTATTTATTGCATTGTGACATATCAATATTGTAACATATTTGGTAAACATTGGAAATGTACTAACTCTATTTACGTGACGATAGGCCAGGGGTCGGCAATCTTTTGATATGGAAGAGCCAAGAGTTACAATTTGCAAAATTTCCAAGTTTTTAAAGAGCCATTAAAAAATTTCATTTCAATAGCATTTGCTTCTACCTAATATTATATCATCATCATCATCATCAGCCCATTTTTACCCCACTGCAGGGGCTTAGGCCTCCCCCAGGGTGAGGAGGGAGGCTTGGAGCTTAAGTCCACTACGCTGCTCCACTGCGGGTTGAGAACTGTAACGACCGCCATCTATTGACAACGTCCGGGACCGACGGCTTAACGTGCCCTCCGAAGCACGGTGTCAGTGATATTGTGTACTTAAGTCAGAAAAACTCATTGGTACACGCCTGGATTCGAACCATGGCCCTATGGAGCCTTATAAATTTGAGACAGGTTCGTTGTGCTCTGGGCTATCACGACTTCATTTGAGACAGGATATTATATACCTAATTGATTTTAGATTTAAAATAAATTACGTTAAACATGAAATAATGTTTATTCATACAAAAACATACAAACCTTTTATAGTTTAAAGTATTTTAGCCACAATAATAAAATAGTTAATCCAATAATACAAGTACAGTTATTGAATAAGAGATAGTCCCATAAATGGAAGTATTAGTTTTGCATACAGCTTGAAAGTTTGGTTAAATCTGGCTCATAATTTGTTGTTTTAAATTTCAAGCACTATACTTCAAATTTTCATTTGTTAGTTAGCTTTTTAATTTACTTTTTATTGTACTCATGGAAAAAACGCTTGAGTGGCTGAGAGATACACATGGTACTCACTCATGGATCGATTGCATGATTTTTAATGGTTCTGATAATAAAATAGGTAATTAATTTTGCGTATGGAACTGCAGAGCCGCAACTTTACACTGAAAGAGCAGGATGCGGCAAGGCAAATTTTTTTGATATTACGTTATTATTATTTTTATTTGCTTTATGACGGAATCCGTAAAATAAAACCTAAAAAGAACTAAATTTCAAAACTGTAAATTAATTATAAATATTTATATTAATTATTAATTAATTCATAAATATATTAGTCATTATTTAATTTTAAATTCCGAAACCTTTTAGTTAGATAAGGCCCACTTCAACATTATTAATAATAATAATAACACATACAATCACAACGACGTCTAGGTCCCAAACTAAGCATTAGCTTGTATTTTGGGTACCAAGCGAAGACACCACATACATATAACAACCAAGACCCGGTGCCAGTATTAATATTCATCATATAAATACTGACCCGACCTGGGATTCGAACCCGGGACCTCCAGCTTCGCAGGCAGGGTCGCTGTCCACTAGGCTAAGCGGTCGTCAAATTATCATTAATAAAAAAAATTATTTAATTAAAAAATTGTGACAAATATATAAATTAAAATTACATCACATATACCATATACAGATATAATTAAACATTCAGTTAAATTTATCTATAGAGAATACAACTGTATTAAACGTCTGTGTAATAGACAAGTAGGTATTTAAATTCTCATCAAGAGGTCGTATACTTCTTTTAAAGTCCATTTAGTTTGTTACCGAGTCACTTGTGAGAGTCGAATTTTAATGTAAGATAGAAAACAACGTTCGTAGTCAGTTCTGTGAAGACTAGATATAAAAAAAAATAACAAAAAGTATTTTAATGAAAATCATATATTTTTCCAAACTACCAAACCATAACAGCCCATTATACCACGCTGCAGGGGCTTAGGCCTCCCCTCGGATTGAGGGTGCTTGGAGCTTAATCTACCACGCTGCCCCAGTGCGGATTGGTGGATTTTAAGGACAGCCATGATGGCAAACGGGACCGACCGCTTGACGTGCTCTCCAAGGCGTCAGTGATAATTATGTTGTTAAATCAGATAAACTCTTTGGTACACGCTGCTTTCTGGGACTCGAACCACGACCTTTTTTATTTGTAGTCGGTACTTCTAGCATCGGTATCAATACGATCCTTCAATGAAAGTAGTAGCATGGAAAAATTTAATTAATTATTAAAGTTTATTAGGTACTGATAGATTCGTATAAGTAATCAAACGCATTCCTAACATTTGCATGTCCCCGAAGTATCTAAATATTTTAATTAAACATATAATCGACCGCTTAGCCTAGTGGGTAGCGACCCTGTCTACTAAATTGGAGGTCCCGGATTCGAAACCCAGGTCGGGTCAGTATTTATATTATGAATATTGATACTGGTACCGGGTCTTGGTTGTTATATGTATGTGGTGTCTTCGCTTGGTACCCAAAACACAAACTAATGTTTAGTTTGGGGTTATAATATATGGATGAACCTTCGCAATACAATGTCAACAAAAAGGACAGGTCAATTTTTATATACTGGTGTGTGTTACTTAACAGACCAGATACTCCCGCTACGCCATTTTATTTACAAACCTTATCTTTGTGTTAATTACAACCGAACGTTTTATATACGTTTTTTAACGCCGACTTTCTATCTAGACAGAAAGTATGACAAAATGATCATAGACTCAAACATAAAACATTTTTTTTTGTTGAATAAAGACACGGTTCGTTCTTATAAATACAGAATTTTGGACCATTTTTTAAAAGATCATTGCCCTATTAGTGAAGCAAATATCTTACTTCAAGTGAAACTGATTCTTATATTAGCGTCTTCTATTATACCACTATTTGTGTGCTGTCTAGTTTGTTAGTCTATGTTTTGAATTATGAAAATGAAAACAGTTTCGTCGTGCGTACATAGACTAGGTAATACAGTGATAAAAGTATTGTCCGTCAGTCCGTCTGTGACAAAGGGCTGAAAGTCCCCGCGGCTAGTCATGATTAAAAACCACCATTATGAGTAATGAAAAAGTGTACTCAGCAATAAATATATATACGTGCAATGCTCGACAGATAACTATAGATAGACTAGGGGCTGATATCATTTTGTTTATGGTTGTATCGATTTATTATTTTTTACAAAAAAAATAGACATCGTATTTAAGTACATAGACCAACAAAGCCGAGTTAAATACGCGATCGAAAATTATTTGCGTGTGTGTCACGTATACACAAAAATGACGTCAAGCAAATGGCGTCGGATTTGAACCGCGCTAAATATTAACAAATGTGCAACGCATCATTACAATTAATGTTTCCAATTATGCACAAAATGTTTAAAAATAATACATATTCTATTCCATCAGCCCTTTATATACCCCACTGCAGGGGCTTAGGCCTCCTCTCGAGACGAGGGGGCTTGGAGCTTAAATCCACCACGCTGCTCCAATGTGGATTGGCGGATTGTAACGGCCGCCATCTACTGACAGTGACCGGGACCGACTGCTTAACGTGCTCTCCGAGGCACGGAGTCAGTGATAGTTAATGTACTTAGGTCAGAAAAAACTCATTGGTACACGCTCGGATTCGAACCACGGCCACATGGCTTCATAGATTTGAAACAGGTTCGCTGCGTTCGGGCTATCACGACACATACATATATATGTTTGTTTTCATCGAATAAGTTAATACTGAGGTATATAGCATCTAGATATAGAAACAGCATTGGATGCAGTAAACTCTCAAGCAGGTGTACAGTAATTACTGCGCCTTATTTATTGTGAGCGTTTGATATCTTTACGATTTTAATTGAGTCGCGAGCGAAGGGGGCACGTCCCAGTTGAAAAACGGGCGAAGTTAAATTCTGCGTTCATCGTACGATACGACATTCTAAAAAATTGAACCACGGATAAACTAAAAAGCAAAAAATAATAAACCTTTTTTATTATTTAACCTTAGAAACTAAGTTCATACTTAAGTAAGTAAGCTGTTTGGCGCCGACTCAAAATTACTTAGTTTTTCCGCTGTGAATGTATGAACGCTTTCCCATGAATGAATTATTAACCTTTGAAAGTCTGAACCTGGGAATTGATAACATATGCTTATATGTCTTGTATTTAAGTTGTGGCCATCACCCACCCTAGGGAAAGCATTTAAATTTTAATGTACATAAACTGTACTTTCATTAATGTACTGACAAGGGAATGTAAAAAATTTACTTTCTCTAAAGTGAACCCTTATACTATCTCTAGATTTTAATTTATGTATAGCCCGAACAGCCCTTTCTTGCAGAACAAATATTGTTTGAATGTCAGCGGCCTTTCCTCATAGCAGAACGATGTATCACGCATATACGTTGACTAGACATTAAAAAATTAAACAGCCATTACGTAATATGTGTTTAAGACGCAAAAAGTAAACAATATATTATTCTCTAATTTATATGATATTTTATCAAAGTGATTTCTATTATTCACTATGCAAATTTCCATTCATTAACCAGCTCTGAAAACATTTACCACTCACTTCTAATTATTTTAATTTGTGTATAACTGTTGATTCTCCTTAACATAAATAAATAAATCTAAATATTGCCAAAGAAGTAGCAGACTCACATGAAGCTGATTTTAAACGTTCAAAGCTAACACTTCAGATAAAGTTTAAAACATATTAGATAAAGATAAAAGATAACATTAGATAGATACATTATTATATATAGATATATATTAGATAAAGATAAGATTCAGATAAAGTTTAAAACCACGTAAATGTTATAGCTTGAGCTACATCGTATAGCAGACGAAAAGATAGAAAGTAATGACAAAATAAATACAAAAAAATTTATTTTTTAAATATTTTGTTTTAAATATTATAAAATATTTAAAACAAAAATGTTGTTAATAAATACCAAAAAATATCCCTATCAGCCCATTATGCCCCACTGAATGCTAAGGCCTCCTCTCGGAATGAGGGTGATTGGAGCTTTATTCACCATGCTGCTCTAGTGCAGGTTGGTGGATTCTAAGGACTGCCATCTGGTGACGGCAACCGGGACCGACGGTGCTTTAACGTGCTCTCCGAGACACGGAGTCGATGATAATTATATACTTAAGTCAGAAGAAACTCATTGGTTTCTGGGATTCGAACCACGACCTTCTAAAAAATGCGGGCTTGCCATCACTCGGCTATCACGATATACAATTTTTTTTTAAATTGTTGTAAATGGCTTTGTGCGTTCGATATTTAAATTAAGCTAGGTATATAAAAACCTAGGATACATATAATTTTATCATGCAATGCGTTCCATGTTTAAGTTTCGAGTAGGTACCTCAAAACTTATATAGTGACCTACGTTTGTATGTACATCTGTGGGTATGTTGTTGCCTTTGACATGGTAACTGTTAAATTTACTGGCAGTTAATTGAAGTTTTCCGTCTCTTTTAAACTAAAGAAAAGTGCCGCAAGAGGGAAGGAAACATAGCACCCGTTGAATTGTTTCACTCAATAATTTTCTCTTATACGATACGCTGTTTCTTTCGCACCATGGTAAATATGATAAGAGGAAAGGAGAAGCCAATTCGTCGCGAAGAATCACACACGCCCGTCACATGTTAGTAATGACTGCTTAATTTTGTGCTCAGTTAAGGCGAAGTGAATTTACAATTAAAATATTAAATTTAATCTAGTTACTCGATTTTATATGTAACACTTCAAGCCTTTAAAATATATATTTAATATTTAAATAGGTATACCTTTGCAGTTTAACTGTTGATGATAATTTATTAGTTTTTACTTCTTTGTTTTTTAAATAAAAGTTGATTTTAAAAAAGGTTTTATTAATATATATTTTAGTTTAGACTTTAGTATAAAAACGCCTAAATTTATCTATATGCTTGTGTATAGTGCCCAGAGGTTGGTATACGTTGGTGGGATACTACGTTTGCCACCAGCGCTTCTGTACATATCGTAGCTTGACCTTAGGTAGTTAATTACTCGCGACATGGTTCCCCGTTTGCCGGTATCTCACATAACCCGGCCGAGAACATTACAGTGGATTTACGAGAAATCACTGAAGGCTTCTGAGATCCACCTTCTAGCTTCGAAGCTTTGTCACCGTATACTATGAAAAATACTCTTGATAATTAATTAAATAATATTAACTTTAACATTAAGTTTTGAGTTTAAGATTTTGTTGTATTTATATTTTTAAAGTGAATATATAACTAAATATTCTGTGGACCTTTCAAGCGTCTACCTGTTGCCGTTATCAAAATCGAGCAAAAACGAGTAAAA
Organism: Luffia ferchaultella; assembly: GCA_949709985.1. Taxonomy (NCBI): domain Eukaryota; kingdom Metazoa; phylum Arthropoda; class Insecta; order Lepidoptera; family Psychidae; genus Luffia; species Luffia ferchaultella. The sequence goes on from OX453269.1 coordinate 11,048,158, forward strand.
AAAAATCACGTTTGTTGTATGGGAGCCCCCTTAAATATTTATTTTATTCTGTTTTTTAGCATTTGTTGTTATAGCGGCAACAAAAATACATCATCTGTGAAAATTTCCACTGTCTATCATGGTTCAAGAGATACGGCCTGGTGACAGACGGACAGACAGACGGGCGGACGGCCAGCGGAGTCTTAGTAATAGGGTCCCGTTTTTTACCCTTTGGGTAACTAACGCCGATCATTAATAAAGAGCTCTTCGCCTTAAATGCTTGATACGTTACTAGATGTTTATGTGAAAAGTTTAACTCAAGTTTCAGGTTTTAATAGACTTTGACTTGGTGTATTAATAATTGTATTGATTTAATGTTACGATAAAATCGATCGATTTGTTAAGGATATAACTAATTAAAATAACCTAAATTGTTTTAAAATAAGAAATTAGTGATTAAAATAGTATTTTAATTTAATAATTAAATCTTTTAAAAACTGGATGCAGCATCTAGATCGATAAAAAACTTCGAATTTCCAGAATTTAATTTATTGGTAAAAAAATAATTAAACAATTGCTATTTATCCAAAAAATCGAAATTATTTTTATTTATTAAGTCGATACTATGTATTTTAATTGCATTTTTTGGAACATAAATGTATACTTACTGAATTTGTTGCACAAAATATGTTTTAATTACGCAATTTATTTAAGAAATAATTGGTTGAAAATTTATAAAACAAGTATTATTAGATGTTTATGTAAAAATACGATCTATCCACAGAAGATATTTTAAAAATATAAAGTGAAATTTATATGGCGCGTAAATATGTGTTTAATGGTTTTAAATATTTTCAAGCATTGGTGGTCCTTTTTTCAAAATAATAAAATTAGATTTTTATTCATATTTTTTAGAAAAATCATTATTGCCCATTTATAATAGTAATAAAACCTGGGACATCCCACACGGCGCCATCTAATCCCAAAGTAAGCAATTATTACGCTTGTATTAAGTGTACTAGACAACTAATATACATACATAAATATTCTTTATAATATATACATAGTTTACACCCAGACATGGAATAAATAGACATGTTAATGCACACAAATATTTGTCCGGGTCGGGAATTGAACCCCATCCTATGGTTCCCCAGTTCGGGTCTCTAGACACTCGACTGACCACTCTGACCAGTCAGTCAATTGGTATGTCAAATTCGTTATGTTTATTTATTTATGTAACATTATCCGTAGTCCTTAAAAATACTCAATTATAAACTTATATAAATGTTGTCCAACTGCCAATAATGGATACACATTTTATGATTTCAACTGTTTAACGACCGCTACAGTTCCAATCAAACTTTATGGCGGATGTGAACATAGGCACACGTCGCGTCGCAGTAATCAGTTTTAGGTATAGCAGGACGTAGTGGAGCGAGTGATATATGACTGTATCTGCGCAAGAATGCTTATAGCGTTGTATTCCGATCCGCCATAAAGTTTGAGGCGAACTATACTAAGGTAAAAGAAAATCAAAAAGTACCTTCATTTTGGAAAAAAGAATAATAACACGTGTATTCTTGTCTCCGATAATGAAATTAGTTTCACACTATTGGCCCTTATTGCATCTAGCAAGATTTAAAATCGAGCAATCAAAATTTTTCCTCTCTCTAAAAACGTTCTTAACTCGTCGGAAATTTCGTTTGAAACCCCGTTAAAGTTTTAACACAAAAAGCGAATCATTTACACTGAAAAATTACCCCTTTAACAATAAATATACACTTAAGTGGTATTTTAAAGCGCTCAGGTGTTTACTCGAGCGGGCACTTTTACTAAATAAACTTGTCTTAATAACCGTTGGTCGGTAGGCCCCCTTAATAATCACCCTGTATATTAAAAGGGACGTCACAATAACTCTAGAACAAAAAAATAAACATAATATACAAATGTAGGGTGTTTTTAAAATTCAAATATGTTAAAGATACCGATTTATACGATACCGAAAATACAGAACAGTATAGATGGTTTACAATAGCAGATTATTATACAAGAGATGAAAGGGACCTATTCAGGGACGAGATGGTTCAATAGTTCCAGCGCTTCGACAGATCTTTCATTCGAGGTCCATGCTCTGCTTTTCATTTCCAATATTTGGAAAGGAAATAAAAATGCTTTAAATCCATATATGAATCTGATGAACTATTTTTTTTTCTAATATTTTATATATGGATTTTCAAGGAATAATCGATTGTTAGAAATCGACAGTTGATGACATAACTACTACTTATTATAACTACTATTTTTCTGTACCTGTTTGTATAGCCGTCAACCGTTACATGTAGAAGTGACGTCACATTAATTTTTCACGTTTTGTTTTTACATCTCTGTTATTACGTCTCCCTAAAATGTAATATTTTTTCTGTTGAATAAGTACACATATTCAAATTTTTTTGGACAATGTTGCAATCGATCTAGTCAATATAGCTTTCCACATGCGGCTCCTCTCGCATTGTACCGGGACCCTTTTTCCGGGATAAAAAATAGTCTACGCTACTTTTCTGCTTGTCAACTATATTTAAGCAAACAATTATAATGGTTTCGGTATAACCGCGTAACCCACGCGATCGAAGCCACAAGCGGAAAGCTAGTTCAAAAATAAAATATAACCAATGTTACTCGCTAGTAATGTAGTTTTTATGGATTAATATCTTTTTTAATCAGTTGAGAGATTTTGAGTTTATCCTTATATCTATTATTGTACGTGTATTGGTTTATACTGACACGCAAAACCAAAATATAGTTTGCAAATATTTTGAATTTGGACAGTCTAGTAATCCCCATACAGTCAGTCATCGGAGGCGTCTAACTAAACATTGGTTAGGGTTTATGCGTTCGGTCGATTACAAAATATTAAAAATGGTACGTACCACTTGTGCGGTGACAAACTGTGGATCATTTTCGTATATATTGGAATTGAAGTTTCCCCTATTTCCACGGTCCGAAGAACGGTAAGATGTTTAATATTTTTCATATTTTAAATATTATTTCTAATTCGAATATTTTCGTGATAGACGACGCAACAAAATGGCGGCCACGCCTTGTTTGTTATTCTTAGATATTGGTGTCACGTCTCAGGTTTTTAAGTGTGCTTAGTACGATTTTGATGTTATTTTTGGAACTCAAAATGGCGTCCGCGCTCTGTTTGTAATTTTTCGATGTAGGTGTCAGGTAAGTTAATTAATGTACTCGTAGCTCAGAAAATATTTTAAAACCAGCCATGTGCAAGTCGGACTCGCGCTTCGATTGTTTTCAAAATCGATATTTAAAAGTCCGCGTGGACTCCGGTCACTAATCTATGGCCAAAATTGAAAAAAGTGACCCTCATTATGAACTTTTTTTCACTTGACCGATTGCTTTCAAAATCGATAGCTTAGTCTCCGCGTGGACTCCATGACGAATCTATGGTCAAAATTTAAAAAAGTGACCTTTATTTTGAACGTTTTTTTCTGCACCGATTGCTTTCAAAATTAATATCTAAGGGTCCGCGTGGACTCCAATGACGAATCTGTGATCAACATTGAAAAAAGTGACCCCATTTTGAACTTTCTTTTACTGCACCGATTGCTTTCAAAATCGATATTAAAGGGTCCGCGTAAACTCCAATAACGAATCTGTGGTCAAAATTGGAAAAAGTGACCCCCATTTTGAACTTTTTTTACTGAACCGAATGCTTTCAAAATCGATACCTAAGGGTCCACGTGGACTCCGGACACGAATCGATGATCAAAATTGCATAAAATGGCCGTTATTTTGAACTATGGGGTCATTTGGAACATTGGGTTGTTTCACTTTTATTTTTTCTTGAATTTTCTGGTATTTGAACCCTTTGATATATAATCTGTCCAGTAACTAAAAAGTTAAATATAAATATAAATCAATCGGTCCAGTAAACAAAAAATTTGAAATGGGTGTCACTTTTTCCAATTTTGACCACAGATTCTACACTAGAGTCCACGTAGACCCATAGATATCGATTTTGAAAGCAATCGGTCAAGTAAATAAAAAGTTCGAAATGGGGTCACTTTTTCAATTTTGGCCACAGATTAGTGACCGTAGTCCACGCGGTCGCTTAGATATCAATTTTGAAAGCAATCGGTCCAGTAAATAAAAAGTTCAAAATAGGGGTCACTTTTTTCAATTTGAACACAGTTTCGTCATTGGAGTCCACGCGCACTCTTAGATATCGATTTTGAAAGCAATCGGTGCATTAAAAGAAAAGTTCAAAATGGGGGTCACTTTTTTCAAATTTTGATCACATTTGAATTAATTTTTGTTATTTAGGTAATTCGGAATCTAGTATGAGCGAGCGTGCGGAGATCAATTAATTATCTAAGACAAAAAAGTGTAGTTTTTTACTTCTGGTCAAATAATTTGCATCATATACAGGGTAAGTCAGAATGTTATGCAGGTTTTCAAAAATTTATTATGTGAAATATAATGAACATATAATATTGTGAGGTACACTGCGTGAAAGGTAAACTCTCAAAGTTTAGTTTCCTGAAACTGATTCCGCGTTTGCCCGCAAGATGTCAGCAGGAGAGCAGTTAAAGAAAATGGCGCTGACTGGCGAGAAGAAGTCGTTCTGTGTGCTTGATTACCATGTTAACAACTTCGTGATTACTGTTCAACGACATTTTCGTACCAAATATCAGAGAGACCCGCCAGATGGGAGGTCCATTCGTAAGTGGTACACACAATTTAGGAATGCAGGCTGCATCTGTAAACGAAAATCAACTGGCCGTCCGTCGACTAGTCCCTCGTTCACCCGATCTAACCCCGTGTGATTTCTTCATGTGGGGTTTTGTAAAGGATCGTGTTTACGTACCACCACTTCCAACAACACTGGATGAACTGCGTGTTCGCATCACAGAAGCCATTGCTGATATCGACCGCGTTATGCTGCAGAAAGTTTGGCAGGAGATTGCATATCGGCTTGATGTCTGTCGTGTAACAAAAAGCGCTCACATAGAACACCTGTGATGTGTTTTTTAAAAAAACTACACTAAACTAAACTTTGAGAGTTTACCTTTCACACAGTATATCTCACAATATTATATGTTCATTATATTCCACATAATAATTTTTTGAAAACCTGCATAACATTCTGACTTACCCTGTACAGATATATATTCTCTCATATTACAAAAAAATAATTAAATACCTACTACTACCTTTAACGCGTGACAATTCTTACACAATCAAGATGACGGCGACTTTTACGCCAACATTAAAGGCAATGACTGACTGTATGGATTATTAGACTGTGTTTATATGTATTAAAAGAGGAAGATGTCACACTTAGCGCGCAGAAAGTGAACCGCTAAAATTCACCTGATTACATGTAAATTTTATTTAATCGCCTATTCGCCTTTCCTTCTAATTTATGTTTACTAAGCGTATTTCAAGCATAAATCTTTACAGATAGCTATCTCTTTCTGTATCATCTGTTCAGTATCATGTTTCACACTCCGTTTTATAATATACTAGCGACCCGCCATGGCTTTGCACGGTTAGCAGAGCATATAAACCGTAGTGTTTTTTTTCTGTCGTAGTGTCCGCGCTCAAGTGTTTACTTTGTTAGCTTGTTGCGTCAAATATGTGGATTGGATTTTATTTGATTTAAATGTAACATAAATTCATCCTACTTGGAGTATTTTTAATGTACTTTATTTCGAATTCCATAAATATTTAAAAAAGTAAAGAATAAATACTTAAAAACAAATTACAATATTTTTATATATAAACATTGATAACTTCTGCCTAATTTTACATCAAGCGAGTTGCATTTTCAATAATAATCGTCATATTTCAACGAATTTGCACAAAAATCTCTTAAATTATATATACAAACCTTCCTCTACAACCACTCCATCCTTTTGGTGTCAACTATTTGCCAATCCGTTTGGTAGTTTTTAAGTTTATTGCGTTCAGACAGACAGACAGACAGACGACGACCGTTTAGCTTAGTGAGTAGCAACCCTGCCTACGAAGCTGGAGTTACCGGGTTCGAATCCCAGGTCTGGTCAGTATTTATATGATGAATATTGATACTGGTACCGAGTCTTGGTTGTTATGTATGTGGTATCTTCGCTTGGTACCCAAAACACAAGCTAATGCTTAGCTTGAGGCCGAGATGTTGTTGTGATGTATATGTAATTTAAAAAAAAAAACAGACAGACGCGACGGGAGACTTTATTTTATAAAATGTAGTGATGTATACGCTTACGATATAAGTATGTAATGTAATTGGTGATCAATTTTTGAACGTCGTGCAGTATAAAGGTGCATTATTCTTACTAAAACTTCACTGGCAAGTATCATACAATTTGCATTAGTGTAAACCCGGCGACATTCGTTTCTGTATAAAGTTGTGAATATAATAATCCGATTCCGAACCTAATGGGTTATATTAATTTATTAATTTTAATTAATTACTATTCATTTATTTATAATTTATCAATTAATTAATAATAATTAATAAATTAATTTATAAGAACGCAAGTGTACTGTGAAATGTTTGTGCCTTTTAGATTTGTTTGGTTAATCTTAACAGACGGTGGTTAGTTGTGAAACACTATGATGCATCACATTGAGTATACAGATCATTCTAAACAGCTTGTTTCCTTTGAAATTGACGCGAGCTGTAACTACTAACTACAGTTACAATTAAACTTTACGGCGGATCTGAAAGTAGGCACAAGTCGCGTCGCAGTAACCAGTTTTAGGTGTAGTGGAACGCAGTGGAGAGAGGGATATATGACTGTACCTGCGCAAATACGGATACAGCGTTGTATTCAGATCCGTTATAAAGTTTGACGCGTTCTGTACCTTAAACTTTTTATGCACAGAACTAACTGTATTCAAAATTGTTTCAAAATATATACGATTAGATATAGACCTTATTTCAATAATGCACAGTTTACGTTTACTACATACAAATATTTGACGATAGTTCTTAATGTTTTTTTTTTGTTTTTATACAGGATGACTCTTCAATAAACGATGGGCTCGAAAATGTGAGAAGTAAGTATTAATTAATTGACTAATTAAGGCTGTATAGAAGGATTCAAAATAGACCTCTTTTAGCCGAATTATTATTAGTTTTGAGAGACTAACTTGGTTTGACTCTGGTTCTAACTGTGAATTTTCACTTCTAATATTGCGTCGTAAAACAATAGCAAAATATGGCACTTACAATATGATACTGTGAGTAATTTTAATTCAAAAATGCCCTTGATTTCTGATTTTTTTTAAATGAATAACGAATATGCGAGGAGACACCTAATAAATCGGTTAAAATCTAAGAGTATTTAAGACTGGAAATGGAAATAGAAAATCGTATCATTGGAGGAAATTTTTATACAACTAATTCGTCGGTCACAACAGTTATTTATACACGCACTGCCATGGTAAGCCAATCTATAGTTTTATGCCACGCAGTGGGTCATATGATTCTGTGCTTCGACAGAGGGGTGTATTCAGGATGCGATTTTTCCATTCATAAATACTCTGAGCCTAAAATCGATAAGTTATTAAACGCTTTTGAAATATGACAAAAGTAATGAAAAAAAATCATGTGTTTTGCGCAGATTTTTATGAAAAATTCATGAAAACAGACACGCAAATTAAAAATCTCAAGAGACGTCTCAAAGAGTTTCATTCGTATAACTTAAAGAATAACATGGCCCGTGGGACAAACCTTAACAATGGATTTGATAGACATAAAAGATCGATGTATAGAAAAGAACAAATCGATTTAAAAAATTACAATTTAGACTATTCTGACCATTTAGAAATGGAACATGAAAAATGTAATAATGCCAATCAAGCTGAATCTAATACAAGACTACGTTCTTTTGAGCCACGATTCAATGCAAAATCTAAAAAATTTCACATAAAAAGAAAACACAGAAATGCTGATAATTTTAATGCGAAAGTAAAAAATTTAACTGAAGAACTACATCCGACAAGACTTATAATAGAGAAAAATAAATTTATATTCCACTATGACTCACCACCCATAGACAATGAACTGAAAATAACTCTTAATCGCACCCATCAAAAAGGACCGAAATCGCACGAAAAACCCGTGAAACATAATTGTTATAAAAATTCACAAAGACTCGGTTACTCGCCAGAAGAAAATAATCATCGGAGCTTAGTAACCGACCAATTAGATTACGATTTCAATTTTCGAGATATAGATCCATTTCGTAAACCGTCTAATAAGCACACCAAAATACCATATAAGGAAGCATATGTTGACAGTGCGTTCCCTAAAGTAATCGGATATAATGCGACTAATGATCCATGGCTTGAAAAATTTAGTGAAGCTGCTTTCAATATGACTTTTGGACCGTCCACTAATAAATTCAATACTTCGCAAAAACCACATCGTCAGTTAGAAAATGAGTCTAATATCGATATCGACGAAAAAGAATTCATTAAAAGTCTACTTGATGTAAGCGATTTAAAAGATGTTACTTCTAAATCGTATAGATCGCTAGAAAATAAATCGATGATAGATTTCAACGATATGGAGTTTATTAAAAGTCTTCTGAATTTTGAAGATCTGAAAGATATTGAAGATAACTTTATGAGTAAAAAAAGTATTGAAAGCACGACCATGAATATAGATACAACTGAAAGAAATTCACATAGCACTGATGGACTAACCACGTACAGGTAAATTTTGTGGATTTGATTTAATTAGATTTAAATGTTAATTAAAAAGATATTCAAGTAAATATACGAAAATCGAGCATTCTTCTATTTAATCTCCAAAATTATTGAGTTTACAATTTAAAAAAAAAAGGGATCGTAAGACCTCACTCATTGCATTACAGAAAAACCTAAACGAAAATTCTATGAGTCTTAAAATTTCCGCTGAAAACGGAAAATAGTTGTAGAGAAATGCGTATAACAATATATTTCTTCATTGCTAAATTTTGGTCTAGTAGTTACTATAGTAACTTATTTATAATAATAAACATTTATTTTAGACTCTAAGGTCCATAGTTGGTTAGGAACAAAATTCTTAAAACTAATATTAATACATAACCAAATAAAATCAAAAACAGCAAAACAAAAACACTAAGATAACCAAATAAATAAATAAAATAAAAATGACATTATAATAAAAATAAAATGAATAATATAAAGTAGAGATAGCTTCACGACTTATTAGTGTGAAGCCGCATCCTCCTCGGCGAGTCCCACCACCGTGCCGCAAACACACCCAGGATGTGCCGGTGCCGGCAGGAAGGCAAGCGTGTAAGGAGGCACACCGCTTGCGCAGTATAGCCGTGAATTAGTTAGTATGCTCCTTCGCAAACATTCTTGATGCACTCGACCTCCACGGCAGCCCCAGCAGCACCCTGAACGCGTTATTATACTGCTATTGGTGGTTGTTGTATGTCCCCTGACTGAACCTTTACGAAGGAGTCGGGTTCAAGCTCTTATCTAAATTTTAGTCAAATTAAAAAAAAAAAAAACATGGTGGCAATGGATTATAGCGTGGAACCTTCTCCTTGTGAGTCCATCTGGCACTTGGCGGTTTTATTTGTCTGATATACTATAGTAGTTTCTTTGGTAAAACTTCGTTCATTGCGTAAATACTTAAATAAATATCAGGAAAAATGTTTTTAATGAGATAGATTGCATTAAAATGTGAAAAATTTTCTTTCTGAAATTATATGTTACTATTACATAGGTAATTTGATCAATGCTCCCAAAGCTTCGAGTTTTCGTAAAAATTTTGTACAATTTAATAAACGACTTACAAATGGTATTGTTGAAAGAACATTAAAAACACATCGCGAATGAAAGCTAGTTCAAAAACGGATACTTTTAAGAAACCGTGAACACACACCAAATTGTGAAATTTAATTTTACCTGTAGTATTCTGTAATATTTTACTTGTATTCGTATGCAACGAACAATACTATTGCCAGATGTGAAAAAAAAATTGAAATTTCTAATTCATTCACGTTGAAAAAATCTATAAAAAATTACATATTTTATTGTTGTCAACTATACAAAACAGTTTCTCTAGCTTTCCTTATTGTTATTATTAATTTAACTCTGTTTCATTTTTTGAACGAAATTTTAATTTTAGTCACTAGTCTCGTCTAGTCAAGCTAGTCAAGCCATGTTTTAGTTATAATAATCTTTCAGAAATCAAGTTGGACTTCAACCTGATCCTTCAAAGAAGATAAGGCCTACTCTAAGAAAACTTATGCAGGCTAATGATGAAGAAGAAGGCTTAAATGATTTAGAAGTAAAGTTTTCAAATGACAATGTTGAAACTGTAAGTACCTATTTACTACCTAGTTACTAGCAGTCGTACCCGGCTCCCCCCAGGTGGACTGCAGAAACGTTCCACTTCTTATTCCCTCCGCCACCCTCCCCCTTTCCAGCCACTTACTCTCCCCTGCCCTCCCTTTCCCACCTCACCCCTATCAACCCGCCCTTTATACTCACTAAAAAGCCTTTTTTTCTGATGATAGTCCCATCAACATTGGTTCAGCCATTCCGGAGATTAGCCCGGAAACAAACAAACATACAAATTTTACATTTTTATAATGTTATGCTTTCCGTTCGTGGCTCCGCTCTCGTGGACTACACAGTTGTATCGTGACCCCTTTATCCGGATTAAATAGTAGCCTATGCCACTCTTCAGCTTATAAACTATATCCATGCCAAAAATTATAGCGGTCCTGGTGCAACTGTGTAGTCCACGCGAGTGGAGCCGCGGGCGGAAAGTTAGTTTGAGAATGAAATATAGCTCATGTTACTCGCTTATAATGTAGCTTTCTATAGATGAACGAATTTTCAAATCAGTGTGTAACTGTGTAGTCTACGCGAGCAAAGCCGCGGACAGAAAACTATTATCTTTATAAATGATAACTTATATGTTGTTCTGATATATAATCTATATTATTGCTTAGTTTCACTAAAATCCATTCAGTAGTTTTTGCGTGTAAGAGCAACAAAATCCATACATACAAACTTTCGTGTTTATATTATGATATTAGTAGGAAGAATAGTTTGGCCATTGAATTGTGACACCGATTGACTGTGTTTTGTCCTTTTCATGTACCCCAGTAGTACTATTACATAAAAAAAAGACAAAATACACGCAATCGATGTTACGTTGCATTGGCCAAAGTCTATTTCAACAGATCTATTGCTTTCAATTATTTATAAATATATATTTAAGTACGTATATGGGTTACCCAGTACCCATAGTGCATATTCTGCTTAGTTTAAGACGAGATGACCGTGTGTGAAATGTTCCAAATGTTAAGTAACTTATATACACCTACATATATCTATATACCTACTTTATCCTACGGAAAAATTTCATGGATAGATAAATTGTGGTGAGGATATACGTAAAAAAATATTAATTATTCAATCGCTAATTTTGCCTTGGTACCATTTGTGACTTTAGAAATTTAGAAAAAAAAGAAAGAGAACCAATGTCAAATTGACAGCATCAGTAGACAAAAAAATTCGTCACTCATCGATTTCTAGTTTTTGATGTATGAATTATGCCGAAGAACAATTAACTATAAACTAATTATAAAAACTAAGCAGAAAGAAAAGTTTGCTGGGTTTTTACTTTCATTTTTCTTGGGACACCACTATACTATCCGCCCATTATGCCCTACTGCAGGGTCTTAGGCCTACCCTCTGGACGAGAGGGCTTAGAGTTTATTCCACCAAGCTCCTCCAGTGCGAGTTGGTCTATACATTTAAGACGCAATAAGACGCAACCTTCATGTTGAAAAAGTGTCAATGGGGCATTTAATTTAAAATTATGATTTCAGGAATCAGAACCATTTAACGATAGAAACGAACAAAAAACAGGACTCGCATTCAATCAAAAGCCAAAATTAAAGAAACCATTACTGTTTGGCGAAATAGCAAGAATAATAAAAAACGCAGCTTTGGAGAACGTATTCACAAGTTCTCACGAAGGCTCGCTTGAAGCGAAGGAAACTGAAGAAAACTTTGAAAAAGAAGCTAATGATGTTGACTATATTGAAGAATATCTTAACAACAAAAGTGAAAATCTCGTAAACGTAGCTCAAGCTTACAGTGATTATGGAATTTTGGAAGAGAAGAAGGGCGAAATAGACAGAGTACGTGAAAAGACACATGAAAATAAACAGTCAATTAGTCAACAGAGGCTTAAGTTATCCACGATGGATGATTCAAACCTAAAGCATTTAATCCGCAAAGGCCGACCAATACCAGGTACATCGATTACTTATTTAGTTTTGTATATTTATTTTACATTTAGTTTATTTTACATATAACCAAAAATTATATAGTGCCCCGGTCAATTTTAGATTCATTATTTTATTTTAATTAAAAACAAAGTTAGGACACACACAAGAGCTAATCTAGAATCGAATCTAAGTCAAACAGTTAAAGCTAGATTATCTTTCATGATTGAAATGCATGAAATATGATTGGCGTAAAATTGAATGATAGGATTAAGTATAGAGTGATAGAACAATGTGGCGTGATAGAAGATATCGCAACTATTTTGAGAAAGGAATGTTGAGATGTTTAGGTTGCGTGGAGTAAAATAATGAAGAGAGAATGACTGTACAAATTTATGAAACAAGAGTTAATGTAAATGTCAGAAGAGGGAGACCGAGGTGAACGTTCGACAATCAAATCGGGGCGTTTTCAAAAAAAGACCAAGGGACTGGTAGCCTAAACCAACAAGCATGCATGAAAAAATTAATAAATATGAAGGAAGCGAAAAAGTTACTCTGGGTCATAGCAAGCGAAAGGAAGTGGTTTCCGTCTACACCGCCGGAAAAGTAGGAGTAGCTTTATATATCATATATGTGTACATTGTGTTTGAAGCCGTTTATTCTACATGCGATTGAAGATCAGTATGTTTTGGTCACCTGAAACATTTATAATATGGTAACTAGGGCGGTGATTTATATGACTATATTGTTAGAGAATATAATAAAATTTTACAACATAGTTAAATGGGATTTGGTAGCAGGGTTAATAACACTAATACACAGAATATTTACAAACGTATTTCTATTGCGTATAACAATCAATGTAAAAGAAGAACAGACTCTTAATTAATTTCTGATTTTTTAAAAGTTTTATACTCTAAATTCTAAATTCAAAGTTAAAATATTTATTTAAATAGTAAAATTTCATGATTATTGATTATAAAAAAATATCCATGTTTTAACCGGAGGTTATCCGTATAAACACATGAAGCATTTTTACCAAATTGACTCCCATCGTAACATCTAGGTGAGACGCTGCTGCCATACCCTCGACCGTCTATCCTCAGTGTGTCTAAACACTAAAACACGACCAGAAGTGTACCGATACCAGCTCTCGTGGGTCCTGAACTTAATTACTTTTCTTTAATGTTGAATCTTAATGTAACCTATGCGTGAGAGAGAAATAAACAGTATTATTATTATACGAGGCATGTTTTTTAAGTAAGTACCGTTTTGGAATTAAAAAAAGACGTGCAAAGATATGGCAATAATTTAATTTTTACATGGAAGCCTGTACCTTAATCTACTTTTCTACATAATTTTCGTGAATATTGAGGCACTTGTCATAACGTGGCACCAGTTTTTGAATACCCTCCTCATAAAATTCTGCCGCCTGACAACCACGGTATCCCAACTGTTTTGACTTCGTTATCGTCTTGAAGACGCTGACCGCCCAGGTGTTTCTTCAAGCGCAGGAAGAAATGGTAGTCGCTGGGCGCCAGATTAGGGCTGTATGGAGGATGATCTAGAGTTTCCCATTGAAAATCTTCATTAAGGATCGTAGGACGCCCACTCCGTTCTTCATCATGCACATTTGTGCAGCCATCTTTAAATGCTCTCACCCATTTCTTTACCATTTCATCACTCATAATGTTTTGTCCGTAAACTTCACAGATCTCACGATGAATATCGATCGATTTTACGCCTTTAGCACTAAGAAATCTTATAACAGCCCGTACTTCACAATCGGCGGGACTCACGATTGTCGGAGGCATCTTAAATACTCAGTAAACAACGCATAACAATGAAGAATCAGACTGTAATGGCGTCAGTGCGTAGACAAGAGATGTAGGTAACTAGCGCGTATGCGCGGAACGCCGACCGTAGCGCTGCGGCGGCGGAATCGCAAAACGGTACTTACTTAAAAAACATGCCTCGTATAATGTTAAATGTTATTAAATATCAGGCCACTTTTTTGAAAAAAATAAAATAATAACCACTTTGTGACATCTAGTCCCAAAGTGAGCAAGTATTATACTTGTATTTTGGGGTACTAGACAAATGGTATACATACTTAAATATTCTATTTATATATATATATATATATAAATATATTTTACACCCGGCCACGGAACAAATACACATGTTCATGCACACAAATATTTGTCCCGGGCGGGAATCGAACCCGCAACCCTTGGCTCCGCAGTTAGGGTCTCTAACCACTCGGGCATTCGTATTACATAATATTAATTATATATTGGAACATTCAGCAAACGTACGGATATCAATTTATTTTTAGCTTAGTATTGTGATTTTGGATCGTGAGCACTCAAAGTTCCTAATACTTTTGTCATACAGAAAGAGGCAACCTCGATTGTGCCCGGAACGACGAGATGACGGTTTGCGAAAATATTGAATTATCATTCCCAAGCTAACATATTAAGTGTCGCGTGATATGTGCATTGTGCATGTACCACCCTCTCTCCCTACATGCAGTAACATTCGAAGAGACCCCCCACCAACCTTTTTAAATAGCATCAGAATTTATATGGGTAGCCCCATTGGAATATAATTATCGTGATTAAAGTTGTATTTTATTATTAATATGATTTTAACTCAGGAGTGAGAAGATGGAGCGAGAAAAAATGCGAAATTTTTTCTTTCGTTAATAAACAGAAATAACATGTATACAACATTTCCACAGGTTTCAAGTTCGAAGTGCGACCTGACGAAGCAGAAAATAACAGTCCCATGGGTGGTATTATGAAGACTCTAGAAAAATATATTAAAGTAATACCAGACGATAACAAAGTACGCTTTGAGCCAATAACCGAGAAAACCAAAAGTACAGAATCACCACCTTTTACTGCTACTATGAATGCGTTAAGTCTAGACGAAAAAAATATTGATAATCCTAAAGAAAATATCCATAAAGACAAAGAAGCTCAAAAAATAGACATAGATATTAAATTACCGTCTGAAAGGTTTCAAAGAAGGTCTTTGTTATCAGTGATCGTACACGAAATAAATGATAATTATAATTTAAATAAGAGTAATAATTCTACAGTATCACAATCTAATGGGCAGAATGATGATAAAATAAAATCTTCAAAATCCTTTGTTGGAGACAGTTTTTTCATGAAATTTATGAATTTAATTTCAATGGTTACAAAACAGCTTCGTGATAAGTTAGGAAAAAATGAAGTTGATTCTAAAAATGTCATCAATAAAGTAAATATCAAGTCCATTTGACATTTCAATATTTAGGTTACTTACGTAAATGTTAAAGTTCGAAATACTATATATTTTCAGTTATCACACCCAGCAAAGATAGAACAAGCAGATAATAGTGTAGATATATCAAAAAAATTGCGAAAGTCGAATGAAAGTTTTACTGTAAGTAAAAGTATTATATAATCCTTCCTCAACAACGGCTCAAAATGTAATTGTGACTGTAATACGTATGCATTTTGTTTGGATTTGGATAAACTTTGACCCCATTTCAATGTCCCTCACAAAAAGGAACGCTATTATATTGCGTAATGATAGATTAACTTTATCTTGCAGTCACATGCAGAGTTTGTCTCATCGATTGTTCGATTTCGTCAAATCTCACTTGCAGTCAGTGGCCAGTGCTGAGGTTGTCATAATGGTGTATCTCTTTCTATGCCAATCACTCCAAAGTTACTGTACGATTATCTGGGATGGTGCATCCAAATTGTATTTAATTCAACTTAAACGTAAACGACTTATTCTAAAAGTTGTGACCGAAAGTTGTGACAGCGAAACCATACCTCTTTCCCAGTGGAAATCTCTACTGATAATGCAATATTCTCACAGTCCTTTTTTCTGTACTTACTACTGGAACAGCATTAGATATCGTCATACAGCCGCGGTTCCTCTATGCAAAAACGTAATCCCATTATTGTTTATCCTGGAACGTAAAACTTGAACTACATAAGTTAGAATATATTCACTATCTAAGCATTGTTTCACACCCACATTCTTACAGCCAAACTCGCATTCTCGTATTCATATTCTATGATACTATCCTAGTAGAAAACTCAGTTGATCATATAATAATATAGAGCACAACAGAATGACACTGTATTACCAATTGGCATTGCATAACTTCTTTATATTATGTTGTTGCTATGTAACAAGTGTCTATCTATTTTAGGGGCAACAAAAAACCATAGCTGTTCTTAACCTATACCAAACTTTGAATATCTGTGTCATATTTGTATGGTTTCTAGGCATTCAAGAAATAAACGTTATATATATATTTTATATATTTCCAGTTAGAAATTAAGTCTGAAGGAAGCGAGAAAAGCATCGCTTTAAATAAACGTTCAAAAACAAATATAACAAGTAACGAAATAACATTCAAAACCAGATCTTTATTCTCAATAAACGAATCTGAGGAAAAAATCACAGAAACACACAACATATCAGAAACGACAGAAAATCACCTTTTAACCAATGAAAATTCTACCCACCCTAATGATCATACAAGGGTTATTGAATCAAAAGATAATATTACAGTTGACGATAGTATAACTACGAAGTGTCAAAATGATACGTGCCTGAGTAATTTTGAAAATCATAACAAAACCATAGTAAAACGCGATGTTCCTATCGACGAGGGAAATATTATTTTTTGGAGTGATATATACGATGAAGAATATGGTATTGATTCGCCGAAACATGACATTCTGTTGACAGACCAAAACAGAAATGGCGAAGACCGAGTAAAAGGTGAAAATTGGATCAGTAAAAAAGTAAAATTTCTAAAGAATTATCATCACAACAAACAAAATAAAACTACTAAGCCTAAAGATGCTAAATCTGACAAAAAGGCAAATTTTAATTCTAGAATAACCAGGGAATGGATGTATAATAAAAGGTAAGATCTGTTATAGTTTCGATGTTCCGAAGGAGGTTTTTATTACATCGATATAGTTTGCATGTTTATTCCCAAATACAAAACAAGTTTTAAAAACGGCTGAGAGTTATGCAACGGTTGAATAGCGGCTATGACCATACACCTTGTAAAGCCAAAATAGGCGCTCCTGACGATTACTTTGAATTCTTATTGAATTATCAGTGTTCAATTAGTAGAATGGTGAATTTTCTATTCCCAAATATATAAATAAATAGAATAAAATCTATTTAATTTGAAGTAGATCATTCGGCTGTCACTTTTGAACGTCATAAAGCTAATTTTATGCAGGTTTATACGCATACCACTCTAAGAAGAAGACTTCAAGAAACTTAAAGTGGCTTATTTTTAAAATTAGAGCAATTTAATTCCAAGCATTTGCATCATTCATATATTTTGTTAAATTGTAATATACTCTAGACATAAGTTGTCCTTTTCTAGACGTAAGTTTATGTATTGACAAGTTTAAGTGACAATACGCCACCCCGCATTGGAGCAACGTGGTGGATTTAAGCTCCAGCCCCCTGAGGTGATGCCTAAGCCCCTGCAGTGGGGTATAAAAAAGTGCTGATGGAATAGAATTGAATTGACAAGTTCATTATATTAATTGGAAATTTATTTATCATTAAATCTTCCACAATTACTTTTGGATGAATTGTTTTACAGAGCCTAATAGGGGGTACCTACTGCGAGTAAAATATTGAAATGCCAGAAAGGTAAAAATACTAAGGAAAGTTTTCTTCCAGGGTCTTTCGTACAGTAACGGTGCAACAGGGAAAAACCCCCAAACCAACTACTCTTGCAAAGGCGTGGGCACAATTTAGTACTATATAATAATAATTTTATTTACTACTAAGTATAATAAAGCAGTAAACGTTTTTAAAATTCAGATTTTTATGAATTCAACATTCTAGAAATTCAACTTAATGTTTCTGAAGAACAATGGCCTCCAAGAAATAATCTATTGTACAAAGTCTTTAGTTACCTTGATACAGCTACCGTACAGCTATTTATTATAATAGCGTTGTATAGTAGGTAGTGTTTCTTGGGCCACTTTGGCTTTTCAAGGTCTGCATAGTCTGCTACACAACCAATGTGCAGCTCATATTTTAGCTGTTGTGTGGTATGCGTGCTTGTCGGAATACAAAATTGAATAGGATTTTTTTTACATTGCACAAATTTTCTTTTTAAGTAATTCATTGTCGATAGTAAAATATACATTTTTTAAATATTAAAATAAATTAAATTAACTTGTTGCTGTACAATAAAAAAAATTATTCCGGGTAATTCTGGTTATTTGCAGTTTGACTACCATGAAACAATTGAAGTATGAATTGAAAATATAGTAATAATAATATAATACATGAGACATCCCACATAGCGCCATCTAGTCCCAAAGTAAGCCAGTATTATGCTTGTGTTATGAGTTACTAGACAACTGATATACGTACTTATATATACTTTATAATATTAAAATACTATATAAATATTTTACACCCGGACTTGGAACAAATAGACATGTTCATGCACACAAATATTTGTCCCGGGCGGGAATCGAACCCGCGACCTTTGGCTCCGCAGTTAAGGTCTCAACTACTCGGCCATTCGGTCAGTCATATATATGTATAAAAGATTTATTCTATAATACTAGTAGTGTGACCACGAAAATCGATATTTTCATGGGCACATTTGTTTGACTTTATTTTCAATATTTTTCAAATTAAAAAAAAACATAACAACTTCTTCTATTTTCTGAAGCAAACAAGATATTATTGACTGACAAGTTGGCCGAGTGGTTAACTGCGGAGCCGAGGGTCGTAGGTTCGATTGCCGCCTGGGACAAATATTTGTGTGCATGAATGAACATGTTTACTTGTTTCGTGTCTGGGTGTAAAAGTATATATATATATTAAAAAAAGAATATTTAAGTATGTATAGCAGTTGTCTAGTACCCCAGTATACAGGCATAATACTTGCTTACTTTAGGACTAGATGGCGCTGTGTGGGATGACCCAGATATTAGTATAATATTAATATTATTTCAGAAGGCACAACGTCGTCAACGTCCCCAATAAAGTTCATGATACTCATCTATACAATAATCAGTGGCGTGATGTGAGCATATCTTACTTTTAATCTTTTATTATATAATGTCTGAAAGAGAGTCCACGTCAAAAAACGTCAAAAAACCTAACGATTTGGTTATAATTCACTCACCCAGAGACTGTTTGTACATGGTTCGTAATCGTATGGCGTAGCAATAGTACGTGGTCTGTTGAATCATACACAAGCATGTTAAAGTTAGCATGTAATTTTTGTTGCCAGAGTTTATCTAGTCATTATTTATTCAAAGCTTCTACATCGTCATACAACGCTATAAGCGTACTTGCGCAGGTACAGTCATATACCCCTCGCTCCACAGCGTCCCGCTACACCTAAAACTGTTTACTGCGATGCGACTTGTGCTATGTTCGGGTCCGCCAACAAGTTTGATTGGAACTGTAGTAAATTTTTTTTAGCATACGGATAATGGGGAGGAAAATTGGAAATTGCTAAGTGACGTTTCATCGCTTATGCCAAATAAAACCCAAACATCTAGCTAACCAATCGCGTGGACTATACGCGAGTCCCGGCCGTCACTCTTCCTCGTCCTATCCACTCCAAAGGTTCAAATGTGACGACTGGTCCACGAGAGAAACCGCCAGCATTACTCCTCTATTGCACTAATGCGAAGCTCGGTGCTGTTCATAGTAAAAGAGTAGGTATAATTAAAACGACACATTGACACACTAAAACTATATTTCAATGTTTAACTATAATATTAACACAGTCACAATATGTCGTTATAGCCGAGTGCTAACGAGTCCGCTTCTTGTTTAGAAGGCCGTGGTTCAAATCCCAGGGCGTGTACCATTGAGTTTTTTCTAACTTATGTACATAACTGTGATTCTGTGCTCGGAGAGCACGTTAAGCCGTCGGTCCCGGTTGCCGTCAATAGATGGCAGTCGTTACAATCCACCATAACCCGCATTGGAGCAGAGTGCTGGATTGAGCTCTATCCCGAGGGCAGGCCTAAGCCTTTGCAGTGGGGCATTAATTAATGGGCTGATGGTAAATGGCATAATGCTAGCCAGAATATATATGACAATCTTAAAATGACCGACGTGACAGCGCATCGTGAATTGAAGACATCAATTGACTCGAAGAAACGTCTCCGACGTATACCGGTGCGAGGTGTAACACTTCGCGCATGCGTGGGAAGACGCCGGCCGCAATTTGAGGCGCGGCAATATACAAAACCCCTTACAATAGATTTCATCTATATAGTGCTAATAGTCTCAAGTAAAATGGCTGTAACAGACGGACATACAGACAGACAGTCAGGACGAAATAATGAGTGCTCCGCTTTTTGTTGTTTGGCTGTGGAACCCTAAAAATCATTGAGTTTTTTGTGTTGTTTTTAGCCCAAGAAACTTACGTTCGAAGAGCTGCAACAGAATATGAGAGTAGTGTTGAAGCAAGCCGCAGCAGCCGTCACTAGCATTAGATCTCCGGAAGGTAGTTTTAATTATATACACTGTATTTACTATTTATCAAAAAAATATAAAAATAGACTCCATACCATATACGATTACAAAATTCATAAACAAAATTATATTCGGTTGAAGAATATGGAAATTATAAGGTATTAAAATTGGTTTGTTCCTTTAAGGACAGATTCTGTTTAGAACAGATTCCCTTTTAGACAGATTTTGTACAGGCATGAGAAAAAGTTTCGATTTGTTCCGTTAAGGACGAAAACGTTTTTAACCAACGCCCCATGAATACGTGTTTACGAATAGGAAGTTTGCTTTACGGTAGAACAATATGAACAAAAATCCAAATCGTTCTACTGCTCAGTATGACACACTGGATTTAAATTAATTTAGTCCAATAGAAAGAAGGGGGTAATTTTCGTGTTTTCACTAACTTCTCTATCTATTAATGAAATATTCAGCAACTGCCAACCAACGCGCTATGAATACGCATAGGTAACAAAATTCTGCATAGCATGAGCATAGTACCATGTCAGCAGAAATTGAAAGGAGTTTTCCGTAATTTAATAATAATAATAGCTTATAAATAAATCTCTTATTCGTAAACGCGTATTTAGAGGACGTTCGTTAAAAACGTTTCTGTCCTTAACGGAACAAATCGAAACTTTTTCTCTTGCCCGTACAAAATCTGTCTTAAAGGGAATCTGTCCTTAAAGGAACAAACCTTAAAATTGTACCTCTGTCCCTTTCTTGCATAACGAAATTTAACATTATTTTAAATGGCGTGACGTCACAGCTAAGTATTGTACGCCGTTAGGCATTGCCGTCTTTGTCTAACAGGATATTATAAACATTTATAACTTTGTCATTAATGATTTATTTTTAAATTATTTCACTTTTATGATATATTTAGAAAACTCTTTCATATAAAATACTTAAGCTATATGTTTTCTTAATTCTCAATCAATATATACCCCGTAATCAGTATCTATTTGATAATTTTGATAATTATTTATTTCATTCTTTTCAATAAATGTACAACATTTTTCAATCACGCCAAAAGGATAATTTCTAAAGTAGGTGCATACATTTGATTTTTTTTTTAATTCGATAGTTCGCGCAGACAAAGACTTCAACAGCGAAGAGACAGCAACCATGATGCAACAGCTGGTCAAGTTGCTGAACGATTTGGTTGACTATCAGGTGCAGCAGAAGACATGCTTCAGTGAGTTATATTCTGTTCTACATAAATAACATTCATAAATCTTCTTACGGATGCACATCCTATTGGGCCCCTTTATATTTTTTTAGGGTCCCTTGTTGACCCTTCCATGTATACGTCCAGACAACCAGTTTCTTTTTGTTGTTCTCGTTCCGTTCATTCTTCCCATATGACCGTATATTATATAATAGTAATTTCAATTGGAAGAAAACCTGTAACGGTGGTCATCCCTGCGGTGCGGCCTTCTTCTGTTATAATAACAGTTATGTTTCTGGTTGAGCCACCTCATCTTTTATAATAGCTTGTATCAGAGGGATACCGTATTATGTTGTTAGCCTGCCTCATTTGCATATTGTAATTAATATTATTCCTACTAATATTATATATTCGAAAGTAACTCTGTCTGTCTGTTAAGCTTTCATGCCCAAACCGCTGAACCGATTTCAATGAAACTTTGGTAGACAAAAAAGGAGATTGTCAGGAGTGACATACTACTTTTTGCCTGCCTATTTGTCTGCTGGAGAGTGACATCCAACTCATGAAAAAAGCTTACTATTGTATTAGCGAGTATTTAAATGATAAGTGCGCATGGACATCATTGTAATAGTTGTAAGCATTTAGATTTTACAAAACAATTAAGAAAAACATATATACTTAAATAAAATAAACAGGGAGGAGCTTCTTGTCGGTTCTTCTCCTTCTAGTTTTACGAACCAGTATAGTTCCAATCAAACTTTATGGCGGATCGGAGTACAGCGCTTTACGCGTGCTTGCGCAGGTTTAGTCATATGCCCCTCACTCCACTGCGTCCCGCTACACCTAAAACTGGTTACTGCGACGCGACTTGTGCCTATGTTCACATCCGCCATAAAGTTTGATTGGAACTGTACCTATTCATGTCACCTCGACTTTCAATAAGTGTGTAAACATCTTATATTGAATAATTTTTTTTATTTGAATTCATTTGATTTGAAAGGTTACATTTTATAAAAAAATGGCACGGTTTCTGAGGGGTTATTATTTTTTACACATTTAGTACTAAAGTGTCTAGGCGGGAAATGACAAACGAGGTAATTTTATCCCGGAAAAATACATGGTTCCTTTGGGATAGCTAATGGATTTTGATGAAATTTGGTATAGCAAGTAAAGTATAGAGATTTATAATAATAATGATACATGGGACATCCCACACAGCGCCATCTAGTCCTAAAGTAAGCAAATATTATGCTTTTGTTATGATTTACTATACAAGTTAGATACGTAATTAAATATTCTTTATAATACATATATAAATATTTTACACCCAGGCACGGAACAAATAGACATATTCATGCACTTAAATATTTGTGCAGGGTGGGAATCGAACCTTTGGCTCTGCAGTTAGGGTCTCTAACTACTCGGTCATTCGGTCAGTCTTTTCTTAGGTAGTTAAGTTTAAAAATGTTCTAGAAGCTTTTACAGTGTCTTATCCTTGTACAAATGTGTAGTCCACGCGAGAGCAGCCGCGCGCGGAATACTAGTTATTTATGTATAAATGAGTAAAAACAAAACAGTTCAGTACATTTTTAACACGCTTTTATTAGGTCGACTTGTATGTAAGAAAGATGTAATGGAATCTTAGGAATGGAATTTAACCCACTTCCAATTATTTTATCGTCATGAAAATTGATAGTTGTGTGTAATTGTGATGACAATACAGTAATATGGTACTGTCGACCTGATCTCATGATGGAGCCGGAAGGTAGGAACTGGAAGTTCGTGATAGCACATCGTATCATAACCGTGTTTTGGCTTGTTAGAAATGTCTTGCAGGGCACTTTGACGATGATTAAGTTTCAAGGTCTGGTGATAGAGCCGGAAGCTAGGAACTGGAACTCCGCAACGGTACATCGTATCATAGCCGTGTTTGGCCTTGTTAGAAAGGTCTTGCAGTGAATTTTGACCATGATTAAGTTTCAAGATCTGATGATGGAGCCGGAAGGTAGGAATTGGAACTCCACAACGGCACATCCTATCATAGCCGTGTTTGAGCTTGTTTGAAAGGTCTTGCAGTGAATTTTGACCGTGATTCAGTTTCAAGGTCTAATAATAGAGGTAGAGAGTAAGAATTGAAACCCTGTAATGGCTTTCTTTGGTAATGGCACATCCTATCATAGCTGTGTTTTGGGTTGTTAGAAATGTCTTACGATAGACTTTGACCATGATTAAGTTAACATGTAAATAGTAAGTATAAAGTTAAATAAAGTAAATAAAAATTAATAAGTAGTTTAAAAAACACTAAAAGATACACGCTTTTATAAGTGCACGTAAAAGCAAAAAATAAATTATAATCATTCAAGTTATCTCTATCCCTGAGTTGGAGTGTAAGCCATGTGCTTATTTATTTTAATGTATATGTATAATATTTTGATTGTAAAAGCTTGGGGCGCTTTTCTTTGGATAAACTGTAAGAAATTAACAACAATCACTACCGCCGTTCTTATAGTATAGTGGTCGGTCATGTTTTGTTTATTTCTGTAACTTTGCCATATAAATTGAGCTCGGAGCACCTTGTCCTCTGCGAGCAGAACTCAATTTTAACATGATAATTAGACTTGAAACAAAATAAGATTGTAAATACCCTGCACTTCTTTGAGATGTCATGAAAAAAGCTCCCCACGCTTTTGCCATCAAAATATTATACTATATGGCTTACACTCCAACCCAGGGATAGAGATAACATGAATGATTATAATTTATTTATTGCTTTTACTTGCACTTATAAAAGCGTGTATTTTTTCTCTACCTACTGCTTGTCAACCCTTTTTTTTAATTATTTTATTGACGAGCTTCGGTGTTATCATTAAAAAAATAATGGAAACTGTTTTTGTCATTGAAAATTACTTTTCAGTCGGTGCGGTATAGCGAAATGGTTAGAGTTAGAGAAAAATGTTATAAGAGTGAAAATATGCAGAATTTGAATGACTATATAAAATATTCTTTTGTATTATTTTTAGTTTAGTTTAGACAATAGTGCTTATAACAGTCAAACTAATAAAAATATGTTTCATTAGCGGTCGTACCCGGCTCCGGCCGGGTGGACTACAGATATGTTCCCCTTCCCATTCTCTCCACCAACCCTCTTCCCTTCCGCCACTAACTCTCCCCTGCCCTCCCATCCCTTACCCCACCTCTCCTCTATCAAAATTATAAAAATATAGCGGGCCTGGTACAACTGTGTAATTCCGTGTCTGAATGTAAAAAATATGTATATATTATTAAAAAAGAATATTTAAGTATGTATACCAGTTGTCTAGTACCCCATAATACAAGCATAATACTTGCTTATTTTGGGACTAGATGACGCTGTGTGGAATGCTTAACATATTATTATTATACAGAAATTCTAAACTAACAAAATACGAAACAATAACACTATAACGATAGCATTGTTTTATCTAACCTTACAGGAGTTAGTGCGTTATTAACGGATCAAATGATAACGTATTTGTCTGATTGATATACGAATAATCACTACCTTCTATAGTTACAAGCCGTGCTATTGAAATTTGGCAATGATGCGTGTATTTCGAGCCTTGGTATCAGTCAGTATCTATTAGTTGGCGTTTCTTTCCATTTAAACGTCATGTAAACAGAGATATTCATTGAAAACAATGCCAGTGTTAAAAACTATTTGTTACATCGTGTTTGTTCGCAATTAGCAAGGTAAGTTTATATTTTCACCGTAATCCTTTTTCCTATCACATCACCATTTTGACACGTTTGGGTGAAAATTGCAGTAAATTTTATCATTTTTCGAGTAAGTTCGAGGATATGAAATCTGAAGGATCCCGAGAAACTATTATACTTATACCCATAATGGTCACTTTAACCGCATGCTAGCGACCAGCAGATCCGGCGAGATTGATTACATAGAACCCAGGGAGAGGATGAAACTGCAAGGGAACGGTACATCCCCATAGAACATTATAAAATAAAACTAGCTTGTAAGATATAGCCTGCGATAAATCCACAAAACCATGCTAACACTAACCGAAACACGCGAAGAAAGTCGCGGGCAGGTGCTGATATCATATAATAGGTAGGTACTCTTATTTCTGTTTTCTGCTAAATACTATCTATAATTACACATTTAGTTATTTAAATCCCATATTTTCAATTATTAAATCATGACATCTTGTCAGCTGACGAAGTAAGTCGGGCTACATGTGACACATAACGCGACGTCGCCAAATCTAATAGCACGACTTGTAACTTAAGAAGATAGTGATATTCAGATATTAAGATATTCAGCACAGAGCGCAATTTTTTTAACCAGCCAGTGACAAAAAAAATACAATTCTTATTTTCTCTTTTGCACCCAGAACTACCTACAGAACTTCAACAATTTCTGATTTGGTTGACAGCGCCGGCTTCGAAAGCATCAAGCGGTTCCGTGACCCTCAAAATAAGAGAACCACAACAGACCATTAACAAAGACGGTATGAGAATTACATTAACTTGGTGACCCCGCAGACTTACAAATTTCAAGTTGGCCAACTATCAAACAACAATCGGCCGATAGTTGGCCAACTTTTTAATTGTGCCTAATCGGAAGGGAATCTCGGTTTTGATACGATCTGTGTCCAATTAATTATTTAGACGATTTAGTTGATTAATATGTGCGGGTTATCATTAACTTTACTATTAGTATGCTCTGCGATTAAGTTGGCCAACTTGAAATTGTAAGTCTGCGGCTGCCCTTACTGTTACATGTTAACATGTCTGTTTGTTTGTTTGTTCGTCGCTCACGCCTCAGTCAGTCGAAAGATCAATCCAAAGGAGATCCACGTTTTCAGCCCACCGAGGGAATAAATCAAATTACATAAGAATTCTCGTTCTCGTTCGATCATCGAAATAAAGCTACGTCGGGTGAGTTCAGTAATTGAATGAGTGACCGAGTATTATATAAGTCATTTTACAAAAGACAATTATCAATTTTTGTTTTCTCACTGCGTTTAATATAAATATGTTTTAGATAGACACTGATGCCTATCCTCCAACTCCTATTAAGCTCCTACCATGCGGCTAGATAGTTTATAGTTCTTGTTAATCTTCTTGAACAACTTCTACAACTTCTGTTATTTCTTCTGAATCATTATATGCTGGAGCTAGTTGTTCCTAAAATGCATCTTCGAAACAAGTGTTTCAGCTAGTACATTTTACACAAATATAGTATTTAATATAATGTAATATTTTATACAAATTTTCAAGTCCAAGGCCCATAATTTCACACCCGTACAAAAACGGCCAGTGCTATACAACCCCACCTTGCCGATGTGGGGTTGACTCGAAGTTATATTTCAATGAAGTTATATACATTTTTAACCAAATTTATCCTGTGCCTGAAGCGTGACGGAACAACAAACATACATTCATCGATGAATGTTAGCAAAAGAAGGAATTTTCAATATATCACCGAAACCAAAAACGTGGATCTCCTTTTGCCCGCAGGTACCTTCTGGGCCAATCTAACATATAGGATATCAAGATACCTGAATTTCTGACGTGTTCTCACGAGGAATGCAAAAAACAGTTAGCATTTTAAGGTAGGTAACCACCGAAATTAGAATGTAGCAGACTAGAAGACGCACGCTCGCTAAACTCAACGACTGAAAAGTAGATTTTTTTGTTAATTTTATGTACAATACGCGCCATCTACACACACTCACCTCCGATCGGCGAGTGTGTATAGCCGGGGGCCTTTTACATCGGTGGCGCGTCTTGTACCTACTTTGAATTCTTCTTATTGGTATCTGCCTTTAATTCTATAGTATATAAATAGTTGTGAATGGTAATACACAATAAACTAAACAGAACACAACATCTAGGTAACCAATCACGTAGGCCATACGCGCTTCCCGCCTGTCTCCATTTCTTATCCTATGGCTCAAATGTGATAACTTTGGTTCTAGAACTAAACAGCCAGCATTACTCCTCTATTGAACTAATTCAAATCTCGGTGTGGGTAACTAATGCGACACATTTTGTGTAGAGACTAAATATTGATCCCAGACACAGGAATCCATACTGAATATGCCCGGACGTTAAAATATATTTAAAAACCATCGTTTTGATTTGAAAGATTCTATAATCGCTTAGAAGGTTTTTAATATCGCAACACAATGTCAATTTCCGACTATTTCGCGTGTTAACCCATTAACTTTTCATCAATCAATATCAATCAATTGTCTCTGCCAATTAAATGGCTACACATGTTCAATCTGACCCAATTGGGTTAATGTGTTGTAATGGGTTAATAAGAGGGAACTGTTATTACGCCCTCAAGCGCCACCAGGAATGACAGAAGACCTTTCATGTTTCCGATATTTTTTGGAAACAACTTCAGTGCACCAAGGCAAGAAGTTTAGCCCGATAGGGCGCCATTCGCTATTGCATTCAAACAGCACATGAGTGGCTATTCCTTTAGTCTGCATGCAAGTCCCACTTGTAGGATTGTCTGCGGTACTTAGAGCAAAAATATGGTTATTTTAATAGGCGGTATCTAGTCAGACCTCCAACCACTAATATAGATGTGCTCTTTGTAGTCACAGCAACATACGTGCCAGACATACTTTTATAACATGTAGTATTTTCTAGGCTTATCTTCAATTCATGAGGATGAATTTGTTTAAAGGTCCCATGTCCTACGGCCAGTGCTTCCAAGTCTTTTTTACTTATTGGTCCGCGTACGTAATTCACTGTAACAATTTGTCAATTGAAGCAGTAGACACTGGCGTCTATACACATTACACTAAAAAGAGCTGACAATAACCACGCATAACCCACTCTAATGTCACATAGCCGAACTGCCGATCGTATTTCGTTTATGATTATGGGGGTAAGCTTTTCATACAAAAAAGACGGTTCAGCCCGTGTCTAATCCTCGCTGTATTTCTGTGTCGATGTACAGTAAAAATATATGTAATAGAACTACTTTCACTGGGCGGTATGTTTTTGTTTTTTTTTTTGATATCTTGTTTACTTGTTTTGGAATAAATTCTTGAAAAACAAGATTTCTGTCTGTTCTTTGTGTTTGAAAACAATGAGCTGTAAATTCCATATTAATGTGAATTTAAAAAAAAAACGAACCGCCCTAGGGACATCCTTTTTGAAAAACTGCAGATTTTGATTCCAATTCATACACATTTCAGGGGTGGAAACATTCACG
Source organism: Luffia ferchaultella (assembly GCA_949709985.1). Classification (NCBI taxonomy): domain Eukaryota; kingdom Metazoa; phylum Arthropoda; class Insecta; order Lepidoptera; family Psychidae; genus Luffia; species Luffia ferchaultella. Next base: position 11,077,385 of record OX453269.1, read on the forward strand.
GCCCGCAAGCTGTTTCGACGGGTATTTCATGGGTATTTTTGGAAATTCGTTCTTGTCATCCCTGTCACTCAGGAATACGTCGAGGAAGGGATATTGAAACGGAAATAGCGATGCCAATTCGAAGCCGCGGATTGAAAGACTATCCCCTTAAGCCATTGACAAATTCACGTTTGTAACTTTTGTTCGATTACGTATAGGCATATGTTTAATATGCTCGTGGCTTAACAAGTAAAAGCACAGAGTAAATCCGACAATCGTATTCAATGGGTTAAACATAAAAAGCTATTTGTGCGATCGAGAATGGGCATTGATCAAAATTAGGCAATATAGTTCAAAACTGTTTGTTCAGGAATAGGTGTCCGTAATCAGAATCCTGAATTGATAGAGACTAAACGGTAAAATAAATATTTAAAGCCTTATATACCATAAATCCACCCAATATGCCCTACTGCAGAGGTTTACGCCTCCCCTCGGAATGAGATTGCTTGGAGCTTAATCCACCACGCTGCTTTAGTTCGGGTTGGTGGATTCGTAGTGGCGGTATGGTAGATGGAGTATTTAAAGCAGTTTTTTTTTTAATTCTAGATTTAAATCTTGGGAATCCTGAAGGATTTTTAGCTCGACCGAACAGCGAGAAAGATCTTCAAGCGAATCCAAAATCTGATTGCTTGGGTACCCTGAAAGCTGTTCAAGGATTACTTAAAGAGTACGACAGTATGAGTGATAATGAAAAGGCTAGTTCTTTTTATTTGTTTGTTAAGTTTATTACTTTAATAAAAATAATTTTAATTACCCAATTAGTTTTTTGATAATTTTTCTATTTGAAAATCGGTGTTGAAAACCTATCAAGGTATTAAAATTAAATACTATATTTTAGATTTAACAATGCCTGACAACTTTACTTCAAATTGTGAATTAATAATTGATTAAAATTAAAAACATTATAATTCATTAATCGTTTAGCCTTTGTGTATGTTAAACATTATAACAGAACGTACAAGGTATATTTATCTAAATCGGGTGTTCCCGTTTATTTAGTTTTGTTTAATTTATAGTTTATTGACAGGCGATCCTTTGAACAAGGAATACCTTGTTCAGAGGATCAGTGTCGTAATACAGCGTGGCAACGCAGCAAGTATCCCTTGGCACCCTGGAGCCGTTGTCCCTTTAAAATTTTCTTGTTTAGATAGTATTTTTAATTTGTAGGTATTTTTAGTATTTTAATTAGATTATAATTTAGAGTATATCTTAAATTAATATTATGATTAATTTAAATGTTTCTGGTACTAAATTAATGGAAATATTCACATAATTATGTAACAATATTTATTATTCATTTATTTTAATTAGTAATTAATTAAATATTTATATAAATTACTTCTTCTATTACAGGATAAATTGAGTGGAGTAAGAGAGTATTTGGAGATACAATTAGATTATCTGCAACGTCAGCTCACTGCTTTCAATTCACCATCTGCTGGGGTATTTTATTAAATTTTACATTAAATGCTAGCTTTTGAACCAGGTTTTGCTCGAGCGTAAAATAGTACGTTCATCAAAATATATTCGAGTCAAATCCCAAATCCAATGTCAAACATACAGGGAATATTTTCCACCACTTTCCAAAGGTATTTTAAGCATCAGGTACCTAGATTTCACATTTAAATATTTTCCTCGAAAGAATTTTCGATATAATTAAGTCAAACCTAAATACATACTACGCATGAAAAAAGTATTACCGCGGGTATAGTACGGAAGGGTAATCGCTGGCGCAGTGTGTCAAAACTGTTATACGAGGGACATAGAATGAAAAAAAAAAAATTAAAATACTTGTCGACTAGGTTTTCTCTAAGGGTTTTTCACTAAAAATGATAAATTACCAGAAAAGATTTTTTCTAATAAGTTATTCTATCACTAAAACTATTTCGGTTTAAACTAACACTTTTAAAGAAAAGTCTTTATGGGATTTATTCATCATAATAACAAACCTATCTGTATTTAAAAAAAGTCATTATATTGAATTTTTAATGTCTCTCATATAGCAGTATAAGTTTGTGGCATCACATCTCACTCACTGTTTTAGTACTGAGTGAACGTAAAAGACTATTATAGGTAGGTAATTAATATTATATTATTATTACCAATGATTTGGTATTGTAATTTGGAAATTGATGAAAAAATCACCTGATATTATAATGTACACAAAACATTGTCAAAAGGGTAAATGACTAATTTAAAAAAAAATGTTTTATAAGAAAGAGTTATCTAAGTCTTATCAACGAAATAATTTAAAATAAATTATTAATCACAAATTTATGAATGTTTAAAATGTCCTGTTAGACAGAGAGGGCAATACCGCACAGCGTATTTAGCTGTGACGTCAGGCCATTTAAAATAATATTAAGTTTCGTTTTGCAAGAAAGAGACAGAGATAAAATTTTATAGATCCATGTTCTACAACCGAATAAAATTCTGTTTATAAATTTCGTTGTCGTATAAAGTCTATTTTTGTATTTTCTTGATAAATATAATATTATAAATATAAGTCAGATATCCTGTTTTCATAGGTTTCAAGGTTGAGAAAAAAAGAAGCACCTAAACATATGGTCAAAAAAGTAAAGCAAATCAACAAACCGTATCATAAAATAAATCGCAGATTTTCAAAAGATATAACGAACTATGGAAGAAACATCAGAAAACCAAAGATGGGATCACACAAGTACATAAAAAAACACACTAAATACACAGGCGCTCCTTACGATGGAATAGACGGTAAATTTATCAAAAGGCATGATACTAACAAAGATTTTGACGTTGAGGCAAAAGTGATTGATTATTGGTAACTTCAAGTACCTCAATATTACAACACAAGCAATAAACAACAACAACAAAAAAAAATTATTGAAGATGAAATGACATAAGAAAACAAAGAAGGTTTTAAGCAAAATGAAACAATTTTAAAAACAATACACAATAATTTTTGAAAGTTTTTGAATTTCGTACAGTCTGAAATGTTCTAGTGTGTTTACATTGTTTGCTAATAATGTAATTGATAGTAGGTTTATTATAGTACTTTTTTTAGGATTTACTGTTGCATTTAATAAAGTATTAATTATTTTAAATCATGTTTTGTTTGCGCCTGCGCGTTTATAGACTGGCCGTTAGTAACAGATTTTCAAAATTTTTTTCAATACATTATCTAACCAACGAATTGTACACATGCAGCCGTCACTAATACAATTAAATAAAGTACTAATTATATTTTAAAAAAAACAAACAAAAAAAAAACGGTCAAGTGCGAGTCCGACTCGCACACGAAAGGTTCCGTACTACCGTATAATAATAATGTTTAGGAACCTTAGTAATATGGTTCCCGTTGGTACCCTTTTACCACCACTTGGTACCACCCGTACGGTACCTTAAAAGATAACAGTTAAAGAAAAAAATATATTACACGAATATGCCAACTTAAGTTTTAAACATTTTAGATTACATTTGGAGCTGAAATTATCACTACATAATATTATAAAAGAAAGTCCCCCCGCCGCGTCTGTCTGTCTGTCTGAACGTGATAAACTCAAAACTACCAAACGGATTTTAATAATGAGCGGAGTGATTCAAGAAAAAGGTGTGTATATGTGTATAATTCGTTAATGTTTTGTGTAAATTGGTTGAAATATGACGACGATTGTTGAAGATGTTGAAGAAAATCAAGACGAATGGGAGCTTTCATGGAAAACGCTGCCTAATTACTTTGAGATGTAACACAACAATTTATGAAAGGATTGTTCCTCTTTTATAGCTCTAAAGAAAAGTCCGCGATGGCATATGTCTTTCTTTTATGAATAGCTTACTATACCTATTTTAAAGTTTATAAAAATGGACACATATAATATAATAAATGGAGAGCTATTTACAGCATTTTTACATGGATACTCTAATAATCGTAATCAAATTAAATTAATTGCTTCTTACACTATACACTTTAAAAAAATCTAAAAAATTGATTTCTCGAAAACGGCTACAAATAAAAATATAGTTTTTTCGGCGAAATTGTTATTGAGAACCAGCAGATTTTAAATGCAACGGGTCTCTGGATGGTTAGTATCCAAACTGTATGTAGTAGGTATACCTACTTGTAATAGCAATACCCCGGTCCCACACATAATATGGACAGACATTTGGTCTTCAAATCAGCAAACGTTTTCCGTGTAACTCCGCCTTAATAATTGACAAATTGTTTGTCGAAATTGTATTATCACCGACAGCAAATGTTTGCCGCACAAGACATTACCGAATACGAATGGCCTCCCACATATGCGTGAATGGTCAATGTTTGACATGTTGCCACATATGTGGGACCGCCTTTAAATACAAGAATTATGGCGGTTTTTCTTCATTCTTCATTGATATAGAGTTTTTCATGGTTTTTCATATCTGATAAAAGAGTTACCACAGTTAACCTTTCTTTAAACCCGTTATTTTAGATTTAGAAGCCTTGGTTTCATCACTCTACTGAGCTCTACATTCCATGGTGTTATCATCGACACATCTTTCTACCCATCACAGAGCTAAACTTACATCACGCAAACAGTGTTACGAAGGTGTTTAAGTATATATACCAATATTTTCTAATTTTACTTCCTTCTATGGAGGATTGAAATAAATCCGGACAAATCCACGGCCATCTGCTTTCGCTATTCCAAAGCAAAAGACCGATTTCTCTTCCCACCAAACATAGCCACACTAAAAATGTCCGGTGCCAAAATTCCGTGGCAACATAACTATAAATATTTAGGTATTACACTTGACAAGCATCTGCACTTTCGCGATCATGTCAAGCGTTGTTAGTAAACTAACCAAATATTACATGGCTTGTTTCTCCAGTATTAGGTAGCTGCAGTAAATTATCGATGCGCAACAAGCGACTTTACGTGATGGCCATCGATGCCCGGTCTTTGCTTACTTCAAAGAAACGGTACTTAAGCCGCTACAGGTCATAGAGAGTAGATTCTGTAGAAGAGCCGTCGGTGTTCCATGGTATGTTCGTGACAGCCTGCTTCACAGCGATTTCGACTTACTAACACTTTCCAAATACATGAAGGACGCGTTCTGACGCTCCTTCGCCGACATGGTCGCACACCACCCCATTGCCCCAATTTAATTTAGTTAATAATTTAGTTTTGGCTTTGGTTTTTTAAAGTGAAAAGCACCACAATAAGCTCAACCGTCCAGATGACGTCACAGGTACAATTTCAACGTCAGATATATTTTCACAAATATCTGGCGAATTCATAATCAAAAAAAGTTATATTTTGAGAGGTGATTCTCGAACCGTATTCCTTTTTTTATTTTAATGAACAACAGCGCAACTATATTCTACTGGGCTTGCACTGATTATTAGACATGTGAAGCTTGTAAATAACGGGCTTGGGGGAAGCTCGTTTACGTTTAATTTGAGGGACCTAGGCGACCTGCATTGCCAATTTTACAATCACTACATATAAAATAAAGCCCCCCGCCACGTCTGTCTGTCTGTTTGCCTGAACGCCACAAACTCAAAAACTACCGCACAGATTGGCATATGGTTGACACCAATGGACAGAGTGATTCAAGAGGAAGGTTTACGTGTATAATTTATTAATGTTTTGCTATTATGAAATTGCGTTGAGACCTGTGTTAATAATATTGTAAAATTGGCAATACAGGTCGCTTAGGTCCCTCAAATTAAACATAATCGAGCTTCCCCCAGGTCCGATTTTTACCCAACTCTCTATAATTAATTTAAGTCATAGTATTTGAGGAGGCACTGTATCCTATAGCACAAGTTTTTATCTAGTTTAGGAGACAGGGATCCCAAATTTATATGTAATTTTGTTGCATTATGTACCTAATCGTAATTATATAAAACTATAAGTGTTGAATATTAGTGCAAACTTGTACTTTGTAAACATTTTTTGTTTTATTGTTGTTACAAGTTTGTTTGTTTGCTAATAATTTCCATTCCATTAGCCCTTTTTATACCCCACTGCAGGGGCTTAGGCTCAAGATGAGGGGGCTTGGAGCTTAAATCCACCACACATCTCCAATGCGGCTTGGCGGATTGTATCAACCGCCTTCTATTGACAGCAACCGGGACCAACTGCTTAACGTGTTCTCCCAGGCACGGAGGCAATGGTACTTAATGTACTTAAGTCAGAAAAAGCTCATTGGTACACGCCCGGATTCTAAATAAAAAATAAAAAACTACAAAGTTTTGGTCCAAGCCCTATGTGATTTACAAAACACTAAAAACTGAAAATACCCTCACTGGCGAAGACCATAATTTCGCTCAAACGTACTTCGGACGTCTGTGAAATTGTTTAGAGGTTTGTACTCTATGAAATATTTATAAAATTCAGTCTGAGTGTTTCTGTATTAAATTGTAGTTTTAAATTTTTCATTCTAATTTTAAATAAAGTCAACGAGAAAACTATGAAAGCAAAAACATTTTTAGAGTCGTTTTATAATAAAGAGTTTGAAAAGGTTCTATTTATAATTTTTAGGGTTCCGTACCTATACAGTATCAACGGAAACCCTATTACTAAGGCTCAACAGTCCGTCCGTCCATATGTCCGTCTGTCACGGGACTGTATCGTCTGTACCGTGATAGGTACACTTGAAATTGTCACAAACTGTGTTACTATTGTCACTATAACAACAAATAATAAATATAAAATAAAGTTTAAAACTAAAGGGCATCCCCATGCAAGAAACGTGTTTTTTTCGACGTTTTTGGTGATTGGTGGTTGTGAGATCATCGCAGAATTGAAATTTTCATGAAGTGTGTAATACTACGATGATGACCGGATGGCCGAGTGGTTAGAGACCCTAACTGCAGAGCCAAGGGTTGCGAGATCGATTCCCGCCCGGAACAAATATTTGTTGAATATGTCTATTTGTTCCGTGCCTGGGTGTAAAATATCTATTTATATTTTATTTAAAAAAAATTAATAATTAAAAATGTATATCACTTGTCTAGGACGCCATAATGGAAGCATTATACTTGCTTACTTTGGGACTAGATGGCGCTGTGTGGGATGCCCCAGGTATTGTTATTATTATTATTATAGTCGCTATAACAACAAATAATAAAAAAATAATTAAAGGAGGCCCTCATACAAGACCGTATCTTTTTAGCGTTTTTGTTGTTTATTATTAGATCATTGTTTATACCAAAAATTTTCATGGAGTATAATAATAATAATATTTGGGACATCTTACACCGCGCCATCTAGTTCCAAAGTAAGCAAGTATTATGCTTGCATTATGGGGTACTAGACAACTGATATATATACTTATTCTTTTTTTTTTAATAATAAATACATATATAGATACTTTTACACCCAAACACGGAACAAATAAACATGTTCATGCACACAAATATTTGTCCCGGGCGGGAATCGAACCCGCGAACCGTGTCTTTATAGTTAGGGTCTCTAACGATTCGGCCAACCGGTCAGACAGTACTATGGTACCGAAGTAGGTACTATAGCCACTATACCAAAAAAAAAGTTAAAAATTAAAGTGGGCGTCATAGAACAAGCGCGTTTTTTTTATATGATACTACAGAACCCTTTGTGTGCGAGTCCGACGCGAACTTTACCGGTATTTTATTCATTTATCTAATTACACCCCTTGGACATTAATTATTATATAAAAAGATACTGTATATAAAACAAATGTAAAATCATAGCATATTTGATTCCACAATTTAAAATAATCCATTTTTAGATTATAGAAAATCAGGAATTTAACCCAAACGTCCGTATGTACCAAAAACTAAAATATATTCCCAAAAGATTGCTCTCTCACATCAAACTAGCAGACAACAATTTCGCGTGCTACAAGGCAATACAATAAAAACGTTACATCGCCTTAAGTGTACTTTTATAACTGTTGAAGTGCGATTTCACGTTTAATAGAATAATAGAAACGCATTAAAAATAGACAAATCTACAGACAGTTTAAGGGGGGCATTCGCCGAGTGAGCGTGATTTTTAGCAAATATCTGATGACTTTTAAAAGTTTTATTCATAAAATACATGGTTACGAATTCTAAAAAAAAAATATTTCTTTCATAATGAAACTATGAATACCCGGACGTAGCATCGCAAACTAACTATCGATGAACTCCTAGTAGGTAAGTCAGCTGGCCATGCAAGCACGCGTCAATTTGAACACATACCACAGTAAGTCTACTAACCACCAGTACGCTGAGAAGTTACACTCGCACGTACGCGACCGCCATTGCAATGCTTCATTGGTCACATATTTAGTAGCATTGCGAACTAACTACCGATGCATCACTAGTAAGACAGCTGGCTGTACCTATACGCAAGCGTCGATTTGAACACACTAATACCATAGTAAGTCGACTGACCACTGCAAAGTTACACTCACACATACTTACGCGGCCGCCATTGCAGTGCTTCATTGGTTGTTCATATATGTAGTAGCATCGCGAACTACCGATCTTTGACCACTAGTAAGTCAGCTGGCTGTGTACGTCAATAGGAACACAAACCATAGTAAGGCTACCGACCGCCAGTACGCTGCGAAGTTCCACTCCATAAGCGGCTGCCATTGCAGTGCTTCATTAGTTGTTCCCTGATAGGTAGTCTAGAGTTTCTATTCCGTCTGTGTCCGATAAATATAGAGAGGCAGATGTAGACCCAATAAAGTTTATAAATCGACGACAGTTGGCGACAAGCAACAATTTTGTCATTAGAAATGTTGTCATTGGAAATGACTTTCATTTCGTTGGAGTATAGGGGGTCATTTGGGAGTTTTGTGAAACAGGCAGATTGCACGAAGAGTTTTCGAGATATCGGGACGAACTTGATGTCAAAAGACGCAACTTGGCGAGCTCTACAAGATGGCAAAAGACAATTTGGAAAAAGTTCAAAAACAAAAGAATTATCGGCAAAAAACGAAAAAAATCGCAATTTTTTTCCCTGATTTTCATTTTGGGAGCCAGATATCTCAAGAACTAGGTCCAAATAAGAAAAAAATAAAAATAAAGGCTCGGGGTAATTAAACGAGGGATCGATTGAGACTAAAATTGTTAGAATCGGACAACCGGAAGTAGTGGTTAAGGGTGCCCTTAGTTAGAAGTCGGATATGCATCGGTGTTATATTTCGTACTAATTCGGTTTGTTCGATCGAAATGTACAGAATGTTATATTTCGAAGTTTTAAGCTTATTCAGATACAGTTGTGTTATTTATATTGCGAAAAAAAAAAAATTCTAAAAATATTTCCAATGTCGTTAGAAGTTCGTGCGAAAGCAGGAGATCCGTTGATTTTTTTTTTAATTATTCAAAATTTGACTGTTTGTCAATATAGATCAAACTAATGCAGGATCATTGGATATTTAGGGATTTAATATGAATGGGGGTAACTTCCTATGAAAGTTGACATCTGCCTGACTCTATTACTTGTAGAAAGAAGGGAAGGTTGTCGTGTCCTCACCTGCGCTTCGCCGACCAGTAGATGTTGTAGTGAAATAAAAATTTATGTGTAGATAAAATAAATTTAATAAAACTTTATACAAAAACTTTTTACAATATTATAAAACACAAGTCTAGACGATGACTTGTGTACCTGAGTGAGGTGATGTTTCTACTGGTAACATTTCATGTCATAATTTTATATGATCGATGAAGTGACGTTTCACTATCGGATTGGCTTGATATGTTTTGACAATTTTGTGTTTTGGCCAATCAGAAAACATTTGGTGTCATTCGAAAGTCAAAAGTATTCGGGCCGTGCGAGGACCTGTGTATTCAGAAGAAATATTGTTTTTCTAATTATTTGATGATAACAAAAACGAACGGCAACTGTTGCGAAACTTGAGATCGCCGATTTGGACTTTAGTATAAACGGTTAATACCCTTATTGATGTTTTGTAAATTAAATTAGACTTTCTTCTCGTCTTCAACAAAGCCCTCAAAGTCCCTGTAATATTGTATATCTGCTGTTTTCCAATATGAAAAAAAAACGGCTAAGTGCGAGTCGAACTGGCACACGAAGGGTTCTGTACCACCGTATACAATATAAAGAAACACGTTTCTTCCCCCTTTAGTTTTTTCTTTATTTTCTATTATAGCGGCAATATTAATATTAGTAATACACATTCTGTGAAAATTTCAAGTGTCTACCTATTACTGTTCAAACTATATAGCCCTGTGACAGACGGACGGACGGATGGACAGCGAAGTCTTCGTGATAGGATTCCATTGGTATCCTTTAAGTATGGTAACCTAAAAAAAACACAAATTCATTTACATACTTATTTTTCGGTTTACAGGAAGCGCAATTTGCAATATTTTCCGTATTCTTCGAATGTTTAATATAAATTAATAATGGTAGTAAAACAAGAATTAGCCAATTTTTATTTAAGTGTATTATGGTATATATGTTTGTTTATTTTTTTATCTATCCAATCGTGTTTTATATGAAACTGGTAAAATATGGCATTAAATGAAAATAAATATTTGTGATGCCTCCACTCACGGTATTGCTTTTTGATAGCTGCGAATGTAACGTGTATTTTAAAGGAACGGCTACATGACATCTATTGGTAACAAATATTTTTGAAAATAATTATTAGGTAGAGTATATTTTACCACTAAAATACTTTATTAACTCTTTAACATTAGTTTTATTTTTGAATAGATTACATATAATTTTTCAATTCTCGTACTGGACAATTTTCATTTATTTTTTCTTTATTGCTACATCACCTCCACCAAGGTATTTTTTTGGCAGTGACATCTAGTTGGAGTATAGCAATTTTAAAGAGAGTTTTGAACTACTGCTACATCTTAAACAATTAATAAATAATAATACCTGGGACATTCCACACAGCGCCGTCTAGTCCCAAAGTACTCAAGTATTATGTTTGTATTATGGGTACTAGACCACTGATATATATATAAACCAAATATTCTTTATAATATATACATATATAGATAAGTTAACATCCAGACACGGAACGAAATAGAGATGTTCATGCACACAAATATTTGTCTCGGGCGGGAATCACATGCGCGATTCTAGACACTGCAGTTAGGGTCTCTACCCTCTTGGCCAATCGATCAGTCATCTTAAATTGCCATCTTTTATAATTTAAATTTGTCACTCAACTTATAAGTAACACAATACATCTAATTTAGTATACATATTTATATTTTTGTTGTCGTCACTGGTATTTATTTTCAAGAATTATATTTCATATTTATTTATTTGGAGCTGGTGTAGTTATATTTATGCTTATAATTTATGATTATATATAACAGTTGTCTTACTCATAAATAAATATATATTTTACACATGTATCTTATATATCTGTCAAAGTGCATATTAAAGTAAAATGAAGTTCGTAGATTAGCAATTGTCAATAATACGCACGTATATAGTTTTATCGATTTATGTAAAAAAATATCACTAAATGCATAGTTAATATTTTAAACAGGCATAGCTGCTCTTTTCAAAATCCGTGAATACCTACCTTGTACCTACTCGTCACTGAGAGCTTTGGTGAAGAGGGTGAGCCAAGCAGTCAATTTAGGAAACCAAAAGTCAAAAGTGGTTGTTATTAATTCCCAACCGAATCGAATCAGTGTGGTGAGTTTCTTCACTGTTAAGGATGGGCTGGAGGCTTCAAAACCTGATGATGAAGTATACTCATAGTTACCGTCACAAACTTTAAAATATCGCGTTATCCGCAAACAAGGAAGTGCCGCGAAAGGCCTTATAATAAAAAACAATCCATGCTCCAAGTTTCCGTGATTTTTTTAATCTGCATAAATATAAACGTAAATTTATGTGTCATGAAATACAATTTTTTGCATATTTCACCTGTTTCGTTAAATCTCGTTTTAAACAAATTTTATTTTAATTGATTTGCTTTTGCGTATAACACCATACATACCTACATACTATTTATACTGAACTACGAGTATACTGTGCCATAATCCTAATCTTATGAAATCGTTTGTCCTGACCGTCTGATACCCATATTACAAGCTTTGCTTGGTTTGGGACTGGATGGCGTTGTGTGGGATGTCTCAAATATTATAGTGTTTCTTGATTTATAAATATTCAATCACAAATACAAATAAACAAATACAAAAATTCACTGAAGTAAAAAATCGATTTCCAAATAAGTGCGGCATGTAACCTCACATTTACGTCACCACGTAGCATTCTAGGCACGTAGCAAAACGCTTTTCTGCCCTCACGGAAGCAACAGCTATCTACATACAAGCATATATCACAAAAATCACCTATTCCACTTAACGTAACTCTCTCACGGGTATATTGACGGCTCTGAGCATTTCTACGTTGCCTGTCATAGCGTTCGTAACCAATTTTGATTTCTATGGTCACAAATATTATAGTGAAGTTGATGCTTTGGGTTGTGATAATTGAGTGGTAACAAGCCCGCTTCTTGTTTAGAAGGTCGTGGTTCGAATCCCAGAATTCGGCATGTATCAATGAGTTTTCCGACTTAAGTACCTACGTAACTATTACTGACACCGAGCCTCGGAGAGCACGTTAAATCGTCGGTCCCGGTTGTCATCATCAGATGGCAGTCATCAAAATCTACGAATCTGCACTGTAACAATGGCGTGGATTAAGCTCCAAGCACCTTCATCCTGAGAGGAGGCCTAAGCCCCTGAATTATTAAGGCGAATACAAGGATGCAAATCGTGGTGCTAATATCAAAACAGTACTATGTGCATCACTATAATTTCACTCACCAAATAGACTTAAAATCATAATTAAACAAAACAAAATAAACAACAAATTCCAACACAGGCTTCATAAACCAAAATCTATAATTACTGCGGTGCATTATCGGTATTACCTATGTACTGAAATAATTAGTGCTATACGTGTACATTATGGTATCGAGACTGCATTAGAGGCGAAACGGTCTGTTAGTGATGTGATTTATCGATAAATTTTTGCCTATCGAGCCGTGACAAAAAATTAATAATCAAATGCATAGCAATGACGAATTTTTCGCCCTAGGACAGTATGCACCATAATACCATGGTATCAGTACCATATTATTGTATGTTTGTAATGTTTGTATCACAGTCTCTATTTGATCTCGTTTCTCACACCGTACATACTTGAGTCTATTCTTAAATATCTTCTTCGTGTTAAATTATTATCCGTTGTATCACCGTTTGTAGTAAGTAACTATAGAATCAAATTTTTCTATACTGTAAAATTTTCACTTATTTGAAAAACTCGGACGTAGCGACGATGCGTAGAAGACGCGTCAATTCGAACACACTCATACCATAGTACCGTCTACCGACCGCCAACGCGGCCGCCACTACAGTGCTTCGTTGATTGCTCAGTAACAGGGAGTCAAGAGTTTTTAATACCTCTGTGGTTGGTTCAATGTAAATCTGATCAAAAGTTGTATTACAGATACTTTTGTTCATATTATTCAATTATTAAAACCAATTTACCTCTCACTTTTAAGTTTTTACGTCAAGGAGCAAATATATCAACTGTGTGAAACATTAATCAATGAGTATTCGACATCATCTTATAGTTTAGTATATCACCTTTATCGATAAAAAATATGGCACATCACTACTGTACGTTAAATGCAATAAATTGCTTACAAAATACAGCACTTAGCTCCATACTTTCGATACTCCACCGTTTCTCTTGAAACGTTACACTGAGTGTTTTTCAAATGCACCTGTTATTTTGCATTTCAACATTCAAAATATGAGACAAAGCTCATGTAGGTATTGAATTTCATTAACATCATACATTACATCATAGCATTAATAATAATATATGGGACATCCCACACAGCGCCATCTAGTCCTAAAGTAAGCAACTATTATGCTTGTATTATGAGTACAAACATTATGGGTAGGTATACAGGTGGCTAATAAATACATTATGAATTGACTGACCGTTTGGCCGAGTGGTTAGAGACCCTAACTGCGGAGTTAAGGGTCGCGGGTTCGATTCCCGTCCGGGACAAATGTTTGTGTGCATGAACTTGTCTATTTGTTCAGTGTCTGGGTGTATAATATCAAGATTAGCATATAATATAAAGAATATTTAAGTATGTATATCAGTTGTCTGGTATCAATAGCACAAGCTTTGCTTAGTTTAAAACCAGATGGCGCTGTATGGGATGTACCAATTTTTATTATTATACTTATAAATATTCTTTTTTTAATACTATATACATAGATACTTTTTACACTTAAACACGGAACAAACACGAATAGTAAATTTGATTATGGTTTCTTGTTGGTAATACGAGTTGGAATAGCATTTCAGGGCATCCCAGTGACTGAATCTGTCCATCAAGTAGGTACATATTCAAAAAAATAATTGTTCAAGTCGACGACATTTAAGACGGGGAAAATACTGAAAAAAGCTGATATTAATTTTTTTTTTATTTTTATAGAATTTGTAGTTTTTTTACAAAATGATCTAACATGTTGAAACAAAACAGTATTTAATGGCTGTAACTAGTAACAATAGACAATAACGGAGAAACATCAATTTCAAGAAATTTCATAAAAACTTTAATTTTAAAATTCATTATTCCAATTATTGTAAAATTTCACAAAATCACACCATGCGCAAAACTATTAATATTTTTTAGGAAATTTTTTGTAAAATAATTTATAAATAAAGCTCCATAAAAATAAAAAATAAAATCTGATTTTAATTCTTTTTTTTTGGTTAATAAAATTAATTCTAGTATAACTTATTTCCATGAGACGAAAACTCACGCTGTATGTGATAAAGTTAATAAAGTACTTTTGTTAATACACTCAAAATCCTTGGTTTTATTATTATTAAAGTGAATTATAAAAAAAAAACGAAAACAATAAAAAACAAATGTTATAATCGAGGTTTTATTAAAACTTTTTGCAATAATTTAATTTGGTCCGACCCGATGCGGTCCCATGTGCGTTTGAGAAAAATGGTTAAAGTCACTTTATTGAGGATTACTTTGAATGCTTCGGGCTCTTTCGAGTTTTATTAGTTTAATTTAAATATCTTCAATTATCAAACATTTCATACAAAGAATGCTAAATAAGGAACAAAAAAGTCATTCGTAGTGTTCCGTATTAATTATTGCGGTTGCCATCATTAGATGGCAGTCGTTAAAATCTACCAACCCGCACTGGAGCAGTGTGGTGGATTAGGCTCCAAACACCCTCATCCCGAGGGGAGGCCTAATCCGCTGCAGTGGGGCATAATGGGCTGACGTTGTACGTATCTTTAAAGCTGCTAATTTAGGCTTTGAAATACGAAGGCAGGGTTTTCCATCACCTTCCAATTTTTTCCCAAGCATTAGGCACTCCCAAATATACCATTAGAATTATCAGTTACTAAATCAAACGTAAATACTACGTACGAGAAAGGAGCGATTGTATATTTAGGGGAAAAGAGTAGCACCTCGTCGACACAGTCGTGAGTCGCCCGCGCATTCCTACGCTAAGACTTGAGAGATACTAATACATGACTTTTACTATTTTCAACAAAGACAATAATATTTTTGAAGATGAGAAAATCATTTGGTAGTCAAAACTACCAGACTATAAGCTATATACTAAATTGTGTGTATTAGTCTTGTCATAGTATCAACCGAATCAATAGAAACATGTGGATATAGCGCAGCCAATAAAAGTCGTTGGCAGTACAGCATCAAATATTAAAGAAAGTGCTCGCCCTGCTCGTAAATATGGGTCTACGTGTGTTAGGGACTGGCTGAGCTGTGCCACAGACTAAAGACTAACAGACGATTCACTCGATACAAAAACAAGTGTTTATGTCACATTTAAACACGTGTTTTTGTTTCGAGCGTTTTCGTTCTAATTTTGGCACAATTTAGTTACATATAAACACACGTTTTTTTAATTATTTATATTATGCTAAAGGTTTTTTGTGTACACCATTGGGAGGGTTTGCCAATAATCACCACGCTTGGCAGGCGGGTTGGTGATCGCAGTATATAGTTTCATAGAGAGATGCTGCTGCCCATCTTATGCTAACCTGGGTTAGTCGCCTCTTACGACACGCTTCCCGGTGGCGGTGGGGAATAGTATTCTTTGCCGTCCCCACCCCACACGGCAAACTGAAATCCGGCGAAGAACTAAAGTTGTCGACATAGCCGAAGTGGTTAGCATGCTGAAGTGGCAATGGGCCGGTCACATTTGCCGTAGAACTGACAACCGCTGGGGTAGATGGGTTCTCGAGTGGAGGCCACGTATTGGGAAGCGAAGTGTTGGACGCCCCCCGGCCAGGTGGAATGATGACCTGAAGCACCATACCGGGGGTAATTGGATGCGGAAAGCGGAGGACCGTGTGTGGTGGCGAGCCTTGGGAGAGGCCTATATCCTGCAGTGGAGAGACACGGGCTGATGATGATGATGCTAAAGGTACTTCTGGTTTATAATAAGAATTAAAATTAATATTAGCTTATATTTTATTAGTAGTTTTTTAATTATGTTATAATTTTTATTAAATTTTCTCTTGGGGCCAATGTAAAGTATTGTCTACTTTTTACATAGTTGTAACAATTTATAGCTGTACATTATAATAATAATCCCAAAGTAAGCAAGTATTATGCTTGTGTTATGGTTTACTAGACAACTGATATACATACTTAAATATTCTTTATAATATATACATATATAAATATTTTACACCCATACACGGAACAAATAAACATGTTCTGGTACATAAATATTTGTCCCATATGGGAATCGAACCCGCGACCCTTGGCTCCGCAGTTAAGATCTCTAACCAGTCGGTCGATCGGTCAATCGGACATTAACTTTTGCGAATTGATTTAAATTTTTCATAATTTTTGGAACTTTTCGTTTATATTGTGCCAAAGCGTGCGGTTGTAGCTGACGCTTTGTTGAGTAAACTACAACATGTATTACTTTTAGGGTTTATTTATAGAATAAACAGTCAAATTATAACATTTTTTATATTAAATTGGAACGGACAACCGTTCGTATCGAAATTAGTCAGAGAAAGATAGTAAAAAGTGTTGCCATACAAGGCAAACAAGAAAAATGTTGTCAGTTAGTAATTTCATGTTCATGTACTGAACACGCTTAATATGTTGATTTTACATATAAGCACACATTGTTGTAAATTGCCTTTTACGTCCGATAAATAATATTGGGACCTTTACTATGGACTAATTACCCATGGCGCACAAAGATGAATCATACCTTGTTTTAATGTCTAAAATGTTTAGTTGTACTGTCTTAAAGCGCATTATTGTGGGTCTAGAGATCATTGAGATATCTTTGGTAATATTAAAAACAAAAACTATTTTTTTAACTTAAATAATAATAATATTGTGTATTATTAATAGTTGTAAGACAACGACCTAACTTAGCTTACCTTCTTAAATTCTTATAGATTGAAAGAAAAGTAATGTCGTTTAAATCATTAAATCTTTATTAGTCATCATAATCTATAAAATAGTATTATCCAAAAATGGAGCTGCCGCTAAATTGATATCTTAATGTCTTGCCCACACGGGATAACGTACTAGGTACAGTTTCAATCCGCCTTTATGGCGGATGTGAACATAGGCACAAGTCGCGTCGCAGTAACCAGTTTTAGGAGTAGCGAGACGCAGTGGAGCGAGGGGCATATGACTGAACCTGCGCAAGCATGCATAAAGCGTTGTATTCCGATCCAACATATAGTTTGATTGGAACTATATGAGCGCGCAACATCCAACTGTGCGGCGTCCATGAATCCAAGAGCAATAATAGCCCTGTATTATGAAGTAAAACTTGAAAAAATTAAACACATTGACATCTTTTTCTCAACATTCCCATTAGTTACTTACAAAAATTTAACATTTATAGAGTACTTAACTTTATATAAAAACTGCCATAGATTTCATTTATGTTCGCAAAATTTTGGGTTAGCGTGTCAAAAAGGTCCAAATGTCATTTGCTATATTGTATGCGTACTAATTAAGACACGTGTAAACATATTTTTTTGTATATAGAGAATAGTTTGATAGACTCTACAAAAACGTTTGTTCAAAATAAGATTAGACTGTGTTACAGACTAAACTGAATTCATTTACCTTTAAGTGGATAAAAATTTAGGTTGCTCTGAATGTTTCCCATTTTTATACTTTTTGAGTAGGTATGGTAGATTAGTAGAAACTGATTATTATAATTTTTTATATTCGGGAAAATTCCGATTATCACCGAAGATATAACAGATCAAATTTTGTGTTTTTACGACCCTCTCGTGACGTCACTCGGGTCCGCTACGTACATATTATCCACGTTAACCTAATTATTTTTTTATTTTGGCTCAGTAGTTCGCTTTGACCTTTAATTTTGCAAGTATTATTTTGGTAAAGATTTTATTGTGCCCCCCTAATAGTTATTAATTTTATGTTTGGTTCGCCATATCACAGAAACTTTGAAAACGACCGGCTTTAAGTTCAAAAAGTGCGCTTAGACTTTTAAGCTCCTGAACAAGCTATCGAAAAGCTTATAATGTACTCATGAGCACCTTTCGTTAAAAATTACCTAATTCATAATGTACTTACCTATGCTCATAACACGGTTCGTGCTTCATTCATAAACCAAAAATATAGTAACCTAGTTGCATATATTTACAAGGATAATAATAATACTAATTATTGGGTCATCTCACACGGCGCCATCTAGTCCCAAAGTAAGCAAGTATTATGCTTGTATTATGGGGTACTAGACAAGTGCTATACATCTTTAATTATTCTTTTTTATTAATAAAATATAAATAGATATTTTATACCCAGACACGGAACAAATAGACATATTCATGCACACAAATATTTGTCCCGGGTGGGAATCGAACCCGCAACCCTTGGCTCCGCACTTAGGGTCTCTAATAACTCGGCCAACCGGTCAGTCAAAGGATATTATTTTCAATCCAAAAAGATCACATTGTCTAAATTGTCACGCCTAAAGAAGTAGTACTTCAGTAATTAAATTAAAATAACCATACAATACTGTATTTTGTGACAAAAATTTTTTTGTTACATTTAAATAAATAATCTATTAGTAGGTACTACCATATTTGTAAATTATCATTTTTTCTCTAATACGTGTAAGTACATGATCAAACTAAAAAGTTTACCAAAGTAAAAATGTTTCTAGTACCTACCGACTGTTTCTAATTAGTTGGCCACAACTGTATTTGTAAATTGTTCTGCAAACAGGAGGACCGTCCCACCATTCCATTCCATCAGCCCTTTTTATATAGCATTGCAGGGGCTTAAACCTCCCCCCAGGGTGAGGGGGCTTGGAGCTTAATCCACCACGCTCCACCAGTGCAGGTTGGTGGATTTTGACAACCGCTATCTGTTGATGGTACTTGGGACCGACGGCTTAACGTACACTCCCAGGCACGGAGTCTGTGATAGTTATGTAGTTAAGTCAGAAAAAAACTCATTGGTACATCGTGCCTCGGAAAGCACGTTAAGCAGTCGGTCCCGGTTGCTGTCAATAGATGGCGGTCGTTACAATCCGCCAACCCGCATTGGAACAGCGTGGTGGATTTAAGCTCCAAGCCCCTTCATTTTGAGGGGAGGTCTAAGCCCCTACAATGGTGTATGAAAAGGGCTGATGGAATGGAATACAAACTTTAGATAGCATAGTAATCTAAATGGAGCGTCTGATACTTCGAAACAATCGAAAACGTGAGAAAAATGTAAAGTTTAGTGATTAGACAGACCATATGTCATCATTATTGTTTTGAACAAAAATTTTTTTTAATTCTCATACGAAATGTTATTTCAAAAACTTTATTTTCTTTTTCAATACATTTGCTATTAATATGGTCTTTATGACATTGAAAGTTGTACCGTAATGTTGTAGTACAAGCTGTTGTAGGTAGCCTTTTTACTTTACAGCAATAACGAACGAGCATTCTGTTTGTAACGCATGCGTAAACCGCGAAAAGCAACCTACTCGCGCCCTTAGCTCCCGCCATTATTACATTTGAAGTATCTACCCAATCGTGATCGCAAATGTATTGAAAAACGTCGTATGATGCTCGTACTCAGTAAGCTGGCTATTATAGTCATCGGTTTATTATAAGCACTCGGTTTGAGAAAAGTGTTCATTCACGAGAAAAGTGTTGATAAAAGTCGAGCAATGGATGACCCTCAATATAAAAAATGAGAAATATGAAGAGGAGAAAAATATGCGTCCCCAGAAATGTTGGTTCCTGTAACGTTATTATGATGACGCGTAGTTTTTTTTTTCATCGGTTTCCTCATATTTATGATGATTTCGATCGTCGATTGCTTTACTGATAGTGAAACCGTTATAATAAAATCTGAATTCACTATATATATACTATTCTCAGTATATAATATGCAGCTTATCGGACTTGCAACATAAAGTACGAATTTTACATGCGAGTTACATGAAATTCTATTTACAATAGGTACCTACAGGGAATATATCAGAACATAAACTGGTGTAATATTTGGCCTATGTGGTATATTTGTTGCTCATATTTTTGTTGCCACGACGCAGTATTTCCACAGACATATTAAAAATTAGATTTCCTCTCACTGAACCAATGAAGTAGGTACTGCAATGGCGGCCGCGTAAGTGTTTGTGAGTGGAACTTTGCAGCGCACTGGTGGTCATTAGACGTTCAAGTTGACGCGTGCGTACATAACCAGGTGACTCACTGGGGGTGCATCAGTAGTTAATTCCTAGGTTCTTCCTAGGTCCATGGGTATCTCTATGAACATCAACACTGAGAAAATTACTATGATGAATACAGATTGTATTAAAGTGGTTTACCATTATAAATACGAAAAAACCAAGGAAAAAAAAACTACGCTTCTTGATAATTACTTTACAGGAATCATAATTTCCGGTGACACATATTGTTTTCATTTTCATATTCCTCTTTTTTTATCATGGGGGTCATTCATTGCTCGATATTTTTCTCAGGGCATGATTCGAACATGGAGAAATGTAAAAAGTTTGTTAACATTATTGACTTTTCGAGTGACTTGTCTATGCTAGAATTAATTTTGCTGTTCTGTTACTGAAAACTGGTTTATTTCAGTAAGGAAAAAATGCAGTTTAGAATTTCCTGGAACTCTCTCCAATTAATCAGCAATTATTTTATATGAAAATCATTCACTTCACTTCACTTCATCAGCCCATTTTTACCCCACTGCAGGGGCAGGGGCTTAGTAGTCCCCCAGGGTGAGGAGGGGAGCTTGGAGCTTAAATCCACCACGCTGCTCCACTGCGGGTTGGGGACTGTAACGACCGCCATCTATTGACAGCGTCCGGGACCGACTGCTTAAAGTGCTCTACGAAGCACGGTGTCAGTGATAGTTGTGTACTTAAGTCAGAAAAACTCATTGGCACTCCCGGATTCGAACCATGACCTTATGGGCCTTGTAAATTTGAGATAGGTTCGTTGCGCTTTGGGCTATCACGACTCGAAACGACACGAAAATCATTCCCAAAATACAATGAGGAAAACCACATAAAAATTAAGTAATTATATCGAGTTATGATCTAATAATCCCCAACCCGCAATAGAGCAGCGTGGTGGATTTAAGCTATCACCCTGGGAGAGGCCTAAGCCCCCGCAGTGGGGTAAAAATGGGCTGTTAAATATAAATAAAGTGAAGTGAAGTTGATCTAAATAGCAGACAGACAGATGTTCAACTTTAAATATATAAAAATATATACTTTTTACCCGACTGTTCAAGGTTATTGGTTTGTTTCTCTCGACTGTAATACATTATATCTATCTATAATTCAAATCATATTAATATGACAGTATATTTCAATACCTGCTTATATGTATCGAACAAAAAAACATTTCATGGTATATTTTCCAATAGCTAGTTTTTCTCTTTTCAGTTATTTTTTTTTTCAGGTAAGTGGTTTTGCAGTAGGGTTGTTTTTTTGGAATAATTTAGTGTTTTAGTCAATTTAAACAATAAATTGTATCTATTCCATTACATTTACTAATTTACTCTACTTATCGTCTCCATCATATGAATTTTCACCAAGTTTTGCTATTAAGTCCAAAAAGTTAATTTCTAAAATTCCTTTAGAAGTACTCATTTTTTTTAAAACAATAACATGTACATAGTATTTTTAATCCAATAAAATAATAATATAATTTTTTTTTAACTATACATCTTTTCAAATAGCCGACCGAGATGTAGCGAAAATCATTGACAAACCTTTTGCATACAACATTTATATATGTCTTACATGTGTACAAGAAACCTAATTAATGTTTTTACATTCGAAATGTTTGAAAACCATATGCTAGTGGAAAACCGTCGAAAATGATGTCATGCAAATGCTAATAGCTTGATATGAAATAAGGTAAGAAAATATTGGGTTTCACATACGTAATATTTAAAATTTGAAATAAAGAATAGACTTTAAAATCTAAACTATGTGGCAAGGAGACCATTACGATTTCGGGAATTTCGGAATTCATTAAGTAAGTGTATGATTTATTTCCAGTACAGTTGTATTTTATTTCATCACGAAACAAACGCCTAGTATCAATAATATTTATGTCTCTAAACAACGTAACTTAGAAAAAATATATTAAATATATATTAAAAATATTTAATAATAATAATATGTATAATATATTAAAAAATATATATAATATCAAAAGTGGTAAGTATTTAGATATTTTGTATATTTTTCATACATTATGGAAATTTCATTAGAAATACATTTACAATGTTTTCCCAGAATGTTAACATGTGTAAATGCAATTTTAACATTGAGAATGTTTATCAGATCGTTTTCGTGGAGAAGTGTGATTCGGTTATGTTTCCGAAATTTATGATGGTAGACATAAGGCAGTGGCGTCAAAAGATGCAGGAACTTGTGGGGCATCGTATGAGACCAAATTTTGAAATCAGTATGTAACTTTTTTCGGAAAATCGAAAATGGTGAAAAAAAAAACCAAATTTCCCGATTTTTAGGACGAAAAGTTGATTATATCGAAAACGAAAACCAGTATTGAAAAAATTAAAAAGTTTCCGAATCAGTTGAAAACTGTGAGCTGGGCAGGTGCCTTTTTCATTGAATGATAATCAGATCAGTTACCCCGGAGAGTGAGATTCAGCCATATCTCAGATAGTTATAAAGGTAGACGAAAGGCAGTGGTGTCAAAAAATGCAAGAGCTTGCGGGACCTCGTATAGTACCAAATTTTTGAAAATTGGTTTATAACTTTTTTCGAAAAATTATAAAGTTATTTCACAAAAATGTGGAATAGGTTTTTATTTTTGTTATTCATTTTATAGTTGTAGTTGCGAGAAGCACAAAGTCTGTAGGTTTCTTGTGATTATGTAGTAAGCTGGAACACCGGAAAAATCGATATTTTAGTAACTACACACAAGACAGACATACAGACAAATAGGGGATTGTGTTGTGTCATAACGCATTTCTTTATATTTCAAATAGCTTACCTAGATTAGACGTACAGATAGTCACAGACAAAGCCTTGTCATATATATTTATATGACACTGGCTTATATACATGAAACTTTGGCATATAGGAAATTCTAAAACGCCCACCGGAATGGGCGTGTCTAAAAGAAGGCGTGGTTGATATTACTTTGATGTGTGAAACTAAGTAATCCAAAAGTGTGCACCAATGGATATGGTTAATGGACGAGAACGACATTTACGAATAAAGGAATATGATAAATAATTGTGAGAATACGCACACGCACTGTACACATATTGAAGCTTCTCAAATTCCGTGAATATTTACTACTTGGTACGCAAAAGGCACCCGCGTCAATTTCAGAGCGAACGAGAAAATTTGCGTAAACTGTACCTATGTGAAAGATGCGTGCGTCCGATTTCGCCTAAGTTACCATTTTGATTGAAATCAGTAACGGGTTCTGTACATCCTATTAATATTATAAGTGTAAAAGTTTGTGTGTTTGTATGTTTGGTAATCAACCACGCAGCAACGAAGCAACGCATACACGTCATTTTTTGCATAGATATTATTTATAAACTGGAGAGTAACATAGGCTACGTTTTATCTATGAAACAGACACGGTTCCCGTAGGATAACTTTTCTGTATGCCATCATCATCATCACCATCATCAGCCCATTTTTACCCCACTGCAGGGGCTTAGGCCTCCCCCAGGAAGAGGAGGGGGGCTTGGAGCTTAAGTCCACCACGCTGCTCCACTGCGGGTTGGGAACTGTAACGACCGCCATCTATTGACAGCGTCCGGGACCGACTGCTTAACGTGCCCTCCGAAGCACGGTGTCAGTGATATTGTGTACTTAAGTCAGAAAAACTCATTGGTACACGCCCGGATTCTCGAACCATGGCCCGATGGGGCCAAATTTGAGACATGCTCGTTGCGCTCTGGGCTATCACGACTGCCATCACTGTATGCCATACTTCTAGTTAACTCTGAAGTTGATGCGGATGCACTTTGCACAGGTACGGGACCCCGTTTTCGACCCTATGACACCCATTTTTTCTTGTGCGATATCACTCACTTTGATTTTAAAGCCAACAAGAAGTTTAACTCGAGTTGTAAGACGATGCTGAGTTAAGAGTCAAAATAATAAATGTATTTTGTGATATTTTATATTTATTTATTGTAATCGATAATAATATCGACTACAATTAAAAACAAAAAAATGTAACATTCTTACAGTATAACGCTATCATCGCATATGAAAGTGTAAGTTGGACGACCGCTTAGGATAGTGGGTAGCGACCCTGCCTACGAAGCTGGAGATCCCGTGTTCGAATTCCAGGTCGGGTCAGTATTTATAGGATGAATATTGATACTGATACCGGGTCTTGGTTGTTATATGTAGTGTGGTGTCTTCGCTTGGTACCCAAAACACAAGCTAATGCTTAGTTTGGGGCCTAGACTTTGTTGTAATGTAAACGTTATTATTATTATTAAGCATTTGATTTTTTTAATTCTTCGATAAAACTTCGAAAATCTAGGTTTGATTTCTCTAGTTATTAATATTGATAGTAAATTATCGTGTTTTAGTTTTATACGCCATTTAAAGCAACTTTGGAATTAACGCAACATAATTACCGTGATCCATACTTCGATGAGCATTATCCTTTTATTGATATAATCTCTATCTATTTATTTTTGTAGTGTTTACATTGAATTTTTATTAACATTAAAAATCACTCGAGCTCACACAATATGTAAACAAAAACACTGAAAAACTTCCCAAGATACCTTATCCAAAACGCGATCATGTTTCTTTCCTCCGCGATTTATCGGTAGGCGTAATACCTTTTTCCCCATTGGCTGAAAATCCTTCAGCATTGGCGTAAAATCAATAAAAACACTAAAGTATTTGTGTACTAAATTTTTCATAGTGAAACTCAACTCAAAAGGTGAGTTTCTAGACATATTTTAAAATAAGATTTTTTAGGTATTCCACACGTATCTATCTATCTATCTACACTTATGACGTTAAAATATGCCAACATTTCAATTTTCCATCGCAGAAAAATATTGTTAACTTGTTAGATATATTTCGGGAACAATTCGCTTACGTTCTCTATATTATTATTATTAATAATAATATTATTCTTATATTTATTATTAATATTATTTATAATAATATTATTATATCGCGGCCATGTTCCGTTGCAGTTACTGTAAATTTTAATGTTCTAATCGCTTCATCGTGTCGTGATAGCCCAGAGCGCAACGAACCTGTCTTAAATTTAGGCCATGGTTCAAATCCGGGCGTGTGCCAATGAGTTTTTCTGACTTAAGTACATTAACTATCATTGACTCCGTGCATCGGAGAGCACGTTAAGCAGTCGGTCCCGGACGCTGTCAATAGGTGGCGGTCGTTACAATCCCCAACCCGCAGTGGAGTAGCGTGGTGGATTTAAGCTCCAAACTCCCTTCTCACCCTGTAGGAGGCCTAAGCCCCTGCAGTGGAGTAAAATGGGCTGATGATGATGATGAATCGCTTCATATTTTAAAATCAATGTATTTATGTGTTGTCACCCCACACGAACATGCTAGACGAAAAAGCGTTCCTTTTTCTTTGAAAATGTTTATGTAGGAGCGGCGTTGTAGAAAGAACGACGGAATTGACGTCAAGCGAAGGCTAGCTTCGAAATTGAATCATTAAACATTTTTTTTTTAAATCCCCATATTGATAATTAATGATTAAAGCACAGTAATGGTAAAGTTTCATTAATTTGTAATATAAATAAACACAAGTGCGATAAAAGAACACAAAATTTTCACAATAATTATAAATCGTATTATCTTCACCTTATAAAAATTATATTTTCTTGTACTGCAACTTTAAAATTCCACTTACCTTTTGGACGCAAATTGAAATACCTAAGTTGTTTTAATATTAAATAGTATTCTGATTTTAACATAAAAAATGTATTTTAACCAAACTTAAAGGGCATTTTCAAAACCCTGTATTTCTACGAGTATTTTACCTAAATACAATTATTAATGAATCTCTTTTGAGTCTAAGAGGATTGATTGTGTAGTGGCACCATACAAACGGCCTTAACGATTGCACCCTATTAAACCTTAACCGATTAACGTATAAAAAAAAATAAATGTAGTGTTCAGATCAGCAAAAACTAGGTTTATACAATAATAATTTTTTAAATATTTTGATACATTATTAAGAAAAAAACTTAAATGCATGGGTTTTTTTCGAAATTGTTTCATTTTTCACATGGTCAACATAAAACTAGTATGAATTTCAGTGAATGTTGTGAAAATGCAATTAGTGAGAAATTAAACAATTTGGAAAAAAAAATCCCGCGGATATATACTAAATATATTATATAAATAGTTAATTACCTCATCAATAAATTGATATATATAAAAATAATCAAACTAAGTTTTTTTCTTATGATGTATCAAAATATTTAAAAAATTAAAAACGTGTGACCTTAGTTTTTGCTGATCTGAATACCATATAATATTTTTGCGCCAATCGGTTAAAATTTAATGGGGTGGAACCGTTAACGCCGTTTGTATGGAAATTCGCCACTCAACAACCCTCTTAAATAATTTTGTTTGTGATCTCTGTAACAGGAGCGATGGTTCGGTACCACCTTAGAATGTATTCACATATTGAGCTAGACATCAGAATGTGAAAAAAAAATACGTTGACTTTGGTCACGCTTACAGACTACACTAGGAATCGGCGGTTTCAGTATTCTAAAGTTCCATACGTAAAGGGTACCAACTGGAACCCTATAAGAATCCGCCGTCTCTCTGTCCAGCTGTCACAGGGTTGTATCCGTCTAAACCGTAATAGGTAGACACTTGAAATTTTCACATATAGTATTCCTATGGCCGCTATGACAGTAAATAATAAAAAGGCATTAAAGTTAAAAATTAAAGAGGGTCTCCATACAAGAAACGTGGTTTTTTTTAATGTTTTTGGTGAATGGTGGTTGTGAGATAATGCTTACACTTGAAATTTTCATATGTATGTGCAACTACTGCCACTATAACAACAAACAATAAAAATAAAGTTAAAAATTAAAGGGGTTTTCCATACAAGAAAAGTGTTTTTTTGTTGTATGTTATTGGTGATTGATGCTTGTGAGATCATTGCTTACATTTGAAATTTTCATGAAATATATTAAACATGAAGATGTTTTACTCTCAGGCGTTTGAACAAATAGACATGTTAATGCACACAAATATTTATTCGGGACGGTAATCGAACCCGTGACCTTTGATTCTACAGTTAGAGTCTTCGCATCGGAGGCTGCGGAAAATTGTCATGTGAACGTGTCACACGTGCTCTCAAATGGAATCTTATGTGCTTATTCTAAATTATACGCTTATACGCCTAGGTTCAACTGTTGTATAACCTTTAACCTCTCGCACGTGTGCCCTCACGTGACCATCGCATGAACAGATACGGTCGTTGGTATGATATCGTACCAATGACTCATTACAGCTTTAAGGAAAAGCATCCGATCGACACATTCCCTAGAAAAAAATATACCCCCACCACGTGGAAGCGCTGGTACCAACGTATGTACCGCACACACCTGAGTCATAAGCTTCACTGGTACAGATGCTGTATTATACGCGTCCTTAGGGTTAAGTGTGAAAGTCAAGCCTGACAGGTTCCGCGACATTTTTGTTTTATTGGTTTCACACACTTCCCCTACTCCCCAAGCTTAGCGCCCGAGCGGCTCAATAGCTTCAGTGTTAGCAGCAAAACGACCAGTGAAAGAAAAAGTTGCGTCGCTGGATGTATGACACGTGGCTAAGATTAATTGAAAAATTTACTGGAATCTCTCACAATACAATACATATGTTATCAAAATTTCAAATCTTTAAATTGCTAAAAAATCAAGTAAAAGTTAAAGAAGTTTAAAAATTGTTATGTATTGTAATTAATTTTTTATATTTGTATTATTTTCATTATAAAAATAATTATGTATTTCCCGTCTTTTTATCTACGGAGATTCATATTTTAATAAATATGTTATTTTAAAATGATTTGAAGAGTTTTTTTTTTAATATTTGCATATGAATATAGGAGCTTGTGAGAGTTCACGTCCAGAACAGTGTTACAAAAATATGACATCTATACTTAAAGCATAAATGCAACCTATTTATTTCATAACATAGCATAGTAGTGAGCTTGGAGCAGAATTTTAAAGTTGCGCTGATGGTCATTAAATTAAAAGGGACTAGCGACCCGCCCCGACTTCGCACGGGTAGCAGAGCAAAGTTCGACGGTCCCTACGTACTACAAAGCGACATTTCAAAAGCTAAGGTTTACAGAATAGTGTAATAAAGGTTCAAGTTGCTCTAGAAAGAATTCTAACTACAATTATAAATATATTTTTTTTTATAATGTTTTTCTATCATTAAGAAGTTTAAAGTAGTATTTATTCATATTTAATTTTTTCACATTTTCTGGGTAAAACTTCTAGATAACTGGTTCTACACTGTCATTAAAATAAAACCATGTCAGACAAATATAAGATATCTATTTATACGTCGTCGGAAAGAACAAATCTATGTTTCGAAATATTATTTAAATAAATGTTTTATGAAAACGTGGAATTGAGTTATTATTTTCAAAAGCATTCCTAAAACATCCTTATATAGTCCGGTCGTTGGACACTAAATTTTACTAAAAGGTTTTGATAATTCTAAAGTTGTTCGTTTTTGGTGACTGGATAGATAAAGTGCATGGTGAGCTACTGTCAAAAAGTTAGAAGTTTTAGGGCTGTGCTAAGGGAATGGCTTAGGTTTTCCTTAATACTTCGTGTAACACAATGTATATAGAATTAAAATTAGAAATTTTAATCCTACTAATATTAACTCACAATGCACTTTATCTATCCACTCATTAAAAAACGAACAGCTTTAGAATTATCAAAACTTTTTTATGAAATTTATAATAATAATAATAATAATAATAATAATACATGGGACTTCCCACACAGCGCCATCTAGTCCCAAAGTAAGCAAGTATTATGCTTGTGTTATGGGTTACTAGACAACTGATATACATACTTAAATATTCTTTATAATATATACATATATAATTTATTTTTTTTATATATATAACAACCAAGACCCGGTACCAGTATCAATATTCATCATATTAATACTGACCCGACCTGGGATTCGAACCCGGGACCTCTCGCTTCGTAGGCAGGGGCGCTACCCACTAGGCTAAGCGGTCGTCAATATTTAATGTCCCACGACCAACTTATTTTTTTAAATTTTCGTAGTATCCCTTATGTTATCTTTCTAAAAATTTTACAATATGAAGTTAAGATAGTTCTAATTAAAAACCAATCAAAATTTAAATTTTTAATTCTATATACAGTGTGTTACACGAAATATTAAGAAATACCTAGTTACACCCTTAGCACAGCCCTAAAACTTCTAACTTTTTGACAATAGCTCACAATCCACTTTGTCTATCCACTTATTAAAAAAGGAACAGCTTTAGAATTATAAAAACTTTTTTATGAAATTTAATGTTCCATGACCAGACTGTTATTTTTATTTAATTTTCGTAATATCCCTTATGTTATCTTTCTAAAAATTTTACAACGCGAGGTTGAGTTAGTTCTCATTATGACCTAATCAAAATTTCAAATTTTAAATCTATATACAGCGTGCTACACGAAATATTAAGAAATACCTAGCCACACCCTTAGCACAGCCCTAAAACTTCTAATTTTTTGACAATAGCTCAGAATGCACTTTATCTATCCACTCACCAAAAACGAAGATCCTTGGAATTATCGTAAGTAATTTTTCTCTGGCTACGCGACTAATATCGATGCCCATTAATACTAAAAATACATTACTGGGGACACATATCTTTTTATTCGTGATTTTATAATATTAATATTTAAAAAAATTATAATGTTGAAATTATATAATATTTTATTAAAACATTAAAAACTAAAAACACACCATAAAACTGTAGTAGACATGAGTGGCCAAAGGTCGTAACTCACAAAATAGACATTTTGAGAAAACAGAGTTTAAAGTTTCTCTTAATATGAACTTTGTTGCATTTCCTACTTATTCTTTAAAATAAATTAAAATTATGAAATAAACCGCTTTTATAGCATTGGGAATAGATTAAGCGCATCATAAAATATTTGTTATACGGAAAAAACAGGTTTTTTTTGCAGATATGACCTTTGGCCACTCGTGTCTTCGTATTGCAACAATATTCAACTGTACCGCCATGTATAGATATCCGCATTTACGACACCAAGTCTTTGTAATTATTATACCGTGTTCCCTTATACCATTTGCATATTTAGTGAAACAGTTAACATTTGTAAAAATCTTATATGGGTTTGAGCGTTTGTACAATCTAAAGCATTTTACGTAATAAAAAAATGACATTTCGACATGTCTTTATGTACCTACGTAGGGACCACCAATTATATGTTATAGTATATTTTCTATCGTAGTGTCGTGTATGTTCGTTGCGTCGAACATGTGGATTAACTCCTAAGATATTCATTTAAATTGTATAGTATAAAGTGCAATTATAATGAGCATGAAATACTGAAGGTAAGTAACGCAATAAATTTAATAAGAACTAATGTTGCATCTGTATAAATTGCTTTCTAACTACCATATCATATGACACCATTTTTTTTAAACATAAAAATAGGTATAGTAAGCCATACCTATGAAAGATAGACATATGCCATCGCGGACTTTTCTTTAATACTATAAAAGAGAAACAATTCATATATTGTTTGGTTACATCTCAAAGGGATTAGGCAGCGTTTTCGATGAAAACTTCCAGTCGGCCTGATTTTTTCCCACGTCTTCAACAATAATCGTCATATTTTAAATAACTTGTACAAAGCATTGATGAATTATACACATAAACATTCCTCTTGAACCACTCCGTCCATTGGTGTCAACCATATGCAATCAGTAGTTTTTGAATTTATCGCGTTCAGACATACACGGCGGGGGACTCTATTTTATAATATATAATGATAAGGTTCTAGACTAACCTCTCAAAATTTTTTTTTCTGTTTACGTATTCCTCAGATATCTATGAACGTACATCTGACGTAGAAATTGTCCCTGTGACGTCATCTAGACGGTTGAGCTTATTGCGCTGCTTTCCACAGTAAAAAACCACAGTTAAAACTAAACAAAAAATATTGAATTGTAATCCTCAAGAATCAATAAAAATTTTGTGACTTTGTTTAGTCTACTAAGATAATACAATTAGTAAGCATTTGCTCAGTTGATGTCACAGGGGTAATTTATTTTTAAATTTTTTGGAAAAATGATTAAGACAAATTTGAACTTAATTTTTTTATAGTTAGGGGAAAGTAAAAATTGGTTTTTATTTCATATATCTTTACATTCTTATGTATATTTTATATTGAAATCTATATTTTTGTGACTAAATTAAATT
This sequence comes from Luffia ferchaultella, assembly GCA_949709985.1. Taxonomy (NCBI): domain Eukaryota; kingdom Metazoa; phylum Arthropoda; class Insecta; order Lepidoptera; family Psychidae; genus Luffia; species Luffia ferchaultella. The sequence goes on from OX453269.1 coordinate 11,109,453, forward strand.
TAGATACTATTAATTAATATATGATTTATACAAAGATAATACGCCTTAAAATCCTAAACAATTAATTCTAATAAAGATATTACATCTTGTAACAGATACCTCCCAACGTCCCCTGTAAAGGCGGGCGTTTACAAAATCTGAATGTTTATTTCGCTTGAGTGACAACCCTACGATTTTTACGATTTTAGACGTTGGCAACTAGTGGGAATTATTATGATTCAATATACTGAATGCAATTACAAAAGTGTGTAATATTTGAAATATGTGTAGGTAACTCTTATTATTTTTGCAATTTTTTTGGCCTTTTCTGTTAATAACGTATGCTTTTTTTTCAAATGTATATTTATAAGTGAAAATCTTCTGTTGGCCTTTTGTAATTATTACATTTGCAACTAAGTTTAATTTTGCTGTCGGTTTTCCACGCAAATAAAATAAAATATAACATAATATAATAAAATAAAATAAGCAAATAAAACATTTTTGTGTTAAAAATTAATTTTATAATTAAATAATTAATATTATAAACGTGTTATTCTTATACCTACGCGGTATTATAGGATATTATCTCTAAAGTTCAAAAAGTCCTACGCAACAAAGATTTCAATTTATAAAATTTATGAAAATTATGAAAAAAAAATTTTAGAGTAAATTCGTTTTTTTTGCAGGTGTTTCAAATGTGTTTGTGTGAAACTCTGTACCTATTTTTGCTGACATCCTAAACCTTTCGATTACATATTTGAAGTATTTGAAGAAGACCTTCAGTTCTAATCAAAATAGTAGGTATCGTTAGCAAAAAAATATAAAATAGACAAAGTTTTGTTTACTTTTTGTATCATATAGACAATAATAATAATGTAACAATAATACCTAGGACGTCTCACATGGCGCCATCTAGTGTCAAACTAAGCTAAGCTTGTATTATAGGTACTAGACAGCTGATATAAATACTTAAATATTCTTTATAATATATACATATATTTTACTACCAGACACGGAACAAATAGACATGTTCATGCACACAAATATTTGTCCCGGGCGGAAATCGGACCCGCGACCTTTGGCTCTGCAGTTAGGATCTTTAACCACTCCGTCATTCGGTCAGTCAGACAGATAATTATTATATTGAACAATTTTAAAACTGGAAACTATAAATAATTTTCAAATATAAGTTTGTAAGTTCGGATGTGGGAGTAAACTCTGAAAAAAGTTCAAAAATTCTTTCTCCAATATTTAGAATAGGCCTACAGGATGGCAATAAGCTATAATTTCTATCTGTTTGTCTGTTCGTTTGTCAGGGCTAATCTCCGAAACAGCGGAACCAATTTAGATAGGATTTTTTTGACAGATAGAAAACTTGAAAGTGAGTGTAATTATAAAAAAAGAAAATTTAAGTATGTATACCAATTGTCTAGGACCACGTAATACAAGCATAATACTTGCTTACTTTGGGACTAGACGGCACTGCAATACCACATAATACTAGTATACTATTTTCGTACTTTGGGATTAGATGACACTGTATGGGATGTTCCAGGTATTGTAATTATTGCAATAGTTTAATCATAACCTAAGGAATTAAAAATCATATCCACAATATGATAATGTTTTGTCGCCGACACTCGTTGCGAATACTCGGACGGAATATTCATGATTTGTTTACAAACCCGATTAGAATATTTAATATTTACTAAATTTTGTATAAAATCTGCATTGTCTTGACTAAAGAAAAGATACTTCTAAAAATAAAACTTTTTTTAATAATTTAATAATACTTTTTAAATTTATCACTGATTATATATATATATGTATATATGAGATAAGAATGACATATGTATCTATTATAAAGAATATTTAAGTATGTATATCGGCTGTTTGATACCCATAATACAAGCTTTGCTTAGTTTGGGACTAAATGGCGCTATGTGGAATGTCCCAGGTATTATTATTATTATATGAAATATATCCAAATTATTACGTGACTATAAGTTTATAAGTTGTCCCAAATCGAAAGATATTAAAAAGATCATTTTTATTTAAAATTGTTAGTAAAATATATTTTCAAGAAAGAGACGTTTTTGAAATATATTTCAAAGCTTGAACATGTGGCGCCATCTTTATATGTTACACAGTTTCATTCGAATGTGTTTATTACATTACCTACAAGCAATGCATTTTCTTCCGAAATAATACATGTTACGTGTTTGAAAGCATATAATTTTTGTTAGAAATTAAACTATTAAGGTTTATTCAAGACAACTTCAATAACAGCGCTATCTGTTGTAAAGGATAATATCTAGTTAGATAGTTTCATATACAGTAAAGTGCAGCAACTGATTCCATTCAAGTCGCTATATACGCTGCATACATTGGATGTTTGAAGTAGGTACTCCATCGGAATTGCTCTACCTTTTTTTTAAATTTATCAGACCCCGCTGCATGGAAAATCAGAAAAACGAAAGTATATGTATTATTGCGTTACTTCATTTTTTATACTGATTTTATTAAGTTAGGTTTTTTTATTTTTAACAATAATCAATAGTGTGGATCAATACTGAACTTTCATTTATCACTATCATAGTAGTAGAAGATCCCAATCTATCTTGTGAATCCTCATTCTTTTAGGGCGAAATATTGTTCATATATTAAACATTACTGTAGAGGGTCGGCAACCTGAATTCGGTCCAGGCAATTTTTAATTAAAATTGATATATTTTGACGTGACAACGTCTTATAATTCGATGAAGCCGGCTGCACGCACGAAAAAACATGACGCATGCGGGTTACCTCGCTCTGAGGCGTTCCATGTAAAACAATTGCTCAACGCACATTCATACTTTTAAAAACTATGTACATTGTAAAAAAAAATTGACAATTGTATTTATGCGTACAAATAAATGTAACTTGATCAATTCAATTGTGATTTCCATTTACCTCCTTCTCTATATCCATACAAAATATCTATCAAACAAATAAAATTAAAATTTTCTTTTGAAAATTTGACGACCGCTTAGCCTAGTGGTCAGCGACCCTGCCTGCGAAGCTGGAGGTCCCGGGTTCGAATCCCAGGTCGGGTCAGTATTTATATGATGAATATTTATACTGGCACCGGGTCTTGGTTGTTGTATGTATGTGGTGTCTTCGCTTGGCACCCAAAATAGGTTTGAGGTCAAGACGTTGTTGTGATTGTGTGTGTTATTATTATTATTATTATTATTATTAAAATGCAACCGTTCCATCAGTATTTTCTTATGTAGTTGTAACGTTCAACTATCGTCAGTAAACTGACTTTACAAACAACCGATTTTTAAAAAAATATTTAGTACAACTCTTTTATCTATAAATTTTTGTATAAAAGGTAATTGCATGCTCCGAAATGCGTAACTTTCATGGTATATTATTACACCAACAAAAGTATTATTATTAATAGTAATAATTGTTTTAATGGGAAACGAAGTTTGATTTTCCACAGAAGTAAAAAAATAATAATAATTTTTGAAACCGATTTCTTTAAATTATTTTAATACAATTATGTCCTATTACGTTTATTAATAAATGTTTCTTGTAATAAACCTTAAATAAACCGTAAATAAACCTTTCTTGTAATGTTTATTATTTAATCTATTTTATAATATATGACCGATATTTTGCCCTAAAAGAATGAGGGGTCACAAGACAGATCGGGATTTATAGTTAGTAAATTTAGTTTTAGACATATGTCAATAAAGTTAGCGAAATAGTAAGTTCTCTTCAGCACTAAAACATTTAAAGTTTTCTTTGAAACGCAAAAAGAAATGCATTTCAGACTTTAGCATACCAATTTGTATGCAAGATATGCGCTGTAGTTTTACGGAGCGTAAAACTTCACAACTGTTGAATTCATAAAAGTAATAATTACATTAGAAATTCAATTTTTAAACTGCATAATTAACATTTTTATTATTGAATGAAATATAAGAACGATGCGAATGGTTCAGGGTTCAAAAGTTAAGATTGTTATATTTTTCAACTCCGTTTTCGTCGGCTTACGAGTTGAATATTTTCAACTAACAACAGGTTAATATTTGTTTAAAACGGACATAAAAATCTTAATTTTAAGGGGTAGGCTTTTCAAACAAAAAAGAGGGTTCGGCCCGTGTCTCATCCTCGCTTTATTTCTGTGTCAATATGTACAGAAAAAACATATGTAATAGGAGAAATACTGTCACAGAGCGGTATGTTTTTATTTTTTTGATATCTTGTTTAGTTGTTTTAGAATAAATTTCTCAAAAATATTATTTCCGTCGGTTCTTCGTTTTTGGAAATAATGAACCGTATATTCGATATTAATGCAATTTAAAAAAAAAATATCGTCCTAGGGACATCCTTTCTTAATTACCCTGCAAATTATGGGTCCATTTCATACACATTTCAGGAGTGGAACGGTCACGACCCACAAGCTGTTTCGACCAGTATTTTATAGGTATTTTCGGGAATTTGCTCTTGTCATATCTTTCACTTAGGAACAGGTACAAGAGAAGGAGGTCGGGGGAAGAGGGATTGAAATGGATTTAACAAAGCCAATTCAAAGCCGCGGATAGAAAGACTATCCCTTTAATAACTAGCAACTGGAGGTATACTACACAGAGAATTTCCACGGTAAAAAGTAGCCCATATATGTCTATCTTCGGGATGCAAGCTGCGTTTTATCAAGATCAATTCAGCGGCTAAGCTGTTAAAATGTAACAAATATGCTGTCCGTATGTCTGTTACTTTTTCACAGCTAAACTGCCTCATGTCTGTCTTCACGTCAGCTGTCAAGCTATCTCCAAGCCAAATTTCATCCAAGTCCATTTCAGCGGTAAAGTAACAAACATATAGTTTTCCCGAGGTAACAAGTAATCGATGTCGAATTAATTGTAAAATAAATTTCACCAAAATCCGTTCAACGGAATAGCAGTGAAAACGGAATGTAAAAACAGACAGACTCTAATGTTTATATATAGTTTATGAACGACTTCTTTTGTATTCTACAATAAGAATATTAAAAAGCGGTTTAGAAGCTGTTTACAGTCATAAAATTTAAAAGACCCAATCAATTTACTAAATGTGCATATAAAATGTTTGCAAACAAAATTCTCTATTTCTTTAACTTATTACGTCTGAAAGCTATTTTTGACTGTTTTCATTGTATCACATAGGTCCCTTGATCCGGATTAACAATACAGATGAAATCCCGCTCGAGACTTACCATTCAAAGTTAAGATTTAATAATAAAGTTCCAAGGAATATCATAGATTTCTCAATAAATAAATTTAAGAATTATATGTTATGGACAAGACGAAAGTCATGTTCAACGAGCATATTCTACCGAGACCGGTAACCGTAGAGGGTGCGACTCTTGAAGTTGTGCAAGACTATGTCTATCTAGATCAGACTTTTCAGTTAGACAAATACAACTTCAACAAAGAGGCCGACCGAAGAATTCAGCTGGGCTGGGCTGCTTTCGGGAAACTCCGGCGTCTGTTCTCGTCGCCACTACCACAATGTCTGATGACCAAGGCCATACAGATTGCAGGTGCGATGTCGACTGCCGAGTGCCCAGCTGACCGGCTGAGCGGTGTAAGCGCCGTGGCGGTGGTTAGCGCGCGGCGGTAAAGTCCCGTTGCGGAACACAGCATTCGAGTAGTAAACTACAATCGAACAGTTCTGATCTCTCATGAATGATAATATTTTTTAGCAGATGGTGCAAACTAGCGATTACCGAGAAAAACATGTTTATTTTTTATATATCATCATCATCATCATCAGCCCATTTTTACCCCACTGCAGGGGCTTAAGCCTCCCCCAGGGTGAGGAGGGGGCTTGGAGCTTAAATCCACCACGCTGCTCCACTGCGGGTTGGGAACTGTAACGACCGCCATCTATTGACAGCGCCTATATATATATATTTTGTATATAATTTATCTTATTTTTTTAGTTTTATATAGTATAGTACACGTACACGTATAGTACACGTGCTATAAGTCTGTACTACGTTCAGCCGAACACACGGTTTATTTAAAACAATAACGAACCGTATGAGCGAATGGAAACATACCAAGATGACTTGATAGAGCACGGCGCCATCACGCGAAATCGTTTTAACATAAACACAACGAACGCATGAGATTATTCGTCTGGAAGCGAATACGTAGAATTAACATCAAGATGTCATTATATAGGTAACAAAAGTCGATATGAAAAATATTCACATATTTCTCGTTTTCCGCAACTATCTAGGAACTATTCGAACCATAAATAAATTAATATCTAGAGATATTCTAAGGGCACACTTTTAAGAAAATATTCTTATGGCCCTATGTCAGGTACTTATTTGAAAATATTATACAGGTTGAAATTTTAGAACCCATTAAATGTTTTTAGTATCACCAATGGACCTCATTAAGTAAATAATAATTATAGGTTACATTTCCACAATAAATTATTTCATCTACAGTGTTATTTTATAACGTTTGGTTGGCTTCTTTTTCATGACGCGCTCGAGACTTTGAGACCAAAACGGGACGGAGCGTGCAGCGGCCGTGAATGTTGACTAGAGTTATTGGTTTATTCGGGAAAGGTTTGTGTAGTCATATCTCAATATATTTCTATTGATTTATACTAAAAGGAAACAAGACAGCCATCGGTGTTTTACCAAAGATTATAATATTAAAATTTGTATGGTTGTTAAAATTTCCCCTTGTATATACCTTTCCGCCCGCGCCGCGGCTTTGCTCGCGTGGACTGCACAGTTGTACCGGGATCCCTTTTTCGGGGATAAAAAGTAGCCTACGTCACTCTTCAACTTTTAAACTATAACTATGCAAGAAATTATAGCGGCCTCGATACCCGCAGTAGTTCACGCGAGCGGAGCCGCGAGCGGAAAACTAGTTTGTAAATAAAATATAGCCCATTGTACCTACTTGCTGGTAGTGTATCTTTCTATCAGTGAAAGAATTTTTAAAATCAGTTAAGTAGTTTTTGTGTATGCGTAACAAACAAAAAATAAAATCTTTCTTCTTTATAACGTTATAGTACAGATATACATAAAGACGTAGAAGCTTTCTCCAAAGTGGGCGACGGCCTCTATATTAATATAGAGGTAAGCATATTGTTACGGCCTATAGGTACATTCATATATGTAGGATGCTTGAAAACATCGATTTAGTTGTACTTTATTGTGAAACAAAATCACCAATTGTTTCAATTACCATTCACAAAAATCACTAATTCCACTTTTATCGAACTTATAACTCGTAACTGCTCGCACTTTAGTACTTATCAAGAAAACTGACTCAGGCACGGTTTTTTTTTTATTTAGTGAGAGCCGAATCTGCATACAGACACCTGCGCACCCGACCTACCGCGCAGATAGTGCCGGGTTGGGATTTCTACACAGAAGGTGCAGCCCGACCGGCTAAACAACATCCTCGACCTATACTCCGGAGAGTGTTAGGGTTTGACATAAACAACGACCGGACGCATTGAGGATGCTTCGGTGTGTTAATGCCTTTGACGGGCGGTGCCTTAAGGACGCCGTCTCGTAGGCGTATGAATATAATAGGGAAGAGGGCCGACACGTGTCGATCCTTCGGCAGGGGAGGGCAGTTCGAGCTGGACGGCCCGTCTGTGAACAAACAAGGCTCAGATGCCATTCGAGCAGATTTATTACGTTAACTGGGTGATATCGGGTGGTAGGAACTGCTCTCCTACGTCAGGCTGAAGGACTGATCTGCCTAGAGCCTTGAGAATCTCTACCTCGGTAGTGAGATCGTCAGATGGTTCAGTAAGTACATTCTGTGGACCTCTGAGAAAGTGGTGGGCGGGCGGGGGCTCGTAAGAGGCCGCTGCCGAAAGTAACGGGTTGGGGACTCAGGCACGGCATAGCGTCAGCCTTATATAGGTCGCAGAAATCCCCCACCACGCAGCATCTCGAAGTTCCCATCGTCGAACATTGTATTTAAAAATTCTAATCTCAAATTACCGAAGGAATTTATCAGGCACCACGGCGGGGCTTATCTTTGTCTGGTCGCAAAAATGCGTCTTAAAAATTGAATTTTTGTGCGCGCCATCATCGCTTTGACAAAACCGTCTTATGGAAATTAATTTGTGATTTATTTTTACTTTGGAATTAAAAGACTTCCAATGGTAATATTACAAATGTATAGCAAAGAAATGTGTATAGTTTATAACTCGTCATTAAAGCTTCACTTTCCATTCCATTCCATCAGCCCATTATACTCCACTGCAGGGGCTTAGGCCTTCCCTCATGGTAAGGGGGTTTATAGCTTAAATCCACCATGCTGCTCCAATGCGGGTTGGCAGATTGTAAGGACCGCCACCTATTGACAACGACCAGCACCGCCTGCTTAACGTGCTCTCCGAGGCACGGAGTCAGTGATTGTTATGTACTTAAGTCAGAAAATACTCATTATACACGCCCGGATTCGAACCACGGCTACATGGCCTTGTAGATTTGAAACGGTTTGCTGTGCTCGAGCTGTTATCACAAAGTTTCACTTTGAAGATAAATATTGTTTGAGAGGTGAAAGAATACTTTAAGTGAACCTTTAATAAGTGTATGTTTTATCGAAATGGTTTTAATGAATGCGAAATGTATTTTTTTTAAACATACACTAATTTATTTCTATTGTATTCGATCTTATTCTTATCAAAAACGTGTAAAATGTATAAGTAAAATGTCACACTCAGTGATCAGTTAGACAGACCATACCTCATTAGCATTGTTTTAAAGAAATATTTTGGTAAATTAGACAAGAAATGTAACTTCAAAACCTTTATTTTCTTTTTCAGTATGAATTTTACATGTGAGTTACAAAAATTATAATTTGAGGTTTGAGAACTTTATTATACTCATAAAGAACAATGTTCACTTAAAATGAGTTATTATGCTAATTACAATTTTAAACTTAATTATTTCAGCGTGCTGACAGTGCCCCAGTATATTGTATCATAGACAATTTTTTTTAGTTTTGACTTTACATTTACAGTGGATAAATACATCAAAACATAAACTGATGTATTTGTGGTCTATAGCCTGTCCGATTAAAACGTTACATTTCCAGTTAGTGGAATGTAAGGTGACACTGACTGCAAAACTAAAGTGAAAAACTGCAAAAATATATACTTAACACTAAATATATTGTGTGGTGTTACGGAACCTTCGATGTCAGACTAGCATTTTGCCGACGGTTTTTTTTTTAAGTCTTAATTCAATAGACTAACCGATTGGTCGAGTGGTAAGAGACTCTAATTGCCGAACCAAGAGTCGCGGGTTCGGTTCCCGCCCAGGACAAATATTTGTGTGCATAAACATGTCTATTTGTTACGTGTTTGGGTGTAAAATATCTATATATTATAAATAGTATTTAAGTGTGTATATCAGTAGTATGATACCCACAATACAAGCTTTACTTTAGGATTAGATGGTGCTGTGTGGGATGTCTCAGGTATTATTATTATTATTAATAGAACTCTATTAAAAGTAAGGAAACGACAATCTATTTCCAATGTGGTTCCAAATATTTTTATTTACATAAAATTACTTGGACCACCGAACCTTAATACTTGATTTATACCATAAAATAGCCACGATCATAAGGTAGCTTGATACCTGGAATTCTATACAAATACATCGCACGCCCGCGCCGGAAGTTTTACGACGGCGACTTGCATTTCCGGCCAGTTCGGAATTCAAATTTCGAACAGATAGCGCAGTAGCACTTCGACTGTCGGACAGTATGAACGTTGGCCAGGAAATCGACGAGGATAGAATGGCATTGGTAAAGTATTACATAGCATCATAATAAGGTGTACTTGCAAATTTCCATACGAACGACGTTTAGGGTGAACCTTATTAAACCTTAACCGATTGCCCCAAAAAATATGCTGACATTTTTTTTCTCACGTTGTATCAAAACAAAAAATTAATAAAAACGGTTGAACCAATGGTTGAACTTAGCTTTTCGATCTGAATACCATTTATTTTTTTTGGGAAATCAGTTAAGGATTAATAGGTTGCAATCGTTAACGGCGTTTGTATGAAAATTTGCAGTTATGTACATAATGCTCTTAAAGCTCATGAAATGTTTTTGACCATGATTTGTCTCTGAGATGGAGGGGCGGAAAAATACGTTTAAGATTTCTTTGAAAAAGCTAAGGCAATAGCTGCTACTAATTACTTAACTTTTATAATAAAAATGTAACGATTCATTGCGGACTTCAGTTTTTAGTTTTGACAGAGCTAAAGAAAGGCAGGAAAGAAATTGTTCAATAGAAAAGATAAAGAGGGGATAAAAGGAAGGAAGATAAAGAAGAAAAAAGTATTAATTATTAAAAAAAACTACCGATTTCGCGCTTGTCGCAACTATAGGAGGACCATACCATACCATCAGCCCATTGATGCCCCACTGCAGGGACTTAGGCCTCTTTTCGGGATGAGGGAGCTTGGAGCTTAATCCACCACACTGCTTCAACGCGGGTTGGTGGATTTTAATGACTGCTGTCTATTGATGGCAACCGGGACCGACGATTTCACGTGCTCTCCGAGGCACAGAGTGATATTTATGTACATAAGTTAGAAAAAAATCATTGGTACTTGTCCTGGGTTTCGAACCACGACCTTCTAAACAAGAAGCGTGCTCGCAACCACTCGGCTACCACGACATCGGAGGACATTGAAAATGAACATCAAAAATGAAAACACATATTTGTCAAACAATTTTATTAAATTTTTTGAAAGAAAATTATGGACCAATTTTCAAAAATTTGTTATCATACGATGCCCCGCGAGCTCCTGCATCTTTTGACACTTGCCTTTCGTCTACCTTTATAACTTTCTTAAATATAGCCGAATATCACTCTCCGGGATAACTGAGCTGATAATCATTCAATGAAAAGGGCTCCTGCCCAGCCCACAGTTTTCGACCGATACCAAAATTTCTTTTCCCAAACAATAGACAATCAATTTGCCTCCGAAGGTTTTTCATTTTTCGATATTGGCTTTCGTTTTCGAAATAATCAACTTTTTGTTCATTAAATCGAGGAATTTCGTCTTTTTTTCAGCATTTTTTATTTTCGGACAAAAGTTACTGACCGATTTTAGAAAATTTCGTAAATATCATATAATACAATAGATACCAGCTCTTGCATCTTTTGACATCAGTGCCTTTCGTGTACCATCATAATTTCGGATATATAACCGAATTATACGCCCCCACGACAACGATCTAATAAATGTTTTCTATGTTAAAAACTAGGTTTGGATAATAAGTATGCGCTAATATTATTTGTCTTAGAGCAGACATAATGGGGCGCGTTCAGCTGAACGTACTCGAGCGTGTAGAGCTTACCGAACAAAGGAAAGAGTTTAAAAAAGTTATAAGAAAAATGAAATTTTAAACACGTTTTTCTCGGTAACCGTTGGTTTGTTCCATTTTTTAGCTTGTGAACTTTTTATTTGTTTCAGTAAACTCTACACTCTCTATAATTTTGGTGTACGCTCAGCTGAACACGCAGTATAGTGACTATGTCCTTATTATGTATTGTGGCGCGGATGTCATAATGCAGATGATATTAGACAATTATAACAACCCAACAAATGATATAAATATGGAGGTACGTTTGTTTGTTTATCTGACCGATTGGCTAAATAGTTAGACACTTTAACTGCAGAACGGAAGGTAGTGGATTCGATTCTCAACCGGGACAAATATTTGTTTGCATGAACATGTCTATTTGTTAAATGTATGGATGTAAAATATTTGTAATGTACTTATTTAAAAAAATTAAGTATGTAGGTATATCAGTTGTTTAGTACCCAAAATACAGGCTCTAGATTACTTTGGAACTAGATGGCCGTGTGTGAGATCTGAAACGATCTTTGATTACATATACAGATAATGTTTAGATGAATCCTCGCAATACAATGACAACAAAAATGACAGACCAACTTTTACAGACTTGTGTGTGACTCAACAGACCACCTACTCTCACTACGCCATACCGTCTATGTGCGTGAATTAGAACCGAACTGTTAGGTGATATTTTTATCTATTTTTTTGACGCCGACTCTCTAAACAGATGTTATATAATCAAAGGGATATTTGTAATTTTTTTTTCGTGAATTCAGTACACCATTGTATAGCGGGTCAAACGGTGGGGTCAAAGATTACATTTGCTTTCTCAATTTTATCTTTGTAGTGCCCATAGTCTACGAGTAAAATTACTAACAGTTCATCGAATAGACGGACAGACAGACAAACGGACAGAACGAAGTTACGAAGGTTCCATTTTTAGCTATTTGGTTACGGAACTCTAAAATTTATGAACATTAAGTATATTGTGACATAGACTAGTTGACTATTTTTTTTTTAAATTATTTTACATGAAAGAGTTTTCTAAATATATAATACTAGTGAAAGAATTCAAAAAAATAAATCATTACTAAAAAAGTTATGAATGTTTAAAATGTCCTGTTAGACAGAGAGGACAATACCGCACGGCGTACTTACTTGTGACGTCAGGTCATTTAAAATAATGTTAAATATCGTTTTGTAGGAATGAAACGGAGATACAATTTTCCATTCCATTCCTGCTTAACGTCCTGTTAACTGCTTTAATCCACCACGCTGCTCCAATGCGGGTTGGCGGATTGGAACGACCGCCATCTACTGAAAGCAACCGGGACCAACTGCTTAACGTACTCTCCGTCGTGATAGCCCGAAGGCAGTGAACCTGTTTCAAAACTATAGGGCCAAGTTGCCGTGCTTCGAGTCCGGGCGTGTACTAATGAGTTTTTCTGACATAAGTACATTAACTATCACTGACTCCGTGCCTCGGTCCGGTGCCGAAATACCTGATTATATGTATTTTGACTGTGTTTACATTGTTTTTTATATTGAGCGTATATGGAACCATTAAAACATAGTTTAAGAGTTTAATGAGACTTTATCCAATGTCCACACGGACAAAGCCGCACACGGCAACAAGCTATCTATTTAAGTATCTATATATATAAAATCATAGTTTTTTTTATGTCGTGAAATGTCGTGATAGCCCAGAGCGCAACGAGCCTGTCTCAAATTTATAAGGCCCCATCGGGCCATGGTTCGAATCCGGGCGTGTACCAATGAGTTTTTCTGACATAAGTACATTAACTATCACTGACTCCGTGCCTCAGTCCGGTGCCGAAATACCTGATTATATTGTAACGCCTATCTACTCTCGCGACGACGTTATCGAACTCACTAGAAAAAGCATAACACCTATCTACAATAGTACAAAAACAGGTCATCGAACTTACGAGAAAAATTCCCACAGCCATTCAATAAAACCGAAAAGTCTAGACGAACAATTAATTTCACTAATTTAAATACAGAGGCGGCGTCGTTCAAACGAATATTCGCGATATTTCTAAAAATCGATGGTCATTTTAGAGACGCCACTTGGCGCCAAAATTCCGTTCCCACGGTCCAGGAAATTAAAATGTAATTTATAAATTTCGAGAGATAGAATGTTCGAGACGGTGACTAGTGGAAGGGAGAGAGCTATATAAGGCGATGGTCCGTGGCGTCGAGCAAGTTGATTTTTGGAAATGAGTCAAGCGCGACAATTTGCGAAGTGCGGAGTGTTTTAACCGTGCAATTAGTGTTCGATATTGTTTGCTCTTGTATTATTTTGTGATTTGGAATTACAATAAAGTAAAGTGAACTAAAATCAGTGTTTCAGTGCATCGTCAATATTAGAACTGGTAGCCCGTAACAATATGTATTTTGACTGTATTTACATTGTTTTTTATATTGAGCGTATATGGAACCATTAAAACATAGTTTAAGAGTTTAATGAGACTTTATCCAATGTCCACACGGACAAAGCCGCAGACGGCAACAAGCTATCTATTTAAGTATCTATATATATAAAATCATAGTTTTTTTTATGTCGTGAAATGTCGTGATAGCCCAGAGCGCAACGAGCCTGTCTCAAATTTATAAGGCCCCATCGGGCCATGGTTCGAATCCGGGCGTGTACCAATGAGTTTTTCTGACTTAAGTACACATTATCACTGACACCGTGCTTCGGAGGGCACGTGTTAAGCAATCGGTCCCGGACGCTGTCCATAGATGGCGGTCGTTACAGTTCCCAACCCGCAGTGGAGCAGCGTGGGGGACTTAAGCTCCAAGGCCCCCTCCTTACCCTGGGGTAGTCCTAAGCCCCTGCAGTGGGGTAAGAATGGGCTGATGATGATGATTATGATAGTTTTTTTTTTCTGTAGGCTTCGGGGTAATCTCCGAAACGGCTGCAACGGTTTTAATTAAACTTCGCGACATGGAGAAACGATTATTAGGAGTAAGATAGGCAAATTTTTGTCTGTATGTCTGTTTGTCCGAGCTAATCTCCGAAACTCCTGAACCATTTATTTACTGACTGATTTGCCGAGTGATTACAGACGCTAATTACGGAGTCAAGGGTCGCAGGTTCGATTCCTACCCTGGACAAATTTTGAGGGTATGAACAAGTTTATTTGTCCCGTGTCTGGGTGTACGAATATCTATATATGTTTATATTATTAAGATTATTCAAGTATGTATTTCAGTTGTTTAGTACCCCATAATACAAGCGTAATACATGCTTACTTCGGGACTAGATGATGCTGTGTGGGATGTCCCAGGTATTATTACTTATTCTTTTAATTTCGGAAATATTCAGGATACTTGCGTAGCTTTTGAAGTGTAGAAATCATGAAAACCACACGAATAAAGTTGCAGCGGTTGCTTGTTAGATTTTTTTTAAAAAATACGCGGTGTGTTGACATTATGACATTTTGATAAAAAAAAAACATCAGTGATTTAACCGTGCCTTAGCCTCTTTTATTAGAATATTGTAGCGCTGGCTAGTTGTAAGCTAGGCGCTCGATTTAAAATACATTTGTTATGAATACAAGCCCGGGATGCTCGGTTTTTTTGACATAAATAAACGAATGTGGGAATTCATGTTGTACGAATATTTGTGTTATAATTGTGGTTACGAAATACAAAAGTTTTTCTTCGAATCCATCATCTTTTCTTTCAGCTTTAAGAAGGTTACAACCCTGAGTAGAATAAGTCATCTAAGAATATAGAAAGAAACAACAAGAGAATAAAATAACGCCTGCAATATTTTCAAATAAAAATAGTTAAACATTACATTGGCAAAATTGTCTAATTCAAGATAGTTGCCAAAGATAACAGAAGAAGATTATAAATCAAATGTCTAAAATTCAAAGTTACAGTGTGAAACCTCCAGTCTCCATATAAATTCACTCATTCGCTCGGTAGTTCAATTACCCGTATCAAACTCTATTAAAACTCGACGACATACGGATTCTAATCAGATTGAATGTTACAGAAATAACAATGGCGTCGCCATATTGTACTAACTTGACAGTTCACACAATATGGCCGCCCCCGTTTCGAAGCGGCACGTTCAGTTTAACGCGTTTATGAAAGCCAAGGTACTTTATGATGCTGTGGCCGTGTGTGAATGTCGAGTTTAAAATTCAATTAGATGTATAAGAAAGTAGAATTACGTATGCTAATATATTTCACATATCTATTTTAGGTATGTAAAGTAGGTATGTAAAGATGATCTAAAAGTAGGCATTTACGAAGTGATTGCAATTCAAAAACCGTTGTAAAGTATTTTATTAAAATGCACCTTATATATAATAGCCCATTATGCCCTGCTCATGTCCATGCAGTAACAGATCTTAAGTCTCCCCAAAAGATGAGGGTGCTTGGAGCTTAATCTACCACGCTGCTCCAGTGCGGGTTGGTGCATTTTAACCGGGACCGTGGACGTAACGTGCTATCCAAGGCACGGAGTTAGTGATAGTTACTAGTTAGTTATGTACTTAAATCAGAAAAACTCATTGGTACACAAGCTTGTTTTTCTGGGATTTGAACCACGACTTTCTAAACAAGAAGCGGGCTCGCTATTAACACGGCTATGACGACGCGTTTTATTAAAATACAATATTTTATTGGTTACGCCCATCCCTATAGTTATAACCCATTCTTAGGAAAAGAATACAAAAAAAAATAAAATAATAAATAAATACTTCAGACACCTCCGTTACGAACTGTTTGTTCCACTGCTCGGTTCTACTGGTAAGTCCAGTAAGATTTGTACTCATGTCTTTATTTAGATGGTGGACGCTACGATTTTATGTATTTGTGTGTAGAAAAGAATATTTAAGTATTTATATCAGTTATCTAGTAATCCATAACACAAGCATAATACTTGCTTACTTTAGGATTAGATGGCGCTATTTGAGATGTCCCATGTATTATTATTATTATTATTATTATTATTATTGTGATTACAAAATAAACAAAGGCTTTTTCTTAATATATGCTTTAACAATAGCGGAATTTTAAGGTAGACTCTAGGAAGGATGTGTTTTAACGCATACTAAGTTTACGCTACTTTACCGGAACTAAAATTAAGTGTAATTGATGCGCCGCGATTGGCAACAGCGTTTGTTTGAGATCTGGTAATATATTAATTTAATATGAAAATAATACCGAAAACATGTCTATAATCTGACGGTCTATTTCCCCTTCCCGTGACATATTGTCGCTGTACGTGTTGACCTCTCCTACATTTCACCGTATACCTTCCCCTGCTCTTGCGGCTTACGACGTCTTAATAGTTGAATTGAAAAGCGTTCGTTGTAGTCTATTATATTATTCCTACATCTATGCCGGGGGCAAATATTTGTATACATGAACATTTCTATTATAAGTGGGCGTGTGGGAGTTCAAAAAATCTTAGAGTAAGGAAATGGAATATTAGTGGGAAAAGAACTCAAAAAGTGAGGTAGAAAAAATTGTATACCGGCGAGCGTATAGGAGAACAATTACAGGGTCGTTATGCCGCGCACGAGGGTAGAACTGCGGAAGAAAACTAATTCTAGCTGTTAGATCATAATTTGATAGAATCGCTCTCGAAGTGACAACCCTAAAGTTACGTGACAGCTGTCAAATTTCATAAACAATAAGGTCATACTACAGCTAGAGTAACATGTATGGTCTATGTTATCAATGACTGACGTCCCCTCGTGACCTAATTTCATTACACCGCGACATTGTATGGAATGATTAGGGACTGTAAATACGAAAATGTAAAATTTAGGTCAAATTATTATCATTTCACTATTTAAACAGGGGATCCGTCAAAAGTTTTTAAGTAACGGTAAATCAAGTATTGATCGACAGCTTCTGATATCCATATCAGCCTATTATGCCTCACTGTAGGGGGTTAGGCTTCCCCTCGGAATTAGTGTGCTTGGAGCTTGTTTCACCAAGCTGCTCCAGTACGGGTTGGTAGATTTTAACGACTGCCAACTGATGATGGCAACTGGGACCGACGGCTTCACGTGCTCTCCGAGGTACGGAGTCAGTAATAATTATGTACTTAAGTCAGAAAAATCTCATTGGTACATGCCCTGGGATTCGAACTACGACCTTCTTAACATGAAGTTGCGTAGTTATAGTGTTATTGTAAGACAACTTAACGATACACCGAAAAAAAAACAAAAATACGCCGACATGAGTTTCTATTTTTAGGATATAGTACATTTTTTTTTAAGCAAATTGAGCGTAGGTAGAACAGCCGCGGGCCAGACTCTCTTTTTTTATTGTATGGGAAGCCTACCGCCTTAACGCATTCTAAAAACGCGACTGAAGAAGTATAATTTCAAAAACGAAAGAAACTAAAAATTCAGCACATAAAATAAAAAAGGGACAAGCACTTTATCGCAAGTCTTACAATAATGTGGATCCCAACCCCAACTACCAATTTCTCCCTACAGAAGGCGAATCGTTGAAATGACGATTGATTTATGTTACATGCATACAATTTCAAATTTTAATGTCATCATCATCATCAGCAGCCCGTGTCTCTCCACTGCAGGATATAGGCCTCTCCCAAGTCTCGCCACCACACACGGTCCTCCGCCTTTCGCATCCAACTACCCCCTGTATGTTGCTTCAGGTCATCTGTGCACCTGGCGGGGGGGCGTCCAACACTTCGCTTTCCGGTACGTGGCCTCCACTCGAGAACTCGTCTACACCATCGGTTATCGGTTCTACGGCAAATGTGACCGGCCCATTGCCACTTCAGTTTCGACAACTTTGGTTCTTTGACGGATTTCAGGGTTTCTGATTTTATCCATCAAAGAAATACCGAGCATAGTCCGCTCCATAGCACACTGAGCGACTTTAAATTTGTGGATCAGTCGTGCCGTGGGAGTCCATGTTTCGGCCCCGTACGTCATTGTAGGTAGGACGTATTGATTGAAGACCTCGGTCTTCAGACATTGTGGTAGTGGCGACGAGAACAGATGACGAAGCTTCCCAAAAGCAGCCCAGCCCAGCTGAATTCTTCGGTCGGCCTCTTTATTGAAGTTGTGTTTGCCTAACTGGACACTCTGTCCTAAGTAGTCATAGTCTTGCACTTAAAATGTATTTTAAGGCGATGTCGGAAGCTAGCTGGAATTTAGAATTTCGAAGATAACGGCGCGTGGCGAAGCGCGCAACACCTGTTCCACCGCAAACTCGAGGTTTGAGAATAGCCCATTAAATATAACATTATCAAATTTTAAAAAGTACATATTTTTGAAACTATTAGTTACAGACCTATAGTGTTTGTTCTCAAACTTCATGTTTTAGCGAGATCTATGTAATCCCGTAACAAAATTTAAAAAATAACGTATTTTTGTAATTGTAAGACCAAATTTTAAAAAGCATGTATTTTCATAACTATAAGACAGACCTACCGTGTCTGTACTCAAACTTCATGTTTTAACGAGATCTATGTAATCCCGTGAATTTCAGTACAAACGTGATAGGTATGTGACTAATAGTTTCAGAAATATGTACTTTTAAATTTTTTTGTCACGGATTAACATAGATCTCGCTGAAACATGAAGTTTGAGTACCCACACGATAGGTCTCTGATAAATGATTACAAAAATATGTGATTTTTAAAATTTCGTCGCAGGATCACGTAGATCTCACTAAACATAAAGTTTAAATTTGGTCACGTGGTCACATAGATCTCGCCAAAACATCAAGTTTGAGCACCAACACGATGGGTATGCGATTGATAGTTTCGAAAATATAAGCTTTTAACAATTTGGTCTCGTGGTCACTTAAATCTTGGATCATAGACAATGTATTTCTGTAGCTGGTAGGTTCGGAGATAGGTATTAACTGACTGTAGTATTATTTTTAAGTATATTATTATTGAGGTTTGAGAACTTAAGAACTTATTCTTAAAAAATTTCCCTCCTCTCCCGCGCTTACCTAACAATTGCTCTGTCTAGAGACCTTAAATTCGTCGAACCTCTGTATTTTTTCTGTGCTCTAACTGCAGAGCCAATGGTCGCGGATTCAATTCCCGCCCGGGACAAATATTTATGCGAATAAAAATGTTTATTTTGTTCCGGGGCTGGGTGTGAAATGTTTATATAATATATGTATATATTATTTAAAAAAAAAGAAAATTTAAGTATGTATATCACTTGTCTAGTAGCCCATAACACAAGCATAATAATTGCTTACTTTGGCACTAGATGGCGCTGTGTGGGATGTCCCATGTATCATGGTAAACATAATATGGAAAAGTCACAAAGAGGATTTCTGAAAACCAGTTATTCCAGGAATCCATATTAAATTAAAATTAGTTAAATGCTTTAGATTTCGTTTTTTTTTTAATTTATTTTATTGCCTTTATATCTCATCTTCATTTAAAAAATTGCTATACACTAGATTACTAAAAACTAACCCTATGCTATCTTCTGAATACTAAACTATTTACAATTCACTACATCGTAACTAATAATAATAGATTTATTAAAAATTTTCACGAATAATTTTACGTAAACGACCGAAAAACAAATATGCGTGCGTTCGCCTTGAATTTTGGACGGGGTATGAAGCATAAGTAGGCGGTGCTAGTGACTGCAACACAGCGTTGCGGAATGTAATGCGCGCGACAAAGAAAAAATGTATAGCGTCGCTCGAAATTAAATAACGTAAGCGGAAAAATTATAGAAATTAATTACAACACAGGACAAGCGATTTCACAAAAATTTAAACACATAGTTTTTAGAGCATAACAACCTCTGTATGATATATTTTATCCAGCTAATAATGTTTGACGGATTTTGAGAAAAACCCATTAAATGCATTTTGAAGAGGTACTTTCACGCAACAATTGTTCAATGCATGGTAATTTTAATTAATTTTTTAAACACATAATTTCTAAAGTTAATCTTGTAGTTATGTATAACTGCGCCCCAGAAAGGTACGAATAGTATTTGAGGAGATATGATTCTTCAAAAATATGATTCATTTTACTTCTTTACTTGAGACATCGGCTTAAGTTATTTAAATTTATTATTTAATAATCAACACATGTGTGTATATCAGTCCACCTGCTGTATTGTTTCCAAAAAACATCATGCTTTGTCTCTCACAGTCCATACCTCTCAACAAGGTCCGCTTTCCTTTCAGACTGAATTGCACCCTTTTTTCTATTCAGCTTTTAAATTTCTTTAAATTCATGTTGAATACATTGTATAATTCGTGAATTGGCAAGATTTAACAGTGAAGACCAAAAAAATCAATAAAAATTTATTTCAAGTTGCGACAACTCAATTCTTTAATCTGTGACTTCAGTAATAAGTCTATTTCACGACGGCATGCCCACTATAGCTCCGCGTAAGGTACGCGGTGTAAGAGGGGCATAACATATGCTAATTGCTAACATAACTAACATAACATTTAGTTACTGGCTGACAGTCGATCAGTTAAGACGACATTAATGCAAATTAAAAAAACACGTAATATTTAAAATATTAATAAAGGAACTTAGGAATTGACACCCTACAGTAAAGACATAAAGTTCTTTTTCCTATACTGTAGCTAGCCAATAGATGAAACATTAACGAAATCATATAGTCGCTTGACATAACTGTAGTCGGGTTAGAGCTGCCGCCATCTATACTACGTTTTGCGTTTGGTTTGGAACCTCATTCCATTTTAACTATAGTCTGTCTGAAGCTTGTATCAGATAGAAACTTTATGAAACCGAACGCTTACCGTTTCGAAACAATGAGCGAATTAATTGAATTTTCAGTTTAGTGAGTGTACCTGGTAAAAGATTAAAATATGTATCTGTGTTCGTTTCTACAGTCATAACCACAGACCAGTCAACCTATAGACTACGCTTTAATAAACTTTAATACGAAAACGAAATCGCCAAAAAGTGGCGGGGTGCGGGGAGAGGTCGGCTAGTTTTCATTGGCTCGTTCAAAATTGACAATATCGCTGACAAATAGGCTTCCGACATGCTTCCAACTGACCGCTCACAAGAGACGTAGTTATGTAGTTATGGTAGTGTCACTACCATAGCCTTGGCGAATGCTACTCCCTGTTAAAGCGTTGTCTATAAGGTTGACTGGTCTGTGGTCATAACGAAAGAAGTTTAGTCAAAATATTCAAGTCGTTAGCATTTCAGTGCATTTGTCATCACTCGAAACTATAGTTTCGTGATAGCTGTGTGGTGGTGAGTCGCCTTTTTATTTAGAAGGTCGTGGTTCGAATCCTAGGGCATGTACCAATGAGCTTTTTTCGACTTAAGTACATAACTATAGTGCCACAACTCTGTGCCTCGGAGAGCACATTAAGCCTGCGATCCTGGTTGCCATTATCAGATGGCAGTCGTTAAAATTTTCCAACTCGCACTGGAGTAGCGTGGTGGATTAAGCTCCAAGCACGCTCATCCCGAGAGGATGGCCAAGCCCTTGCAGTGGGGCATAATGACCTGAAATGGTATATGATTTGTTTGAATAAACTATTTAATTAATACAAACTTGGACCATGCCTTAAAAACATAATAATTTAGTAAAAAAAGTTAAATTTTAAAAATAAATAAGACAAGAAGCCGTTAAGAAACTAAAAAATATTAAAATAAACCGACCAAGTGCGAGTCTGACTAGCACACATCCTTTCATTTTTGACTTTATTTTATATTTCATTTGCTGTTAGTTATAGCGGCCATAGTTAGTACATACAGTACGAAAATTTAATGCCTAAGCAATGACCTCACAATTACCAAACGCTGAAAACATCGGAAAAAAAAATCTTGTATACCTTTAATTTTTTTTATTAACCCCCGACGCAAAAAGAGGGGTGTTATAAGTTTGACGTGTGTTTGTATCTGTGTATCTGGCCGTGGTATCGTAGCTCCCAAACGGATGAATCGATTTGGTTGCGGATTTTTTTTATGAAAGGTGAACTAATCGGGAGTGTTCTTAGTTATGTTTAATGAAAATTAATCCAAGATGGCCACCCCCACAAAATGGCGGATATCATATTTTTTCACTACTCCATCAATATGGGTATCAAATTAAAGGGCTTGACTAGTTGAATGATGTACACTATATTGAAAGGGAATGAGGAATATTAACTAACGAAATGAAAACTAAAAACTTGAACATTATTTTTTTGTCTGATCATGTATGAATTAGTTTAACTGACGATTGCTTAGCCGAGTGGGCAGCGACCCTGCCTACGAAGCTGGAGGTCCCCGATTCGAATCCCAGGTCGGGTCAGTATTTATATGATGAATATTTATACCGGCACCGGGTCTTGGTTGTTAATGAATGCGGTGTCTTCACTTGGTACCCAAAATACAAGCTAATGCTTAGTTTGGGACCTAGGCGTTGTTGTGATTGTATGTGTTATCATTGTTATTATTATTAACTAAATAACTATGTTATAACATTTATTATAATAATTTTTTTTTTAATAAATGTTAAAATAAAGATTAAATTGAAAATGTAAAAAAACCCCCGACACGAAAAAAAACTAACTTTCAAAAAGTGTGAAATAGTACAAGTTTGCTCTTTGTCTAATGATTTTTGAATCTTAAAGGCGTCTGGGACCGCTAAGTAAACTTAAAATACCTAATAATTAGCGGGCCCAGACGCCTTTAAGGATCAAAAATCATTAGACAATGAACAAACTTGTACTATTTCACACTTTTTAAAGGTTAGTTGTTATTCGTGTCGTTTTTTTTTTTTAATTTTTAATATTTGTAGTTATAGCGACCAATGCACACTCTATAATCAAGTGTCTACATTTTACGATTCAGACGACACAGCCCTGTGACAGACGGACGGACGGATAGCGGAGCATTAGTTATAGAATTCCCGTTGGTACTTTTTGGGTACGGAAACATAAAAAGTGGTCTGAAAAAATAGAATAACGTATGAAAATAAAACGAAATATCACAAAATAGATCATTTAAACAAAAATTTTTTTATCTTAAAAATACACGTATATGCGTTGGTTTTATGTACTTAGATTAAAAAGTAAATCGTTTGAATCATGACGACGCAGAAGCGGTAAATAGCCAACAGTTACTAATATGCGTATTTCGGCGAGTTGCAAAAAGGCTACTTAAAGTCGATGACAACCTAAGAAAGGCTATTAACCAATCATTTGACAATATTCGACTTTAAAACTTCATACCCGACATTTCATTGGTTAATCGTCTTATTTCAGTAGTCCCTGCTTTAAAATGTAAGTAATGTTTTTGTAACTCACTATTTGTGTTCTAAATTGATTTGCAGCACAAATTTTTGTGGTTATATTTTTTTAAATAAGAAAAGTTAAAAATTCCGTCACAATGAACACAAAATGTTGCAGTAAAACCCTTTCGAGACATCTAAAATTGAAATAGGAATCTGTCTGATAACAAAGCTTAATCTATGAAATCGTTTCTCAAACTGTTAGTATATTTTTTTAATATGGGCCGAACTTACTACGCAAATACTGTAGAGTTGGGATAACACAGAAAGTGCGGCCCGACTGGGTTTTTTTTAAATTTCCAACCAAAATCCTAACGCCTGTTCTACCCCTTTGAGTGTATTTCCAAATATCTTAAAACGCATCATACGCTTATGTCCCAAAGGTCGGATACCCTGTTTCGTGTATTTAACTTAAAAAATTACGGATTTTCATACAAATTTACATTCTCTATTTTACGCCCTTTGGGGTAGATTTTTAAAACATCCTCTTAAATACTCTTAAAATACTTTTTCAATGTAGTTGCTCTCAAAGTTTTCTTTTTTGTGTAACGAAATTATGCGGAAAGCGACTCTTTATTTCACGCGTGAAATAAAGTATTTTTTTTAAAAATTTTGTCTCTATGGTGCATGGTGCAAGTCATAAAATTTAAAAAATGACAAAGATGCAAGGAGGTTTTGATATTCGAAAAAAAAAAACAATTATTTATAAGTATGCGCGCTCTAGCAATAATTAAATGATGTTAAACCATAAATGTATATATACTAGCGTAAGAGAGGAACACAGTGTGCGAATGACATCCAGCTCTTTGCGGAAATCCTACATGCGAGAAAGAAATGCAAGAAAATCTGACATAAAACCTCTTTGAACACATTTAGTCTTCTTTACTCACTTGTCAAAATAAGGTCCAGCTTTGTTTTCTATTTTGTGTTATAATCGTTTTGAATTCTACAAAAATTAATTCTTGTGATAAAAATGGTGTAGTGTTCAGTTTTAAATTGCACTGTAACATATGTTAATAATCCAAATAAAGAGACATTTCACCGGTAAGTACTGCCAATAACATACTGTTATCTTAATGCTTATTTTTATAAAAAGCAATCCTAAATTTACTTGGTTATACATCAGTAGTATACGGTAAATACTTTATTTTGTAAATAATTTGTTATTTTAAACAGTTATGTGTACGATACAAAAATATTGTGTAAAATTACAATCAAACAATGAAGCATAGGGATTGCACAAAATGTATCGATATGTCGATATTTTCAAATATAAATATTTTGTAAATTTGATATTACCTAATTGCACCTGTTCCACTGGAATGATGTCGTTAACTGTTTTTAAACATATTGTGAGGTTTATTTAGCCTGGCAGCACATTGTAAGGGAAAGTATGACATCTATACATATATACTACACATAGGGTATAAATGTAAATACAAGACTTTTTCAAATGAAAATATAAGATATATACACAATTAATTTTAATCGTTATTTATTTATGATTTAAAATCTGATGCTCTATTTAATTTTAATCGTTATTTATTTATGATTTAAAGTCTGACGTTCTATCTGTTCTCTGATTATGAACGTCGTAAATAATTAAACTTTGAATGACAAAACTACTGTATACAATAGTTTAACCTCATTTTTCTCCAAGAAACTGCGGTGTTAAAAAATGCTTCCTGATAATGATGACTATTTCATAATATCCAGGTTTCCTGTAAACACGGTTAGCATAGAACAATGGAAAAAAATGTTAAATAGAACAGGTGGGACTCCTCGAAAACATTCTTTGGTTTGCAGTAGACATTTTACGGATAACTGTTTTGTCTAACTAAATCACCGACGACTTTTGAAGAAAGGATCTATACCTACTGAATTTGTGCCGTTAGGGGTTTCTTTTTTTTCATATGTGCTTACTAAGTATATTAAGTAATATACTAATAATACTTAATATCTAAAGTCAGAGCATTTATGCCAACTGTAATTTCTGTACAGGTCAATCTGAAGACCAAGCGATCGGTGTCAGCGTACGTTTACCGGGATATATCACCAGGACCTTCAACTTTAGAGCCTAAACCTTTATTTCAGCACTAATATAAAATGGATTTGAAGAAAAGTCCATCACAGTGAAAATATCAATTTTAGGCAAATTATCACTTTGTCTTTTACAAAAACTTGTTCCTTTATATTCAAATAAAACTTAATTACCTATTACACAAAGAAACAAAAGATATTATAGACTAGTCCAAGGCATCCAAGGCATAATTTGTGGTGTAGTGAGACGACGCGACACTCAATCGAGTAGACAATGTGACGTCATGGACAGTAAGAATCCACCAGTCAAACCGCACGAAAATACATAATAATAATAATAACGTGCACATTACAACGTCGTGGCCCCAAACTAAGCATTAGCTTGTGTTTTGCGTACCAAGCGAAGACATCACATACATATAACAACCAAGACCCGGTACCAGTATCGATATTCATCATATAAATACTGACCCGACCTGGGATTCGAACCCGGGACCTCCAGCTTCGTAGGCAGGGTCGCTACCCACTAGGCTAAGCGGTCGTCAAATTAATAAATATCAATAATTTATTTCTCAGTCATTTATTGACGAATTTAAAAAAAACTTTCACTGTTTTATTAGTTTTGGTTTATCTTTCAATTCTATCGAGTTAAATTGTATATTTTGAACATCATGAACTTCTCTATTGTAAATGTTTTTGTTTTGTACATTCTCATTTTTTTGTTTACAAAGAGTTAAAATTTTGTTGTTATGCGTTGCAACGTGACGTATTGTAATTAAAAATAAAAATCGTTTATTTATATTGTTTTATTTATTACTTGGCTTGTATTCAACTAAATATTAACATTTCCATAATGATGTTAACGCTTTCTTTACTTCTGCAAATTTTTTATTATCAACTGTTAACAAAAAAAAAATTTATTGGAGTAAAGGAAATGGCATTTGAATAGACTGATTGATGATTTGTCATTTTAAAAAACTAAAAGTTAGGAAAAGTAACTCAAAACAAAAATTATGTAGTATAGCAGATTCAAAATAATAAATAGGATTGCCGATTTTGACTTATGATATCGCGGTAATTTCAACGACACATTATCATGAAAGTACTACGTGCTATCGATAATATAAAAAAACACCCATGCACATCACTAAAACTGGCTCAACCACATGTGAATTTTGCACACATACTCATTTCCGTTTCGGTCATGCGATGTTTAGATGTCAGTTGGTCTCCTACGCTAGTATATATATGTCTATGTGTTAAACACCATAACACATAAGATTCTTGATTACCCCATTTAAAAATACGTGTTTTGTTTCCGTAAACAAAAATATTTTTCACGTTATTGGCTGTACGTATACTGTACCTTTGCCCCAAGAAAAAAAAAACTGCATGAAACGCGCGCTCTGCAAAGAAAGCGCGTCATTTTTTTGTAAATAGGCTTTGGTGAACTAAAATTACTTTCTTTATTATACTTATTTTTTTGTTGTATTTCCTCGCAAAATGCATTGAAAAATGTTGTAAGATACTTGAGCGTAAAAGGTTTTATCCGAATGCGCGCGAATTTGGCAATTATTCGCATAAAACCTTACTTTTCGCACGTGTATCTTAAATAACTATTATATTACCAAGTGAATACAATAATTGTCTTTTTGATGTTAAGGTGGTGCTAAAAAAAGGAATCCCGCTATGCTTAACACTGTAACACAAGACACAGCATTTATTTTCAGTGGGAACTTTATTTATTGACAGCGATTCAATGCGATTCACACATTAGACACAATACCCAAACAACTCCGCAAAACAAAACGAAAAACAATTAATATCAAAAAAAAACCAGTGAAAAAACCTAATTTTTATATTCCGCCATAACTAACTTATTTTGCAACGGTAAAGGCAATCGCTAAGTGTGATTACATTGACTCAAAAAAAAATTGGGTGATTTGATTTGATTCGCTTCAGCAGTGTCAGTTCAGCTGGTTCAGTTAGTGAATGACTCAAGCAGTAAGTGAATCAGTGAGTGAGTCAGTGAGTCAGTTTTATACTATTTACACAAATTAGTGTTTGTCCATTGCTCTGTCAATTTGAAAACATTTTATTTATGTCGGGAACCAAGAAATCATGGAACTTTATTCTTTATTAATTAATTCACTTTTTTTAATAATAATAATAATAAATAAAACTAATCCAATAATCCACCCCTCGTCGCCCCCGACGCAAATGTGCCCATGACGCTCATCGCATTGCCGCGCTGAATTGCAATGGCAATTCTTTGCACCAGGAAGGAACCGGAACGGGGGTCGAGTCCCCTTTCTTTTAGACGACGGCCGATGCTCGCGACGAAACGTTTGGCTTCATTCCCCCAACAGCCAGCATCTTCCACCGCAAGAGGGACGAACAAGTATTTACTCTCCAGAGTAGAGTATTTGACTCGTTCCTACCCTTCTCCCATGGCACCAAAGTCATACCATCGGGTCTTTTGCCTTCGGATCGGCTAAGACCAGGAGGCTCCAACACGCACGGAACATTGGCCGAAATTAAAGCCCTGCGGACTATGTCGTTAAGAGCGTGGTGTCGCGGTAATCTCCCCGAGCAGCGACGACAACTCAACGCGTGGTGTCCGTTGGCTTCCACCATGGAACCGCAGATGCATAGGTGTCGTTCACAAACATCGCAGCCCAGGCGGAGCCCCACTGCCACACGCAAAGACTCGCCGTCCAGTAGAGTACCAATGTGGTACCAATTAATTCACTTATTTAAATGTGCTTTTAAAACATGATGTGGATATTGATACAGATTTTTAACTATAGAATAACAAGCATTAAAAAAATGGACTTCATTTTCATTCTAAATAACGACAGTTTATAATTAATATTCTCTGTGTACTGTAAGTGGCAGAAGGGGCGGGGGTAACTAGCACAGCAATATAGTTCAAACATAGTAACCGAACGCATTGACTTTTAAAATCTCTTTCAATGTTCGGGTTCGATTCCCGCCCGTGACAGTTTTTTGTGTGCTTGAACATGTCTATTTATTCCGTGTCTGGGTGTAAAATATGTATGTATTATAAAGAGTATTTGAGTATGTATATCAGTTGTTTAGTACAAGTAATCAAGCAATCAAAGTATACAAGCTTTGATTAGTTTGGGACTAGATGGCGCTGTGTGGTTTTTCCTATGTATAATTATTTTTATTATTATATAGTCTCATATAAAACATATAATACACCGAATATAACAATCATCTGCCCAGAGGTCCTTGAAAAGTTATTTATAAATACTATATAGGTGTACAATAAAGCATACCTACATATTTTTGTTGTTAATTAATCAAAGTGATAACAGTTACTTTTTCATGCAAAAAAGTGGTAAAACTAATTTTTTTTATCGGCCCATTAAACTTTAGATCTATTTTATCATATTTAATTTGCAATGTTTCATAATGACTGTTTGTCTGTTATCAAAATAAATAAATTACGCCCCTGCAAGTTGTGCTGCTAAGTTGTTGCTTAGGCCTCCCCTAGGGGGAGGCCTAAGCTACAACAATCACAACCACAAGCAACCACAATCTATCAATGTAATCCACGACACTGCTCCAGTACGGGTTTGTGGATTTTAACGACTACCATCTGTTTATGGCACCCGGGACCGACATGCCCGGATTCGAGTTACGGCCGCACGGCCTACTGAACTTTTAACGGGTTTGCTGCGCTCGGGCTGCCACGGCATAATATTAAATATTAAAAGTAATTTAAAAACATTGAATAGACAATACACCATAAAAGTATGAAATGACTAGAAGCCCTCTTTTGCGTTTACCGTCTAACCACTCATACTCTAGCTAGCTGGTGCAAGATGGTGAGTTTCCATCCGCGAGGTCGCCGCACGCTGGTCTTCAACCCCGCGATGTTTGTTTGTTTGTTTTTTTGAACGCGCAAATCTCAGGAACTACTGGTTCGAATTGAAAAATTCTTTTTGTGTTGGATAGTCCATTTATCGAGGAAGGCTATAGGCTATATATATATATAAAATCATACTCCTTGTCTGTCTGTCTATTCAAGCAAATCTCCAAAACGGCTAAACTGATTTTGATAAAACTTCACAGATATGGAAAGGATGTGGTCAAAAGTGACACATACTACTTTTTGTATGTCTGTATACTGTTTGAGCTAATCTTTTAAACGGCTAAACAGATTTTAATGAAATTTCACAGGTATAAAAAAGAGGTGATCAAAAGTGGCATACGCTACTTTTTGTCCGTATGTGTGTCTGTACTTCTGTGTGTCCATTCCAGCTAATCTCCAAAACGTTGAAACTGATTTTAATGAAACTGCAAACGTGAAAGAATGTTGTCAAGAGCGATATAAGCAACTTTTTGCCCGTCTATCTGTCTGTCTGTACGTTTATGTGTCTATTCGAGCTTATTTCTATAACGGTTAAACAGATTTTAATGAAACTTTGCAGACGTGAAAGAAGGTTATCGAGAGTGACATGAGCTACTTTTTGTGTCTGTCGTTTATCCTCACTGATCTATCAACGTAGATAAAGCCGAAACTACTAAGTCTAGGAAGCTGAAATTTAAAACAGAGGTTTACTTTATAAAGTGAGTATTAATTTTTAAGAAAGGATTATTTAGAAATTTTAAATTTAAGGGGGGAAGGATGAAGGGGCTGTGTATGCGTCTTTGTTCTTTAAAGTTAGAAACATCAAAATTTTAGGATAAATAAATAATTATGTGTTTCAGGGTTTCTGGATCTCCACATTTTAAGGGTGGGAAACGGGAGGTGAAAAGTATGGGAGTATCGGTTTTCCTAATGGAGTGGGGAGAATGAAGATTGAAAGTTTGAATGACTGTACCCAATATTAGTTTGAGCAAAAAGTATGTATAAATCATTTCGAAAGTTAATAGTACCTACCTATAACAGGAATGTGTCGTCTACGCAAGCGAAGCTGCGGGCGGTCGCTAGTTGGGGTGATATAGTGGGAATTTAAAAAAAGTATTTACTTCGTTTTTTTTTGGAATTTCAGGGCGCCGTGATACTAAAAACTTTGAGAAACGACGACCTAAACTAAAATCTAGATAGAATAAAACCGCCTAACTGGAGTGCGGCCAAAAGTATTTCTCTGTTTGTGACATTTTAATTTGAGACTTGCAGGTCGACTTATGGATGAGGGAGTTCACTTGTGAGGGGAGAAAAAACTATATTTTTACCTATAACAATGTTATAATAAAGAAATCAGCCTTTAAACATAATGTAAATAAAAAGCTTTTATTTAATTAAACTTTTCAATGCCAAAAATGTATTCATTTACCTACGTTAACTTATTACAATGAAACACCAAAATTTTAAATTTTTATTGTATAGAATTAATTAAAATTCAACATTACATTATTTTAAAAGACATTTTTTCAATATAACAACTGAAATATATTATGCAAATAGGTACATATTTTTTCAATACGAAACTGAGATTGGCTTCTACGGATAGTAAGAAATCGACTTTCATACTGTAAGCGGCACGAGTTAAGAACGCTGGCATTTACAAGGGCATTTAATGATAATAATACCTGAGACATCCCCACACAGCGCTATTGAGCTCAAAAGTAGGCAAGTATTATGCTTGTATTATGGGTAGTAGACAACTTGTATATGAATAAATGAACTTATATGCATATTTAAATATTCTCTATAATATATACGTACAAGATATTTAACAGCCAGGCATTGAACAAAACAAGTAGACGTAAAAAATTATTTGACTTTGGCGTGAAACGAACCCGCAACTTTTAGTTCTGCAGTTAGGGTCAGTTCAATCGCTCAGTCAGTTGTTTGGAGTTTCTGTTTGGCGGTTGAAAGGAACTATTTTGGATTACGCTATTAGTTTATCATAACCTCACTGATCACTGACAGACAGACAGACCTTGTGCACCTGCGCGTGTTAGGCCAGCGTTCTTAACTCGCGCCGTTCATATTACTGAAAATCGATTCAGGTTGCATTCGATATAAGTCACCTTCGTATGTACAGTGGTATGAACATATTTCGATCATAGATTAGCTAGCGGTTTCCGGTGGCTAACATATTTTGCGACTTTCGATGATTTTCGTACAATCGCGAGTGACAAATATTAGCGAATGCAATGTTAATCGACCTGTAACTGTTCGTGGCTAACTTAATAGTTTCGTTTTTATTGGCCGAGTGGTTAGAGACCCTAAATGCAGAACCAAAGGTAGCGGGTTCGATCCCCGCCAGAAACAAATTTATGTGTGCATGAACATGTCTATATTTGTTCCGTGTCTGTGTGTAAAATATTTATATATAATAAAGGATATGTATGTTTAGATATCAGTTGTCAAGTACCCATAATACAAGCATAATATTTGCTTACTTAGGGAGTAAATGGCGCTGTGTGGGATGTCCCGAGTAATATTATTACTATATTATTGTAAAAGGTTCAACGAATTGGAACTTTTTCCGTAGCATAGGACCACACCGTATCATGTTAGTTATATTGAGTTCGTAGGCTTGCATTTTGAAGGTTTGCATATTTACATTTTATTTTTATTAAAAATACTTTAAAAAAATTGTATTTTATTTCAAAAAGTAAAAAATAGACATATATTTTTTTATTTTTCATAAAGACTACTATTCACGGTTTACTTTGTTCTGTAAAATTTAAGTTTGACGAAGTTGTTAACCTAGATTACGGTGCTAGTTACCGCCATGTTGGCGACAAGAGGAACAGGAATATTATAACAATATTAATCATATACATACATATACTCGTTATTTCGAAGAAAAATCATGCAAAATTCCTTAAACATTTTAATATTTCTTTTACTTAAATTTTTATTAAGTGGATCGACACTCAATGACATTGTTCAACATTAAAAATATATTGTGTATACGCTATTACTAGAAATGTTGCCAACAACTTTGGATGTAACAAATAGGGTATTTCGCCTTAAAATAGGTGTTGACCAAACGTAAAGTCGACACTAGATGGCGTTCCGGTCAACAGAATAAAATCCTTTATTGCACGGTCGGTCAATATTTTACCTGAGGGACGTTGAGCCTATATTGGAGTATTTGGTATAGTAAGTAACGTTTTTTAAGCAGCGTCACAAGCGTGGTGTATTTAAGCTCCAAGCCAGCTCATCTTGAGAGGAGGCCTAAGCCCCTGCAGTGGGGTATAAAAAGGGCTGACAGATGGAAGTAATGTTAAACACATATACACATGATCTCATGCCTCGACAAACGCTTCGAAACTATTGAAAGAACCACTATATGAATCAGTCAAAAAAACCTTATTTTCCACAAATTTTAGGTTTTTGCACAAACGCTTCGAAATTGTTGAAACAATCAATAATGTCAGGTCTAAACATTAAAGAGAAATATTTTTTATGGTCGCATGTTATGTTTTATCAACTGAAACGTAGAAATGTGGTCATGAAAACTATAAATCATTTCATTGTATGGTGGCTCTATCTATTATTAAATAGTTGTACTAGACAAACAGCTTCCTGCCTTAATTCTGACAAAGCCTCTTTGCAGCTGCAGTAAGTAGTTGACATTTGATAATAAATATTTATTTATTTATTTTACATTTACATTTGTTGAAAATGCCCTTTAAATGCAGCTATTATCGTACATTAAGCTTAGGTTAATCTTTTATTCGTGTCGTGTAAGCCTCGACGAACGAACCTGTTTCAGATCTATAAGGACATGTGGCCGTGGTTCGAATCCGGGCGTGTACCAATGAGTGTTTTCTGACTTAAGTGCAATAACTATCACTGACTCCGTGCCTCGGAGATCACGTTAAGCAGTCGGTCCAGGCTGCTGTCAGTAGATGGCGGTCGTTTGAATCCGCCAACCCGCATTGGAGCAGCGTGGTGGATTTTAGCTCTAAGTCCCCTCATCTTGAGGGGAGCCCTAAGCCCCTGCAATGGGGCATAAAAAGGGCTGATGGAATGGAAACTTTTATTGTTGGTGTTTATCGCGTCTGGGCTGTTTTTAAACGACTTCAAAAAAGAAGGAGGGTTCTCAATTCGACCGTATATATGTTTTTTTTTATGGGTGTTCAGGGTTAACTTCGTTGTTTATGAACCGAATTGGATGATTTTTTTTGTGGAAGGGAGAAATCTCCGGAGTGGTACCATGATAAAGAAACCAGGATCTGATGATGGCATACCAGAGAAATCGAGGGCAACCTTCGAAAATCTTATTTTAAAGTATCGTATTTTAAGTATTTTGATAAAGTACTACTACTAGTACTATTTAATGAAGGTCGGGAGTCGATCTGATGATGGAGCTGAAAGACAGTCGAGGGAACTCCTCAACGATTTATAGCAATTACCTGGTCTTTGGACTTGATTCATTTCTATTGATGAGATCTTTGCACCCATATGGATTATAAGTGCCATTACAGGTCTGATTATGGAGAACATACACAATCGAGGGAACTCCTCAACGATTTATAGCAATTACCTGGTGTTTGGACTTGATTCATTTCTATTGATGAGATCTTTGCACCCATATGGATTATAAGTACCGTTACAGGTCTGATTTTGGAGATCATACACAATTGAGGGAACTCCTCAACGATTTACAGCAATTACCTGGTGTTTGGACTTAATTAATTTCTATTAATGAGAACTTTGCACCCATATGGGCTACAAGTACCATTACAGGTCTGATGATGGAGACCATACACAGCCGAAGGAACTCCTTAACGATTTACAGCAATTACCTGGTGTTTGGACTTAATTCATTTCTATTAATGAGAACTTTGCACTCATTTGGGTTATAAGTACCATTACAGGTCTGATGATTAAGACCATAGACAGTCGAGGGAATGCCTCAACGATTTACAGCAGTTACTTTTTGTTGGGCTTACTTCATACGGTTCAATATGACAAAATTTTCAGTTCGTACAAAAATAATAATTAAGATTGAAGTTTGATTTGACACTGAACTTAAGTTGCGCTGTCTCATTTGAGTAGCGGGTTTAGTAGCCCCATTTATACTAAATACAAATAAGTTACAGATACGTGCAACTAAAAATTGAAAAATAAAATAATTTTCAAAAAAAATGAAATATAAACCGACTTCAAAAACATAAACTAAAAAGTTAATAATAAAATTATCATTTTAAAGAAAGGAGCATTAACAGGCGGCATATAGTTAATGAAGTCGGTGCCAAGTCATTCACTTTAAATTGTGTTCTATTTTTGTTATTGTTATAAATATATCATTGTTGTAATTGTTATTACCTGGTAAGTACCCATTTAAAGTGTCTGAGTTGGCACCGACTTCATTAACTATATGCCGCCTGTTAATGCTCCTTTCTTTAAAATGATAATTTTATTTTTAACTTTTTAGTTTATATTTTTGAAGTCGGTTTTAATTTATTTTTTTCATTATCATAATTTTACAGTTTCTTTTTTTGCTAATAATGTTCTGCTATTGTAAAATAGTAATTATAATTTATTGAGAAATTATTGCTATTGATTTTGTAAATGTAGACAATGTGTATTACTGTAAATAATGACAATAATTTGGCGTTTCAAGTGTGCCAAAAATGAATAAAGTCTTGAGTATTTTTCTTGAAATAATTGCCATCTAACTGTTATAAGAGCTTTTAAAAGCAAAATAGTGCTACTAAACAATATATCTCGAAACTGTTTTGGAATCGGTCGAATCTATTTTTTACTATACATAATATTATTGAAACAAACAGTCGAGCGCTCTCCACCCATTAATTTTTATCATCTTACTAGTCCATTACTTTATGATAAGCTTTCGTTTAAAGCTTTCGTTTTATTGTAGTTTTAAACTTGTTAAGGGCTAGATCTTGAATGTGAACTGAGACCTTATTGTAAAAGCGTAAATTGCTCTTTAAAAGATTTTTGTGATTTTATTGTGTTGGCTAATTTGGTCAGCAAGTTTACAAAGTACAACAGTTTTAACTTTTCATTCACTTAAATGTATATTTGTTCTACTATTTAACACTTTCACTGCTCACGTACACCTACTATGACATTGCAATAAATGCAAAAAATTGTATAAATAGCTATACAAATTGATAACATATCAGCACCTGATAGAGAGATATTTCGGCAATCTTACGATTCATGTACACTCTAACGTAGCAACATGTGATACGTATCACTAAGCTTGGGAGAGTTGAATAATACAATTAAACTTCATGTAACAGCATATGATACAAAATAGAAAATTAAACGGCAAGAATTAGAATTATCTTTATGTTTATTGAATACGATACAAAAATATATTATACAGAGCAAATATCGATTACACTGAGTTCAAATCAAGTGATAGAATTTAGAAGTTTTAAAGTTATGCATGCAAAAGTATTTCGATACAAAATGAGAGAGATGATGTATCAGTATATGTTACATAGTTTACAGGAAAAACCGTGTGTAACACATGTTGTCACACGTGAGCAGATAATGTGTTAACTTACTAAATTTTATTGCACGTGTATAGCGATTCTCAATATCTTTTAAGTGCTCAAGTTTGTATTGTACCTACCTATTTTTATAGTTTTTTTACATTTGAAAACCTTTCGTCAGCTTTCTGACATTTTAATACATTGTTACTATAGTGACACAGCTGTTGGTTTTCCTAACAAATAAATCAGTACGTATAAGTCGGTGAAATCTATACTAATATTATAAAGCTGAAGAGTTTGTTTGTTTGTTTGTTTGTTTGTTTGAACGCGCAAATCTCAGGAACTACCGGTTCGAATTGAAAAATTCTTTTTGTGTCGGATAGTCTATTTATTGCGGAAGGCTATAGGCTATATGTATAAAATAATACTATCTGTCTGTCTGTCTATTCGAGCAAATCTCCGAAACGGCTAAACTGATTTTGATGAAACTTCACAGATGTGAAAAGGAAGTGGTCAAAAGCGACATACACTACTTTTTGTATGTCTGTATGTATGTCCATTCGTCTATTCGAGCTAATCTCCAAAACGGCTAAACCGACTTTAATGAAATTTCACGGGTATGAAAAGGAGGTGGTCAAAAGTGACATACGCTACTTTTTGTCCGTCTGTCTGTCTGTACGTCTATGTGTCTATTCGAACTAATCTCCAAAACGGCTGAACAGATTTTAATGAAACTTTGCAGACGTGTAAAAAAGTTGTTAAGAGTGAAATCAGCTACTTTTTGTGGCTGTCTGTTGTTTGTCCTCACTGATCTATCAGCGTAGATAAAGCCGAAACTACTAAGTCTAGGTAGTCGAAATTATAATAAGAATATTTCGAAATTTCAAATTTAAGGAGAGAGGTATGGCTTTGTATGAGAGTCTTTGTTTTTTAAATAAATAATGACGTGTTTCGGGGTTTTTGGATTTCCACATTTTAAGGGTGGGAAACGGGAGATGAAAAGTATGGGAGTATCGGTTTTTTTAAAGGAGTAGGGAGAATGAAGATTGAAAGTTTGAATGGGTATATCCAATATTAGTTTCAGCAAAAGTACGTATAAACCATTTCGAATGTTAATACTACCTAAAATAGGAATGTGTAGTCTACGCAAGCGAAGCTGCGGGCGGTCGCTAGTAGATAAATAAAATAAATAAATATCGTCCTTATTCATACGGCTACTAACGACAAATCATTTAAACTAAAATTCTAACTTTGTTGATTTCACAGGTTGGCCCTTAAACTCCTTTAAGATGTTCAATGGACTTGGACAGAAATTTTTGACATACGTTTATATTTTGTCCCGAAAATAGAGATCCAATCTATACCTTCCGCTTAAAATAAGAAAAAAATTTGGTCTGTAATTATGTCAGTTATTTTTTTTTGTAAAAATTTATAAACAAAGTATCCTTTTGACGTCATCTGGACAGATGTTTACTAATTAAACTATGTTAGACTAAATAAAATTATATTTTTATTGATTTATGAGGATTACAATTTCATTTGACGTAGTGAGCTTCCCTCTATATTTTTATTTAGTTTTGACTTTCGTTTTTTATTGTGGAAAGCAGCGCAATAAGCTCAACAGCCCAGATGATGTCACAGGGACAATTTCGACATCAGATGAATATTCATAAATATCTGGGAAATCCGTAAATATAATTTTTTTAATATTTTGAGAAATTATTCTAGGACATTATTCTTTTTAATTTTAATGACCATCAGCGCAATTTAGTCCAAGCATTGATATTTTAATAAAAATTTCTAATATAATAGATGTAATGCAATAGTGAAAACAAGGAAACGTGGCGAGATATTAAAATCGGTCGATTTGCCGTTCAAGCAATTTGTCCGTTTTGCGAGAAATCACGTGCCATTACACAATTTGGCGACTCTTTGGGGATAAAGTCCCCGCTGCACTTTACGATGCTGGCCAGTAAAAACTGTTTTACTTTCTTGTATTTTTTTCGTATGAAATTTTGATGGAAAATAGTCGATTTCAATATACTGAAAAAAGAAAATTTGCTGTTATACTATATAATAACAAAAACAAAACGTGGGATTAGTGTTTAAGCAGTTCAACTCACGCACACAATTTAACACAAACAAACAAATCATAGAAGTAAGCAAATACGCCCTAACCCTCCTACATACAGTCTACAAACACACACACACACACAGACAAACCTACCTCCCATATCTGTTAGTTTAATAGTTAAAATTAAGAGTAATCCGTGTTTGGCCTTATTTGAGATTAAACTTGATTGTGTAATAGTGTAACGCTTTAATTACCAAATAGAATAAAATAAAACCAGATTTTTTTAAATATTTGATAGTTTATCAAACAGAGATTCGTTAAACTGACGGTATGTAACTTATAAAAAAGAATTATAAAACAATATTTTCGTTTAAAATAATAATAATACCTAAGACATTCCACACAGCGCCATCTAGTTCCAACCTAACCAAATCTTGTATTATGGGTAGATATACCAGACAACTGATATACATACTGAAATATTCTTTATAATATATACATATATAGATATTTTATACCCAGATACGAAACAAATGGACATGTTCATGCACGCAAATATTTGTCCAGAGCGAGAATCGAACCCGCGACCCTTGTCTCCGCAGTTAGAGTCTCTGATACTGACTAATATGGTAACAGCATTTAGTACAATGCTAAAATAAATGTATATTTCATTTTAAAGTTTTCGTTTACTTTTAACTGTTTCCGTATGTGGTACAAAAAAGTTTTTAAGTGCAGTGCATGTAATTGCATTTCAGAGTCGTAGAAGTTCACTTTTAGTGAGAAAAATGCACTAGAACTGACCGACGGACAAATAGCTTGAACACTTCATTATGAGGTACACTCAATGGCGAAGTTGTAGATTTATTTTCATTATATAATATCTACTATAAAACTGCAACGGAACGACAATATGTCAGCACCGTGGATGTTTATAAATATACCGCGTATGGCAAGAAAATGTTAGTAAATAAATATACTCCATCAACCCTTTTTATACACCACTACAGGAGCTTAGGCCTCCCCTCAAGATGAGAAGGCTTGGAGCTGAAATCCACCACGCTGCTCCAATGTGGGTTGGCGGATTGTAACGACCGCCATCTATTGACAGCAACCGGGATCGACTGCTTAACGTGCTCTCGAGGCACGGAGTCAGTGATAGTTAATGTACTTGAATTCGAACCACGGCCACATGGCCTTATAGATTTCAAACAGGTTCGCTGCGCTTGGGCTATCACGACACAAAAATATACATCTTCATCATCATCAGCTCGTGTTTCTCCACTGCAAGATATAGGCCTCTCCCAAGGCTCACCACCACACACGGTCCTCCGCCTTTCGCATCTCTCCCCCCCCCCCCCCCCCGGTATGGTGCTTCAGGTCATCTGTTCACCTGGCCGAGGGACGTCCAACGCTTCGCTTCCCAATACGTGGCCTCCACTCGATAACCCGTCTACCCCAGCGGTCGGTTCTACGGCAAATGTGACCGGCCCATTGCCACTTCAGCTTGCTAATCACTTCGGCTATGTCGACAACTTTAGTTCTTCGACGGATTTCAGTTTTCATTTCAGGGACGGCAAAGAATACTATTCCCCACCGCCACCGGGAAGCGTGTCGTAAGAGGCGACTAACCCAGGTTAGCAGAAGATGGGCAGCAGCATCTCTCTGTGAAACTATATACTGCGATCACCAACCCGCCTGCCAAGCGTGGTGTGGTGATATGCCCCCGGTATGGTGCTTCATGTCATCTGTCCACCTGGCCCAGGGACGTCTGACGCTTCGCTTTCCGGTACGTGGCCTCCACTCGAGAAATCGTCTTGAATCACTCCGTCCGTTCGGTAGTTTTTGAGTTTATATATTGATTTTGAGTTTATCGCGAGGGACTTTATTTTATAATATGTAGTGTATAAAAAAAAAAAGAACATTTAAGTATGTATATCAGTTGTCTATTACCCAATAATGCAAGCATAATACTTGCTTACTTTGGGACTAGATGGCTCTGTGTGGAATGTCGCATTTATGATTATTATTATGAAACGCAAAATTTCGATTGTTATACTATCTAACGCGATAAGAAAACATGGTATACCGTATTGGATCCTTACAATACATGCATGCTGCCTAGTGTGAGGACTATAGATACTGTCAATTGTCATACTAATTTTTTTGCTGTTAGCTTACCTATAGTTGAAGTATTTTACTGATCTTTTAAATAATTTTTAAATCGCTAATCTGCTGTAAAAATAATCTTTTTTAATATTTTTTTTATTATTTATAAGCGAAACATTATTTGATTCTGTATATAGACACGTATAAATGAAAAAAAGGAAACCAACAGAGAAAGTTTAGCCAATTCTCTCACCGGGTGTACACATGAGAATGCGTAAAAATGTTCGTTAAAGCTCATCCGACATCGCTCATTTGAAACAGAATAGCTTTTTTTTCTACCAGCAAGTTTTTTAATAACCCCGTAATGGACTTACCTGGTATGCGCTTTATTTGTTTTTGCGGAAGTGTTTGTTCCGTGCGTTTTTTCCAACAATTTTGCAATTAAGCTGTGCTGAATTTTCGAAACGTTTTCAAAGTATTTTCGTTTTGAGCTTTTGGCTAGTGTCCACAGAGAATCGAGTAGGTTAGAGCTACCACGTGACGGTATTTGTCGAGAGACACGTGTCCCAAAAATAATTACTCACACTACGAATAGTTCAGGTCATGGGATGTTGAGTGTATTGCGGGATTGGAAGGGCATCGTTCATTACGAACTTTTACCGCACGCCACAACTATCGATTCGGATGTTTACTGATAAAACAGAAACATGTAAATGAGATTAAATGGCCAGAACTGATTAATAGAAAGGGTGTAGTCTTCCACCATGATAACGCTATACTATAGGTACACATCTTTATCCACTCAAGAAAAATTTTGAGTTTGGCTGGGAAGTGTTAATGTATCCTCCATAATAATGGTATGTCTCTTCAGAATGGGTTCGTTCTCTTCAAAATTCTCAGGTAGTGTAAGGTTAAAATCAAAGGAAGATTATCAAAACTGCTTGTGAATTTTTTTTTACTATAAACCCCAAATTTTCTATAACACTGATCATTTCACTACCTACAAGATGGTAATAAGTTATCGAACAACGGTTTGAATTTGTATTTATATTAGGCAATATTTAGAAAATATTGTCTGTAAACGAAATAATTTATTTGTTATAATATAATATATAATAATGTGATGTTATATAAAACATACTTATACGAAGATATCATTTTGTTTTATAATTTAAAACTATTGTCAAAAAACCTAATTGATAATTTGATGTTTTGAAGTATTTCTAAAACCATCTGTAGACGAGTAGCAGAGTTATATCATTGAATTCATAGATATTTTTAATTCGAACATATTTATTAAGAACTTATACCTAAATATAATCATAATTATTATATCAATTTCAGAATCAAAAATAGTAACTTGTCTATCGTAAAATGTAACGTTTCGCTACTATTTGCGCCATCTAGTATCGGATAGCAAAAACAAAACCCATGTATCAACTTCTACTTACTCATTAAATAATTAATGAGATAATTATGATTTAAAATTGTGGAATATAATCTATTGTACAATTAATCATTGAACTAAATAGTCAATGAAATTAAATGCAAATATTAAAATCAATTAGGTAGGTAATATTTTTTTAGTAATCAGTTGAGTAATTTTTAGTAACTAGGTAGGTACCTACCAATAGAAATATAAAAATGTATTCTACGCATATTCTACGATAGTTTTTACTATAAAATACCTACTAATCAAAGCACGCTTAGACAGATCCTGATTTTGAAATTGAAAACAATACCACATGGAATAGCATAATCAAAAGTAGTTCAGATCTGAAATGAAATAAATCATAGAACTGAAAATATGTTTATCAAAATATGCAGAAATTATTAAAACAAGTGTACGTCTCACTATTGTGTTGGAAAGAGAGAAATATATACAAATTTATTGGTGAGAAAGAGTCACATAACACATCGATGTGTGAGCAAGGGATGCGGATGCGGTAGGGTCAACAAGACAATTTAAAATTATTTCAGAATAATAAATATTTGATTTTATTTGTAATCATGCACCAAATACAATACGCACCACCGATGTAAAAGGTCGCCACTTCTCTTTTACCCGCATAGTGCTGCCTTTGGATATTTTAAATTTTGAATTTTGAACTCGCCTTCGATCTGCGAGTGTGTACAGCCCACAGAGGTACAGCTGGCGGCCTTTTACATCGGTGGCGCGTATTGAAGTTTTAATGAACGAATTTGTCACATTTTTGTCAAAAGCACAGAGTTTGACAGAGGTCCTCATATTCCGTCTAACCAGTTGTGATTTTTTTCTTGTTAAGATGCTGGGCGTAAGCTAAACAGCTGAGTGTTAGGCTTGGACTATCTCGCAATACTCCCCAATACTCTCTTAACGTATGTTCATTCGGCCTCCTTCCATATTTAAAACAAACACGGTACTCTCTATGGTACGCAGCTGTCAACATTGTTACTATATGGTTAAAAGTGTTTTTCATCTGTAAACCTAACACATACGACATATTGAAAGGTGAATGTTATTAGTGAAAACGAAAAAATATGTAAAAGCACAAAACGTGTTTGTAATTTTTTACGTGAAAACGTATTAGGAAGGCATCTATACTAAAGTCGTGTATAAATTAGCGATGAAAAGCTTTTATAGTCGCAATAAACTTTAATATATCTCGTGACTCAAGGTAGGTACCGCCAAGTGATGTACATATTTTGAAAATAGACAGACGGCGCTTGGTCAAAAAAGGGTCTCCAAATACACTCCGTGCGACTAAAGACTCAGTTATGACTCCGCAACGGAAAAGATTAGACAAGATATTTCTGCGTTGTTGTATAGAACAGATATTAAGGTGCTTTTAGAGGCAGGTTGATCAGAAAAAAAAAGTTTTTAAAAATGCATTCAAACAAACCTCCTAGAGGAGGACTCTTTAAAAAGATTCTTTGAAGTAAAATAGAAGCTCCATAGACCATTATGTTTTTGCCCTTTATTTAGCTCGTTGCATTTCTCACGATAGTATTTCAAATATATACAAAACCTTGTAGGTTTATACTGATTAAGATATTAAATCAAAATTGGTGTCAGTATCTTGAACAGAGTCTTTGAATAATCAACGAAAAATTACTGAAACTGAAAAAGTAGTTTATTTTTATGCTGTAATACATACGCCTAAAGCCTACTAACACGGATTCCTATGCCGCCTGTGACCACGCATTTTTCCAGTTCCCGGTTTCTTATTAGTAACTCTCATGGTTTGATGTTTTAAACTAATTTTTATTCAAAAATGTTATGTAAAAATTATTATTATTATAATATTGAGAGGTTAATAAACCTCCCAAGAAGTAAAAATGTCTTGGTAAAAAGGCATAAGAATCAAATTTACTGCCAATAAAATCATAATATTTAAAGAACGTGCATTTCGAAATTATTTATAATGTTTTCTTTATAATTTACTACGTAATAAATGTACACCCTAAAAGATTTATGCCATTTGTAATACAGGTATTTTTATTTTGAAAATATTTAAAAATAAATTAAATTATGGTCATCCCTTCGTTGAACAGTGAGTAAACGAAAAAGAGACGTAAGTCA
This sequence comes from Luffia ferchaultella, assembly GCA_949709985.1. Classification (NCBI taxonomy): domain Eukaryota; kingdom Metazoa; phylum Arthropoda; class Insecta; order Lepidoptera; family Psychidae; genus Luffia; species Luffia ferchaultella. Next base: position 11,153,328 of record OX453269.1, read on the forward strand.
ACGCAGTAAGGCTTTTTTTGTGTTGCATAAGTATATATGCGCGTAATGTATAATGCGCCCATACTATTCGCCCACATGGAATGTATAAGCATATTAAGACACATAAAAATAATACTTCTTGGCAACTTCGACTACTACTACTATTTCACTCGAAACGTTAACGAACGCTTTTGACAACCCGTTGGATGATTTTTTCTATTTTTCTTCTAATTGAAGAGGACATTGTCTAATTGCTGATGTTCGTTTTGGGTACGTACCTAAAAAAACGGTTCATGAGGTTGCTCCTTTCGCTGCGTATAGACAATTATACCTAGTTGGTGATAAAAGTATGCCATTTTCAGGACCTGGAAAAGTCGTTTTACAATGTAAAGGTAATTACAAAAGTACACTCAGATCTATCCCACAAGAACTAGATATATCGCTGTTTATCCACCTCTCAAGAAGTGTTCGTATGGTTTAAGAAACGTTGTATTTGAACGTAGATATATTCAGAGTAAATAAATAAATAAATAAATATAAGAATGTCAGATTCTTGGTTTGAGAGGTTCGTACCACCGGTATTTCACGCTCACCGAGTGGAGGCGAGCACCAGAGACAGCGCTATACAGGTAAAAGAGAAGGCATTACTCCCTTCTCTTTTACCCGTATAGTGCTTTAGTTCGGCCTCGCCTCCTCTGGGCAAACGTGAAATGCCGGTGTCGAAAAAAGATAAGACCTCATATTTTTAATTTTTTGAATTTTGTGGTTCGAGTTTAAGCACTGTTTAAAATTTTCTGTTGTTTTTGTTGAACTCTTGAACTTTAATATACATATATAGACTTTAATAGCTTAATTTTAGTTTGTAAAATTTACTGTAAATTATGATCTGCAGGAAGAGGGGGTCTCTCCTAATACAGGTTTTAACTTAAAAGGAGAGCCCAAACACTTGTCCTTATTGTTTATTTTAAATTTTAATAAATATCTGTGTGTTTAAATATCTGTATCTCTGTAATGAGTAAATGGCCAAACATACTGTTTTTAAAAGGCCGGGAAAAAAAGATTACGCTACTAAAACTAAGTGAGTTCTTCAAGAACTATTTATGTGGCACATTCAAAATGTTTTTATATATATATATAAAACTCGTCTAAGCGGGAAGAGTAGGTAAAAAGTAAAATGCCTGTTATGATAAATATATATAATAAATAAAAACCTGTTTCGAAATCCCAATTTTTAAGCTAACGCTACAACTAATCTGCACTACCCTCCCCTAATAGGCCATCTCGGCCGGTCGCCATGGCAACTGCGCAAGATGGCCGCCTCCCTCCACCGCGCTTACGCTCGCCTATAAAAACGCCGCGCCGAGTACACCGCGTCAGAGCGCCAGTGACTTTCGCGGTTTACAATACCCCGCGTCGTTCGCGGATTCGTTCGCGAATTTTCGATTTTTTTCTAACGCCCCCTTCCCTTTTTACGTTTATCCACTTGAAGTTGCGTTACCATTGGTGTTGAACCTTTTTTTATTTATTCATTATTCCGAATGCTTCAAAACATAGCGTTTTGATATTTTAAGTTCGATATTATTTTAAAATAAATTTATATTCAATATTTTATTTTTTTATTTTCCAAATCCTTCCAGTGTCAGAGTGACGTATCGCTGTTGCATAAGGTAAGTAAAATTTATTCGTTGATGCATATGTCGTATATCGATTTTCCGATATGTTTTTGATCAGAAATGTTTAGAATCTATCTAGGATTCTAGAATAATCTTAACAGAATCTAGAACAGACTACGTCGTGTAATACTGAAGAAAGTTTTAAATTTCTTAACGGAACAGCGAATGCATTTTCTATCAAAACATCATGCATTTTTTTGATTCTCGCGTTTCTATCATTTTTGTTAGTTTCACTAAACTATTTTTCTCTATGCTACCTTCAATCCAAAGTTTTGGCGTGACGGAAGCGTGGTCACGTTAATTCTACAGTGGGCAGCAATCGGATTTCATAATTTATTTATGTCGTTTAAGGAACCAAATGTGATTAAATCTTGATACTTGTTTCAGACTTAAATTTGTCTACACACTTGCTGTTACCTTAAATAAAAGTAATTTTAGATATGCGGCGCGCTGTAGGGTTAGCGTGGTCGACTTTTATTTCAGAAATCTCTTGTAGACGACGGAGTTTTGAAAACTATGCTTGACTCGTTCTAATACATTAGGCGTGATGCAACACTAATACAAGACAGACTGACTTGGAAGGCGCCTTGCGGCGTGATGTATTATTTATAATGTAACGATTCGCTAGTGGAGTTTATACTTTGGTATTACATAGTTGTGATGCATAACATGTATAACATTTGTATAACATTATATAAATAGGTGTGTGCGTAGGTACTATAGTTGATCCATGGACACTATGTTTGGGAATATAAATCGCGTTGATTTCTAAAAAAATAAGAACGTATAAAATTTGATGTAAAATACGCCTTAATGGCTATAAGAGTGAAGCGCGGAGTGCGGAATGCGCAGTGCTACATATGCGAACAATCTAGACTGTGTTCACATCTATCCTAATTAATATCATAAATGCGACAGTGCGTTTGGTTGTTTGTTTTTTCTTCAAATCGTAACGGAGCAACGAAACGACGTAATCTTTTGCACGGACACAGTTTGAGTGCTGTTTCAAGTGTGAGCAATGTCAAGGAAACGTAATAATAGGAAAGTTACATATCTTTGTCTACGTGAGCAAAGCCAGGGACAAAAGCAACAGAAAATAAAAAGAATATTAAAGTCAAGGCAATAATGGTTGGACGTCAAGGAGAATAAATTATTTTCGTTAGAAAAAGAGTCTCTGTTGAAGAATAAAGTTTTCTTAACTGTAGAATATAATAATTTTAAGAATTGCTTTTTGAAACAAGATAATAATATTTTTCATATATAATTGAATTATTTTTTATCAAGCATAATAAAACAGATACTTTTAACCTTAATTAAAAAAAAAAATTGTAATCCACACAATAATATTTTTGAGCGATGTACTCATCAAAGATATCTTCGAAAGAGAATTTCATATTCTTGAATAAAATGTGAAAGATATTTCATCAAATAAGTTTTTACAAGATAATGTAATATTCTTTTCAATACATTGCTATTAATACGGTCTTAATGACATCGAAACTTGTACCGTAATGTTGTATTTTACAATACAGGCCTTTTTACTTTACACCAATCACAAACGAGCATTCTGTTTGTAACGCATGCGTAAACCGCGAAAAGCAACCCGCTCGGGCTCTTGGCTCCCGCTATCATTACATTTAAAGTATCTATCTACCAAATTTTAATTACAAATACATTGAAAAACGTCGTATGATGCTAATACTCAGTAAGTTAACTATTATAGTTTTAGGTTAGAAGTTGAACCCAACTTCTTCGTATAAGTATGCTACAACAGTAATCACTGGACCAATGGAATTGACTAGTTCTCAGTAATTAAGCGACAGATTTCTTCTCTTCTATTTCGTCTTTATGTTTTTCAGTAGGTATACTATGCGTGAGGTTTACCCCTGAAATTATAATGCGTTTGACGTTCAAATTTTCCTGTTATTTCTGCAATTCCTGCGATTTTTTAATAAAGTTAGGCTCAGAGGTTTGGAATTATAGGGGAAAAACTATTATATATTCTCTTCAAAATCTTTTAAACTTCAATGCACTATAAAATTTGTATACGTTTCTAACGTACATATATATAACATAAATAATTTAAAATGATTTCGAATTTCTCATTCGGTTGTATTTGTATCTTCCAAAACGAGCACTTTTATTTGACTTATCACAAGATGCACTTGAGAAAAGTTTTCATTTTACTTTCTAATTTATAACCCAAAATGAAAATTTGTTTATTTACGCTATATGTTTGTAATTGGGATAGGTAAATAAATTAATTTAAATATTTTTTTATCTACTTCAGAAATATAGGCTGTGACGAACGGCCAAACAGACAGGCACCAGAGTGATCTTATAAGGGTTGCGTTTGTTCATGTCAGGTATAGCAGTTCTAAAAATGGAATAGAATATGGCGTGTGTTGTTTACACACACGCCCATGTTTTACAGTACAACACTGTATAGGCGAATGTAAATATTAAATATCTGTTGAAGATAATAATAGTTGTAAAGTAAAAGCCTTCAGATGTGCTAACAGAGCACCCACCTGGGACTGGGGTCGGGTCAGGGCGGGACTATCACGAAGAACAGGAGCCACTAACTAACACATATGCCCCTCTTCAGGGCCCAGCGTACCCTAGACTAAATAAGGGCGAGCATTAGACTGCGCTACGGGCCCGTGTGATTACTAATAACAAACCTGTTCAAATGTAAAAAGTTTTCTTTAATGAAAATTATTTCAAAATATTAAGACACCAATTTAATAATATTATTCTCGCTTAAAAAATAATAGTCGTTTCGAAAAGTTAATTGAGCAAGAAAAAAGGAATTATGCAAATAATATAATATTTAAACTGAAAATTGAATGAATATTCTCTCTAAGACTAAGAATATAAAAAAGTTTTCAGGTAAAAATATTATTTCTTGAATTAAAAAGTAGACAATGTTTTCAATGAAAAATACGAATTCTGTTTAGACTCAAGAGTATTCCTTCTAAGAAAATTAAATTCTGTGTGTAAGACCAAAATGTTTTCAATACATATAAATCACTAAAATTTTTGGAGAATATATGTATACTATAAAATGAAAAAAGAAAAATTTACATCAGTTGTCTGGTACCAATAATACAAGCTTTGCTTAGTTTGGGAATAGATGGCGCTGTGTGGAATGTACCAGGTATTATTATTATTTTAATAACAATTCTGTTTTTCTGTGTATTACATTACATAATCATAATGAAGTTGAACATTAAAGACATGGTTGGGAGGTTTTTGTAATCCACATACTCACCCCCCCCCCTCATCCCGAGTGGAGGTCTAAGCTCCTACAGTGAGGCATTAATTGGCTGATGGTATGAAAATGGACACATAAATTGTTTTGTTCTTCATCATTTCATTAAAATCGATTATGATGAAATTTTCATCTCTGTACATAAAATCGTACCTTGCTTCGTGTTTGTATGCGCGTCATGCAAAAAAATACGATATATTTTAATAATATTCCAGTAATAATTTATTGAAAAGTGACTCAAAACTTCTTCGAATTTAACTTAAACACAATGACCGGATTTAAAATAAAACTTTGAATATTGGTAGATTGAACCCTGAAAAAAATATGGGCAACTTTTTACATCAGAATCATATCTCTAGGTTTGTAACCTTATCACGGCTAAATTCGATCCGATCTCGTGAGCCGATCTCAATACATTTCGTGGATTTTCGTAAAGGAATGCACAATTTTGGCAAAATACATATAAATAAATACGAAACAAAGTTTTCCTGTAAGTTACATTTTCAAAACTAAAGTACTAAATTGATTTTGAAAATATTTCACAGAAGAGTAACTCGCAACATGGAAAAAGACGCACCATATTATATGGAATAATTTATAATAATGGAAACGTGTTATGTGGCGAATAGCTCAAATGACTTTTTAAAAACAAAAAATATTTATTTTAAATATAAATTTAATTAATAATAGATTTTACAAGAAACGTGTATTTGGTGACAATGACTTTGACAAGAATGACTAACTGAATTGTGTGTTACAATACTTATCGCTACTGAATATATACTAAAACTTATCATTAGTCAATAGTGACAGAACAAGGTTCGGTGATTAGAAACTTGTGTACGTGATGGGCGAAAGGTTGAGTTTGTCTAATGATAGGAATATTCATTACAATGGAATGTTGCTAGAGCTATTAATGATGAAATCAAATAGTTACAATAAAAGTAATAATATTATTTATATCTAAGAATACCTATACTACTATCATACATAGAATAACGTATTATTCATAACATAACTTTTCTCCCCCCTTAGAATAAAGCTTGTCCTTTTCTGGACGAGCTTTGTGTGTTTTCGAGGTCGGAGTCATCTTCGGAGATGCAGCTGGTGGATGGAAGTGCTTCTGTTGTCGATGTCATTGGTGACATTGATAGCATGACTTGGGTCTGTCGTCGAGGTGTTCTGGAGTTATCATAACAATTATTAAATATATTTATACAGCCGGGATGTACATCATCGTTATTATGACGATTACGACGTCTTGCAAGTAGTCCAAGTGGGCAAGTTCGGAAACATTTATATGTGAGGTAGCCGGACATGGCAAGTCCGATTATTAAATATAACCAAGTAAATTTTGATTGGTGTTTTTCAGTAAACTTTTCGTTTCGGATTCTGTCGATATCCTTTGAATATTCTTCTAGTTTATTCTTTGCTGTTTTTAATGAGTCTAATGGAAGTTGGTTGAGCTTGATCGGTAATAATGATGGAGATTGAAAATTTTCATTTTCTTTGTAGCACTCTTCGGTGCGTATGTCAGCTAGGACGATAGGATGTGAGATATTCTTCGTTATAGTTTCTTGAGCAATCAGGGAAGTAAAGCCAGTATGAAGTTTGCAGTTTGGTTTTAAAGTTATGATTCCTGAGTCTTGAATACTGATGTGAGTAATTTCATTTTCGCATTGTAGTACACATGATGTTATGTTGTTTAAGATGTATAGCCAGTTGTTTCCTCCAAGTGGTTGAAATGTGTTTATTCTCGCTGGAAACGTTGTAATGACACAGCTGTTCGGTAATGACGTTGTAGTACTGCGCAGGATTTCGATTTCGCAGCAGGGATGTGTTATAGCATCGTAGACGACGACATTTTCGCAAACCATTTTCTTGGCGGCGTATGTGTTGCAGTTTTCTAAAGAGTTCAGCACGATGTATTGTTGTTCATTCAGGTTTGTGGCTATATAGGAATGGTCGGACAGGATCGTTGAATGAAGGGTAGAATCAGGGTGTTTTATTGGTATTGAATAAATATAATAAAGTGTAAAGGGGTTGTTTTGTACTAGAGGAAATTTCAAAATATATGTGAGTCTGCCACTGTATACGTAGCTAGTTAATTTTGATGATTCTAAAATTTCGTGTATGTTTTCAATGGTTACTGGGGCTACTAGATGATTAGAAGATCGTATGTGATTGGATAACAAGAGTTCTTGGTATAGTCTTTGCGTGTTAATTATGGAGGGATGAATTGCTCCGGATTTGACAAATAAAATGCTTGCCAAGCAATCATCAATTTCGTGTTCTAAATTTGTGATTAATTCTAAAATTTCGATAGATAATGAGGATATTTCTTCGGATGCTTTGAGATCAAACAGAATTTTACCTGTTTTATTTATGTAATTATCGAGTCGATTAATATTCTCGTTTATAATTATTTCATTAAGGGAAATCTTGGAAATCGTATTATTGAAATTAGTAATAGTAGAACTTGTTATTTGAATCTGTTGTTTCATGAGGGAAGTTAGATCCAATTCTTGTTTTTCTAATTTATTAATGCATGATTCATAATGATGTGCGTCCTTTGCATCTGGAGTGCCGATAAGCCACCTTAAGACAGATCCGAGTCCGTCGAGTAGTTCTCGTTTGACGCGGTGATTTTCGCCTAGGTATAGATTAAATTCGGATAGTCGATTTTCTATGTTTTCCATGCTGACTTTTAGGAATGATTGTGTCGTTTGCGTTATAGTGAAAGCGGGATATTTTCTTAATAGGTTTTGGTAATTACTCGCGATTCTACGTAACGAGTCTCGTTGTACAAAAAGAGGTTTTAAGTCGCGATAGATGACTAATTTCCATGATCCTTCAGTTATTAAAATAGTTTTTTGTTCATGATAATAAAGGCCGGAGTGTGAGGGTATTGGTTTAAGGATTTGCGTGGTTGATGCGGAGGCCGCGACTACGAACCTGAAATAATAGTTCGCGATGAAGTCTTTCTAGATTGGTATTGGTTGTTGTAGGTTTTGTGTGTTTTGTCGTTCTTGAATAAATTTTTTAATGTAAATGTATATTTTATATAATATAACGTAAATAATTATTTTGAAAAAAGAGCATAGAATAAAGCTTATATAAGGGTTGTTAATTAGGTTATTCATATTTATTGTTTGGGCTTCTGGGGTTTCTGTTTGAGCCATCATTTCATAGGTAGTCCTGAAATAGTATTATAAATAGATTTCGATGTTATGTATACAAGTTAGTTCTGTTAGAGGTTAGTGATTAATATATACTAATGCATAGTGATTTGTTTTAAGGCTTTTAATGACTAAGGACTTATGTTAAATTGTTATATATTAGATTTATTGCTGTGAGGTGCTGGTTGAGGCTTGAGGTTCGTGTGAAGGATATGGCCTCAGTCGATCGGCGTGTACCAGTAGATTTTTACCGGACTTTTTAATCGTATAAGTTCCATTAAAGCCTATTCTTGTAATTTCATATGGGCCTTCCCATTTAGAATCTAATTTACTCGGGTTTGGTGACTTTAACATTACTTTTTGCCCTATTTGATAAGACGAGATATACTGAATTTGGTCGTCGTACCGGATTTTCGCTTTTTCTTTCATTTCTTGAACGTTTAAAACGCTAATTTAAGTCTTTCGTTAAGGTCTCGAACGTAATCGTCTGCTGAATAGTCTGATTTTGATTTTAATGAATAGAAGGTATTAGGTTTATAACCGAATAATAATTCGTGTGGAGTATAACCCGTTGACTGGTTGACAGAAGTGTTATGACACATGATTGCGAACGGAATCATCTGATCCCAATTACTAAGGTTCCGTGTGTGGTACATACGTATGTACTCACGAAGGGTTGCATGGAAACGTTCTAAAGCGCCATTGCTTTGAGGGTGGTATGCTGTTTTGAACGTGTGGTTTGCCCCTAAAAATTTCATTAATTGTTTTAACACGCTATTCATGAATTCGGTTCCTTGATCAGAATGGAACCGACGGGGCACGCCATAGTGTTGACAAAAATGTAATAGTTGTTTTGCGATAGTTATAGCTTCTTTGTCTGGAATTGCATATGCTTGAACGAAACGAGTTAATTCGTCTTGTAATGTCAGTATGTATCTATTAGAGTGTGAGGAAATTTCGGAATAAGCTACTAAGTCGATCGATACTCGTTCAAACGGTTCAGTAGCTTGTGATGTAATGGTCATGGGTGCCTTAAAGTTTCGTCTTTGAATTTTATTTTGTTGCCAAGTTAAACAGTTGTCGATATAGTTCTTGATGTCGTCAGTCATGCCCTTCCAGAAATAGTCCTCGCGAATTTTTCGAGTAGTTTCTATAATTCCACGATGTCCAGATAATGGTAGGTCGTGATAATTCTTTAAAATTTGGGGAATGTCATCTTTCAGTGGACTTGTTACTTTGTTGTCACATATAATTATTTCAACGTCATAGATGTCAGCTAAGTATGCGGTGATGTATAACTGCTCATTTCCTTGCATTTTGCATGTTTTATCATGATTTAGATTGGGGACGTACAACGTTTCGCATTTATGGTTGTGTAAACAAGCTAGAAGAGCTTTGAAATAACTTTCGCTGTCCCAGGGACCGTAGTGTCTAGGTCGAGTTACTCCGAATAGAATATTTTGTTTTTTATTCGAGATTAATAAATCTATTTGATACAAAGTTTTATTTTTTTCTAAGAAAGGAGTGACCTGAGAGCATAAATTTATAGCTTCGTTAAAAAGGTAATTATGATCTAAGTGTTCGCTAGAAATTGGTATGAATATATTTTTGTGTTGATCTCGTAAGAGGTTGTCGGAGCTTGTTTTGAGTTTTGGTGTATTGAAGGAAGTATAAGGGTTCTGTGAATAGTGTTCATAATTAAGTTGAAGATATTCTGGACTATCGTCAGTTTGTTGATTCATATTCATGATTGGAGGGCGAGATAATGCATCTGCGTTTGTATTTTGTTTTCCGGACTTATAAATGATTTCGTAGTCAAATTCTTCCAGTTTTAGTCTCCATCTAACGAGTCGGCTGCCTGGATCCTTTACTGAGAATAGCCAGGTGAGGGGTTTGTGGTCGGTGACGATTTTGAACCTTCGACCGAATAAATATGGTCTAAAGTGTTTGACTGCCCAAACTATAGCTAAAAGTTCACGTTCTATTGTCGAGTAGTTTGTTTCGGCTTTGTTTAAAGTACGTGAGGCATAAGCTATAGGTAAATCCTTTCCTATTTCGCCTTGCGATAGTATGGCACCGATAGCATGGATAGATGCGTCTGTAGTCAATATAAATTCTTTGGAAAAGTCGGGATACTGTAATATGGGAGGATTTGTAAGAATTTTTTTACATTGTTCAAAAGCTTGTTGTTGCGAGTCTGTCCATATGAAAGGTGTGTCCTTTTTTAATAAGCTTGTCAACGGTTTCGTTATATTACTGAAATTGGCAATAAATCGACGATAATAACCTGTTAGTCCTAGGAAAGCTTTTATGTCTTTACAATTTTTAGGTGTAAGGAAATTTTGCACTGCTTCTACTTTTACTGGATTTGGTTTTACACCTTCTCTAGATATAATGTGTCCTAAATATCCTACTTCAGTTCTAAGGAACTCACATTTGTCTGGTTGGATTTTCAGACGGTGATTTCTGAGACGTTCAAAGACTTCGCGTAATTTTTGTTCATGTTCTTGTAAGCTAGAGGCAAATATTACAATGTCATCTAAGTATACGAAACAACGTTCACCCTGTAAACCGTATAAGATATTATCCATGATACGTTGGAAGGTAGCAGGTGCGTTTTTCAGTCCAAAAGGCATTCTAAGGTATTCGTAGTGGCCATAGGGTGTGCTAAAGGCTGTTTTAGGAATATCTTCAGGGTCTACTTCGATTTGATGAAAGCCAGATGCAAGGTCTAGTGTAGTGAAGTATTGTGAGTGACCCAACTTATCTAAAATGTCTGTGATGTTTGGAAGTGGATAACTGTCACCTACAGTTATTTCATTGAGTTTACGATAGTCAATTACCATACGCCATCTTTGTTTTCCGGAAGCATCGAGTTTCTTAGGTACTATCCATAGGGGACTAGTCCAAGGTGATGAACTTGGTCGTATGATATTTTGGTCTAGTAGATTTTGTACTTGTGACTTGACTTCTTGTTCGTGTGTTTGTGGGAATCTGTAAGTTTTGCTACGAATTGGTGTATCTGAAGTGGTAATTATCTTATGTTTGGCTTGACTAGTGAATGTGAGTTGATCGCCTTCAATGTAGAATACATCAGTGAAATCGTTAATTGTTCTATAGAGGGAATCTAATTCTTCCTTATTCAAATGTTCATCCCTTATGAGTTTGTGTACTTCGGGTTGTCTATTGATATTATTAGCATAATGAGTTTGGTTTGGGAAAGTTGAATAATTTATACTATTTATCTGTTCGTCATAAAATGGAATGCAATTAACTAATGGCATTGATATCGTTTTGTCATAATTGGATGTATTTATGCACGTAATTAAAAATGAGTTGTTCTGGACATTAACTAATGCATTAGGAATGATGAGGTCATCATTAATAAGTTGTTTGTTAATGATAGCGTTTCCATCATTAATATTATTTGTCATGCATACTATGACTGTTTCTGTGCGGGCTGTAATTACTTGAGTATTATTCGAAAAATCTTGTTTTTCATTGAGATAAAAGAGTTTGTAAGTTCGATCTCGGATGCGCATAGTTTTGGATTGCATGTAAATACTGACATTGAATCGGGACATGAAATCGTTGCCTAATATACCATCAGCTTTAATGTTAAGGTTGGCGACTTGAAATTTATGTTTTGGTAGTGAATCTAGAGATATGTCCGCGGATCCGTATGTAAAAATTCTAGAATGATTTCCTGACACGCCTATTATAGATACGACATCGGTTTCGTCGAGTAAAGAGGTTCCGATTTTATTTTTGTGGATAACTGAGATTCCTGCTCCTGTATCTACTAGTAGTGTGACGGGTTGTCCTTCTACGTGTAATGTACAGTGTAAAAGATTTTCTGGTGGTACGTCGTTCAACGAAGAAATAGGATATGATTTCGAGTCGATATTCTGTATATCGGAATTTTTCGGAAAACTTATTTTGGGCTCGAGTTTTTGTTTGGAATTACGATATTTATGTTTGAATTTCGGATTTTTAATTTTATTACTTTTTCTGCGATTTGATTTAGGAGGACTTTTTGAGTTTAAATTAATATTTGACTGATCAAAAGATTTAGTAATTGAGTTACTAGTCATGTTAGTAACAGTTTTAGGATGTATAGGAATTTGTTGTACATAAGATGTGGAAACATTTTGCAAATCGTGATTTTGTGATTTCGTAACATTGTTCTGAGATAAAAAGGAGTTTCGAGATTTCGTAAGAGTTTCTGAGTATGAAGGATTTTGAGGTATAACAAGATTTTGCGAATTACCAAGTATCTGTGAGTTCGAAGGATTCTGTGAGTTAGTAAGGTTCGGGAGGTTTTGCGAATTTACAAGATTTTGTGAGTCAGCGAGTTTTCGAAAATAAATGTGTTTTTGCGAATTGATTGTATTTTGTGAACTAGGAAAGTTTTGTGTTTTCGAGAGGTTCTGTGATTTCGAGAGGTTCTGTGATTTCGAGAGGTTCTGTGATTTCGAGAGGTTCTGAGTGTTCGTATGATTTTGAAAATTAGTTTGAGTGAAAGCATCACGAGTGTGTCTCCGATAGACTGAATGCACTGGTGGACTGATTTCACTTACCCATGATTTAGTATTGATTGGTTGGTTTAGTTGTCGGTATATGTTTGGAGGTCTATTTTGTCGTTCAATATTTGGTGGGCGTTTAGTATGGTATCCGACGAGTTGCCCGCCTCGACGGTCATTAATGAGTTTAAATGATTCACGTTGCGCTCATTACGTTGTGAAAGCACGGGCTGAGGTAATTGTTGACGTAATGAGTTGTTATATTTTCTCTTGCGACATTCAGCGATAAGGTGACCCGGTTTTTTACAATAATTGCACGTTTTTGTTAGGTATTGGTTGGTCGAACTATTTGGGGTAGTTACTTGTCATGGGGGTGTACGTATGGGTGATTGATTAGGTGTTATGGGTTTATAAAGTATCCTTCTGGCGTTATTCATATTCCGAATTTTTTCTTCTTGAATCGCAAAGCGACCTGCATCTGCTAACGTTGAAAATCGTTGAGTTCGTAACATTATGCCCATTTCAGGGTGTAGGCCATTAATAAAAACATTTAATGCAGTTTCTTCCATACCTATGATTCTACCCGATAGTGTGTTATCACAGATTTCCGCTTGTAATTTTTCTGATATTTTGCTTCGACATAGTTCGACTCTATGGTAATAATCCACAACAGATTCATTATGTTTTTGGTGTAATGATTGCAGCTCTAAAGATAGGTGAGCTAATGTTTTAGTATTTGAAAATTTTTGAATTAAGAACGCTTTTAATATAGACCAATTTGCGTATTGTCTGGCATGGACATCCGACGCGCTTGTACCTATTATTTTGTTTAACGCGTAAGTAAGGAGTATATGAGATTGCTCGGGTTGCGCAAGAGCGAAGGCGGCGTCACATGATCTTACAAATCGATATACTTGTGTATGATCAGTTGTATTAAACTCTGGCACTAGGCTAATTAAAGTTTTTAAATCTAATTTTTCTGTAGAGTTTTTGAGTTTCGGAAGTGACATGGTGTAAAGTGTTATGTGAGGTATGATGTAATGTAACGAGATATTTATGTATATAAATGAGGTTTAGGTTGGATTAGGAAATAGCCACTCACCACAGTAATATCCACATCGTAGATTCGGCGAGATGTTGAAACCCTTCAGGTACCGCAGCTAACGTTGACGTAGGCGATGTTGTCCTTTGTTGTCTGCTAGCTCCGTTTTCTCGTCTTATGTACGCGTGAATCCTACCGACTGCGCCAATTGTTATGTGGCGAATAGCTCAAATGACTTTTTAAAAACAAAAAATATTTATTTTAAATATAAATTTAATTAATAATAGATTTTACAAGAAACGTGTATTTGGTGACAATGACTTTGACAAGAATGACTAACTGAATTGTGTGTTACAATACTTATCGCTACTGAATATATACTAAAACTTATCATTAGTCAATAGTGACAGAACAAGGTTCGGTGATTAGAAACTTGTGTACGTGATGGGCGAAAGGTTGAGTTTGTCTAATGATAGGAATATTCATTACAATGGAATGTTGCTAGAGCTATTAATGATGAAATCAAATAGTTACAATAAAAGTAATAATAATATTTATATCTAAGAATACCTATACTACTATCATACATAGAATAACGTATTATTCATAACATAACAAACGCGTGGGAACGGAGGACATAGGTAGTGTAAGTCTTATGGTACGCGTGAGCGAAGATGTAGGCAACGATTAGTGTAAAAAGTAAAGAAAATCATTACATGAAGTGAACAAGATTTACTTTAAAATTACTAGCGTAAAGATATTTTTTGAAACAGAGCAGTAACTAGAAAGTAATTTAGGCTAGTATTAAAAGTGCGTTGCACTCTTCTTGTACAACGATTGTTTGACTATATAAGCACGTTACTACTTTATTTTTTGTGTGTTACGTGAGTTATACGACATTACACAACGAATTTTGTCCCTGTTTATCGTTATGAACTGTGTTAATACAATAAACATACCATATCCTTTAAAGAAGATGAAGGCGTATTTAGTCCGAGCTGACAATGAGACGCTCACTGTCTACCGCCGTATTTGTATAGAAACTAAACAACGTACGTGTGCTTTGGTGTGAACGAAAGCAATATTTTCATATTCATGCGTTGATGTTATGCCGGGAGACAGTAAGAGGTTCTTGTTAGCTAGTTCTGAATACACCCTAGGGGAGACTGTACCTACGCTGCTATATTATTTCTACATATATTAAACGCCTGCAGACAGTAAGTGGCTCACTGTCACCGAGGTCTGATTACGAGTTGCGGCGGACACTTCCTACGCTGTTTTGTTTCCATGTAAATTTAACGTCAGCAGACAATATGCGGCTCACTGTAAGCTAGTATTGAATGCATCCTAGGGGAGATTGTACGCTGTTGTAGTACTTCTACATAAATTAAACATTGCCAGGCAGTACTGGCTCCAATGTCATTGACTGGCTCATTGTCAGCCAGGCGCTATGACATACAATACCTACGCTGTTTTGTTCACATGTATATTTAACATCAGCAGACAATAAGCGGCTCACTTTCAGCTAGTTTTGAATGCATCCTAAGGGAGACTTACTTCTACGTAAATTAAACACTGGCAGACAGTAAGTGGCTCACTGTCAGCCAGGCGTTATGACAGACAATACCTACTTTGTTTTATGTCCATGTAAATTTCATTTAGTCGGTGAATTTAATACTTTATTTTCAACCAAGAATGTGATTTTACCAATTCACTCGGTCTCATTAATATCTATTAAACGTGAAAAAGAATGAAAAAGGTCACGTAATAGAGGTTAAAAAAGTCTCAAGAAAAGAGAGTGACTAAACATTTTTATTGGTAGGTAAATTACGAAAAAAATATTGTGTCATTTAGAATTTCGTTTCATCAAAGCTTAAGCGGTATTAAATATATTTTTAAGGTTAATTTCACTCCAAATACTAAAATAATTTTCTCCAAACTATGCCATTCTACCTGTGCTGTGTCATACCATTGATGCCGGCAGACGGTAAGCGACCTACTGTCAGCGACGTTGCAATGATGTGCATTAAGTAGGACACAAATAATAGGTAGCTATAAAATATTATTATACAAGCAAAACCCTCTGAAACACGTTAGCTAAATATATTCCAAAAACAATTTGGGCGTATAGTGAACTGCCATTTTTGCTCATAAAATATTTATTTATGAAAATGCAATATAAAAGAGGGCACTGATAGAAGCTACGCAAGTATGGAAAGATGGAATATATCAATATATATCCACATGCTATTTATTATTGTTATTATAACATAAATACCATTATAAAATAACATTGCTGCCCACGACTCCGCCTGTGTGGATTTAAAATCAGGTAATTATTAAAAAGACGTACCCGACATAGATGTTTGAAAAATACTGAGGTCTTAAACTAAATACAAAATACACTTTTTCCATTAACAATGTATTAACAGATTTAGCATAATAGAAGAAAAACATGAACACAAATAGTACAATACATTTTACTGCAAAAACTCAGAAAATTCGTTCACAACATCGCAGACACTGGAGTGAAAAAAAGTACGTACCTAAAATCTATCTTTCATAATTTTATTTAACGAAAATCTGTATCGAGTCGGTCAATTAAAAAAAAATCGATGGTAATTGACTAATATTGAAAATTAATATTGGTCAAGAAAATATAAAAATAAACTTTTCACGATAAAAAAAAAATTAAAAATAAAATCATGTTCGGTTGAGGAGAATGCAAATTGTAAGCAATTCAAATTTTATGTCTCTTTCTTGCAAAACGATATTTAACATTATTTTAAATGGCCTGATATCACAGCTAAGAACGCCGTGCGGTATTGCCCTTTCTGTCTAACACGACATTTTGAGCGTTCATAACTTTCTTAATAACAACTTATTTTTTTAAATTATTTTACTGTTATGATTTATTTAGAAAACTCTTTCATATACATAAAATATTTTTAATGAAATTGTCAATTACCGTATTCAGTAACCAATATCAAACTTCATTAGTTCCTCGAATAAAAGCCCAATATCAAATTTATATCTTGTAGGTAACATCATAATATTAGCTTACTCGTTCCTGTTCCTACATTCCTAAAACTTTAAACCGTTGAAAGAAAGAGAAGGTTCTCTAGTCCATACATGTTTTAAAGCATGGATATTTTTCATGTGCTACATTTTAAAGTATTATATATATTTTATTCATGTATTGGGAAACGGAAATTTTCAACTCTTCTTAATTTCGTAATTTTATTTATTTGAATCATATTTACATGTATATGCATGATATAACCGTGTTTTGAAAGGTAAACTTTTTTTTTCTGTAATGAAAAAAATGATTTTATTTCGTTACTGCGCGGTTTCTTATAATATCAATTCAAAAACAAGTTTCATCAACATCAATGCAGTGGTGCTTCACGCGCGCATTAATTTTGTCGGTTATTACTATTATTATATGTCGTCCACTTGATTAAAATAATTCATACTGTACTCGGCGAATTTTCATAATTCTTTTTAAGATTCAATAGGCCATATTTTTAATCCGATTCTAGAAATCTAACAAATTGTAATATCTAAATCGGCGAATTTGCATGTATATGTTTTTATTGCTTTATACTAGTAAAATAAACTCAGAAAAAGGTCCATTCCATACTAACTTACCACACCTACAGACCTGTGGGCAAATATCCTCTCTAGTTAGTAACATGCCATTGGGCTGTTTGATTTGGGGAATATATTATATCGCTTGTCATAATGGACATAAACTAAATCTGGCAATATTATATTATTATAATTAACTTTTGCACGCGGCTCTGCATTGTTTGTCTTTTCACTTTTTCGATTCGCATTACCATTAAGATTATATAATATTATAATATGTGATACAAAAATTGTTAAAATAGTACTAAATGGTTGATTCATCACTTTATCAGGTTTATTTTATAAGGAGGCGTGACCTAAATTAAATAAAATAAGAAATTGCGTAATGTTGTTTTATTACAGAGTTATTGAATATTTTTTTATAATACATATTTATTATATTAATAGGTACACATTTTATATTTTACTATATGGGGCCAATAAGGGGTATGATTATTATTGAATTACCATGGTACGTATATAAGTATCTGAACTCAGTTTATTCTTTTTTTTTTGCGTGATTGGATGAATTTGGTCACAGATACCTGCGCATGTGAGCCTACAGCGCAGATAGTGTTGAATTGCAGCAATACAGAAGCAATAGACACGACCGACTAAACAACCACTCAACCTGTCCATTCAATCTGTACTCCAAGGAGAGTAAGGCTTTGCAATGATCGCGGACCGGTCGTGATGCGTGACTGCCTATATGGACATATCCATTTGGACTCCTTCTTGGCTTATTGGGTCAAGTGGAGGAGTTGGTACTTGTCGGCCCTTCTTAGGAGGGAAAGCAGTTCGAGCTGGACACTGCACAGCATAACCAGTACAACCGTGAAAAAGCAAAAGGCAGTCGCCATTGGAGCATATTATTTACTTTCTATCCATATCAGCCCATTATTACATATAATATAGACAGAAATAAATGAATTATTATATCAATACAAATCGCATTGGTCCAAGAATATGCGGTAATATATCCATATTTCCATATTAAGATTCAAGCACCCTCATCCCATGGGGCATGATATGGATATATGATACATATATCCATATCGTACCCCACAGCAGGGGCTTAGGGTGCCAATCGCGATGAGGGTGTTTGTATCTTAATCTACTACGTTGCTCCAGTTCGGGTTGGTGGATTTTAACGATTGCGATCTAATGATGGCAACCGGGACGGAGGAATATCGGATGGTAGGTAACGCCCTACGTAAGGCTGAATTCTGATCTGCCTAGGGCTCTGAGATTCTCTACCTCATTCCGTAGCCTTATGAGAAAGTGGGTGGTAGGCGGGGGGTCGTAAGAGACCACAGCCAGAAGTTTGGGGCTGGGGTGAGCGCCCACTGGTGCGTTATTCTTATATAAAGGCGAACTGTGTTTATAGAACTGCAGGTAGAGTGGGTTGTGAGGTGCAACCCACGCTAAATGCAATACAATGATTAATAAATAAAAGGTTTCAATTTATCACAGAGTAAATAAATTTGAGAGCAGCGTTTGGCTTTAATAGAGTCAGAGATGTATGTCACTTCATAGTGTCGAAACTGTCTAACGCAATTTTTCGCGGGAAAAGACTGGCGCGCGGGGACCTTACGTACTGAAACTCGCCATCTTGTACCAGCTAGCTAGCAACTCACAAGCTAGCTAGCCAGCCAGCTAGCCAGCCAGCTAGCTTGTGAGTGGTTAGACGGTAAACGCAGAAGAAGGCTTTTAGTCAATTCGTAAATTTATGTAATTTATTTTGGGTACTGATTACAATGTTCATTAGATGCGGTAATATTACCAAATATATTTATTTGTGGATATGGTAAATATAAATAATATATTCATATTCATATTTTTAATTATCTAACTATAGAAATTTGTTTTTAATCTTATTATTTTTATTTTTACTAACCATGGATGTTACCCAAAAGAAGTACCACTTCACTGTGTGTGCTTGTCGTACACGCCCTTGGCCGATTTTAACATAGAAATTTTTTATCAGATCGTTTTCGTGGGGGAGTGTAATTCGGCTATATTTCCAAAATTTATTATTGTAGACGAAAGGCAGTGATTTCAAAAGATGCAAGGGCTCGTGGGGTATCGTATGATACCAAATTTTCTGAAATTGGTTAGTAACTTTTTTCGGAAAATTCAAAATGGTGAAAAAAAACGAAGTTTCTCGATTTTTCGGACAAAAAGTAGATTATACATTATCGAAAATATTAAAAAAGCTCCCGAGGCAGATATATTGTCTACCGTTTGAAAACGAAATTGGAATTGGACGAAAACTGTGGGTTAAGCAGGTTGGCAGGCTTTTCATTTAAAGGTTATCAGATTAGTTACGTCGGAGAGGGATTCGGCTGTACGTCAGAAAGTTGTAAAGGTAGTCGACAGGCAGTTTTTTCGAAAAAATTAAGAAAACTGTTTGACAAAACTGTGTTATAAGTTTTTATTTTTAACTATCTTTACTACTACACAGTTGTACCGGGGCAGTTAAAGAAAGGAAAGGAACGCGACGCTCCAGAGGATTGTAACACTTTCTAGAACATTCTAAAACTTAACTACTTAAGAAATCTCTATATCTAATTTCATAAAAATCCATTTAGCCATTTTAGCATGAAGAATAGCTATCCCACAAGTCGGTCCCAAAATCAGTCAGTCGTTTCGAAGATTAACCGGAACAGACAGATAGACTAACAGACACTACGAGTTTTCATGTGTATTTTAAAAATTGCTTTTCACTCCTGACAACGCCCTCTTTATGTTTGCAAAGTTTCAGTAAAATCGGGTCAGCCGTTTCGACGATTAGCCTTAACAAACAGACAGACAAACACATAGACAAAAACCAACTTATGTTACTCCTGAAAGCCTCATTTTTATGTCTTCGAAGATTCATAGAAATGGTTTAGTCGATATAGAGATAGGCCTGAACAAAAACACAGACAGACAACCACACGGACAAAAAGTTACCTAAGTCACTCCTAACAACCAATTTTTTATGTCTGCATAATTTCATTAAAATCTTTAACAGTTTAGCTCGAACATACATATAGGCATACAGACAGACAATCAAAAAGTAGCGTAAGTCACTCCTCACACCCGTCTTTTCACGTCTGCGAAGTTTCATTAAAATTGGTTTAAATGTTTAAGAGTTTAGCTCGAACCAACAGCGAGATGGTCAGACAGACAAACAAAAAGTATTGTTTGTCACTCCTGACAATTTCTAATCACATCTGTGAAGTTTCATTGAAATCAGTTCATCCCTTTCGGAGATCAGTTTGAACAAACAGACGTACGGACAGACAGACAAACAAAGTATTGTATGTAATCCTAACAATCTTTTAATCACATCTTTGAATGTTGCATTGAAATAAGTTCAGCCCTTTCGAAGATCCGTTCGAACAAACAGACGGGCTGACAGATAAACAAAAAGTATTGTATATCACCCCCGAATAATGCCCTGTGCCACCCTGTGCACGTCTACAAAGTTTCATTGAAATAGGTTCAACTGTTTCGGAGATTAGCCGGAACAGACAGACAGATAGACAGACACTTAAATTTTATTAATATAGAAGATATGTGATATATATAACATCACTACTGCTAATTATAGCTACTATATTCACTGCATTGTCGACCGCTGCATGTAGTAGTGACGTCACACTAATGTTTCACGTTTTCTTATTATATCTCTTTAATTATGCCGCCAAAAATTTTAATATATTTTCTGTTGAATAACGACACCTATTCCTATAAATGCAATTTTTTTGGACATTGTTGCAAAATTTAAAACAATGCCCATAAATAAGTCAATTTCGATCAAAAAGCTCCTTAGTAATGGACGCTATCCATCAGGAATACTTTTAACTTCTTTGCTAAACAAAAACAGGTTTGAATATTTCTGTTTTGCTCCGGTACCTAATGCATTATACTAGGTATGTTTTAAACCTCTTGCAAGCTTGACGTAGGTTATTAAGAAAAGTATCAGCATCTACGCAAAGATCTTTAAATAAAAAACTTGGGAATAGATGCTGCACTTGTTTGTACGATCGTCGATCGTTGCTGTCGACCGTATGGTGACGTCACATTAATGTTTCATATCTCCTTTTAAATTTTTTTTTTTAATTGAATATATATGGACCATTTTTTTTCGATTTCGAACATTGCCAGATTTTAAGTTATCGAATCTAACAAATGTTTTTCATTTCATATACACTTACCAAAACCATAAAAATGAAACTCGAGTCCGAGTTAAAGCGGTCCCTTAAGAACGGGCTGTACGCGTCAACGCCCATAGAACCGCCCTTAAATGATACAACGTTAATACGTATTTTAATTTTTGTTTGTTTTAAATTATAGTTTCTTTTGAATTAGAACTAGTTTTCTATAGAGCTAAAACTTCGAAATTTTTATTAACATCCAAGTTACAAAAATATCGTAATAGTTACATAAAAATACAAAATCAAACCGAGATTAAAATGCGTATTAACATCTTAATAATTTATGAGCCTTTGTATGGCCTTTCACGTGCACAGCCCGTTCTTAAAAGTTAGATTTCGGTTATATGTCATCTACGAAATTATTATTCGGCCCGCGTCCCGTTAACAAGTTTTGACAATTCGCGACTATAGTGTGCGGACCCCTACGTTCCTATGAAATAAAACGTTCAAATGTGATATATTGTGTGGAATTTATATGACCTCTAAGATATATTGCCACCTAAAAGGCATAACTTCTATTCGTGCTACTATTTCGCTAAAACTCGTGTTGTTGTCTAGAAAATAACTGATTCGTCACCGAGAATGTATAAACCTGCTTATAGTCTACAGGTCACGACAGATCTAGTAACGATCTGTTAAGTGGCCTACTCTGGGTAGACATGATAAAGAGCAACTTTGAAGCCCAATATGTCGGTCTGCCTGCGCGAAGTGGTCGCTTTAACTGTATATGACGCCGAATAATGCAACCGAATGTCTGGTCAGTTTTAACGTCATTCATAAAAGTGTAACTAGTACTTAATTCTGCATCGAATTCAACCACTTATAATTTTTTTTTTTTTTTTGGTCACAATAACTAGTATTTTAAGCACCACATACAGTTAACACGACCAGTTCTTAGGTAGACTGACATATTTCGCATCACTCAGGATGTAAGCTCGCGGTATTAAGCCAATTTAATTTTAAGATCGATAACGAGTAAAGCTTTTTAGTTAGAGAACCAAAGTTACCACATTTGAGCCATAGGATGCGGAAGGAAGAAGCGGCGGGCAGGACGCGCGAATGGCCCACGCGATTGGTTACCTTGCTGTTTGTGTTGTGTCTCGATTTTTGTGTTACCCGTCACAACTTAGTTATGTACTAGGGAATGAAAGGCAAACATCTATTAAAAAAACCGGCCAAGTGCGAGTCGGACTCGCGCACCAAGGGTTCTGTACAAGCCTGTAGGTAAGTAAAAATAAGTTTGAGTTCGTTGCAGCTTAAAGGTATTATAGACCTGAGTATTTGATATGAATTTTAATTTAATACCTCTACGCGTTCATAAGGAAAGGGGTAGTAAGTTTAAAATTATTAAAAATATTTTTAGTATGTCATGTAACTAAAAAAGTTTGCTTTTCGCAATTTTTCCTTTATCTGTGCTATAAGACGTTGCTTCGTACCAAATTTCAAGATCCTGAGTTTACGGGAAGTAAGTACCCTGTGTTACCACATGTGTCGTGATAGCCCAAAGCGAAACGAACCTGTCTCAAATTTATAAGGCCATAGGGCCATGGTTCGAATCCGGGTGTGTACTAATGAGTTTTTTCTAACTTAAGTACATTACCTATCACTGACTCCGTGCCTCGTAGAGCACGTTAAACAGTCGGTCCCGGACGCTGTCAATAGATGGCGGTCGTTACAATCTCCAACCTGCAGTGGAGTAGCGTGGTGGATTTAAGCTTTAAGCCTTCGTCAACCTAGGGGAGGCCTAAACCTCTGCAGTGGGGTGAAAATTGGCTGATGAAAAAGTACCCTGTAGGTTTTGATTCTCTTACGAGTGTAGAAAATTTGCAGCATAAACGGCTGTATCCTTTGATTGCGTTGGCTTAGAAGTTTGATTCTTTCACAGCTCCAAGGGATAGTAGACCTGAGTATTTGATATGAATTTTAGCTTGATACGTCCACGCGTTCTTGAGAAAAAGAGTCTAGACAGACAGACGGACTAGAAAGTCATACTATAAGAGTTCCGTTTTTTCTTTTAAGGTTCGGAACCCTAAAAATTAAAGTTAAAGTTGACAAAATTAGTCGTCTACCAGTCGTTCAGCAAGTATGCGTATTCTAATCTCCTACATTTAACGTTCGGCAAAAGCTATTAAACGTTTACTTTCAAATGACTTAATCGAGTTATACCTATTATATTCCGACCAAACCCAATTAAAATTATGAAATATTATGCAAAAAAAAAAGTAACTCGTCCAAATATTAAGTCGCGAGTTTAACGATCGATCACCGCTTGTCTGGACGGAAATTACATTAAAACAAACTAAAGTAGGGACAAATAGGGATAAAACGGGGTATACATTAGTGTCGTGATAGCCCGAGCGCAGTGAACCTGTTTCAAATCTATAAGACCATGTGGCCTTGGTTCGAATCCGGGCGTGTACCAATGAGTTTTTTTTTTTACTTAAGTACATTAACTATCACTGTTGCTGTCAATAGACGCCAGTCGTTTAAATTACCAATCCACACTGGAGCAGCGTGGTGGATTAAGTTTTAGTCCCCCTTACCCTGTGAGGAGGCATAAGCCCCTGCAGTGGGGCGTAATGAGCTGGTGGAAGTGGAATCAAAAAAGAAAGGGGGAAACTGATTATTTTTTGTTACTAATACAATATGGATATCAAAATGAAACATAGTGAATGGCTAATTCCAAACATATATTTATTCATATTATCACAGTTTTATGGTACCATTTTGATACAAACAACAAAACAAAGCACCACACTGGATCGGTCCGTTGTGGATATTACTATATATATCAGTTGTCTAGTACCCCATAATACAAGCATTATACTTGCTTATTTTGGGACTAGATGGCGCTGTGTGGGATGTTCCAAATATTGTAAAAGAATAATAATAATCTTTTTAAGAACCAAGCTTAAGTCGAGTAAAAACACTAGAGAACTTATTTTTATAGTTTATTAGTTTAAAAAAAAACCAATGTGAGATACAATTTCAGTACAAATTCAGCCGTTTCTAGAATTTGCGTGCTATCTGGGAAGTTACTTTACATTCAGGTTGAAAAGTCCTGTGGGATTAGAACTAATTAGGATTCTAAATTAAAGTAGTCAGCGATACCTGGAGTTGGGAATCGAAAACCGGAATAAAGTAGTGAGCTGGTAGGAGTTGGTCTTATACAGCCAAGCGAGTACATTTTCCGACTAAACTAGTTATCGTTTTGAAATCAAACTTCGTGAAATATAAATCATGTATCTGTATGAAAACTTAAATGCTTTCTCTAGGGTTGGTGATGGCCACAACTTAAATACTATACATATGCATATGTTATGAATTCCCAGGTTCAGACTTTCAAGGGTTAATGATTCTTTCATGGGAAATTGTATCCGTTTTTATAATAAAATACCAAAAGAAATGTTAGACTTGAATTCTAATCAATTTATAAAGCGAGTTAAGTGCGCATGGACATCATTGTAATAGTTGTGAGCATTTTAAATTAAAAAAAAAACAATAAAGAAAAACATATATTTAAATAAAATAAGCAGGGAGGAGTTTCTTGCCGGTTCTTCTCCTTCTAGTTTTTGAACCGGTACCTAATCAATTCATTTTGACTTCCAATAAGTGTGTGTAAACATCTTATATTGAATATTTTTTTTTATTTCATCTGATTTTTTGCGCGTGACTTGAAGGCAACTAAGATCTTTTTCGTACGGAATTAACTTTTTAATAAATATTGATTTTAATAATGTGAACATTTATACTTAAAAAATATTATTTATTAATATTTTTTTTGTAAATGCAAGGCGTTTGGCTGAACATAGCCCGAAAATTGGAGAACGCAGAGCTTATCAAATTAAACAAAAAGTTTCAAGTAAGCATGTAACGCAAACTAACGGTTACCGGAAAAAATGTTTCAGTATGAACTATCTAAATGCTTAGTCACCCTACTTTTTAGATATTTAATACTTTTCTGAGACAGGTAGTCAACTGTATACGTCTCGTAAGTTCGATACTTTCGATTGTCCATGGATATAGTATTAAATCAATACTTTCTATTTCACGTTATTGTCGGTTGTCGATTATATCAGTCGTTTCACAACTAGTGTTTACCAAAGTTTACAATTTACGAGACTGGCTCGTTGTGTTTTATTGAGTTAACAAGTGAACCTGCTGTTATAAATATGTATTACTTTAATTTTGTAATTCCTTTGCCATAAAAGAAATACTACAAGTGGTAAAAAAATGTAACTTTAAAATAGTTTTTCATAGCAAGATTAGAGCACTACGCAAAGATATTGAAACCTAATTTTACACGTCGACATCTAAAACACATAATTTTTTTTAGCGATTTACAGAGTGCTTCTCACTGTCTACACTTACAGATATTTTACGTCTTCCATTCCATTTCATCAGCCCATTATACCTCACTGCAGCGGCTTAGGCCTCCCCACTAGGGTGACATTTTCATATAATTTGAGATAGAAGATTCGACGACCGATTAGTCGAGTGGTTAGAGACCCTAACTGCGGAGCTATCGGTCGCGGGTTCGATGCTCATCTAAGACAAATATTTGTGTGCATGAACATGTTCATTTCGTTCCAGGTCTGGGTGTAAAATAAATATTATATTTATATATATTATTAAAAAAAAAAGAATATTTAAGTACGTATATCAGTTGTCTAGTAACCCATAACACAAACATAATACTTACTAACTTTGGGACTAGATGGTGCTGTGTGGGTTGTCCCATGTTTTATTATTATAATAATGTGTGTTACTATGGCCACTATAACAACAAACAATAGTAATAATAATAATAACGTATACAAATTAAAAAATACTATGTAAATTATGATAAATGACAAAATTTTTTAATTTGTAAATACTTTTAGTTTTACTTTTTATATAATTTAGTTATAATTTGGTTTCTATTTGTACATTTAATTAAAATAGCTTCTAATTAGTAAATATCTTTCATATAACGTATACATGACAACAACGTCTAGGCCCCAAACTAAGCATTAGCTTGTGTTTTGGGTACCTACCAAGCGAAGACACCACATACAAATAACAACCAAGACCCGGTACCAGTATTGATATTCATCATTTAAATACTGACCCGACCTGGGATTCGAACCCGGGACCTCTAGCTTCGTAGGCAGGGTCACTACCTACTAGGCTAAGCGGTCGTCAATAAAACAATAAAAATAAAATTAAATTAAAAATGAAACGGGGTCCAATAAACATCGGGGTTCATACAATAAACGTGTTCTTTCGATGTTTTTGGTGATTGGTAGTTGTGAGATCATTGCTTACCCTTAAAATTTTCATGAACTATGTACCAGTATGGCCACTATATCACCAAATATTAAAAATAAATTAATGTTTTAAATTAAAGGGGATCCTCATACAATAAACGTGTTTATTTCTTTTGGTAATTGATGATTGTGAGATGATTGCTTACACTTTAAATTCTGAAGTATGTACCACTATTTCCACTATAACAGCAAATAATAAAAATAAAATAAAGTTATAAATTAAAGGGGGCCCCCAGAAAAGAAACGTGTTCTTTTTATACATAGTGTACGTGGTATGAAACCCTTCGTACGAGTCCGACTCGCACTTGACCGGTTTTTTAAATTTTTACATCTCTCCGTTTCGGATAAAAATGAATATGGCGTACAGACAGACGGACAACAGAGTGATCCTATAGGGTTCATTTTCTATGTTTTCTATCTCCAGAGGTTCGAACTCTGAATGTAAAATCCTCCCCTCGAATGAAGGTCATAAGTTCATTGACCGATCTCTTCTAGTGTAAGCGCACTTTATAACCGCTACAGGGAAGCTGGATCGATAGTGCTTGTCTGAAGCGTAGTGATGTGCTCATATTCATCATATCGATATATCCTTTGCACTAAAATAAATTTAGAAAAAATAACCGCTAAAGCTGTCTAGAAAAATCTAGTGTAAACGAGATAATCACGGCGATGCTTAATTTTTGGTAAACGTGTTATATACATGGTATCATTGAATCATACAATTAGAGTTTTGATTTTTACGATGGGGTTTCTTTGGTAATTTCGTATGCATTTAAGTTAATAAAAGCCTTCGCTTCTTGAACCATGGTAAAAAAATATATGATATTAGTCATGTCAATCATCAACCATGAATGTCATACAATGTCATAGAATAATAATGAACAATAGCCAGCGAAAAAGTAGTAAAAGCAAAAATCATGGGCAAAAATAGTAATAAAAAATGAAAATGCAACAAATCAAGAAACACTAGTATGACACAGATGGTGCAGTATGATATCAATCCGTATCAATCAATTGATGTGTAGTGTTTTTTTTTTAGTATAGGCAGAAGAAGATTATATTTCGATTTGTTTTTTTTTTAAATTCACATGTTTAAAAATACCACAGTCTCTTTAAGTACCAGGTATTTCATACGCATTAGTTGGTCCATTGCTCTCACAATCCATTGAACCATTTTGACAAGGCAAAAGTAGTATAGAAGGTGGCTACTATTCCACTTACAATACCATACCATCAGCTCATTAATGTCCCACTGTAAGGACTAAGGCCTCTCCTCGAGATGGGGTAGGGAGCTTAATTCACCACGCTGCTCTAATTCGGGTTGGTGGCATGTAGTCAGTGGTGGTTATGTATATAAGTTAGAAATAATCATTGGTACTCGAACCACGGCCTTCGAAACTAGGAGCGGGCTTGCTACTGCTTGGCTATCACGACACTTGTTTATCCTAAACAATATAAATGCAAAATGTGTATGTTTGTCATTTGTTTACGTTGTGACACAAAAACAAAACAACATAATGTTTTGTATGGAGCATAGCTGAAGTTGCGCTTGCTCTATTTATCCTGGTCGAGGGTTTGGACAGGAAATGAAACAATCAAGTTTTGAAATGACCAAAGTTTATGGGAATCATCTCAGCCATAGGAGGTCCACGGCTGGACATAGACCTCCTTCATTGATTTCCAATAGGACCTACTGGTAGCGGCCTGCATCCAGTTTCCTCCCGCCACCTTTACAAGCTCATCTTTCCACCTTGTGGCTGGACGTCCAACGCCGCGGTTAGCGTGGCGTGGTCTCTATTCCAGAACTTTTCGGGCCCATCGGCCATCAGTTCTGCGCGCTACGTAACCTGCCCACTGCCATTTCAACTTGCTAATCCGCTGGGCCACGTCGGCGACTTTCGTTCGTCTACGGATCTCCTCATTTCTGATTCGATCTCGCAGGGAGATTCTAAGCATAAACCTCTTCATAGCTCGTTGAGTGACCTTGAGCTTATTTATGAGGCCCACAGTAAGAGAGCACGTCTCAGTTCCATATGTCATCACCGGCAACTAAGACTTTTGTCTTGAGGCACTAAGAGTGTTTGGACAAGAAGACGTTTCTGAGTTTCCTAAACGCTACCCAGCCAAGTTGGATTCGAAAATAAATGGAACTCAAAAAGTAAAGAAGTGATACGATGATTTATTTCGGGTTGGTTCATAAAATACGTTTAATTTAGGTAGAAGACAAACACAGCCCTACACTGTTGTGTAACAAGGATGAAGAGGGGTTCTATTTCTAGGCAATCGCGACGTCAGGTACTGCACCGTAATATATACAAAAATATTTTACCAAATGCCTATGCCTATTTTTAATACTTTGATGCCATCAACTGAATATTGAAATTTTTAAAGTTAATAAGATTAACGTTTAATTAAAGTTGCAAAATAAGATTTTAACTTATTATTTATTTGTGTGCATGAACATGTCTACTCATTCCGTGTCTGGTTGTAAATATTTATATATTACAAAGAATATTTAAGTATGTATATCAGTTGTCTAGTAACCCATAACACAAGCATAATACTTGCTTACTATGAGACTAGATGGCGCTGTGTGCGATTTCCTATGTATTATTATTATAAATCAATCAATTGCAATCTTTAAAAATCAATAAATTCGGTGAAATAAAATTTTCTCAGCGCAACTGAAGTTTCCTCAAGATAAAATTACACTCAACGCACAAAATAGAGTAATGTAGATATCAACATGATGACTAAATAAAAGACAACTTTATGAAATATTAAAAAAGTTGTTCAGTGCGGACGATGTCACAGTTGACTGCTAACACCCCGTAGAATGAAATATATTTTGAAATTACACAAACTATGAATAATTGATTGTATGTCTGGATACAGGATCAGCGTCAAAAACGTACACAAAAATGTCACCTAACTGTTCGGTTATAATTCACGTACACAGAAACGGTTTGCACATGGTTAGTATGGCGTAGCGAGAATATGCCATCTTTTGAGTCACACACACAAGTATGTAATTGTCCTGTCATTTTTGCTATAGTTGTCCAGGCATTATATCATCAAAGGCTAATGTAATAGTCTGTGCGTTAACCTAATAGACTTGTCAATGCTAAAGACTTGTCTATGAAAGCAAGTTCTTCGCAAGTAAAACACCCAATATCCATCTTCAGACTTGGAGTTTTTAAGGGTCAATACTCAAAGGGTTCCAACGGTAACCCTATCACTAAAGCTCCGCTGTCCGTCCGTCCATCTGTTACAGGGCTTTATCGTCTGAACCGTAATAAATAGACACTTAATCACAGAATGTGTTTTGGCAGCTGTAACAAAAAATAATAAAAATAAAATAAATTTAGCAATCAAAGGCGGTCCCCATACAAGAAACTTTTTTTTTAATATTGTACGGTGGTACAGAATCGTTCATGTGTGTGTCTGACTCGCACTTGGCGGTTTTCCTGGATTGTCCGTATACAAAATAACACTTTTAAAAAATTATACAGAAGTTTTGCCGACGTTTCATTATATTGTCCTAAAATCTAAAATTCCGAAACTAAGTGTTCTTCGTTATAGAATTAACGATTAAATAACAATTTACTTCTATTAACGAGGGGGCAAGTAAAGTGTTAAGGGGGTTGCTAATACGATTTGTCTCGGCGGAAGGTCTTCGTTAGTTTTTAATGAAACTTGTCGTGCAACTCCGCCTTAATAAGTACCGGCGACTTTCGGAAAATTAATTTATTTTCAATTTTCCGAAAGCGAGTGTACAGCAAAGATGTTTTTAGTACCTGTCACTTGTCTTGTTAGATTGCTAATAATTTTTAGTATTTTTTATCATTAATTCTACAGCCTTCTTTTGCAAAAAGCTTTTAGTAAAATTTTTGTTTAACTAGTTACTACTGAAAGCTGCTTTTCAGTAAACGTTATGTGACCACGGGACCGATATCATTTTTGCATAGGAAGAGTTTATAAATTGAAGAGTGACATAGGCTACTTTTCATTCCGGAAAAAGGAGTCCTGGTACAACTATGTAGTCAAAGCGAGCGGAGCCACAGACGGAAAACTATAAGGAATATTTTAATAGAATTCTCGTTTTGCTACAGAATATATGTGATGTGGTTGTTTAATAAGTAAATAAGCTTAAATTCGGGTATCGTTGATTAGTTCTTTTCCTAATTCTAATATCTTAACTTAACACAGTAACTCCTTTCTGAACAAAAAAGGATCCTGGTGTGAGGACACAGTTCCCGTGTACTCATCCGAGGACATGGAAAAATCTTATGCAAAACTGATAGATTTAATCACTTTTCTTTTTGTGGGTTTCTACTGCGGAAGCTGGGACGACTTTTATATTAAAGTAATGGGTTATCCGTACTATACACGGTTTTGGAAGATTTGAGTATCTCAAGGAAAAAGTTGCCTCTCAGTAAATCCATTGATCTCGTTATTATGTATGAAAGGAAAAACATTGTTGACTTTAGTTAGAACAATGAAATACATTACTATGACACTAGAATAAAGGACAAATATATAAAAACGTACATGTACTGCGCGGGAGTCCGCGAGGTGGGCGTCCGCCTTATGCGCGGGAACTTCGGACTTCAATTTCTGTGCCATTCTATGAAAAGGTATTGAGCGTTATACATTGCTGAAAATATATTCCATTCCATCAGTCCATTATACCCCACTGCAATGGCTTAGGCCTCCCCCAAGGTCAGGGGGGCTTGGATCTTAAATCCAATAAGAATAAAATTAAGAAAAATAAGAATAAGAGAAAAATTGCATGTTAAAAAATACCGTCGAAAATATGTTTTATTTGCAGTTTTAGCTATATACTAACATTTAATAACATAAACTAAAAACACTTAATTTTTTTTATATGACAAAATGTCTAAGATCCTTAAGAGTTGTTTATTTTTTAATTATATTTCTGTTTTCCCACCTTCAAATGAAAATCCCCTTTTAACGATCCGAAAAATACGCCAGCGTTTATAAAATAAAATCCGGCGCGCAGGACCCGAAATATATACCATTCCTCAAAGGGACAATCCACACTGCACAGTCAGGGCGATGTACCGTTTCTGGGCATATAAAACCTCTTCTGCGTTTATTGTCTAACCACTTATACTCTAGCTAGCTGGTGCAAGATGGCGAGTTACAGTCCACGAGGTCTTCGCGCCTGTTTTCCCCCCGCGAAATCCCCGCGCACCGGTCTGCATTTTCAATACCTACTGTGAAGTGACATTTCTGTCTCTATTAAAACCAAACGCTGCTGTCAAAATTTAGTCTATGCTTCTGGGGCTTTGCTCGCGAATTTATACACCAAACACAATTTATCAATGTCGAATAACAAATTTAAGAATCATATCAAAAAGGTCCTTTTCCCTCGTCCTTGGAAATCACAATACAGTTTAATTACCTTAGTTGGTATGTTTACAATTTTTGTTTTCTTGCGTGTGCTGATTATTATTAATGTATGCTTTTGTTTGTTTGTTCCATTGTTTTTGGTCGTATTTTTAGGATTCCGTAGCCAAATGACAAAAAAGGAACCCTTATAGTTTCGCCATGTCCGTCCGTCCGTCTGTCTGTCTGTCTGTCTGGTTTTTCTCGGAAACTATTGGCAATAAATAGATGAAATTTGAAAGGTAGGTGTAATCTATGAACCGCTACACAACGACGTAGTGAAATTAAGAAAAAAATTTTTTGGAATAGGTCGCCATACATGTAACTGGAGCACGAAAAAAAATTCATCGTAGAGATACCAAACGATAACTGCGATTAACGTCGCGCTCGTTTTTTTTATATTGGTGGTACGGAACCGTTCGTGTGCGAGTCCGATTCGCACTTGGCCGACTTTTAAAGTTAAGTGATTGACGTTCAGAAAGCTATTCTTGTAATTCTATTTTGAATAAAAACACTTGATTGTTTTGTTGGTTTCATAAGTAACGTTAAGATACTATTTCACAACATAAAATAAATTTTCTAAACATTGACTATACTCTAAGGTCTCCGGAGGCTACCTGAGCGTGATATCCGAGTGGTAGCGAATCCGCTTCTTGTTTAGAAGGCCCTGGTTCGAATCCCAAGGCATGTACCAATGAGTTTTTTGTAACTTATGTACATAACTATCACTGACTCTGTGCCTCAGAAAACACATTAAGCCGTCGGTCCCGATTGCTATCTATAGATGGCAGTCGTTCAAATCTACCAAACCCGCACTGGAGCAGCGTGGTGGATTAAGCTCCAAACCCCCTCGTCCCGAGAGGAGTCCTAAGCTCCTGCAGTGGGGCATTAATGGACTGATGGTATGGTTGTAAGTTTCTTCACCAAGAAGGAGGCTAGAGGATTGAATTAACTTAAGTAAAATTATCCTTAAAACCCTCTCGAAATTGTTTTCATGCCTACGGTTTTGGCTGCCCGTCTACAAAGCTTTCAGCTATAGTGAAACGTAATTTTCACCTTAAATAATTCATGGATAACTTTTTGACTGACAAATTGAGCGAGATTTTGGTAGGTAGGTGTTAATTTGGTTACGGTGTTCCCATCATCCTGCTTAATCGTTGGAAAATTGAGGCGTTTAATAGGAATATCTGGAAGACAGGTAGGATTTCTAGAAAAGGTTGCTTAAATACCTGGGCAGTCCACACAGCGTCATCTAGTCCCAAAGCAGGCAAGTATTATGCTTGTATTATGGGGTACTAGACAACTGATATACAATTTGAAAATTTTCTTCAAAATATATACATATATAGATATTTTACACCCAGCCACGGAAAAAATAGACGTGTTCATGTAATCAAATATCTGACTCAGACGGGAATCGAAACCACGACCCTTGGGGTCTCTAACCATTTGGGCAATCGGTAAGTCAAGATATAGTATGATGGATACGTTAAATAAAGAGGAAATTGAGACATGATTTAGAATTCGTTTGTGCAGGGAACCTAAAAAATTGTGCATTAAATATAAAATCAGAAAAATGAACTACTTTGTTGTCTAAATGTTTTGCAAGCATTGTCACATAAATATAACGGTGTAGGCGCGAACGCTACGTGTGATTGTGAAATTGTCCCTGTGACGTCACCTGGACGGTTGAGCTTATTGCACCGCTTTCCACAGTAAAAAACCAAAGCTGAAAGTAAACGAAAAATATTGAGGTATGGTCAAACGGAATTTTAATCCTCATGAATTGATAAACATATTGTGACTTTGTTTAGTCTAAGATAATGCAAATAATAAACATCTGCCCGGATGACGTTACGTCACAGGGATATTATGTCAATATTTTTTTGGAAAATAATAACTAAGGAAATTGCAGCCTTATTGTTTTTAAATTTTAGAAAGAATATAGATTTGTCTAAATTTACAGAAATAAATATTAAAACTTTGTGTTAAAAATTTTGGTTCAACCCCATCCTGAATTCAACTGTAAACAGAGTAATAATAAAAAAGGGTACATGAATAAAATAAAATTTTGTTAGTGTAAAATGTTAATGTTGGGTGCTATCAAAAGATGGCTGTCTTTAAGATCCACCAACCCGCACTGGAGCAGCATGCTGGATTAAGCTCCAAACCCCTTCACCCTGAGAGGAGGCCTAAGCCCCTGCAGTGGGGTATAATAGGCTGGTAAAACAGAAATATAATGTGAAAAGGTCGGGGCTCGAGATATTCATTTAATTTAACGTTTCATAAATTAACAAATTAATTGTTCAATACACCTGCGCTGCGGCGGGGATCGAACCTTTGTATGGAAGGCGTGTGTTTAGCCACTAAGGCTCTTTTGCATTTGGTTTAAGGAATATTTTAAAAATGAGAAATGCTTCATATCCGACAAAAGAATTTCGCTTTTCCACGATGGGGAGTAAGCTATGCTCCTTTATATTCCCCTAAAAAGATTTCCTCAGGTTAATGATTGCGACCTTCCAAAAATTGATTAATGGAATGGCTTTTGTTGCATTTAAAAAACCTGTACTTTTATAATGATCTAGTGCTTGTACAACGCAATATTCAAGCGATTTCCATTCCATTACACTAGACCATTATGCCCCACTGCAGGGGCTTAGGCCTTCCCCCAGGGTGAAGGAGCTTGAGCTTAATCCACCGCGCTGATCCAGTGCGGGTTGGCGGACTTTAACGACCGCCATCTATTGAGAGCGTCCGGGCCGACTGCTTAACGTGCTCTCCGGGGCACGGAGTCAGTGATAGTTATGTACTTAAGTCAGAAAAACTAATTGGTACGCTTTGATTCGAACCATGGCCGCACAGCCTTCTAAACATCGAACAGGTTCGCTGCACTCGGGCTATCACGACACAAGCACTAAAGTCACTAAAGAAACTTCATTGGATTTTCAAAAATGTGTGATTGTGATCTTACACAATAGCCATTTTTGTAGCGTTGCTTACTACTATAAAAGAAAAAATTGGATTCAGACAAAGACAGCGCCACACGTATAACTTTTATTATATATCTCAAAAACACTGCTTTCTCTAAAATATCATATTCTAATAACATTTAATATTTGACGACCGCTTAGCCTAGTGGGCAGCGACCCTGCCTGCGAAGCTGGAGGTCCCGGGTTCGAATCCCAGGTCGGGTCAGTATTTATATGATGAATATTTATACTGGCACCGGGTCTTGGTTGTTATATGTATGTGGTGTCTTCGCTTGGTACCCAAAATACAAGCTAATGCTTAGTTTGGGACCTAGACGTTGTTGTGATTGTGTGTGTTATTATTATTATTATTAATATATATTTCAAAAACACTGCTTTCTTGAAATTATCATATTCTGCTAACAATTTTCAAAAAAGACGATCTTTTCAATGACATATATTTCAATTTGACGCAACTTGTACTCACGTAATAATAACTTGGGTCAATGTTAAGGCGCAATGGTCATTGCTATTTGAGCTAATTAAAAAAAAAACGGTAGGCAATGCGATGACTAAGTACAGAATCGCACTTGATCAGATTTTTTTTAAGTTAAGGTTAAGTACGTAACACGAAACCAACGAACGTATGTAATAAGTAGAAAAGATTTGTCAGAGGTGTCTCAAAGCTAGGGCGAGTCTCTCCGTTGCCTCGCTTGGAACAAACCCCGCTGGGAAACAGACTTCGTTATTTATGTATGGATGTCTTATCCATTGTCTGCTTGAGCTCTTTGTGAAGATATTTCATTTTCAAACTACAACTATGTCCGATTTTGTGTCTAAATTTTGACCCTTTAATCAGAATATAGTGCCATCAATAGATGGCAGTCGTTAAAATCCACCAACCCGCACTGGAGCAGCGTGGTGGATTAAACTCCAAGCTTCCTCGTCCTGAGGGGAGGCCTAAGCACCTGCAGTGGGCATTAATGAGCTGATGGTATATATCACTGCTATTACATCCACTTAGCCCTGAAAGAAGGGTAGAATTCTCTCAAATTCTACAGACTTCAAACTCCAAGCTCCCTAACCCCGGGGGAGGCCTAAACCCCTGCAATGGGCTTTTCAAAATTTCAGAGTTTTTTTATATCAATACATTAGTTTGCCTAGTTCCATTCTAACTACGAATACTATTTTGAGATTTCATGCCAAAATGTTTTCAACCTATACAAATCTATAGTTTTTTTCAAATCCTATGACTTTTTTATATTTTTTTATTTCTTATCTACATAAGTGGACCTATATCATGACGTTCATACGTAAAAACAAGTCGATGTTTTCGGCGGAATACAGAGACAAAAGAAAATTTGAGATAAAACTAAATTACAAACTAATGTCAAATTTTGAGGCGGCAAAAGTCAAAGGTACTGCGGCCGCTTTGACGAATTAATGCGACGTGTAACGACATAAAAACAAAAAAAGACGCGGGCCCTTTTGACGATGTGATTTATTGCTATAATAAATACCAAAATTTCAAAAGCCTCTCCCAAGACTCGCCACCACACACGGTCCTCCGCCTTTCGCATCCAACTACTCTCGGTATGGTGCTTCAGGTCATCTGTCCACCTGGCCGGGGGGCGTCCAACGCTTCGCTTTCCGGTACGTGGCCTCCATTCGAGAACTCGTCTACCCCATCGGTTATCAGTTCTACGGCAAATGTGACCGGCCCAAAATCGAATGATGGAAATTTCGAGATCCTTCTGGATCAGGATTTTGGCGTTCGGGTGCTAGCCTGTAACAACATTGTGAATTGTAATAAATTATTTAAATTGTCTTAATAATACTCATCAAACGATTTATTTTAAAAAAATTCATAATTTGGTACATTTAAATCTTTTCAATGCATCCCCAAAATGTCTGTCCATGACCGACAGACAGCCAATCCTAAAAACTACACTTGAAGTAAAAGCAAAATTCCACGTGAAGTGTCGCCCAAGTTGTCGTGTGTCGACGCACAATTCTATAAAAAAAAGCTCATTTTCCCATTAAAAAACGATGTCATTGTGTAACAATGAAATCGCTACGTAATACGTTCCTTTCTTCGTTAATCTGTCTACAGATTTGTATACAGTTTTTTAAAATGTAATCAAATCGATGTAAAATTGAAAAATTGTGGTTTGAAAGCAGATATAGACTAGAGTGGAAAAAGGTATGTTGAGACGGTTTGGCCAAATGGAAAGGATGACTGAAAGTAGTGACGGAAGTGATCTATAGGGCAGATGTGTGTTACGGGAGGGTCGGTAAGGGGCACCCAAACCTGTATTGACCAAATTGACGGCATCATGGAAGAACGGCCAAAAGGTGAATAATAAGGATGAATGACGAATATGTAACCATCGAGGACTCTCGATGAAGTAAAATTTTATTAACCCAGGCTCCACACATTAACCCATTTGGGTTAGATCCAAGGTCACGAGCATTTGAATGATAGGGACAGGAGCAGGGAGATATTAAAGATTCACACCAACAACGGGATTATTCCGAACTGGCGCTAAATATAACACGAGTGATATTTAAAACTGGACCTTGGGTGGAATGCTG
Source organism: Luffia ferchaultella (assembly GCA_949709985.1). NCBI lineage: Eukaryota > Metazoa > Arthropoda > Insecta > Lepidoptera > Psychidae > Luffia > Luffia ferchaultella. Next base: position 11,191,118 of record OX453269.1, read on the forward strand.
ATATTATTAAAAAAAAAATTTTTTTTGAACGTCTAAACGCAGCAACAGATATATACATAGGCTGCTATATATGAATCCGGAACTGGCCACTTACAAAAAAATAATTACTTACAATTAAACATGAAACTCTTTGGCTGTCGAATACAGTTGGTTTCCATGAGGTTTCCATATTGGTTCCATATAACGGTCAATTGTTTTTTCCAATGTGGTGTCATTTTGAAAATTGCGTGTCTTCATCACCATGGATTTGACGCGTGAACATTTTCGTGCGATAATTTATTACGATTTTCGACGTGGGCTAACTCAAAAACAGTGCATCGATTAAATAACTGACATCGACTTTTGGGGATAAAGCATCGAAAACCACTGTGTATCACTGGTTCAGTGAGTTTAATCGTAGGCAGTCTATGCCCACGGACGAATTTAAAGAAGGTTACCCTAAATAATAATAATAATAATAATACATGGGACTTCCCACACAGCGCCATCTAGTCCCAAAGTAAGCAAGTATTATGCTTGTGTTATGGGTTACTAGACAACTGATATACATACTTAAATATTCTTTATAATATATACTTATATAAATATTTTTTTTTTATATATATATATAACAACCAAGACCCGGTACCAGTATCAATATTCATCATATTAATACTGACCCGACCTGGGATTCGAACCCGGGACCTCTAGCCCCGTAGGCAGGGTCGCTACCCACTAGGCTAAGCGGTCGTCGAGTTATACAAGTTATACAAGTCGCTAAAGAGTTATACAAGATGTTACACGAACATTTGTCTGTAAAGAAAATTTGACACACCATCCCGCAACACCGGGCACGCAAGACGCGGCGCTGCGGCGCAAAGACAACAGCGGTTAAAAACTTCTTACTAAACTTAAAAATTGTCTATGGATCGATTTCGATTAAATAAACACTAAATGTTACTCAGAATGAAGCTTCATATTTCACAGTAATTAGATTTTACGTGATAAGTTTACAAACGAACGAACAAATCGACAAACAGACAAAATTCAAAAACCGTTTTTACGTTCTGTTATTTGTTTCAACATTTTTTTTGCAAAAAATCGTTAATAGTAATAATATTTGGGATATCCCACATAGCGCCATCTAGTTCCAAAGTGGGCAAATATTATACTTGTACTATGGGATACTAGACAATTGATATATATACTTAAATATTTTTTTTTATATAATATATACAGATACAGATACTTTTACATCCACGCACGGAACAAACAGACATATTTATGCACACAAATATTTGTCCCGGGCGGGAATCGAATCCGCGACCCTCGGGTCCGCAATTAGGGTCTCTAACCACTCGACCAAACGGAAATTATGGACCGTTAATGTATGTACAGCCATAGAAATTCTACTATCTTGCTACGTGTATGGATAGCTACTATATTTATCTGAAAACGGTTTTCTTAATAACCCTTTTCAGTTTCGGAAAAAAATGTACATGTAATATTTAACTATGTTATTGTTACGACTTCAACTTTTGTATGACGTTCATTGAAACGCGCTGCAAGCTCTTTTGCGTTTACTTCGCTTGCCAACAGTTCACACCGAAACAATCGAACGATTTTCAAGTGAAATATACACGTCGCTTCGACACTGACAACTCGTTTATTTTGACCATTATATGTTTTGATGACTATGAACATTTAGCTTGAAACTCTGTGGAATTGCAAAGCTTAATATTACTTTCAACTCGATACCTTCATCCATTTCCGAGAAAAAGGATCTTAACAGACAGACAGACGAACGGGCAAAGAAAAGTTCCGTTTCATTTTCTTTTGAGATGTCTCGGAGAGCACGTTAAACCGTCGGTCCCGGTTGCCGTCCCCAGATGGCAGTTGTTGAAATCCACCAACCCGCACTGGAGTAGCGTAGTGGATTAAGTACCAAGCACCCTCATCCCGAGGGGAGGCCTGAGCCCCTGTAGTGGGGTACATTGTACTGATACGGTAGTATTGTTTGACGTACGGCACCCTAAAAATGAACGAACAGAACCCCAAAAATAAATTATCCAAGACTGTAAAACATAACATGCGACATTTCGCGAAATGCCATGATAAAAGGTGAAGTATTCACATTTAGGTTAAATTCACCGTTCACGGGTAAAATTCCCCGTTTCGGGGGAAAATGTCAGCCCTTTTGCCCTCCCGAGAAATGGATTCTTATGGTTATTGTTTATATTATAATGGCACAAAGGTATTATATATACGACCAAATACTTGACTGAGATTCTAGATTTTTGTCTTAATTTTTAACGTGGGAATAACCTACTTGACTATTCGATTGGCCGTGTGATTAAAGACCAGGTTGCGGATTCGATTCCCGCCCGGGACAAATATTTATGTGCATGAATATGCTATTTGGTCCGTGTATGGATGTAAAATATCTCTACGGGTGTTCGACTAAAAATAGTCCAAATTTATAGAGCATATAAAAAGAAGGTTAAAGAGTGATATAGTCTACTTTTTGTTTGTTTGGCCGTTTATTTATGTGTTTGTCTGTCTGTTCAGGTTAATCTCCGAAACGGCTGCACCGATTTTAACGAAACTTAACAGACATAAAAAGGAGGTTGTCAAGAGTGATGTAAGCTACTTTTTGTCTGTCTGTCTGTTTGTCTGAGTAAATACACGATACGGTTAAACCACTACTAATTCGTTTCATTTCGGAAATATTTAATGTTACTGCGTAATTATTCGTGATTATAAATTCTACGCGAATGAAGACGCTTGCAGTCGCTAGTGTAGTTACGTAAAATCTTTCTTCAAAATTCATGTTACTTTAGCCAGCAGCGGTTTGAGTTGTATGTCGGTTTATAAACTTCAAAACCTCTCTGACTCTGTTGAAGATGAACTCCAAAAAACGGTAACAGGTTAGGCATATTAAAAATTTCAACACTTCTTTCTATCCGCGTAGCGTTCGAATTTCATAAAAACCTTCAAGTTTCTAGATCCAGGACTTCAGGCAATCAATCAAACAAATATCTTTATTTAGTAGTTATGTAATATAATCTTAAAATACATCAAAAAGTTAATTTATTCTTTATGGGAGAACGTCTCCACATAGAGGTATTCAAAAAAGTGCTGATTCCTCTCAGAAGAAAACCCAAGAAACTGAGGAACACACTTTTTAGAAAAACATATAAACAGTTGTTTTAACAATAACTGTTTAAATAAATTTTAAAAAACCCATAGGCTGGTATGTCAGTCAGTTTAATTTTACATACAATAAAGTTTTAAAAAAAACATAATAATATTCACTTAGCGACTTAATTTTCTTAAGTATTACTTAAGTAATACTTTAAAATTTTTTTTTTTTTGTTTTTATATTTTTTTTCTTCATATCCAGGTACTAAAGGATGATTTCATTTGTATCCATTGGAAAGCTAGAAAAGAAACCAAGTTATGGTAAAAAACACATTGGTATATAAAAAAAAATTGCTGCATTTTGATAGTTTTATTTTTCATGTTTTTGTTGATAATTTTTTTTGGATTGTTTATGCTCAAAGTTTGATCCCAGACGAACTAGAAAGGAACATTCTATGTAGGTAGATAAATTATATAAAGCATTTTGTTCTACTGACTAGATTTAGCATATTATCATAATAAACGGGAGCGCAAATTGAGGTCATAAATAAACCTCGTTTCGAACCTAACAAAGCGGAAGTATTTCGGCTTCCAGACGCTAGATGTCGTTGTTAGCGATTTGCCCAACTATCTTGCTCAAAGTTGGCATAGTTCGCGGGCCGCCGTTCGCGAACTGAAATTTCAGTCGCGGTGCAACTTTGAATTTATGCCAAATACAGCGCTTAAATGTTCTAGCCTGCGTATTGAGATTAAGTCGTTTGTTTAAGATGTATGTTTGACGTCGATTTGTAGAAGAATGCTGTATAATTTGTTTCCTTTGTCTAATTGAATGGATTATTGGCTTTTAGATATAGCAAAGGTAAATACGAGATACATCCAATCATCTTAAGTAGGTATTGATTACTCTCGTAGACCTAGCATAATGAACTACCAGAGGATCTATTTTTTTCTTTTTTTACAAATTAAAGAAATGTTGTTAAGTGGTATTATAAAATAGTAAATTCAATTCACACATTAATATCTAATGAGCCCGGCGGTACCTCTCTACCTTTGAAAAAATCAATCCATTTATTCAATGGTAATTCTACTATTAGTGTCGTGATAGAGCAGCGAACCTGTCTCAAATCTATAAGGTCATGTGGCCGTGGTTCGAGTCCGGGCGTGCCAATGAGTTTTTTCTGGCTTAAGCACATTAACTGTCACTGACTCCGTGCCTCGGAGAGCACGTTAACCAGTCGGTCCCGGTTGCTGTCAATAGATGGCGGTCGTTACAATCCGCCAACCCGCATTAGAGCAGCGTGGTGGATTTAAGTTCCAAGCCCGCTCATCTTGAGGGGAGGCCTAGGCCCCTGCAGTGGGGTATAAGAAGGCCTGATGAAATGAAAAAAAATTGCTACTATTTTGTGCTGGAGTATCTTCTTGTTGAAAAATAATATTGCGCAGTTATTCTTCAGGTAACGCATCCATTCAATTGTTCTGTATACAGTATTTCAAATTTTTTTTTTGTATTAACGGGTTATTATAAAATTCGCCATCTAACACCAGCTAGCTAGAGTATGAGTGGTTAGACGGTAAACGTAGGAGAGGGCTTCTAGTCAAATTGTACTTTTACGGTTTAATACAATGATAATGACGTTTTTTCTCCATCAGCCCTTTTTATACCCCACTGCAGGGACTTAGGCTTCCCTTGTAGCTTGGGGCTTGTAGGAAAGCCACCACGCTGCTTCAATGCGGGTTGGCGGATTGTAACGACCACCATATTTCGACAGCGACCGGGAACGACTGCTTAACGTGCTCTCCAAAGCACGGAGTCAGTGATAGTTAATGTACTTAAATCAGAAAAAACACTGGTACACGCCCGGATTCGAACCACGGTCACATTTATAGGTTTGAAACAGGTTCGCTGCGCTTGGGCTATCACGACCTATAATGACGTATGGTCTGTCTATTCACTGAGTTTGATATTTCGCTTGCATCTTGATTCAGGATGATGCCCCTGCCAGGTGGTGGTTACCCTACTTAGCATACTATAAAAGAATTTCTAGCCTTAGAGAAAGACCGTTCTTATAGGGTTTACCACCTCTCAATCGACTAATAGTTCACCTCCATATTTTGAACCTTGTAGGTATTTTGACTGACCGATTGGCCGAGTGGTTAAAGACCTTAATAACTACGGAGCAAAGGGTAGCGGGTTCGATTCCCGCCCGAGACAAATAATTGTGTGCATGAACATGTTTATTTATTCCGTGTCTGGGTGTAAAATATATATATATAAATATATATATATATATATTATAAAGAATATTTAATTATGTATATCAGTTGTCTGTTACCCATAATACAAGCTTTGCTTAGTTTGGGACTAGATGGCGCTGTGTGAGAAGGTTTTATAATTATTACGTTAATATTTATTGTGTTAATGGGCGTTGCACGCTACAACCGTGGCCACCAATATAAATCTATAAAGGTAGCTGGTATGTTTATTTATATACTGTGCGACAATCGATAACTCGCCATAAGCGCTAAATGACATTTTCGAACGTCAAATGTCAGATTTCGCGCCGAAAAATCAGATAGCGGTCGTCATTTTCGTCGGTTATTTTCTCTTTTTTTTATTTCATTCAAGTTAATCTACCGTGATGGACACGAATCGATTCTTCATTCGTTTATACGAGCAATATACATATATTTGTAGTAAAAAACGTTCATTAATTTAAAAAAAAAAAGAGTACGTTTTGGCGGGAAGAAATTCGAGGTGGGTTTTTTGTTGGTATCAAAAGATTTATTTATTGGAAAAGTAATTAAATTGTAATATTACGATTTCAAAATGACTTTCTTTTTAAATTATTTGAAAAGTGTTTTATTGGTATTTTTTCACTTTAACAATTAAAATTCAAATACATAAATAAAATAAAAATGTTATACAATATATGCTCTATGGGCTATTTAAAAATATATTATGTGGACACATTACATACCATAAACATAATAATCAGAATGGATTGTCCCATACTTCGAAACGATCGAAAACCTGAACTAAATGTCAGACTCGGTGGCTATACAAGGTGAAAACAACTATCCGAATTTTTATGTAATGATCTTTAGTAAAAAACTGATGGCCATCTTATTTACTTTTAATATCGTTCAATAGAAAAATATTGAGATATGACTACACAAACCTTTCCAGAAAAAACCAATTACTCTCGTCACCATTCACGGCCGCAGCACGCTCCGTCCCGTTTCGGCTTCAAGGTCTCGGGCGCGTCGTAAAAAAGAAGGCAATTAAACGTTATAAAATACCACTGTACATAAAATAATTTGTTATGAAAATGTAACCTATATATTTTATTTTCGTAATGAGGTCTATTTGTGATACCTAACATCTAGAATTTTTTTGGATGGTTATTAAAATTTCATCCTGTACAAGTAGCCCATATGTCATTATCAATTTAAAACACCCATTTTTTTAAAATTACTCATGACACGTTATTTCAGAATCATGATTATTATTTTTTTAATACTAATAATTATACATGTGGGTCACACAAAATTTTACTTTACGACGAATATTTTATAACACCAATTAGTGTAGCTAGATATATTTGGTCTGTCATTTTTTGCGTACATTTTTGTTGTCACAACACGGTATGTATCTCTATGGACATTTATGATTTAGATAGAGCTAAGTAATACAATGACCACTAGAAAAGGGGCCAACTCCATACACTAACCATGTACTAACTGTATGCTTCAATGAGCGAGTCTTGTCATTTTTGCATTTTATAAAAATATGTTATATTTATTAAGAGAAACTAGTCAGTGAAATTTTTTATTGATATTAATAAAATGCCGAATAAACAAATTTTTAAAATAAATCGTGCCACGACGTCACTCGGTTACATTACTATGGGCTAACGTGGATAAATAATTTGTACGTAGCGGCACCGAGTGACGTCACGAGCGGGTCGTCAAAACACAATCTTTGATTTGTTATATCTCCGGTAATAATCGGCATTTTCCCAAAATTCAAAAAGTTTAGTAATCAGTTTGTTATACTCTAGCATATGAAATAGCGTCTGATACATAATTTTGTTGAAAGGGACGCGCTCATGACGCCAAATCTCTAGGTAGAGATGACGTACATGATCTATGGATAATATATGTAATATAGTCAAAACTGGCAGCATATTAAACTTAAAATATGAATTTATTAAATGACTCTATAACATCTTGAGAAATATATTTATCTATGCTCATTGTGAATTAAAAATTCGAAAGTTTTTGTAGTTGTTGGTAATTTTGAGCGCAAGTATTTAATTGCATTATTATAGAGCTACTTGAATAATATTTTTTTCAAAAATTTAATTAACAATATTTTCATTAAAACTACTAGCGGCCACATTTTGATAGGTATATTTCGTCTCAAACTTTATGGTGGATTCATTGATTTAACAATCTAATAATAAGGATATTTTGTAGTCTGTAAACAAAAGCCATTAATATACCAATAACTGGATGGGCTGTCCGCGTTCTTAAGTGTCCGCGCAGGAAGTCATCCAAAACGCAATAAGTCCACTCGGCGCTAAGCCATTACACTGAGTAAAAGCCGGTTGGTGGACTTATTGCGGTTTGGATGACTTCTTGCGCGGACACTTTAGAACGCGGACAGTCCATCCAGTTATATTATTGATATATCAATGGGCGGATCCGAACATAGGCACAAGTCGCATCGCAATACTCAGTTTTAGGTGTAGTGAGACGCAGTGGAACGAGGGGTATATGGCTGTATCTGCGCAAGCACGCTTATAGCATTGTATTGCGATCGATCCGCCTTAAAGTTTGAGGCGAACTATACCTTGGCAAAAACATGTTTCCCATCCATGAAAATAATATCGCAATCGGATCTTAGACTGACACGTGCTAGAATACGTTATGATAAATCACAGTGTATTTTAAAGTTGGATCACAAATATCTTTATTCTAGACGGATGTAACTTCCTTCTGTTATCGTCTACAACGCGTCGATGCTTTCAAACGTTTGATATTGCATTGAATTATAGGCAGGCGTCGTCTTTCGGGAAATGTATAAATCTGGAATCGAATGAATAATCCTTTTGGACCCGATATGATTATATTGTTTATATCACCTGTGACTCCGATTCAATTCATTCTATGGGCGGTTGTAACTAGATAATTTAACTAGAATAAGCAAGTGCCAAGTGTCGTGATAGCCCAAAGCGCAACGAACCTGTCTCAATTTATAAGGCCTCATAGGGCCATGGTTCGAATCCGGGCGTGTACCAATAAGTTTTTCTGACTTAAGTACATAACTAACACTGACTCCGTGCCCCGGAGAACACGGCAAGCAGTCGGTCCCGGACGTTGTCAATAGATGACGGTCGCTACATTCCCCAACCCGCACTGGAGCAGCGTGGCGGATTTAAGCTCCAAGTTCCCTTCCTCACCCTGGGGGAGGCCTAAGCCCCTGCAGTGGGGTAAAAATAAACTGATGAAAAAGCAAGTTCCATAAAGCCCTGAATGTGACGGTTGGGCATGGAGAAAAAAGGATGGAAAATAACTGTAACTAGTTCTTTCCTTATTTCACTTTTATGCTATATATGCATTAGGACACTCATTTGACAGTCACAGCGGCCACAGACACAAAGAATCGAGTAGGTTAGAGGTGTCATGTGATGGTATTTGTTCAGAGACACGTCCCAACAATAATTATTCACACAAGGAATTTAAGTAAAAATATTAGGCATACGTAAATAGTCTTGTCTCAGATTTATATGATTTTAGAAAGCTGTTAAGTCGTTCATCCCTTTCACTCATTTCTTTTGTTTGATTTTGATGTCGCATTTTAGAGTTAGGTTATGAGATCTGTCATAAGTTTGCAACATATTGCATACTCGAAGGGGACAGCTTATCCCCTATATGCCAACTCTAACCTACTCTAATGCTCTATGGTTACAGCTATCAATCAAAAGCTATAAATTGCGCACGCAAAAATAAAAAAATATAGACTTAGTATAATTCTAGGTAGAGTTATTCTGTCTATTTCAGTTGAGGCCCACATTTCGGACTGGCTTGTCTAATCTGCTCTGTTATCTCTATGATTGTACCACCGTTTGAAAATAAAATACTGTATTTGTACCCTTGATGTAAGTAGGTACTTGGATGCGGCATCACCACAGCTGCAAATAGTCTCCATATTTTTGTGCGGATTGTCACATTATTCCATATTCCTTCAAGTCTTTTTCATAGCCTTTCTTTGTTTTTGTTTGAATGAAATTTGGCCCATACCTTGATAACCACCGAGCTTCAAATTAGTTCAATAGAGGAGAAATGTTGCCGTTTAGTTCGAGAACCAAAGTAAGGATTAGGATGGGTGACGAGGGCGGGACGTGCGTACGGCCCACGCGATTGTTATTTAGATATTTGTGTTGTGTCTATACCTATTACTGCATACTACGTACTATTAATATTACCTACGTACTATTTAATATAAGGCAGGTATCGCTAAAAAAAATTAAAATTAAGTTCACAAAATTTGTCGGTTTTGTCCGTTTGTTTTGTCGTTAAGTTTAGCGACCATGCGCCTTCTAGTCTACTACATTCAAAGTTCGGTAAATAAAACCGGTCAAGTGTGGACCAATTTTACACGCCAATCTTCAGATGAAACCTTTAATAGGTGAAATATTTAACTACGTGAAAGCAAAACAGCGATGACGGAACCTTCAGTGGAAAAATCAAGAATGTTTGAGTTTTAAAATATTTTTATTTAATTTTAAAGGAAATTTTTCTTGGCAAACTTAATAATAGAAATACAATAATACATGGGCCATCCCATACAGCGGCATATAGTCTTTTTTTTTATAAATACATATATAAATATTTTTACACCAGACCCGGAACGAAATAAACATGTTCATACGTACAAATACGCACTCTGGTTAGTGCGTCTTACCTTTCATGACTTACGGTGCTGAAACGTAGACACTGATAGCAGGACACGTTCACCGATTATTATTATTATTTCTGATGGATCATATAAAGAATGAAGTCATCCGTCAGAGTACAAAGGTGAATGACATAGCCTGCACGACAAGTAAGCTGAAGTAGCAGTGGGCTGGTCACATCTGCCGAAGAACTGATTGACGATGGGGAAGAAAGGTTCTTGAATGGAGACCACGAACCGGCAAACGTAGTGTCAAAAAATATAAAACTAGCTGCCGGTAGTGGCTGGATGAAGATAATTGAAAAGTGTGGCGTGCCCTATAGGAGAGGTCTATGTCCAGCAGTGGACGAATGTGGGTTGATGGATGGATGGATGCACACGAATATTTGTCTCGGGTGGGAATCGAACCCACGACCCTTGGCTTCGCAGTTAAAACCTCTAACCACTCGGCTTATCGGTTGTCAAACTCAATGATTATAAACAGTAATGTACATCAATGCATCGATGCCTATTGCACGAAATGATACTCGATTCTTGAATTTTTTTTAGTTCACATTATCATTATTACTTAGAAATTAGTTTTTAAATTAAAATATTATATACAATAATCTCTGTCTCTCTCTCTCTCAAAAAAAAACACGGCCCATTACTAGTCCATTCTGTATTATTAGTACCTATTCCATTAATAAGCGCGAACTTATAAAAAGCGACAAAATCGAAAAAATAACTTAGCAGCATTTTAATTGGCGGCTTGAAAACTTTAATTGCGACGAAATTACGGTTGGAATAAGTTTAAAACCGATAGAAATCCAGGAAAAGCTCTAGGGATTTTTTTCAGTGACGCAGGCACGACAATAGCACCACTTCGTTAGAGTCGGTCCGTCCAATAACTATTAGTTTTTACATCTAGTTAGTAACTGCAGTTGTGGGTCTAAAATGTAAAGTTTTCGTTAACAATTTTTCACTTAGTTTACTAATTGACTACAGCTCGGTTATGCTATTATGGCATCACCTAACCGCGGCAATAGTTCGAATTTATAACGCTATGGATTATACAGTCTTTTAATTTGGACTCTGAGGACAAATCCTAAACCATAAAAGATATGAGAATACTGTATTAGAAGATATTCCCTCTTTTTTCAAAGAAAATGAAAGCTGCATAATATTTTTTTGGTCAAGTGCAAGTTTTGTCTAAAAACCGATAGTTCTCCCAAAAAATTTTTTTTACGTTAATCGATCCAGTATCGTGTAAAGAATAATTCTTTGTATCGATCAAAAAAAATCTGAGTAGCGGAAGTTGGTCAAATTTTGCATAATTTATCAGTAATTTGTTAATAAAATATCTTAAGAGCCTTAGTACACGGTTTATCCTGCTGAATAGCGAACCGCCTCCCAACCCTCATGTACTGTGGCCTGGATCAGTCTACATAGAGTGTATCGGGGCAGTGTTTGAGAGGCGGTTCGCTATACAACAAGGATGAACCAACCCTGTTTAAGGCACTTCACATAATTTTCATTTATGAGCATTTGTGAAAACTTGAGTACTTTTAAATAAGGAACAGGTATAATTTACAATGTTTTATTTAATTTTAATAATAAAAAAATTGCAACTACTAAGATTGACCAAGTAAATGTTCTATGTGTCCACCGTTTTGAGTTATGCATAAACAAAGACGCTTTAGTACATCCTTTGTAACTTTTGATATATTTTTGATATATATTTGAGATTTGATATCTTAAAACTTCTAAAACCCTATTCTTTAGATCTTGCACATTATTATAGCGAGATTTGTATACTTTATTTTTTAAATGTCCCCAGATGAAATACTCTAACGGTGATAAATCAGGTGAACGCGGCGGCCACTTTATAGGGCCATATGCTCCAATCCATTTCTCAGAAAAACGTTCATTTAAAAAATCTTTACAACTTGTACTATTATGCGCCGGAACTCTATCGTGTTGTAATAAAATATCATTAAATTCACTTAAAGACAGGTTTTCTAATTCGGCAACTACGTGATTTAAAATATCCAGATAATCTTCTGTATTCAACATATTTGTATGGCGATAATTTTATTATTTTTAGTAGCACACCAACATAAAAGATTTCATAAAAGATTTCCTGTAGACCAATAACGATTATTTTTTCAAGTCGGACTCGCGCACCGATTACTTTCAAAATCGAAATCTAAGAGTCCGTGTGCACTCCAGTGAAGAATCTGTGTTCAAAATTAAAAAAGTGACCCCCATTTCGAACTTTTTATTTACTGGACCCATTGCTTTTAAAAGCGATATGATTGACTGATCCGATGACTTATGGATTATTAGACTGTGCTATGGTACAGTGCGTGACACTGCAGGTAAAGCGGACTATATACTTTTTTGAAATAGGTTAAGTGGAGTATCGTTCTATGAAATTTATAATACTGAAATCAAACGACATCATTCTTACTTACATCATAAATACAACAGGTACATATATATTAAAAATAAAAAATTAAAAAAAATATTAGATATATATTTACGCACCGATTACGACCTCATTTAGTTAAAGGCCTGTAAAGAATTTTGCTTTTGGTTTATTCAACTATTTGCAAAATCATGTGTTTTGTTGCTTTGTTACAGCGTGAAGAAAAAACAATTAAACCATTTTCTTATTTGTAATATTAGTCATTATTAATTGGAAAAACCAACTGCATATAAAGTAGGTAACCTACGACACATATTCAAGTGATATAACAACAACAAAAAAAAACATAACCATGTAAGTTTACACAAAATACGTTTTTAAAATTTGATCCGTTAAAATTGTTTTTGGATCCCTCAGAAATTTCGCATTCGAGTTTTACAGATGCAAACGTTCGGGAGTTATTTTATTGTGCGGACATCAAAGACAAAGCATAGTTAAAGCACCAGTAATATAGTTGTATATATGTCACTGGAAATGTCCGAAATGCTGCGTACCTTGATATACACTAGTGTATGTTGACATTCATCAAACATGCTGGCATAGAAGTATAAAATAATATAATATCATAGTAAGACTAGAACGAGCGCTTTTCAAGTGAACTATTAGAACGTCATAATGCGTATCTGTACGCAACAGTTGACGACCGATTGGGCGAGTGGTTAAAAACCCTAACTGCGGAGCCAAGGGTCGCGGGTTCGAATCCCGCCCGGGACAAATATTTGTGTGCATTAACATGTTTATTTCGTTCCGGATCTGGGTGTATAATATTTATACATGTATATATCATTTAAAAGAAAGAATGTTAAAGTATGTATATCAGTTGTGTAATAACCTATAATACAAAAGCATAGTACTTGTTCACATTGGGACTCGGTGGCGCTGTGCGGGATGTCCTATATATTAAAAAAAAAAGATACCGTTAAAACCTAACGAATTATTGTAGGTTACTTAGTGTCCGATATAAAAATTAAACAAAAGTAAAGAAAAGTACTAATGTAATAAAAAAACAAATGTATGACGCATGGTCATCGCAAGAGCTTTTGCAGGGGACCTTTCATAGTCGGTACCTATCTTAAAAATTTTCATCTGAATCACTTTGCAATGACGTGGCAGAAAGGATTCTTCTATATCAGCTCTCTATAAGCGTATTTAAAAACCAACCAATGATACTTCTAAAGAGTCGATATTGCAAACAAAAAATAGTCGCCGTTGCGACTATTTTTCAAGTTGCGCTATGTATTCCAGTACATTCACTCCAACGTAATATTAATTAGTTATAACTACATCTGCTCATAGGTAACTACTGAGGAAGTAAAATCACTCGATTGGGTCATGAATGTTTATTCTTTTTTTTTATGATTCAAAGGTTTTTTTTAGGGCCTACCTACATGAAGCTTTGAATATGAAACGATTAACTATTTTAGGTAAAAATTGTTTTTGAAATTGGAAACACGGGTTAAACTACGACGTCAACCGATAACACATTAGATAGGCATTGTAGGCCTGTTGATAACAAATCTGTGAATCGAATGGCAGCAATAGAGCCCGTGACTAAATATTATTACATCTCTCTAAAAGCGGAATTTTTCAAAATTGATAGTACTTTTTAAAATTATCATTTACAGGACAGCCGTTAGCCATACTTTTTTACTACACAGTTGTACCGAGACCGCTATAATTTTTTGCACAGATATGACTTATAAGCTGAAAAGTAACATAGTTTACTTTTTATCCCGGAAAAAAGAAATCCCGGTACAACTATTTAGTTCACGCGGGCGGATTCGCGGGTGGAAAGTCAGTATTAAATAAATCTAAAAGATAAATGAAAAGGTTTTAGTAATAAGTCAGAAAAATTTGAAAAAAAAAGACAAAAATAGTTACTGCACTCTTTGTAAGGACTGGCGACATAGACTATTGTTTCGAGTGCATTTACTGTACTCTTTCTTATACTGTGTCAATACAAATATCCGAGGGTGGGCAGACATCAAAGGCACTTTATCCGGTCGCATCCGGTTTCAACCGGAACGGGCCCGTGCGGTAGGGTGGCAAAAATGATCCGGTTTTTAATGTTACCAGATAAGGCTTTTCTCGTTTATGTTTTAATAAAGTTCTGTACTTACATGCATTTTAATCCAAATTATATATAAAATAATAATAATACGTGGGACATCCTACATAACGCCATTTAGTCGCAAACTAATTGTATTATGGGTACCACACAACTGATATAAATTCATCAGATTTCTTTAATACATATAATAGTTCACACCAAGTTACGGAACAAATAGACATGTTCATGTGCACAAATATATGTTGTCGTGATAGCCCAGAGCGCAACGAACCTGTCTCAAATTTATAAGGCCATGGTTCGAATCCGGGCGTGTACCAATGAGTTTTTCTGACTTAAGTACACAATATCACTGCCACCGTGCTTCGGAGGGCACGTTAAGCAGTCGGTCCCGGACGCTGTCAATAGATGGCGGTCGATATAGTTCCCAACCCGCAGTGGAGCAGCGTGGTGGACTTAAGCTCCAAGCCCCCCTCCTTACCCTGGGGGGGCCTAAGCCCCTGCAGTGGGGTAAAAATGGGCTGATGATGATGATGATGATGTGCACAAATATTTGTCCCGGGCGGGATTTGAACCCGCAACTTTAGATCCTGCAATTAGGGTCTTTTGCGAGTATCTTGCAATCGCTTATAAATCTAATAGTACCCATAAGCATAGTATAAGTTTTTATATGATCACAAGGGATGTCATATTACAGTTATATTAGCGGTATCATGACGTCTAAAAAAAGATGTGTATTACCGAGAGTAGTAGAAGTCGTTGTTTCCATAAAAAATAAAATTGTATGCAGATCAACAAAAACTATCTATACACGTTTTTAATTTTTTTAATATATTGATACATCATAAGAAAAAAAACTTAATGTTTTTTTTTTCGAAATTGAATCATTTTTCACATGCTTACTACATCGCAGTTTCACATGACGTGAAAATTTAACGAAATGGAAAAATAATGATTTTCGATGAGATGTTGTAATGAAATTAGTTTCACGTTGAACACGTGAAAAATAAAACGATTTCGAAAAAAAATCGCGAGCATTTCTACTTTTTTTCTTCTTCATCATCATCATCATCAGCCCGTGTCTCTCCACTGCAGGATATAGGCCTCTCCCAAGGCTCGCCACCACACACGGTCCTCCGCCTTTCGCATCCAACTACCCCCGGTATGGTGCTTCAGGTCATCTGTCCACCTGGCCGGGGGGCGTCCAACGCTTCGCTTTCCGGTACGTGGCCTCCATTCGAGAACTCGTCTACCCCATCGGTTATCCGTTCTACGGCAAATATGACCGGCCCATTGCCACTTCAGCTTGCTGATCGCTTCGGCTATGTCGATAACTTTAGTTCTTTGACGGATTTCAGTGTTTCTGATTTTATCCATCAAAGAAACACCGAGCATAGCCCGCTCCATAGCACGCTGAGCGACTTTGAATTTATGGATCAGTCCTGCCGTGAGAGTCCACGTTTCGGCACCGTACGTCATTGTAGGTAGGACGCATTGGTTGAAGACCTTGGTCTTCAGACACTTTTTTTCTTATGATTTATCAAAATATTTAAAAAATTAAATACGTACCTAGGAACCTATTTTTGGCTGATGTGGATATCATATATTTTTTGCTGCAATCGGTTAAGGTTTAATGGGGTGCAACCGTTAACGCCGTTTATATGGAAATTTGCTATTACTCCCTTAAGTTGTGTCGTTTACCTAAATGCTACCTAAAATATTTTAATAAAATATTATTGCTTTTTACAGGTGGCGATTTGGCTGCTCTAGCGATTGGGTGAGTTACTGATCTTATTAAAGTTTTATTGTGTGTAAGCGTTTTTTTTTGGATTCTTGATATTTATCATATTTAAATTTAAACTGTTGAATTATTTCAAACTATTACTAGATCTTATTAAAGAAACATTAAATAAATAAATTAATAAAATTATATCCTATACGTAAAAATAAATAAAATCTAATTAAAAACTAAAATTAACTACCAAAAAAAATATTAAATAAATAACTAGAAACTTAAAACTAACCCTAACAAAAAACTCTATTTGAATAATCATTATAAAATTACACACTTGTTATGCATTTAAGGGAGGCATTATTAAACTTCTTAAAAAAAAATTTAATTCACATCACTTGCTGCTTCGTGAGGACGGCAAGGAATACAATTTCCCACCGCCAAGCCAACGGGAAGGGTGACCCGGCGTGGCCCCATTTAGCAGAAGATGGGCAGCAGCATCTCTCTGTGAAACAGTCTCCTGCAATGACCAAGACGCCTGCCAAGCGTGGTGATTATTGGCAAACCCTCTCAATGCGACACACAAAAACACAATGGCCCGTCGCCGGCGGCCCTTCCATTCCTGGCCATGGCAGTGGTCATAATAACGGAGGGGCAGCGGGTGCGAAGAATTTCTAGATGGATGTTGCCCGGCTGCGAAAGGTGGAGGACCGTGTGTGGTGGCGAGTCTTGGGAGAGTTTCATATCCTGCAGTGGAGAGACAAGGACTGATGATGATCATGATGCTGATGATACCAATGCCGCGGTTGAAATAAGTAAATCAATCTAATGAAAAATGCGATTTCTGCCACATATTTTGACATCCGTAAGTAAATCAAAGCCTACATGGTACTTCCCGTTGGCCTAGGGTCGTGAAATTTGGCAAAAACAAGGTCAGCACCAGTAAATGAATACATCCGAAAATAGTTATTTTGTACCTATACATATAAAAACTATTTATTAAATATTTTTTAATACTACATCATGATGCAAGTACGGTAAGCTGCATATTATACTCAAAGTGTCTATAGACACGAGGCGAAGCCGAGCTTATAATAAACCAATCACTATAATAGCCAGCTTACTGAGTACGAGCATCATACGACGTTTTTCAATACATTTGAGATTACAATTAGATATTTCAAATGTAATAATGGCGTGAGCTAAGGACGCGAGCGGGCTGCTTTCGCGGTTTACGCATGCGTCACAAACAGAATGCTCGTCTGTGATTGGTGTAAAGTAAAAAGAACTACGATTCAAATTTCGATGTCATAAAAACCGTATTAATAGCAAATGTACTGAAAAATTATTTTAACTAACCTGGTACAAAGATTTAGTATAGAGAAATCGGTAAAAAAAATTAATAATGCACAAGACGACCGCTTAGCCTAGTGGGCAGCGACCCTGTCTGCGAAGCTGGAGGTCCTGGGTTCGAATCCCAGGTCGGGTCAGTATTTATATGATGAATATTAATACTGGCACCGGGTCTTGGTTGTTATATGTATGTGGTGTCTTCGCTTGGTACCCAAAAATACAAGCTAATGCTTAGTTTGGGACCTAGACGTTGTTGTGATTGTGTGTGTTATTATTATTATTATTAATTTAAGGGTGAAAAAAAAACAACAAATTCGATTTGTTTTTGTGATCTAAACTATTTTTATGCTTTTAATTACATACAGAATTTACCTTAAATTAATTAGGTTTCTACATTTTTCTATCACTTTTCTATATTGTTTATTTTCGTAACTTGAAGTATCTATGTCAAGCCAAAAAAAAATTTTTTTTTGTTGCAATTTTAAGCCAACACGCGATCTTAATCCCTACCACCGTCAGACAAACAACATGATAATCCGATACACTATAGAGATTTAGTTAACATATCCTTAACACACAAATTTTAAAACTTGTATGTTTGTTACTCAATTACGGCTAGGCCACACAAGAATAAACGTCCACATGAAATGTACCAATTTTTTTTATAGACAAAACATTTTTAGTTATCACTTGAGTTTTTATTGTTCAAGTTCATGAAATTTTTAATTTAATATTCTCGAATACTGGGTAAGAAGACAAAGAAGTAAACGGTGTATTTGACACAGGTTTAAGTAGACAAGAACTTGTTCTTAGATAGGTCCGAAGTGAATTAAGTAATAGAATAAATTAAGCACTCTTTACACAACTTTCAGGCGATTACTGTTTTAATAGAAACTTTTAATAAAAGAAAAATAATTCGTTATACATATATCTATGTAAAATATAATAATAATAATAATAATAATAACACACACAATCACAACAACGTCTAGGTCCCAAACTAAGCATTAGCTTATATTTTGGGTACCAAGCGAAGACACCACATACATATAACAACCAAGACCCGGTGCCAGTATTAATATTCATCATATAAATACTGACCCGACCTGGGATTCGAACCCGGGACCTCCAGCTTCGCAGGCAGGGTCGCTGCCCACTAGGCTAATCGGTCGTCGATAATGAACATATATCTTGCATGTACAAATAATACAAATATCTGAGATATCACATACACGATCATTTAGTCCTAAATTAGGCAGAGCTTGTACTATGAGGATCACCTGATATAAACTCTTAATTTTTTTAAATATAAATATTTTACACCTAGGCACGGAACAAATGGGCATGTTCATGCACACAAATATTTGTCCCGGGCGGGAATCAAACCCGCGACGTTTGGGTCATGTCGTTTACAGCGCTAGGGTTAACAAGTTTACAATAAAATTGTCTAAAATATAATAGTTGCATCACAGACGTAATCTTATACTATTGAATGAGCAATTCTTCTGTAAGTATACAATAGTACATCAATTTATATCTCGTTCCTATATCAGAAAGGACTCTAACGTTTTGGTTGAAATTTCGTATTTACATAAAATTTTGCTTTTCAAGTTTATCTATAGTTGTATTTCTTGAAAAACGCAATTTAATACTTCTTTTTCATGATTCCTGGTCAATAAGAAGTAACTTAAAAGTGGTCCTTTATTTGCGAGTGTCAAAATGTGCGACATAAATTGCCGTATTTTTTATTGCGTTGACTACGTTGATTGAAGGGAGTGTACACCTAAGTAATGGATATAAGTTTCACCTCGAAGACACCACGCGTTTCTGAGAAAAACGGTTTTCACAGATAGACAGACAAACAAGGAAGTGATCCTTTAAGGTTATTTTCGTTTTGCGGTACGGAAAAGTGCGAACTTTTATTAATACATAAACCAACCAACCAAAACAACCTTATCCGTCTACGCACTGCCAATCGTGTGCACATTAAATTTTAATTTGTTAGATTATTCTTAAGGTGAGATGACGCCTGTCTAGTACGGTTATTTAATAATAGATGGCACCCTCATAGAAAGAAATGATTTTACTTTTTCATAATAACATTCGTAGGTTCCAGTTGATAAAACATGACATGCGACTTCAAAAAATATTTCTCTTTATGGTTTTTAACTGACATCTTTGATTGCTTCTACAGTTTCGAAGCATTTGTACAAACACCTAAAATTTTATGATAATAAGTTTTTTCGACAAACGTTTTGAAACTATAGAAATAACGTAATAGAAATCAGTTATAAAAACCGTATTTTCCAGAAATTTTAGGTTTATGTGCAAATGCTTCGAAACTGTTGAAACAATCAATAATGTCCGTCAAAAACTTTAAAGAGAAATATTTTTTATAGTCGCATGATAAGTTTTATCAACTGAAACCTAGAAATGTGATTATGAAAGAATATAAATAATTTCTTTATATGGTGGCTCCATCTATTATTAAATAGCCGTACTAGACAGCTGTCGTCCCACCTTAATAACAGCGTGCTAATAAGTATTAAACGAGTAACGCTGAGTAGTGTCAGCATTTATCGTTATCATTAGCACGCAGTCTCAAAATGGATGTTTGAAAACAGAAATATTGTTAGCCGGGTATTCGTCTCGTATAATCACTAAAAGCTACATTTGCAGTTGAACAAAGTTACAGTTTGAATACCAGTAACACGACTTCACCTAAAGGTATAAGGTTCCTTTATAAACTTAAAGCGAACGCTCGTGTGGACTACATATTTGTGTAATTCGTAATTTAAATAATATAATTTACTAATTTATAAGTGCTATTATATAATGGTATAAATAAATATTTATGTGATGTTTTTACATGTTATAATAATTTAAATGAAACTGTGTGATAATAATAATACCTTGAGCATCCCACACAGTGCTATCTAGTCTGAAAGTAAGCAAGTATCGTGCTCGTATTATGGGGTACTACACAACTGGTATGCATACTTAAATATTCTTTATAATATATACATATATAGATACTTTTTATACACAGAAACGGAGCAAATAGACATGTTAATGCACACAATATTTGTCCCGGGCGGGAATCGAACCCTTGCTCTTTGGCTCTGCAGTTAGGGTCCCTAATCACTCGGCCAATTGGTCAGTCAAATACATTTGATTTGATTTGGTTTGATTTGAAAGTTAAACACTTCATAATAGGATAAGGGATAGATCCATTTCCCATCGTTACTCTCTTATATTAATGACTTTGTTCTACGTTCTTCGAATGTCATTTGTAAACTTAAATGAAAATCCTGTGATAAATAAGCTTATATTAAAAGAAAATCTTTATTTTAAAACCACAGACAGGCAATTTCATTTATGTGTAAATACATAACAAAAACGTTGATGACTCTCCAAACAGTTCTCATGTTTATTCTAAATTAGTAAAAGAATTTTTAAATTTTCGAAATTTATGAAATTTTTTATTTAGTTAAGTATCATCTCAAAAAAGGTTTCTAAATAAGTGTTATAGTTATTAACCACCAAGGAACGCTGCAATTGATGTTACTCTAAAACGGCTGGGAGGATCTTGACGCGGGTTTTTGCGTTACATAGGTATCACCTACGTTTGAATAAGTAGTTCAATTATGGACCACCAGGGGCGTTGCAATAAATATATGTCTGTAAAACGGCTGGGAAGATCTTGACGAGGTTTTTCACGTTACATAGATATCACCTTAGAGCAGGTTTTTAGATAAGATTTGTGGACTGTGCAAAGATGATCACTTGAAAAAAAATACCGAGCGAAGTTCGGTTGCCCGATTTTGGCTTTGATTATGACAATATCTCATGACTTCCCTTGACAGTGCTTCTAAAGGGCCTTTATTTAACGTAATTCTTATTATTTTCTGCATGTTGATTGATGCTACTGCACCCGTATTTATGCGGAACTGAAAGCTACATTTTCTGTGTCGGTGTGAACAAAGCGCGGCGCTAAAAGATCATATCCATTGTACAAAACTGGGTCGAGGGCTTGCGGTCTGCGCGTAAGCGGTAGCGGAGCGATTTCCAAGCGAGTTGCACAGTACAAAGACTAGACTTGTTGATGTTAAAGAAAAGAACAGTTATTTTAAGAATATTATACGCAAACGTGAAAAGCACCTAATATTTTGAAAATCTTGGTCATTTAGTAATGAGTAATGTTGAAAACTAATTATAAGTAATCAAATGATAAGAAGTATTTTTATCACTTTCAGTCATTATTAGATAGATGGAGCATCACCATTCTTGCTCATGGTTCGCCAATTTTTATGACAAAACGTCACATAGTTCTACTAGCCTTTCTTGGTTGGCCCATATCTAGTTATCATAACCACCGATCTATATATCATGACAATAACACCTGGGACATCCCACACAGCGCCATCTAGTTCCAAAGAAAGCATGTACTACACTTGTGTTATGGGGTACTAGACGATTGGTATACGTACTAATATTATTTATAATATGTATATATATACTTTTACACCGATTCGATTCGATCGAGCTGTCGTGATAGCCCAGAGCGCAACGAGCCTGTCCCAAATTTGGCCCCGTCGGGCCATGGTTCGAATCCGGGCGTGTACCAATGAGTTTTTCTGACTTAAGTACCTACACAATATCACTGACACCGTGCTTCGGAGGGCACGTTAAGCAGTCGGTCCCGGACGCTGTCAATAGATGGCGGTCGTTACAGTTCCCAACCCGCAGTGGAGCAGCGTGGTGGACATAAGCTCCAAACCCCCTTCCTCACCCTGGGGGAGGCCTAAGCCCCTGCAGTGGGGTAAAAATGGGCTGATGATGATGATGATACTTTTACACCCACGCACGGAACAAATAGGCATGTTCATGAATTAAAATATTTTTCTCGGGTGGGAATCGAACCCGCGACCATTGGCTCCCCAGTTAGAATGTCTGACCACTCGGCCATCGGTCAGTCTGTAAATGTATAGATAATAATGTATATCTACGCTTTCAGCATATGTTTTATTTTTCTTTGAACTTAAATCATAATATTGACTTTGAAACTTAAAACTCAGCAACTGCAAAGCTCATGCAACGTGTTCCAATCCTATAGAATGATTCCGCCCTGGAGTGTAATTACAGAGTCCTATAGTGGCGCGACAGCGTATTTACATTACTTAGTGCTGAAATTCGTAAGCATAATGTAAGTCAAATGTTTATTAAAAATCATATTAACAAGAAACTTCCTTATGCTTTTGTTACTAATATACACACAGAAAGTTTTTGACTGTTCGTCATTCAGTCACGTTTCAGATAGGTTATACAGATAGAGCTCTAATTTCACACATAAGTATGTAAAATTTGGCCTGTCATTTTTATTGACATTGTACGGCGAATATCCAGCCAGACATTATACATGTAACCCAAGATTCAACTAAATGAATCAAATGAACTTTGTTAAAGACGCTTGATAATAATAATAAATGGGACATCTTACACAGCACCGTCTAGTCCCAAAGAAAGCAAGTATTATGCTTGTATTATGGGGTACTAGACAACTAATATACATACTTAAATATTCTTTATAATATATACATATATAGATGTTTTACACACAGACACGGAACAAATAGATATGTTCATATTGTTCATGCATACAAATATTTGTCCTGGGCGGGAATCGAACTAGCGACCCTAGAAACCGCAGTTAGGGTCTCTAACCCCTCGGCCAATCGGTTAGTCTGATCTGATGTGTCATAAGTACCTAGGTAACGCAGCCATAGTAGATTGTTCACCAAGGGAAGAAAGTGACCGATTACCGCTAAGTGTGCAAACACACTCAGCGGGAATCGCACTTTCTTCAGAGTGATCTTACTTTATACTACAACAACGAGGAAAATGAAACAAATAAAATGTTTATGAATTAAAGTTAATATTAAAATTACTACAATTATTAAAATTCACAGCAATGCTTTTCCCGGTTCCAACAGGTTAATAACAGCTAAAGCAGCTTCTTTTAATTCTATCGGAGTCAACACATCATCACTATTGCTTCTAGAGGACATTTTCCATGTATCACCAAAAGAAATCCGCTCGTTTTATAAATAGATTGACGCAGTTTTACGTCTCTAACGTTAGTTTGCTTTATTTTTTTATTTTTATTCAGAATAAAAAGTAAGTGGCCAGTACTATTTTGCGTCTTCATATAAAAGATTCGTTTTAGAAAAGACAGCGGGAGTACTAGATCTCCACGGGAATAAAGAAAGATTTTCGGCTCTCTTCTTTAAAGAGTATTGGAGCGCTTTCTATAGCCAGCTTACTGAGTACGAGCATCATACGACATTTTTCAATACATTTGCGATTAAAATTAGGTAGATAGGTACTTCAAATATAATAAAGGCAGGAGTTAAGGGCGCGAGCGGGTTGTTTTTCGCGGTTTACGCATGCCTTACAAATAGAATGCTCGTTTGTGATTAGTGTAAAGTAAAAAGGCAGTAGTAGTAGGCCTGGTGGGTAGCGACCCTGCCTACGAAGCTGGGAGTCCCGGGTTCGAATCCTAGATCGGGTCAGTATTTATATGATGAATTTTGATACTGGTACCGGGTCTTGGTTGTCATATGTATGTGGTGTCTTCGCTTGGTACCCAAAAACAAGCTAATGCTTAGTTTGGGGCCTAGATGTTGTTGTGATTTATACGTTACTGTTATTATTATTCTAGTACAGTAAAATACAACATCACGGTACAAATTTCGATATCACAAAGACCGTATTAATAGCAAATGTATTGAAAGAATATTTTTTTCACTCCACCGACTCGGAAAGTGACAATAGGTATCGACTTGACAGTCGGTCAGTCAAACTTATAAAACATAATTTTATTATATACATAATTTTACATGTTAAAAAAAAATAAGAGAATAGCGCTCAATTTTAGACCATACGATCTCTAATTAAAATTGTTTGATTACTTGTTAATAAATAAAATTGACTTTGTTTTAAATTTTGAATTCCGCTACAGTCAATGGCTATAGTTAATAATTTCCAAAAAAAGAAATTAACCCGACATTTTTACCTAAGTTACTATACACGCTAGATCTTTCACATTCGATTACAAAGCAACACATTATAAAGATCGATGATCGATCGATTTTATGTAAAAAAACACGTTTTATGTATGGGGACCCCTTTAATTCATAACTTTATTTTATTTTTAATATTTGTTGTTATAGTGACCATAGCAGTACATACTTCATGAAAGTTTCAAGTGTATGATCTCACGACCTCCAATCACCAAAAACGTCGAAAAACCACGTTTCTAGTAAGAGGACCCCTTTAAATTTGTTATTTTTTTTGTTTTTAATATTTGTTGTTATAGCAACTATAGTAGTATGTACATACTCTGAGAAAATCTCAATTGCCTACCTATTAGGTTCAGACGATACAGCCACATACAGCCCTGTGATAGACGAACGGACGGCCGGACAGCGGTGGCTTAGTGATAGGCTTCCTTCCGGTGTTGGTAAAAAGTGGACACAAAATTATTTTTCCAAATAGCGTCTATTTAAAATTAATTGTCTCTGTACGGCGACGGACAGATGTCGGTGGCACTGTAACTAGCACAATAAAATAGGTCAATGCGGCGGTCATTGATGACATTTGACCTAAATTCTTGTCTTAACTACCTTCGCACTGGCATCAATTCACATTCAGTTTAAATAATAATTGTTGTTATTCCAAAAATTCATTATTTTTAATTTTTTCAAATAATTTGTTTTTATTATTTATTATACTATACCTTCTGTATCAATATAATCCCACACGCAAAACAATCGTTTATGATTCAATGAAACTGTGATATTTGTTAAATATACTAAATAATAAAATAATTGTAGAAAATTATGATAAAAATAAAAAGTCTGTTAAACGTTTCTACGAGTACATTTTACACTGTAACTGAGCTGAGTGGTTTCTCTTGTACGCGGCAAAGGAGTGGCCAAACTGTTTTTTAATTTTTTTTTTCTAAATTCTATCAAGTACTGGTTTTCTTGACATTGTGCGGGTAAAGTAATCTACCGGATAAGATGTATTTTACGCTTTTTTATTAACGTCCGTCGTTGTCTCATTTTTATTATTTCCATGGTTTAGTTTTCACTCGACATATTTTTACTAAATTCAAATTTTTTAATTATTATTATTATAAGATTAATGACTATCAATTATCGCAAACTATATTTCATGAAAACAATAAGTAGCAAAAAAAGAAATAACATTAGAAGATTTTCTTTGAATCCGTCAAGTGCGAGTCGGACTGGCAGATACGCAAGGTTCCGAACCACCATACAAAAACATGTTTCTGATATGAAAATAAACTTAAAAATTAAAAGGGGGTCCTTCTAATTTTCAAGTTTATTTTATTTTTAATATTTGTTGTTATAGCAGCCATTGTAATGCATACTTCATGAAAATTCCAAATGTAAACAATGATCTCACAACCACCTATCACCAAAACGTCAAAAAAACACGTCTCTTTTATGGGGAACTCCTTTCATTTTTAACTTTATTTAATTTTTATTATTTGAAGTTATAGCAGCTATACTAGTAAAAATTTCATGAAAATTTTAAGTGTAAGCAAAAATCTCACAACGACCTATCACCAAAAACGTCGAAAAAACATGTTTCTTGTGTGGGTAAATCCTTTAATTTTTAAGTTTATTTTATTTTTACTATTTGTTGTTATAGCAGTTATAATAATAGAAATTCTGTGAAAATTTCAAATATCAATTCAAAATATTTGCAGATGCAATGGCACTCCGTCGACTCCGTCGGGCTTCTTGTTAGATTTTATGTCATTGGTATATAATTTTGCTGAGCATGAAAGTTTTTTTTTTTCATAAAAGCACGAATTGGCTAGAAGCCTCTTGTACGTTTACCGTCTAACCATTCTTACTCTAACTAGCTGGTGTAAGACGGCAAGTTTCAGTCCGTGAGATCCCCGCGCGCCGGTCTTCACCCCCGCAAAGTCCTAATGTCAAATTTTATTGGGATCGATTGTTGGAGGGATGGACTCATGGATGTACTATTATGCTAGATATCGTGTCAAAATATGAGCAAAAAAATATAAACCACTGACCAAATTTTACGCTATTGCATATTTTTACTTAATACTGTAAAACCTCCGACACAATAAAAATTAACCTTTAAAAAATGTAAAGTAATACAAGTTTGTTCATTGTCAAATGATTTTTCAGTTTTAAAGGCGTTTGCGACCGCAAATTATTAGGTATTTTAAGTTTACTTAGCGGGCCCAGACGCCTTTAAGGATCAAAAATCATTTGACAATGAACAAATTTGTGTTATTTCACACTTTTTAAAGGTTAGTTTTTTTTTTTTGTGTTGGGGGCTTTTTAAATTTTAAATTTAATTTTTATTTCAAAATTTTTAAACAATAAACGGTCATAAAAGTATTACAACCAGCATTTCTTTAGAGATTAAAAAGATGTTGTTAGTAGATATTAATAAAAAATTATCTACCCCAATATATGTTATTGTTTCGGTAGTTTTTGTCCGATCTTAAATGTGACTTCGAATATTTAGCTTATTACAGAAACACATTAGTTTATTGTGTTTTATCGACAACTTCAAGTCAATCTCTACAGCGGTGGTACCAACAGGACAGGGGTTGTCCTCGTAGTTACACTGGTGTAAATACTCTACCATTACCAGTGTAACCACGAAGACAATAACACCAAACGAAGAGGCAAGAGCGCTACGAGGGATTAAAGTAAAGTGCACGAATTATGGCACGAAAACGCTCCTATTTCAGTTCACTCGTTCAAACTTCAAATCTGTCATTCAGTCAGCAGTCAGTGCCAGAACTGCCAGACGTGCCTGTCAGTGCGAATTTGACCGTTACAGTGTGTGCATGTCGCCCAAATCTTAATTTTCGTGTAAATTTTAACAGTTTTCGAATATTAACTATATTTTTATATATGATAGTGTCTTTATTATACGTAAAATATATCATTTGATATATTTTTAACTCTAAATAAGTGAATATTTGTCGTCCTTGAATTTATTTCAGTTTTAGATTGGCGGTTGGCAGTTATAAAAAATGGCCGACATTCGCGATAAATAATGAATTGTTTATTAATTCATTTTCCTTGTAATTAGTTTTTGAATCATTCTCAAAATTTTAAGTGAAGGAATATGCGGTGTGAGTTCAATTATGGTGAGTTATAAACTAATTATCAGTTTGATAAGGTTACTGAACGATAAACGGTTTTTATCTCACAAGTTTCGAAACCAGAAACTAATAAATTGTTTTTAAAGTATTATAGATGTAATGAAATAATATTGAACGTTTGTTACTCTGGCACATTTCAGACGTGTAGAAAATCGGTTTTAGATCTAACTATAAATTTAACAATACCTAATTGTAATAAATAAAATAAACGCGATGAGTAAACGTAAGTTCAGCCATGGATTTATTTCAGCTATAAATTTTTCTAATTTAACATTATGAACAATAAGGTGATTACATTTATTTAAAAATTTAATTCTTTGGGTCCAATGTGTTGATTCTATTGTATTGTTTTTCAATTCGCGGCAAAGGTAAACATTTGCAGCTCTGAACTAATACAATAACTAATTGCTTTTTATTTATTTATTTATGTATGTTTAAGAGAGAAATAACAATACCATTTAGGAATATGTGTTTTGTAGAATGAAATAATAATATGCCTAAACTTGTCGCCAGCTCTCGCTGAAACTTGTAAAAAAATTATTATTGTAGACTCGTTATTTGGCGTAGTCTGTTTATTATATTTTAAGGTCCAGAAACCAGCTAACAACAAAAAAACGGTGAGAAAAACTATGAGTATGACTTAATACCTACCTACCTATCTACCTACCTCCCTATTCGGAATCGTCGACTGCAGATCTGGAGGTCAGCGAATTTGATTCCTGCCCGGGACAAATATTTGTGTATGAACATGTCTACATATTTCATGACTGGGTGTAAATGTCTATATTTAATTTATTCATAATTGCAAATCAGTTGTCTAGTATCTATGTTACAGGCCTAGCTTGGGCCTAGAAGACCGTGTGTGATATGTCCCAGATATCATTATTATTATTACCTCGTCATAAATATTGTATTCAAGTTGCAATAAGTATATTCAATAATAATGTTACAAGTCCGATTTTCGTCGGGGCTGGTGTATCTACGAACGAATTGTACAAACAAAGTAACCGTTCGTTACTAAAAGCGACGAAAAAAAATCGTTCACGTGTCTGGCAGATGTTTTACTTTGCCCTATTATGTAGTTTATTTTTGTATGCTTTGCTCGTGTCGCAGGACAGTTGTAAAATTGGTGTTTTCATGGTGTCACTAACAAGAAATCGGAAGTGGCGGGCATACTAACTGTTCATTAACATTGTGAATAATGGCCAAATGAAATAAATGTTGCGGCCCAGAAAGTAGCCAAATGGTAAAAAAGGAACCCTTATAGTTTCGCCATGTCTGTCCGTCCGTCCGTCTGTCTCAGTGGTTTTCTTGGAAACTATTGGCAATATATAGATGAAATTTGGAAGGTAGGTAGGTGTAATCTATGAACCGCTACACAACGACGTAGTGAAATTAAGAAAAAAAAATTTTTTTTCTGATATGTCGCCATACATGTAACTAAAGTACGAAGAATACATCAAATTCATTCTTCGTGTATTAACGCGAGAGCCAAACGATAGATCTTAAAAAATTACTTATATGAAGATTTAAAACAATTGTTTTTTATTTAAGTCAACAGTTGTTGAGATATGTACTCCTAAAGGCTTAATTTTTCTTAGTCATGTGTGTCCCCCCCTCTACGAACTAAACCGTTGTTTTTCGATATGTGGAGAAAATTTATGACAGGAGTATATACAACGTAGTTAAAAGGAAAACTATCACAGCTAACTAAACTGTATTATTTAACGAGTAATAGATTAACTTATAAAAATGCACTTTTATGTAAAAAATTTGTAAAAATTCCATAGAAAATGACAGATAGCGTTTAACCAATAAGCGAAAGCTAGATGCATTTTATCTTTGTGATGTTATTGTAAAGGATAATTTAAAAAAAAAGACATTTTATGATGTGCACTACATTGTATTACCAAGTACTACTAGTACTTGGTAACCTTTAACGCTTTCCTTTGCAGAGCTTATTCTCTTCACAATCGATACTAAAAGTCAAAGGTTCACTGTAATAAAATAAGTAATAAAAATTGTCTCTAGCTATCAGTACACTCATGTTAATCCTTTTCGGATTAGCCAGAGAGGATCGAACGCCTTCTAAATAACTAACGAAATAAAAATGAAATTTATTTATAGAATAATTCTTAAATTACATAATAACGATTGATGGTAAGTTTGATTAACGTCGCGCTCGTTTTTTTATATTGTATGATGGTACGAAACTCTTCGTGTGCGAGTCCGATTCGCACTTGGCCCGTTTTTTTGTCAGTATCTTACATCCGCAAAAAATATTTTAGTATTCTTAAAAATACACTTAGTCGATTGTTTATCGATGTAATACACGTATGGAACCCTAACTACGCCAAACCGAATCGCTCTTGGCCAATTTTTCGGGTATAAAATAGGTAAGCTAATTAATTAGAAATTAGAAAATCCACATATTATTTAAAGTTTATATCACAGTATAACGCGTGTAATTATACTTGCTCTTATCAACGCATATCAATATAGTTATCGTGGAACGTACGAAGGCCGCTCCTATCTGTCATTTTATAGCCTTATTTCGAATTTCTACGTATTACGTAACAGCGAATGAATAGACAGATTGTGTGCTATATGTGTTCACTCCTTGCTACACGTAATGTTGGGGATTGATAAGTCAAATCGTACACATGCTACAGCAGTGTTAGTTATTGCTGTCCATTTCACTCTTTGTAATGAGTGATTAGCGATGGAAGAGTCATCGCGCGCATGCTTTCGAAGCAATATCACTTATTGCTGTTCAGCAATGAATATTGTCAGAGATGGACGAATCAATGGCACATATACTCACACAGCAGTATCGCTTATTGCTATTCATCTTTAATCCATGCTATGAGTATTCCATAGGAGTATTCTCAGGAATGGATTAGCCGATCGCGGATATGCTTACGAAGCAATATCACTTATTGCTGTTCAGCAATGAATATTGTCAGAGATGGGCGAATCAATGGCACATATACTCACACAGCAGTGTCGCTTATTGCTATTCATCTTTAATCCATGCTATGAGTATTCCATAGGAGTATTCTCAGGAATGGATGAGCCGATCGCGGATATGCTTACGAAGCAATATCACTTATTGCTGTTCAGCAATGAATATTGTCAGAGATGGGCGAATCAATGGCACATATACTCACACAGCAGTATCGCTTATTGCTATTCATCTTTAATCCATGCTATGAGTATTCCATAGGAGTATTCTCAGGAATGGATTAGCCGATCGCGGATATGCTTACGAAGCAATATCACTTATTGCTGTTCAGCAATGAATATTGTCAGAGATGGGCGAATCAATGGCACATATACTCACACAGCAGTGTCGCTTATTGCTATTCATCTTTAATCCATGCTATGAGTATTCCATAGGAGTATTCTCAGGAATGGATGAGCCGATCGCGGATATGCTTACGAAGCAATATCACTTATTGCTGTTCAGCAATGAATATTGTCAGAGATGGGCGAATCAATGGCACATATACTCACACAGCAGTGTCGCTAATTGCTATTCATCTTTAATCCATGCTATGAGTATTCCATAGGAGTATTCTCAGGAATGGATTAGCCGATCGTGGATATGCTTACGAAGCAATGTCACTTGTTACACACATACACATACACACACATACACATAGTATCGCATTACTATCTACGAAGGCGGCAAAATAAGTCTAGTAAAAATTAAACTAAAATTATTCTTTAGCACACTATTTATCTTTCAAAATACTCTCCTGCTAGCTCGACACACTACGCAATGTTTTTCTAATCTTTGGATCCTTTAAAAAAAATGAATTCGATAATCCAAGGTATGCGTTTGTTTCGCTAATAATGACTTCATCGTTGTTGATAAAACTTTTTCCGTCGAACAATTTTTTTTAAAGTTATAAATAAATAATTAATATTTTATTTTATTTATTTTATTTTAATATTTTTAAGGAAAACTTCCAGCTAATTACAACTAAAATATGAGCATTAAGAAAAAAAAGACGGTGATGGATGTTGCAACAAGCCAAAACAAGTTTCCACAAATTGACTGGATTGATTGAATATAATATTAATTAATTAAAAATTAAATAGTTACAGGAGGCTAAACCTGGAGAATATAGTGAATTAGCAAGCAATTCGTAGTGTAATAGATTATGAAAATGGTCTTATATATCGGCATAATATCCGCCATTGATACTTTAACTTTTCTGAAGGTAATTAATGCGATTACTCCGCGAGCGTCCCAAAAAACTGTAGCGATGACTTTGTTGGCGGATGAAACTGCTTTGGCCTTCTTCAGGTAGAGTTCTTCGGAAGCGATTCATTATTTAGACTGTTCTTTCGTCTCTGCAGTGTGGTGATATATCCACGTTTCGTCTACTATTTATTATAAAACGCCTCATATTTTTTTTATCACGTACCGTCGCCAAACTGCTTCTGAAGCTTTTGATATCTACTGCGAATAGCAGTCATCGGGCGGACAGCTTTTTCGTATTTAAACGTTAATACAAGATATTGCGCACGCGTTCGTCAGAAATACCTGCCATCTCTACAATGTCACAGACCTTTACTCTTCGATCATTTCCTATATCATGGACTTCGGCATTCATTTCTATTGTGGTGACCTCAACGGGGCGTACGCACGACCACAGCAAAAATCTGTATGCCATTTTATTAATCGTTATACCTAATAGGTGACGCGGAGTTCCCATAGTATTTATCAAGTTTTTCATTTGTTTCCGTAAATGATTTTCTACGGAAAAAATTGTTTAATCAGCACACGAAATTCAACGTGGTATAATTCGGCTATATTTCCAAAATTTATGATGGGAGGCTAAAAGCGGTGATGTCAAAAGATGCTTGTGGGGCATCGTATGATACCAAATTTTCTAAGTGCGGTCTCTAACTTTTTCGAAAAATCGAAAATGGTGAAAAAAAGACGATATTCCCCTATTTTTACGAAAAAAGATTATTTCGAAAACGAAAGCCAATATCGAAAAAATAAAAAAAACTTTCGAGGCAGATAAATTGTCTACCGTTTGAAAAAACAAATTTTGGTATCGATCGAAAACTGTGGGCTGGGCAGGTGCCCTTTTCATTGTATGATTATCAGATCAGTTACTCCGGAGAGTGAGATTCGGCTATATTTCAGAAAGTATAAAAGTAGACGAAAGGCAGGAGTGTCAAAAGATGTAGGAGCTCGCGGGGCATCGTATGGTACCAAGTTTTCGAAAATTGGTCCATAACTTTTTGCTAATTTAATAAAATTATTTGAAAAAAAAAGGTGTCATAAGTTTTTATTTTTGATGTTCATTTTCGATGTCCTCCGATAGTCGTGAAAAACGCGAAATCTGTAAACTTTTTTCTGCCTGTCAAACTAATGAATAGAACTGGCTGAAAATTTACATGAAAATTAAAGAAAGGTGCATGGCGAAAAAGTTTCGTCCAATGACGATAACCTCATCCCGCGACGGAGAATTTTACTACAGTTATCTTATCACTCCGCCCTCGTATGTTCATACCTTGCTGTGAGTGTTGTCAAAGATGGACGAGTCGATCACACACATCTATACAAAGCAGTGTCAGATATTGCTATTCAGCAAATAGTTTTTAAGCTGACAGAATGATATAGGCTATTTTTTATCCCAGAAAAAAGAGTCCCGGTAAAACTGTGTAGTTCACGCGAGCGTAGCCGCGGGTTTAAGCTAGTAAAATATTTTTTAAAGTACTTATGAGATAATATATTTACTATTGACTGGTAGTTATTGCTTGAACTTATTAGGTATTCCTACATTCTTGACATTACGAGGACTGTTATTTAAGTTCTATTTTGGACTATTCAACAAACTGTATTGTTGTATTGTTAAAAGAGCGATGACGTCATTCATCCCGTACGCACAAGTAACGCAGCTGCGGCAACGATCGAGTGTCGAGGTTCTATACTATAAAAAGTCTTGAACGTTTTAATTTTAATTTGTTTTGGTATCATTAGGATTCTTGAATGACACGGTATCACATGTGTTTATATACTCAAGGGAGTAAACGCTGATGATGTTCATATTTCAGTTAAGGCCGTGTCTGTGTTATATACATTTTTTATAAATCCCGGAATAAGCATTGACGGTATCGGCAAACAGTGTTAGACGCGCCCTAGCGATGTGAAACAACAAGCTTTTAAAGGTAGGAAAATCTACTGGTTGATGCTGGTATATGTAAGACTGCATGGGGTGGTGTATATTAGACAAGTCCTATGTTCAGCTAGCAGTATAGTCTGAAACAATAATACCATGTTACAATTTAATTGTGTAATAAACTGGTGTGAAAATCAGATCCGAAACAGTACTCTATATCTATATGTATACTAATAAAAAAAAGTTTTGATTTTTTATTTGTTACGGATAAACTAAAAAACTACTTAACTGATTTCAAAAATTCTTCTACGCCTATAACAAGCTACACTATCAGCGAGTAACATGGGCTATAGTTTAATTTCAAACTAGCTTTCCACCCGCGGTTCCGCTCGCATGAGTTACACAATTGTATTGGGACCACTATAATTTTTTTGTATAAATGTAATTTGTAAGCTGAAAAGTGACTTAGGCTACTTTTTATCCCGGTAAAAAAGGACGCGCACTGTTTCACGTCCTAATCCGAAAATAGGTCCATGGTTTTCAACTATGAATACTGTAGACTTTTGTAGTCCCTGATAACCGCTAAAATAACAAAAAATGGTGAACATAATTGTCGATAATGTTGTAATACGGCAGTTGACTAATATTGATAATATATTTATCAAGAAAATATAAAATATATACGATAATAAAATTTATAAACAAAATTATATTCGGTTGAAGAGTATGGGACTAATAAGCTATTAAAAGTTTATCTCAGTCTCTTTGTTGGAAAAAGAAGTTTGACATTACTTTAAATGGCCTAATGTCACATCGTGCGATGTTGCCGTCTCTGTCTAAGACATTTTAAGCGTTCATAACTTTGTTATTAACTATTCATTTTTAAAAATTATTTCGCCGTTATATATTTAGAAAACTCTTATATAAAATAGTTTTAAAAAAACCAGCCACCAAGGGTTCCGTACCACCACCACACAACATTAAAAAAACATGTTCTTAGTATGGGGATTTCTTTTAATCATTAACTTTATTCTTATTATTTGTTGTCATAGCGGCCATAGTAATTCACACTCGGTGCTAATTTCAAGTGTCTGTACCTATTACGGTTCAGACGATATAGTTTTCTTACAGAGGGACGGACAGACAGCGGATTGGTAACAGGGTTCCCATTTGTACCCTTTGGGTATAGAACCCTAAAAATGGTCAACTACCGCACTCGAAATAATTCATTTGGTACCTTGGACGAACTCGAAAAAGGCCCCTTTCTACGAAATAATCCAAAGTATTATGCACTATTGCTTATTACTCACTATAATTTATATTATATTTTATTATTGGGAATTATGAGCTTAATAATGAGTGCGGGTTCGAAATATTTCATAGAAAGAGACCTTTTTACACAGTGATGTCTCGCGTACTGTACCTGTGTATAATTTAGCTCATCGAACATTTTCGTTATAAAATCGAATAACTTTATTGAAATTATTTTCTTTAGGCGCACTTTGCGCTCTATCTGAATAGTGAATTAAACTCAACCGTCACGCTTCAGCGTCACGCTCGGATCGGTGACGAAGAGTCGGGTATACTTGGCTATATCGGATTATATAATTATGCCATAACAATGTAATATTTTAGAAAATGACAAAATGAAAATGAGAATAATACTTTCGGATTTGTTTATAGCCTTTCTGTTACATTCTGTGTAAATTTTTTTAAATTAGAAAATCATATAAGTTTACACTTCTATCGTGTGGTCATAAGTACACGTCCTCTTTTTTTTTAATGAAATAAATATACATCATCGCTTCTAAGCTTAAATCTTTCTATAAACTGCACATTTATTAAATTCCGCCAGTAACATAGCTATAGCGTTATGTACTTGTGAAGACGGATATTCCCAAATTAAATCACGCGCATACCAAGGATCAAAACTCGTTACTCTCAATGTATACAAGAGTTACCAAGAATCCCTCTCAAACTAAACATTGCCATAGAATGACAGATACTACCATACGGGCACAACGGAAGAGAATTGGATAGCGTTATAAGACCTATGTGTGCGAGGTCAAAGTTCGTACAACGACCAAGATATATTAAACAAAGTCTGCTATTCAAGTCTGATGGAGACTTGATAGGCTGGAAGTATTTTTTAACGAATTTTTAAAGTCGATTTCCATACAAAATTAACGTTTTGTGACCGGTTTTAGACGCATCGTCACCAGTTTTTATCCGACTTTGACATAATATTGTCAATTTTCAATTGAGTTAAATTAATAATAATAATACTTGGGACATTTCACACAGAGCTATCTAGTTCCAAAGGAAGCAAGTATTATGCTTGTATTATGGGGTACTAGACAACTGGTATACATGCTTAAATATTCTTTTATAATGTATACATACACATATTTGTCCCGGGCAGGAATCGACCCCGCGACAATTAGCTGCACAGTTAGGGTCTCTTACCACTCGGCCAATCAGTCAGCCGACTGTCGATATAAAAAAAAACACGTTTCTTGTATGGGGTCTCCCGTTAATTTTGAACTTAATTTTATTTTTATTATTAATTTAATTACGACTAGTTATATGTTTTAGGTAGTGGTACTAGTAAGTAGACGCCAATTTAATTTAATATTTTTTATTATTATTTTTATTTTATGATATTGAGGGACAAGATAACTTCTTTAATTAATCATTTTATTCTGTTAAATTCTGTTATTTAAAAGGTTCATTTTCGAATTTTTCGTAAATTTTCGAACATCGAGTATTCCTCTCTTATTTCCGAAACTACTGAAACAAATGTAGAAAGTAGAAACAAGTAAAACTCGCACACGAAGGGTTCCATACCACCGTATAAAATAAATAATAAAGAAAAGGGTAATAAGTTTATAATTATTTAAAAAAAATAATTGTGATGTAACTAAAAATTTTAGGTTTTCGAAATTTTTTCTTCATGTGTGCTAGAAAAAGTTGCTTCGTGTCAAATTTCAAGATTCTAGGTCGACTGGAAGTATCCTTCAGGTTTTGATTGCCTTGCGAGTTTGAAAATATGCGGCTTAAATTGCTGTTTCTTTTGATTGCGTTGACATAGAAGTTTGATTTTGTTACAGCTTAAATGTATTATAGACTTGAGTATTTGATATGAATTTCAATTTAACACCTCTACGCGCTCTAGCAACAGTGTTATTTCGTAGAAAGTTCAATAATGGCTCGAGTTGCTTCTAAACAAATATGCATACAGTATGGATGCCATTGATTGTTTTCTTGACCTTTAGACAACAAGTGCCAGAAAAAATGTCATACATGAAAAACATTAAAAAAGTAATTAATTCCCAGTCTCATCAACCCTTTACAGCGCACGCGTAACGTAACGTAAACCTATACCTATTAGGTACCTATGCCGAGTCCGCACGTGCGTGCACAGGCAGCGACTGCTTACATGCTTATTTGAATTCAAAAATCCTCGGTTTTGTAAATCAGACCAGGAACGATGGATGATTCATGATTCATAATGGTGTTACCACGAAGTCACAATAATCCACAGAACACGCTATAAACACAGGTTTAATTCACAGTTATAGTTCCAATCAAGCTTTATGGCGGATGTGAACATAGGCACAAGTCGCGTCGCAGTAACCAGTTTTAGGTGTAGCGGGACGCAGTGGAGCGAGGGGTATATGACTGTACCTGCGCAAGAATGCTTAAAGCGTTGTATTCCGATCCGCCATTAAGTTTGAGGGGAACTATACCATACCAGCGCAGAGTCGTCGATCGTACTTATTAACTTACTATTTTTTAATTTGTTTGATGTGATCATTTCCAATTAAGAAAAGTATTTAATGGAATAAATGTTTAAGTTTTAATTACACAATAATACAAATATTTTTTTAATATGCCACGTGAAGTAAGTAGATAATTAATGGCTCGTGAATTTTCTGCGTGATGTCCATTTTGCTCTAGACATTTAGTTACTCGCCTAGTTAGCCTCGTGCACTCTTCTCAGTAATTCACCTTCACTATTTTATTTATTCACGAAATACGAAAAACTGCAAACAGCTGATGTTCGCGGGTGTCTACGATCAGGATACGAGTCCCATTAAATAAATCATATCTGCATTTTCAGTAGCACTAAAATAGCGCGACATTTCGAAAAATATCAGCACTGACGAAATAATCAGTTTTTACGAAAAAAAACACACTCGGTTCATAAATACAAACTTTACAATATCAGGTCACTATGCGACTAATTAATTACGCAACAACATGCAACACAGCAAGCAAGCTGTGCCGCGGCCCGCTTTACCCACACTGCCCCGCCAGAGGCCGCGCGGTCGCTGGACTGTCGGTAAATTTCAAACAAATTTCAAGGCTGTTTCGGGCTTTCGGCGTGTGCCCGGTTATAGTGGAATTAGGATTGCGTGTTTATTTGTAAACCAAGTAGTGTTAAAAATTGATTTTCTCGAAAACGGCTATAAATTTTTATTTATTTATTTCAATACAAAATTTTTGTTACATTATTTAACACATGCAGATTCTATGTCTACGGATAGGTAAGATCTAATTACTCTATGAGATCCGGTAAGCGCTCGCATTGAACCAATATTGTGTTGCAGTAGCAGCCCAAAAAGACCATGGCCTGTGTCAGGGCTAACCACTTACCCAAACATAAATTGAACATAAGTGAGCGTTCGGTACAGCAATCATTAAATTCGCGTTTGAAATGCTTGAAAGAATCATATATCCTTATACACCTAAAAATATACATAAATACACCCTCCTACTCACAAACACAAAAAATAAAAATATAGTTTCTTCGGCGAAATTGTTATTGAATACCAGCAGATTTGAAATATAACGGGACTCTGGACGGTTGGTATCCAAACCTATCTTATAAACCGATAACTGATGGGATAGACTGTTCTCGAGTGGAGACCACGTACCGGAAAGCGAAGCGTTGTACGCCCCGGGCCAGGTAGACAGATGACCTGAAGCACCATATCGGGGTAGTTGGATACGAAAGGCGGAGGAACGTGTGTGGTGGCGAGCCTTGGAAGAGGTCTATAACCTGCAGTGGGAAGACACGAGCTGATGATGATATATTTATTATAAAAATAATT
Organism: Luffia ferchaultella; assembly: GCA_949709985.1. Lineage (NCBI taxonomy): Eukaryota > Metazoa > Arthropoda > Insecta > Lepidoptera > Psychidae > Luffia > Luffia ferchaultella. The sequence goes on from OX453269.1 coordinate 11,230,331, forward strand.
TGTATGTATATCAGTTCTCTAGTACCCATAATACAAGCTGTTCTTAGTTAGGGACTAGATGGCGCCGTGTAGGATATTCCAAGTATTATTATTATTTTTATAAAGTTTATGAACGATCTAAAATAAATATTTTAAGAATATAATTGAATGAATTGTTCCCATTACGCTACGCATTTTATATTATTTGCTTTAGTAGAAAACTACAAATCAGTCGCGATCCTTGGCGAAATATTGCAAAGCAATTTCATTCAATACAATAACTCACCCCTATAAATTTTTATTTACAAACAGAAATCGACTCTATTGCTTTACATCTAAATATCAAAATTTATTGCATTTTTGATCAATTATTTATAAACTCAAAAACTATTTTGAACTCTATTGTGATACGTATAACGATGAAGTTTGTATGGTATATTTTGTACCAGTTAGTCAAAACCTATTATTCGATTGTATGCACTATTTGTTTAGTGTTAAAGATTGATTTCGTTTGATTAGTTTAACACCAGATGCTAGCGAGAGCAGTCAGCTGCCTACCCTTCCAACAATGGACATTGGGAACAAAACGCTTTGTCCCGACACAAAGTGTGGAAACTGCTTCTGCCGTTCGTGCGATTCGGTTTAATCCCGTTGTTTATTTAAAAACAAAACGGAAAATTTTTTGCTTATTTTAATTTTAATAACATCGTGTTCATTTTTTTTAAATTTCTTAGGTAAATTTTTAAAATAATTTTACTTATGAGAAAAATACTTAACTTTCGATTAAAATATTTTTTGAATAATCCATATCAGCCCATTATGCCCCACTGCAAGGACTCAGGCCTCCCCTCGGGATGAGGGTGTTATGAGTTTAATCCACCACGCTGCGCCAATGCGGGTTGATTGATTTTGACGACTGCCATCTGTTGATGGCAACCGGGACCGACGGCTTAACGTGCTCTCTGTGGCACGGAGTAAGTGATAGTTATGTCAGAAAAAACTCATTAAAACATTATGGTATAAATAATTGCGCTGACAATCTAATAGAATCATACCTCTGTAATAGAATTCAAAAAGTTCATATTAATAGAACTCTATTAGTCTATTAGTCGAAGAGTTCTATTGTGAAAATGGGAGTTCCTTAGGGATCTATATTGGGTCCCTTTCTGTTTTTAGTGTATATTAATGACTTACCTTATTTGGTAGAAAAATCTGCCAAAATAGTGTTCTTTGCTGATGACACTTCTCTCATATATAAAATTAATAGAAATGAAGACGAATTTTCAATAGTAAACTCTTCACTTTTGCAGGTCTCAAATTGGTTGAACGGTAATAACCTATTATTAAACGCAAATAATATCTTGGGCATTACTATCGATGCAAAACAATGGGGTCCTCATGTTATGGGGGTGGCTGGTAAACTGAGCTCTACTGTTTTTGCAATTAGGCAAATAAGAAAACTAACCGATGCGCCTACAGCGAAATTGGATTATTTTAGCTACTTTAATAGCATAAAATCATAATTATGGCATTCTGCTATGGGGAAAGGTTACTGACATGAAAAACAATATTTGTTCTGCAAAAAACGGCTATTCGAGCTATGTATAAATTAAAATTTAGACATAGTGTAAAGGCTCACTTTAGAGAAAGTAACATTTTGACAGTACCTTGTCAGTACATTTATGAAAATTTGCTTTATGTACATAAAAACTTAAATGCTTTCTCTAGGGTGAGTGATGGCCACAACTTAAATACGAGACATCAATATATGTTATCAAATCCCAGGTTTAGACTCTAAGGTTAATAATTCTTTCATTGGAAATTGTATCTGTTTTTATAATAAAATTCAAAAAGAAATGTTAGACTTGAATTCTAATCAATTTTTTTAATAATAAATAATCAATTTAATTGTAATCAAAGTCCAACTGATGAAAAAAGCTTACTATTGTAATACCGAGTATTTACGCGATAAGTGCGTATGGACATCATTGTAAAAGTTGTAAGCACTTTAATTAAAAAAAAAAAAACTAAGAAAAACATATTTAAATAAAATAAACAGGGAGGAGTTTCTTGCCGGTTCTTCTCCTTCTAGTTTTTGAACCGGTCCCAAATCCATTCATTTTGACTTTCAATAAGTGTGTGTAAACGTCTTATCTTCTTTTCTTATATATAAAAATGTAATGAAGCTTTTTACATGTCTCGCTATAACTCAAAAACGGCTGGACCGGTTTGGCTAATTTTGGTTTTGAAATATTTCTGGAAGTCCAAGGAAAGTTTAAAAGGTGAGAAAATGTGCAGAAATTGCAAGGAAAAACAACAATATAGTAAAAACAACAACATGATAGAAATAGAAACTGTTCGTACCTGTTAAACAGGGTGCATTCCAGAATCAATTTCTTTACTCTTTTATAGGCTATCTCGGAAACGGCTCTAATGATTTATATGAAATTTTGTATTAGATAGATAACATTCCAAGGCGGGTTTCTAAATAGGTTTTATGCTTATTAAGTACCAGGGGGCGCTGCAGTAAATGTGTATCTTCGAAACGACTGGTCTGATTTTGATTCGATTTTTTGCATTACATGAGTATCACCTGCGAATAGATAATTAAATAAGTTGTGCAGTTATGGGCCACCAGGCGGCGCTGCAATAGATATGTATTTTCAAAACGGCTGGGACGATCTTGACGCTGTTTTTTGTGTTACATAGATATCACCTAAGAGTAGGTTCTTAGATAAGGATTGCAGCTATGAGCCACCAGGAGGCGTTGCAATGAATGCATTTCTCTAAAACTGCTGGGTAGATTTCTATGCTGCATTTTGCGTTATAAACATATCACGTAAGAGCATGTACTTAGATAAGGTTTGCGATCATGGGCCACCAGGGGCCAATTCTTCAATAGATATGTTTCTCTAAAACGGTTGGGAGAATTTTGATGTGGTTTTTCGCTTTACATGGATATCACGTAAAAGCAAGTTTTTAGATAAGGATTGTGGTTATGGGCTACCAGGGGGCGTTGCAATAAATACGGTTTTCCAAAACGTCTGGATCTGTAAGCGGTTTTTGCGTTATATAGATATCATCTAAGAGCGTGTTCTTCGATAAGGTTTACGGCTATGGGCCACCAAGGGGCACTGCAATGGATATGTTTCTCTCAAACGCTTGGAAAGATTTTGACGATTGACAATTGTAAAAATCTTCTATGCGTTAGAATTGTCAGCGAAAAAAATGTGATTGCATACGAATGTGTCATAATTTCATCATAAAACACCGTCATACAAATGATGTTACTCAAAGGAACAAAACGTTGGACACATATGGTTAAAATTAACATCTTTATTATTTTTATCGCTGATCACGTGCTATGTAGACATTCATTTATATTATATGCGAAAATAACGAGAAAATATAAATCATATTTGTTGATTTTCTTTTATTTCATATTTTAGTGAAACAAATGAATATTGTGCATAATCACATGAAGGACATATACTTTGCATCATCATCAGCCCATTTTAGCCCACTGCAGGGGCTTAGGCCTCACCCAGGGTGAGAGGGGGATTTCGAGCTTAAATCCACCACGCTACTCCAATGCGGGTTGGAAATTGTAACGATCGCCATCTATTGACAGCGTCCGTGACCGACTGCTTAACGTGCTCTCCGAGGCACGGAGTCAGTGATTGTTAATGTACTTAAGTTAGAAAAACTCATTGGTACACGCCCGGATTCGAACCATGGCCCTATGAATTTGAGATAGGTTCGTTGCGCTCTAGGCTATCACGACTTTTGTATGAAATAAATATTGCAATTGATATACTAGTATTGTCTGACTGAGTTAAAAGTGTGTAAAAACAAAGGACATGAAAATTTATAATCATGGGCATTTTTTTTAAATTGTCGAAACCGCGTGTTTATTCGAGTGTTTTCTATAACACATCGACTTGCTTCTATACATAGGCGTCACACTACCCCTTCTTGATTTGCTCGTCCCGAGCAACATTCGACCCTCGGTAAGGGGCTAGTCGATCAATGCGCACTATATTAGGCTTTCCCCGTAGGCCACCTTGTATGCAGTACGTCACGTCGTTGAGCCTGGTTACCATTGTACGGTTCTATAATTCCTTCCCAAAGATTTTATAATTTCGGGGATTTACCTTCCCTCCCTCCTCATGCCTCTAAATCCCTCATCAAAAGGCCCCTAGAATTATGTTTACGCCTTTTCCGAAATAGTATCACTTTGTCTACAGTTAAAATTTTTTTTTCTATAGTTCCCTGGATTAGAGACACTTTGAGAACAAACCTCGAACATGGCCGTAGGGACGAAAGAACCGTTACGTTGGCTCGATTGCGACAACGAGACGACCGGTCACGCCGCCAGAGCAGAAGAACAAAATATTTACCATATATGATTACATAATGCGCTCTGACATATCTGATGGCAAGGAATTGGGGTATATAGACTGGAGAGATCCGCTTGGTATCTTATATCTTCCCTTGCTACCAATCGGACGAAGGCACGGACTCATCTTCGATTATACAATAATGTCTGGATGAACCCTCGCAATACAATGTCGACATAAAAAACAGGTCAACTTTTATATACTTGTGTGACTCAACAGACCACATACTATCGCTATGCCACTAACCATGTACAAACCGTTTCTGTGTTCGTGAATTATAACCGAACTGTTAGGTGATATTTTTATCTACATTTTTTGACGCCTACTCTCTATCCAGACATATAATCAAAGGGGCTCGTACATAAAAATATAGAATATTTAAATATGTACGAAACATACAGCATACGAGTCTGTCTCGCACTTGACCTTTATTTTTTAGATGACATCGCGTCGTATCATCGCATACAGTTTTTTTTCGACGCGTTATGTAGCCCGCAACAAACGTTTCCTAATAATTGGGTGCGCGTAACGAGTACGCCGGACAAACAGCAATTGACCCCAATTCGCCCGTGTAATGGCACGCGGTCGCTCCCCCTCCACACAACCCCCTGGTCCTGAGGAGCAGGGGTGGGGAGCAATGACGTCACGGATCCCGCGGGAGTGCTGAGTGGCATGGATATCGATGCATGCTGAGCTAGACTAGGGGCCTACCACGGACATAGTGGATAAACTTATAGATTCAGTAAATATTTTATCGAAACGTCAAATTTTATCGTTCGAACAAGCACGTAATAGACCGTCAGCCGAGGCCGACCTTTAGGGTTCCGTAACGATAAGGCAAAAACTGAAACCCTTGTAATTTCGCCCTGTACGCCTAGTCGCCTGTCACAACCATTTTATAAGACTATTGTCATTACATAGATGAAATTTCGGAAAGTTGGTGTAATCTATGAAATGGTGTAGTGAAATTTCAAAAACATTTTGTTGGAATAGGTCACCATACTTATAACTACGGGACGAAATAAAATTTAGCTGTTTTTTAGCGGTCATTTGAAAGGGCCTTAAATCGCTCGAAATAAGAGGTTCGTAATGCAGTCTCCATCATTTCGTTTTTCCAAAAGAAAAATATTCTTCTTATTATTAAATAAATAATAAAAATATTCGTAATTATTCTTCAAATTTCGATGATGGGCTTGGCCCAAATTTTTGTAACACATTTTTATATATTTTTTTAAAATATACATCGAAATAAAAAAAGTCTGCAAAAATTTTTACTATCTTTTTTTAAAAATTTGATTAATAAAATATCCCTGTGATGTCATCTGGACAGTCATTAAATGTTTGCTTATCTGCCTTGTATACGCTCATATAAATTTTATTGATTCAATGAAAATTACAGTTTCATTTGATATAGGTATGAGTGATTAGTGACTTACCTAAATATTGCATACTTTTTGCTTTTAGTTTTTACTGTGGAAAGCAGCAAAATTAGCTTAACTGTCTAGATGACGTCACAGGGACAATTTCTACGTCAGATGATTTTTTTAAATTAAATATTTTGAATTCGTAAAAAGGAGAAATAGATATTGTATTTGTCATAGAACTTAGCCATTAATTTGTTTAATTGGTTGTTTGTTCATAGAGTAAATAAATTTGACAGCAGCGTTTGGTGTTAATAGAGTCTTAAATGTCACTTCACAGTATCGAAAATGTCAAACGCAATTTTACGGGGTGAAGACCGACGCGCGGGGCCTCGCGGACTGAAACTCGACATTTTGCACCAGCTAGCTAGACTATGAGTGGTTTGACGGTAAACTCACAAGAGGGCTATTCTAGTCAATTCGTACTTTTATACCTATTGCATTATTAATTTATGAATGGAAAATTATTAATTTTTAGGTTCATGCAGGCGAAGTCCCGGGCAAAAGCTAGTTTTAGATAGAGCTGAAAACTGTGTACGAATCGTATTGTGCAGTCGATGGTTCAATCAAGATAGCAACTGTTGATATGGGAACAGGCCTGCGTTTGAAAAGCCAATTGCAACGGTTCCAGCTTCGGCTAACTGATTGTGATCTCAGAATTCTGTCGATATGTTAGCAATGAAATTGTGAGGTTATAAAAATAATTGTTCAACTAGAGTTTCAGCGAGCTATGATTTAGTTCAATAGAAGAGTAATGCGGGCCGTTTAAGTTATCACATTTCAGTTATAGGTGAGAAAGACGGGCAGGACGTATCGCCCACGCGATTGCTTACCTAAATGTTTGTGTCTAGGTTTTTGCGTATTACCCTTCATAATTAGTCACATATTATACTATTCAATGAAAGTGTATTAAGTTATTGCTATATTTTAAGCCCATGATATAAGTAGTACCTACCTACCTGAGTACCTAGTAAGTATAAGAATTTGTTTATATAGTATTTCACCTATGGCTATTGAAGAAACCTAAAATGGTTTCTGATGCATCAAGTGCATGTTAATAAACTTTTTTAATTATTTATATAGGTAGACATCGATAATAAAATTTAAAGTAAATAAAGTTAACGAAAGTCGCTTTTTAGTCGTTGAGTTTTGCAAGCGTGCGCCTTCTAGTCAGCACCGTGTATGAGTTGTATGCAATGATTTTTTTTACTGGTAATCTTCAGGCGAATCCGGATTGTACCAAGATAGGATAGAAGGCTTCAATGGTTAAAAAAAAACCGGCCAAGTGCGAGTCGGACTCGCACACCGAGGGTGGGAACTAGTAGGTATATAATTAAAAGTAAGTTTGATTTTGTTACAGCTTAAAGTATGATAGACCTGAGTATTTGGTATGAATTTCAATGTAATACCTCTAGGCATTCATGAGGAAAGAGGTAGTAAGTTTATAATTATTAAAAATATTTTTATTATATGACTAGCTTTCCGCCCGCGGCTTCGTTCGCGGAGACTACACAGTTATACCGGGACAGTTTAAGGAACGCGACGCTCCGGAACGTTGTACCACTTTCTAGAACATTCTGAAACCTTAATACCCACGAAATCTCTATACCTAATTTCATAAAAATCCATTGTGAAGTGAAGTTTCATTGAAATCAGTTCATCCTTTTCGGAGATCAGTTTAAACAAACAGACGAACGGGCAGACAGACATACAAAAAGTATTGTGTGTCACTCCTGACAATCTTTTAATCACATCTTTGAAAGTTTCATTGAAATAAGTTCAGCCCTTTCGGAGATCAATTCGAACAAACAGACGGACGGACAGACAGACAGACAGATAAACAAAAAGTGTTGTATGTCACTCTTGATAATATTTTTATCATATCTGTGTAGTTTCATTAAAATCGGTTGAGTCTTTTCGGAAATAAGCTCCAACATACAGACAGAGCAAAAGTAGCCTATGTCACCCCCAATAATAGTCCTCTGCACGTCTGCAAAGTTTCATTGAAATCGGTTCAGCCGTTTCGGAGATTAGCCAGAACAGACAGACAGGCAGACACTACAATTTTATTAATATAGATGTAACTAAAAATTTATGCTTTTCGCAATTTTCCCTTTATTTGTGCTATAAGACGTTGCTTCGTACGAATTTTCCAGATTCAGAGTTTTCGGAAAGTACCCTGTAGGTTTTGACTCCCTTGCGAGTATAGAAAATTTTCAGCCAAACCGTTGTATTTTTTGATTGCGTTGACTTAAAAGTTTGATTTTTTCACAGCTTCAAGGAACAGTAGACCTGAGTATTTGATATGAATTTCAGCTTGATACCTTCACGTGTTCCTGAGAAAAAGAGTCCTGACACACAGACAGACGGACAACAAAGTGATCCTATAAGGGTTCCGTTTTTTGATTTTGACGTTCGAAACTCAAAAAATACACAAAAACCTATTTTATTGATCATGCAATAAATTGTACTGATTTAAAATAAATAATATTAGTTACGTACATAAATAGTAAAGAAAAAATGTCGATTATAACTTTATAATTTGCACTGCAATATAGATATACATGATTACGTGGGACTGTGTTGCGTCCATAGAGTAAATAAATTTGTTGTATTCCATTTTCCCGGTATTCGGAGTCTGTGTTAAAGTAAAGAGCTTGTAGCACTTTCTGTTCCATGAGCTTATCTCCTTGCAAAAAATCACGTCTTTTAGTGGCTCTGTGTAGACGTGAAGAAAGGACAAACAGAGTACAGTTAGAATGACCAGATCTAGACAACATTACGAAGCTATGAAGTTTTTAGGTTGTATTCTGTTTTCAGTTCAACTGTTAACATATGAGTTGCATATAACCATTTGCCGATGGTAAAAATAAACGTCGATTTTAAAAATGAAATATCTATTTAAAGTGTGACAAAGGTCGGCGTGGCACAACGTACGGTTTTGATCAAGAATCTAACGCAGGAACGAGTAAAAAAAAATGGAATATTCAAACACGGGAAATGTCGATAACGGGCCGATAGGAAGCTCTGACCCCCTGATATGGTAGGGTTCCGCGGTTGTTACATTTTGGTTTTTTTTTTTTTTAATTTGGTACGTAACACTGCAAAGATAATAGATCCAACGTAACTTATTGAAACTTTTTAAAACGGGTGGCGAGCTCGTCCCTTGTTTTGAAGATCGTGGTTTGAATTCAAGGAACGGGCATGTACCAATGAGTTTTTTCTAACTTAAATACATAACAATCACTGACTCCGTACCTCGGAGAGCACGTTAAGCCGTCGGTCCCGATTCCCATCAACAGATGGCAGTCGTTAAAATCCACCAACGCCCACTGGAGCAGCGTGGTGGATTAAGCTCCAAGGACTCTCAGCTCGAGGAGAGGCCTAAGCCCCTGCAGTGGGGCATAATGGGCTTATATGAAGGTTCCTAAAAGAAATATATTTTATATTACTAAGTGTGTAATATATTTATTACACAATTTAACATATACACTTGAGACTTTAGGATTTTTCGTTGAAGTACCTTAGACACGAAACGTGCTTAATATTTCAAACACTCATTACTACAAATGGCTTTCAGAATATAAAAAAATTGTCACTAATGTCTTTGGAGCCTAGGTTTTTGTACAATATTTTACGTACACTTAGGTACACATAGGTACACTTCGTACCTATCCTATGCTCTAAAAACCGTTGCTCTCAAACTGAGTGAAATGTTTGCTTGCGTATTTGATTATGAAGTTACAAAAATTTTAAATGCTTTTAAGTATTTTTAAATTTTAATATACTAGTTTGTTTATATATACAACTTGCGTATCGGAAATATCAATTCTAGTTTCATAACTTGAAAATTTGGCTCGTCCTACATTTTAGATCTCTAAAGTTTTTGACTATGCTGTTCTCCGTCCCTTCAACTAACTCAAAAAATCACGTTCTTCCGGCGCTCCGTTACTACGTAAAAAAATAACAAACAATAAAATGTAGTTTCGCGTTAATGTTAGGATGTCTATTACTGGCTGATCAATTGGCCGAGTGGTTAGAGATCCTAACTGCGGAGCCGAGGGTCGCGGGTTCGATCCCCGCCCGGGACAAATATTTGTGTGCAAGAACATGTCTATTTGTTCTGTGTAAAAGTATCTATATAAGTATATATTATAAAAAAAGAATATTTTAGTATGTATATCAGTTGTCTGATAAAAAAAAGAAGGTCTGATGAAATGGAATGGATTATCAGTGGTCTGGTACCCATAATACAAGCTTTGTTTACTTTGGGACTAGATGGCGCTATGTAGGATGTCCCAGATATTATTCTTATTACGGAACCCCTCCGTATATTTTTGATAAGCACACTAACATACAAATCTTAATACAAACGCAGCCGTTCCAAATGCTTTATCGGAACGCGAGTATTTTGTTAACAAGGCGGTTCAAAGGTCTTCAACAGTTCTAAACTTTGTCGTTTATTTATCGTTCTAATACAATGTATGTGTCGTAGGATGATTTGATAATTCGAATTTTCGCGAAAATTCTAGAGATATTGTAAAAACAGGGATAATTAGAAAATGGTGATTATATTTTCTCAATCTTATTGAAAAAGGTATTGTTTTCGCGAAAACGCGAGTCGCCTTAGTAAGGTTGCGAAAAGAATCGTTAGTATTATGAAAAAAAGAAAACTGATTGGCCAGTTTGAGCGCCCCGCAAAAACATCTTCTCTGATTGGTTGACGACTTAAACGTCAATTCATTGTGGCACGTTGTTTTGTTTGTGGTTGTACTTTTGTAAGCGAGCCAGCAGTTTTTTTGATATTTAATGTGTTTAATTGATTGATATTTACCCAATAACAGGTTAAATAAAAGGTAAAGTTCCTATGAATAAGCATTGTCATTTCTTAATCTTTATAACTTTATGATATAATACCTCAGATTGCGTCAACATGGGAAAAGATAGGAACCAATCAGGGTAAGAGTTGGCCAGCAAGCAAAAATCAAACCAATCAGCATTAAGAATGTTTAATGTTACTAAGGCCTATCACGTTTTCGCAAAAAACCTAATTTTTTTTATCATGATTGCAAAATATAATCATCATCGTCTAATTATCCGTGTTTTCGCAATATTCCTAGAATTTTCGCGATAATTCGAATTATCTAATCATCCTACGACATATGTAAACGCTTTTGTTTGTTTGTATGTTCGAGAGTTTGTGACTGGATTCTAAGCAGATTGTCTTTTGATTGTAAGTTACTAGATACCAAGTTACCAAGCCCCCTCATCCCCAGGGGAAGCCTAAGCCCTTGGGGTATTAATGGGCTGATAGTATTAAATACATGGGACATCCCACACGCGCCATCTAGTCCCAAAGTAAACATTATGCTTGTGTTATGGGTTACTAGACTACTGATATACATACTTAATTTTTTTTTTTAAATATGATGTATACTCATTTAAATATTTTACACTCAAACCAGGAACGAAATAAACATGTTCATACATACAAATATTTGTCCCGGGCGGGAATCGAACCGGCTACCTTTAGCTCCATAGTTAAGGTCTCTAACGACTCGGCCAATCGATCGGTCAGTCTGTCAGTCTTTCGGTATGGTAAGTTACTTGAAAACTGTTATTATTTAATAATTTAAATTGATTTGAAATATGTGAGCTCCGAAAAGGCGCTTCGTAAAATAATATTTTAAGAGGAACCGACAAGAAACACGTAAATTATGATAAAAATACAAAATATAGGTATATGTGATTTTAGGGGACTCTACAACCATTCATATCTATCATGTAAATAATCACTTAAAATGTAAAACAAATGTTCGCGTTTCCCGATTGGGTTATTCGTCATGGGTGGTCATGCCCGTCGCAAATTTACACCTACCGAAAGAGGTACACATGCGCGACTTATCCCCACCGCTGTCTCTTAGACCCCATGATATGTCTTTAACTGTAATATAAATAATAACTGAATTCCTGTTTGTAGTGTTTACATAAAAACCAGATGATGCAGCCCTTAGACAGACGGACGAACGGTCCGACAGCGGAGCCTTAGTAACAGTTTTCCTGTTGGTACCCTTTGGGTTGGTGCCCTAAAAATTACGTGAAATAATTGAACGTGTTATTATTTATGACGCTGCTCCTCATAAAAACAACTAAGTATTTCTTTCAATATATTTTTACGTTTTAAATACAGTGTAAAGTTAGATAAATTTGTATTTATTTTCCTTAAAATCATTCCACCATAATTGTTTTGTGAAGCTGTGGTACAATTCTGTGACAATTTTTTTCGTAGAAACAATTTATTGAAAGGAAGCTTGCGATAAGTCCATTTAACAAAAACAATGTTATTACTAACACAAAGAGGACAAAGGGTAGTTGATATTTAATTTTTTAAATAGATGACTAATCAACAAGTTATTAACGTTTTATTATTTACGATTAGACAAAGCGAGCAAATATTGCTGAGGTGTGACACATCGTGGTTCAATAGTGCATTCTATACGGGATGTCACAAAAAAATCTATATCAGTCAGTAAGTACTTTATTTTAAAATATTAAAAGTTAACCTCTAAATGTTTTTTGACACAAAAACTAAATGAATTATTCATTTTGTGATTTAAACCATCGATTGCACTTAAAAAATTCAAATCAGTACCGCACTGTCGTTGTTAGAATCCAGGTCTAAAGGTGAATTTTAAAATAAAAAAAATAAAATAGTTCGGTTCACATTCGATATTTGAAATTCAAATTTCGTATTCGATTCGAATATAGAACGCGCCGCGGGACAAACAAACGCGTTCTTGTTCAGTTTAAAACAGTTTTTACGTGCGTATTCAAACTGCCTACTTTGGCGAAACTATTGAAATAAATATGTTAAAACGTACCTACTTGGCACGGTCTATCGGTCAACTTTAATCTCTCGTATCGTAGAATTATGGCCAATGTTGAGAAAAAGTAGATGTATGTTTAGTGCGAAAATTTAAATCAAAATTGCACATAACCACAAAACGCAAAACCGCATTAGCATCTCTTTTTTTTAATAAAAATTCGAAATATGTTGTATGTTATGCTATAGGTCTTATTCTCTTCATTATGAAAACTTTATGCACTAGAACATCGTTATGTTAGTTTATAAAATGTACATTTCTCCGTCTATGACGTCTATGACGGTCTGAACGTAGCCGCATTAGAACTAAACCAAATACAGCAACATTAAGGCAGTACGAAAAAGAAAGTTAGTAAGACAAGCTGCAACAAACCAACCTCGACTGAAAGTACGGGAAATTCTAGATGCAAAAGCTATAACCAAGATCATCAATATCAAAAAGAAAAAATGCTATTATGACATAGAGTAAATTAATTTGACAGCAGCGTTTAATTTTAATAGAGTCATAAATGTCAGTTTACAGTATCGAGGTGACGTTACGCAATTTAGGGGGGTGGAAACCGGCGCGCGGGGACCTTGCGCACTGGAACTCGGGCTAAAACTCGCCCTGTTACACCAGCTAGCTATAGTATCAGTGGTTCGACGGTAAACGCAGAACAGGGCTTCTAGTCAATTTGTACTTTTATGTATTATGGTAATTTTTTAAGAAAAGATTGATATTAACTACCACATTCAATCTTGATGTTCACAACCATATATACCTACCATAGGAATACCCGGACGTTGCATTACGTACTAACTACCGAAGTAGCCCTAGTAAGTCAGTTGGCTATGTACACACGCATCAACTTAAACACGCTCAAACTGTTGTAAGCCTACCGACCGCCCGCCTAGCTTGTACGCTATGAAGTTCCACTCACACATACGCGACTGCCATTTCAGTGCTTCATTGGTTGTTGAGTGACAGGGAGTCTAGAGTTTCTATTACGTCTGTGTTCACAACAGGAAAAAGAAAACGTTTAATGCCTTGGCCCATATATTTGGGAAGATTCACTGAAATAAGACATAAGTTCTTATAACAGGGATAACTATAGAAGCGTGTTACATTGGCACAAAACAATGAGATATGAAGAAGTCAGCCGATGAGATCAGAGAGAGAGAGAAAGAGAGAGAGAGAACCAACTTCTATAATCATGAAAAAAAAAAACAGCGATCACGATAAGAAGGTGATAGAACAGTTTATATTTCTTTCAGGTCTTTATTAACATACTACAGTCTCTATTAGCAATCCTGACTCCGTGGCTACAAGTCACAAGAATACCGGCTGAGCGCCGAAAGTAGTCAGAGTTAAATATTTTCTTCTTTCTCTTTTCACGTATTTATGTAAATTAGAGAACAGAGAGAGGGCGCTAAAGAAATTATGCCTAGGTCACCACCACAGATAATTGAGTAGGTTAGAGGTGATATGTGACGGTAGTTGACAGAAGACACGTGACCCAAAAATAATTACACAATGAAAATAAGTAAAAATGTCACACGTAAGTAGTATTGTCTCAGATTTGTCTAATTTTTGAAAGCGATTAAGTCGTTCATACCCTTTCCCTTACATCTTCGCTATGATTCGATGTCGCATTCTAGAGTTTAGATTTTATTATTTGTTGAGATAATATGTCTTAAGCATGTGTTATACTGCAAACTTGAAGGGACATCGAACCCATCTAGATATCAATTCTAACCTACTTCTAATACTCTGTGGTCACCGCTAATGCTGTCCTACCGACACCGTTGCGAGCTATGCACCCTCTTATATTTACGTTCCCTTCGACGTATCGCGACTTGGCCCTTTCAGACAATGCGTTTAGCTGGAAGTTGAACAATAGGCTAAAACTTTTAAGCTTCCATCGGGGCATCAAATCCCATCCTCACAGTTTGTAGGGTTATATACCATTATTAACACTATGATTGGCGTCGTCCTGCCGTATAAACTAGTACGGATGTCCGTGTCGCTCTCCCATCGCCGCAGTCGAGTTCATCGTATGTCAACGACACGTCATGTCGACATGTCGTGTCGTGTAATTGTTGTTGATTGTGTTATGTTATGTGTGTGTATTTCTTTTATTCGGTAGTACTTTTTGCTTCGAAAGAAGAATATTTATGAAACGCCGGTCGGTAGATCGCCAGACAACCTCAACTGAACATAGACTTTCCCACTAAACCTCCATGACACAATCTTGGGCCCCCTATAACCAACTGTACACTATAACGAAAATCTAAATAAGTAGTTAATGGTCTTTTATTTTGATTGTAATAGTTTGAAGTCAGCGAGTAAATAAATTTGACAGCGTTTGGTTTTAATAGTCATTAATGTCATTTCACAGTATCGAAAATATCAAACGCAATTTTGCGGTGTTGAAGACTGCGGGGATTTCGCTGGGGTAAACACCGGCGCGCAGGGATCTCGCGCACTGAAACTCGAACTGAAACTCGTCATCTTGCACCAGCTAGCTAGAGTGTGAATGGTTAGATGGTAAACGCAGAAGTGGGCTTCTAGTCAATTCGTACTTTCATATTTGAAATATATTGATGTGACGTGGTACAACGCTAACATCAGCATACTAACGATTGAACCGGAGCTAAGCAAGAGCTTTGCAGAGCTTTGTATTCTATCCCCTGAACTTTGAATGTAGTAGACTCAAGGCCGAAAAATATTTTCATCTTTATTTGCTTAAATTTCTTTTATATAAGTACTAGCGACCCGCCCCGGCTTCGCACGGGTAGCAGAGCATATAAGCCGTAATGTTTTTCCTGTCCTAGTGTCGTATTAGCTTGTTGCGTCGAATGTGTGGATTGGATTTAATTAGATTCAAATGTAACGTAAGTTCATCCTACTTGGCGTATTTTAAAAGTATTTTATTTCCAATTCTATTAATATTTGAAAAAGTAAAGAATAAATACATAAAAACAAATTACAATATTACAATATTTGTATACAACATTGATAACTTCTGCCTAATTTTTATGGACAGATTGTTATTTTACATAATTTTACAAAACGCATGTCGCGACGTCCGGTATGGCCGGCCGGCGCGCGATATTTTTATTTTGCAATAGCTCCTAAGATATTCCTTCCTTCAATTCCTTCATACATTTTTTTTATATCTCAAAGGGATTAGACAGCGTTTTCGATGAAAGCTCCCAGCCGGCTTGCTTTTTTTCCAACTTCTTCAACAATAATCTTCATATTTCAACTAATTTCCCCAAAACATTAATTAACAAATTATATACGTAAACCTTCCTCTTGAATTACTCTGTCTATTGATGTCAATAATATGCCAATCCCTTTGGTAGTGTTTGAATTTATCGCGTTCAGACAGACATACAAACAGACAGACGCGACGGGGGACTTTATTTTATAATATGTAGTGATGTAAGTATGTAACTATTTGAGACGAGTAATACACAAAGACATAGATACAACACAAACATCTAGGTAAACAATCGTGTGAGCCATACGCGCTTTCCTCCCGTTTCCCTTCCTCATCCTATGGCTTAAATGTGATAACTTTGGTTTTCGAACTAACAGCCAGCATTACTCCTCTATTGTATTAATTTAAAACTCGGCGATTCTATCTAAATAAACATGTTAACTATCGAATACACCTTTTAACATAATGATGCCATCTATTTGGAATAATGTCGTGCGTTGCTTATATTATTAAATCAATGAGTGGTTTTTATACTATTTGAAAGTTTTTAAGTTTATCAATTTTAAATGTAGTTATCACATATAAATAGAACCCTTTCCAACGATACACTAAACTAAATGTATTTTTCACTCCGCCACCTCTTAGATAATTCGTGATGCAAAAACACCCCCCTGAGCTTTAATATACATACGATATGTTCGTACTACATTATTATAAATTTGTATAAAATGTATACCTACCAAAGTGTTGCAGCCGTTACAAATAATTTCCCATACGAAAAAACAGCCGTGTGCCTGCTTCCATTGAAATTTACTTGTAAATGGCAGTTGAAAAAAAATTTTTTTTTGTTCCCAGATTACGAGCACACGTGCAGAGACCGGAGGCCGGATGCTGATTTAAGAAGGGATAGAAGTGGCAGTGGGGTAGTTAAATATGTAATGTTTTGTAAAAATTTGTTAACTTATCGTTCACGGGTTAATTTTGGTAGATCACTGCATTTATCGCAATTATTATTTCTACTCCTGCATTTGCACCTGATAATGATATTACCTGGAACGAGGCTATCCTATGGATAAGCACTAGATATACATATGTCGATTCACATACCAGTAGTCACATTGGCATAACATTTCAGTTCCATTCCATTCCATTGGAATAACATTCCAGTTAAATCGACGCAAATATACCAACTTCAACTCATCTGCCAGTAGCCACAGTGGCATATCATTCGATTTAAATCAACACGAAACCTACGTCAATTTATAATTATGTCAGTAGCATGTGTCAATAGTGACACTGGCATGTTAGTTATATCTACACGAATATTCCTATATTAAATTCACATGCCAATAAACACACTGGCATGTCATTCTACTGAAATTTATACAAAACCTACGTCAATTTATATGTCATTATTCACACAGGCATATCTACCTCAATTCATATGCCAATAACCACACTGGCGTATCATTCTATTGAAATCTGTACAAAAACCAGAGACCGTAGGTAGGCAATATCTACGTCAATTTACATCTCAGTATTCACACTGGCATATCACTCTACTGAAGTCTACACAAAACCTACGTCAATTTATTTGTCAGTATATAGTCACACTGACATGTTAGTAATATATACACGAATATACCTACATCAATTCACGTGCCAGCGGCCATACTACATATATTCGACACTAATCTACACGAATTTATCTACACTAATTCATATGCCAGTATTCGCACTGGCATATTAAAATTTCCACTCATTAGTATAAAATAAACTAGCTTTCCATCTATCTTTCTTTGGGTCAAATGGTTGGAATTATCGAATCATTAAACATTATGGGTTAAGGTATAACTTATTTCCATCTTTGCAATATTATTGTTGATTAATTAATATAATTTGTCTTAATAATAAAAATATTGTACTTAATGCCACTTCTATCCGACTTTTGAGACATTGCGATCCAAAAGACTTGATTGAATATGAATGGTAAGTAACTTTTTTTTCTGTCATAGAAATAAGTATATACATTATTATGTATATATCAGCTTTTGTCCACAGCTTTGATGGTGTGAAGTATAAAAACACTCGAGGACTGCCGCGGTAAAGCTATTGCATAGCATTTTGTATCAACTTATGCTATTATAATTATTTATTTTTTTATTTATGCAGTATTAAATCTGAGTTACTCCTAGTCGCGCCTAAAGAAGTTTTACTTCAAAAACAAAGAAAAAGAAATACTGCATAAATAAAATAAATAAATAGTTATAATTGCATAAGTTGATACAAAATGCTATGCAATAGCTTTACCGCGGCAGTCCTCGAGTGCCACACGTCTTTTTTTTTTCTTTTAAGCTCTTTACGCTTTTCTTCTCAATAAAACGAAAATATCTAGGGGTATAAATAATAGGTATAAATAATTAGGTATAAATAGTATAATGACACACCAAAACAAAATTATTAAAAAAAATAACGATATTAAGAAGTGATTATCGAATTTCGCGCGATGTACATTTATATAGATATAATATCATAAACTTTCTCTGCGCGGCATTCATGTAAATTATCTATACACCAAAAACAAAGGTAGGTACTGAATAGTACACGTGCTTTGTTTGATGGTTTCTGTTATATACATAATGAAGAATGAATTTATTTATTTATATATATATATATATATATACATATTGAGAATCTAAATTGAGAATTTAAACTAAACGCGTGTGTGTGTTTGTGTGTATAAAAGAGGGCTACTTTTAATATCGCTCATTTTAATATCAAAAATTTAGGTTATCTTTATAGCAGTATTATATTTTCAATTCAAAATTAATACTGCATTTGTGATAATAATAAAATGTATGTATATAAATTACTCACTCATTTTCTTTCACTATTTTTTCGTGACTTTCTTCATTAATAATAAATGCACTTTGTTCATTCATATTCAAAACACTTTATACACAAAAAGTATATTATTTGACGTTAATAAATTATGTGGGTCCCAGTCACAGACAATTTTGTCTGTGGTCCAGCGCGACAATGGCGCGATTCCGTGCGTAGTGGTATTATAAGCCCAGTACCAGGATCGCATGAATTAGAGGTAGTTCGGTCGACGTGCATGAAGTGACGTAATCACTCTTAACGATTTATGCACTCCTATTTTCTTGCACTGATTATGAGCGTGAGGTTTTTTTCGTTACGGAATTTTTCGATTCGGTCCCCACGCTCAAAGGCCCGCGATAGAAGCTATGCAATAGCTTAATAAAGTATCTCAGACTATCTTTATCAGTACCTATATCTTTAACACAAAAAAAAAACTTTTGTACATTATTACGCCATGTACCTGCTAGCTTTTGCCCACAGCTTTGATAATAAAAAGTATGAAAGTAAAGTATTTTGGAATTTGTTCCAGCTCCCCATAACGATAATAGTTTAAAATCTAAAACAAATTGCATAATCATTGATTGTTATAATGGGTCACCAGCTGCTAACAATAATTCGAATAAAGTTTTACTCTGTGTGATTTTCATACTAAAGGTCTGTGACAGAATAACAACGGACGCAATTCTGTTCTTTCCTTTAGAGGCTTCCGTGTCTCTAAGAATATTTAACTATTAATTACTTATTCCCAGTTTCTCGTGAAATAGACTAGTTTTAGGTATAGCATATGAGTCTAGAACTGAAACTTGCAAGTTTCAAACGAAACCGCAAACCTGGAACGGGTTGATTTTGTGCGCTTCCAAAGGAACTCTACTTATGACCCTTGCCCGTGCACCTACTTAACACTTTGACTGCCAACTGAGAGTTTAAATACAGCGGTTTCGGATTCAATCACGATTAGGTACGCCAGCTATTTGGACAAAATTATCATTGGAATCCAAGATTATATTCATAGATGCTACTTCTCCGTTTGACCGTACATTCCAATTTGTACAACGGAAGTTCAATAAACAGTAAACACTTCAAAATGCTACAGTGTCAAACATAGAAAAGCGGAATGACCACTAACATTTACAACCGCATTACAAGGCCCTGACAGGAACATAAAAAGAAGAGTAAGATTTAGCACTGGCTGAAAGGAAGAATCTTAGTGTAATAATCAAGACGCAGCGTCTCATACATCGAAAAGATCGAAAACGTGAGGAAAATGACAGACACGTAAGGGGTCGTTCATTAATCACGTGAGGTTTTTTTTCGCTTTTTTTAACCCCCCCACTGGTGATACATGGTGAGGTTTAAATGGCCGAACAGATATTAAGGTTGCAAGTTGTTTTTGACTGGCATAAAAATTATAAAGGAAATGTGTATACTATACCCTATAAACCCCCCCCCCCCCCACCCGGTATTGTTTCGTGATTTTTGTCGGACCCCTTTCGAGCCTCATAAGACGTACGTCTTATGAGGACGTATGTATAAAAATGTAGAAAAAGACAGATACAATTTTAATAACTTGTAAATTCCATATTCTTAATAATAATAATAACGTTTACATTACAACAAAGTCTAGGCCCCAAACTAAGCATTAGCTTGTGTTTTGGGTACCAAGCGAAGACACCACATACATATAACAACCAAGACCAGGTACCAGTATCTATATTCATCATATAAATACTGACCCGACCTGGAATTCGAACCCGGGACCTCCAGCTTTGTAGGCAGGGTCGCTACCCACTAGGCTAAGCGGTCGTCTTCAAACGAATATAATTTTTTTATGAATTTTGTTGTCGTATAAAGTCTATTTTTATATTTTCTTGATAAATATATTTTTTTCGATATTAGTCACATACCCTATACCATACATGTGAGTTACACGCAATTCTACTGCACAGTGAAAATTGCAAAACCTCGACTGGTGTATATTGTTCTATATGGTATATTTTTTTGCTCACATTTTTGTTGTCACCATGCGGTATCTCTATAAACATCCATGTAAGAAACAATGGACAGCAATGAGTCTACGATCTTATTCTTCTTTTTATCTTGGCAGGGTTTTACAGTATAAATCTGTTATCTACAGTCTTGGGATATCGAGTCTAGTTTCGAAACCACCGAAATTGTGTATTTATTATTATATATCCGATAGAATCGTTAAAAAGGGAGCAGTGTGACGTGGCCCCAATTAAATGAACGTAACTTTAAGATCGCCCCTATAGTTTCTAAATGTTTGATTTTAGCGTTTATTTCGAAGTGATTGAGTTCATATTCGTGTGATAAGGGAGCGTGAAATGCTGAAGGAATTTCTAGGAACCCTCTTCTGTTGTACAGTGTAGGTAGTACTGTCGCTGGGAAAAGTGGGAATGATTTTGTTTATTTATCCAAAATTAAAAGCCGACTAATGCGAGTCAGAACTACGCACACTGTAGATAGCCAATATGTACATATAAAGCATTTTTTCCGATTTTACCACCTTTTTCTCGATTGTTGAACTAATGTGTTGAGTTAATATAAATTCTAATGAATATCCATTTACAAAATTTTTCTCAGATTTAAATGCTATTCAGGGGAAAAGCTACGTGTATTTCATTCTAAAAGAACTTCAATGAAACCCCGCATAATGGGATAGGCAGAAATTTTTTTTATCCCCATTTAGTTATACGAAGAGGTAACTTTAATAATAGTAGTCTAGTAAAATGTCAACTCAACTCTTCCTGTTTATTAAACCTACATGTAAAATTTCATTCACCGTATAGAAACGTAGGAACGCGGCTCTGTTCGCGTGGATTACACGTGTAAAAGGCTGAATTTACAAAATACTGAATTATGTCATTTTTTATTTCCAAGGAAAAAGTTAAATACTTACTAATTTTTCTATTTCACCCCCTTGAGAGAGAATTGACGAAATTCCCATGCAAATTTTCATCTATTTTACTCTCAAAGGTCAAATTGCCAAAAAACTTGATTCACAATATAATATGAATTTTTGTTCAGTTCAGTAGTTAAATTCAAATATGACGTATTTGATACAATCATATTTCCTCCTCTATTTTTACCACTAAGGGGGTAAAATAGGTCTACGTGAAATTCGGACTTAAAATTCGAAATATCCAATCTTAGTGGATGCTTGAGCTCCCATATTGATTAAAATAAATGACATTGCTTTGTGTCGTTTGCACACCCGCATTTTCGATAATATAAGTGGCAATGGTCGTAAAGATTAATCTAAGTACTGTCGAGATCTGAAATCAAAATAAAATGTAGTCCTCATGCTGTGGTTCTTCATCCATCACCCACGTCTATTCTGCGCCTGCGTCGCGACATGTCATTTCATAATACTTATTTAAGGTTCCGTGTTTTAGTTTGGATGTATGCGCCGCGTTCGTGAATCAGGGTTGCGTAGTTATATGAAAAACGAGTAATATTAAAAATTGATTTTCTCGAAAAAAATTACAAAAAAAATAAAGTTTCTTCGGCCTAATCGTTATTGGATACCAGCAAATTTTAAATATAACGGGACCCTGGACGGTTGGTATCCAATCTATACCTATATGGATATCGACACAGCTTATAAATATTTAATTATTGTCGTTATTAAAATAGGTAGGTATGTGTTAGAACTCGTATGAAAAACAAGCACTTTAGTTCACACCTGTACTCGATTGGTCCCTTTAAGGGTTCGTCCTAACAGAAAATGTACTTTTGGTTTCTATCTGTGACCTCTGCAAACGAACCGTTCACGATTGTTTTTCCGCTTTGATAGGATTGTCATAAAGATAATAGAAGTTTGTCTTCTATACTTGTAAATGATAGAAAAGTCTAGTCGCTAAAAAGAAAAACGTATGTAGACCAAAGTGATGACCTAAAGTAAAGTGACTTATCAATCCTAAGAAATAGAAGGGCTTGTGTAGATCAGGGGCTGTTCGCCTGTCGATTTCCCACTATGCACCGTTTCCCTGACTCCATAATTTATTCGTATCAGTTTCATTAACTGTTTCTCTATTGGTTAGTTTTCTCTAACTAGCATTTTTTCTTAATTTGACATAGACACAAACATAGACACTTCTGTGCATACCTGTACTCGATCGGTCCCCTTAAGGGTGCGTCCCAACAGGAAATGTACAGTTGGTCTAATATCTGTGACGTTAGCAAACGGACCATTCACGATTGGTCGGCCGGTTTGATGGGATTGCGATGGGATAGAATTGTCCGTAATTGTTCAGACTTTGGGTTCTCTCGAATGAGAATTTGTATCTATATATTCTGTCTGTGGTCAGTAAAACTCAGTGGACGCCTTAACTCGTTTATTTTGCAGAACACAACAAAGAGTGAAATAATCTATTGGGGATGACTCGATACACTGATTAGCCGATGTGATGTCGATGTAATGATGCAAGACAAGCGTTGTATAGTATCTTATATAGTAATATATAAGTAAAAATAAATTAATTTCGAAGATACACCAACCCGCACTGGAACAGTGTGATGGATTAATCTCCAAGCCCCTCACCTTGAGGGGAGGCCTAAGTCCCTGCAGTGAAGCATAATGGGCTGGTGGAATGGAATGGAATCTAATTAACTGTATTATTAATCTAATATTGTGCTTAATTCTTTTATACACAAAATACATAATTACTCTAATACTCCTGAAGTTGAATCTATATTATCCGTATCCATAAAACTATAGCTGGGGAAGCGTTGGTGGTTGATGTCGCGGACGGACATGGATATAATAATATCATCAACCTTGTTGGGATTCCCTTTAATTTGGGAAATTTTCAAAAAAAGTCACTGTGTTGTAAATTCAAAATCAATGAAAGAAGAGGAAGTAATTAAATTATAAGAGAGGTCATTCATAATGTTTGTTGCGTTCTTATATACTTGGAACATCCCACACAGCGCCATCTAGTACCAAAGTGAGCAAGTATTATTCTTGTATTATTGGTCCCAGACAAGTGATATTTATGCTTACATAATTTGTATATTATATACATACAGAGATATTTTACACCCGCACACGAAATAAATAGACATGTTTATGCACACAAATATTAATAAGATGGAGCGGGCCCGTACTTCTAAACGATAAAAAACGTGAACAAAATAACAGACATGGAGATTAGACTGAGCATAATAATATGTCATCATTGTTTGAAATATATATATTTTGTTAAATTACACGTGAAATGTAATTTCAGAATCCATATTTTTTTTCCAGCACAAATTTTACATGTGGGTCACACTAAATTCTACTTCATAGCGAATATTTCAAAACATCAACTTGGGTATATTTGGTCTACGGCGTATATTTTTTTGTTCGCCTTTTTGTTGTCACTATGCGGTATCTCTATGAACATCTATGGTTGAGCCAGATTTATTTAATAAAAAACTTTTTTTTCTTAATAATTTTATTTTTTGAATAAAATGGCAATTTCATATTGGAACTCGATTTATACGCTCTACGTATTATTTCTCCACACATTTTTCTTTCTATTTTATTTTGTAACGGCGCAGCGGAAGGGTTAATTCGGATCACGCGCCTGAAAGAGACGGCGTCTCAGAGGCCGTATGCGTCCATCTCGTTCACACGTTGATGAATTGACCGCGCTAATGAGTCCGCACTTTTCGCACAGTTTGTTAAAATATAAACATAGAGTTGATGGCGCTTAGAGCTCCCAAATATTGTGATGTATCATTTTATTGCCCCTGGCCGTTTATGATAATGACGAGTGTAGACTAGGTACGGTGCATAGTTCAATAATGCGGTCAAGAAAAACGTAATCGAATATTTTTAGGGTTTTGTGCATTGGAAAATATCCTGACTTTTATCAGTTTATAGTCCGCGCCGTGATTTTGATTTCAATAGAGGACTGATGCTCGCCGTTAGTTTGAGAATCAAAGTTATCACATTTCGACCATAGGACGACGAAGAGAGACAAGCGGGACGCGCGTATGACACACGCGTTTGTTTACCTAGATGTTGTATCGTGTCTAGGTTTTTGTGTATCCCCTGCCACAACTAGCTACATACTATTGAATGAAAAGCAGATTCCGATAAAAAAAAAATTTAAAGTAATAAAGTCGACATAATTTGTCGGCTTGAGTCGTTGCGTTTAGCAAGCGTGCGCCTTCTAGTGTGCTACATTCAAAGTCCGGTGGTAATAGTCTGTCTATCTTTCAGGAACGGATAGATGTATGAAGTTGAAAGGGTCTATTGCCCGTGGTCTATCCAGGTAGTTCACCCAGATGGACCATGGGAAATTATTTTTTCCTGTCGTACACCCAGGTGAACTATTGTATGTAAATTTTTCCTGTAGTACACCAAAATCTACTTCCCACAGATAAGTATAATACGAATAAATAAAATTGTTTTTTTTTCCATATGTAGAGGTACATAATACGTAATATTTATATACAGACTTTAATCAGGTACCTAGTTCACAAATTTCTTTCGTAATACCACGATATAAATGTAAGAACATCCTGGTGGACCACAGGAAATTATTTTTTCCTGTGCTCCACCCAGGTGAACTGCGCAGGTGGACCACGAGCAATGAATGAGTTGAAATAATACCACAAGAGCAATACGTATAGAAAATTCAAGTATCTGAGTCAGTGATATTATTATTCATTATCTATTATTATTATTATTATTATTATAAACATATGGCTTTTCAAAGCGTATTTTGATACCAACCAGACTAACTGACTCTTCGTGAAAACGTGTAAGGAACTCCTAGACCTAGGTGATATAAGGTGACCTGAAATTGTGAAAGGCATGAAACGAAGGTCTTGTATTACAGGTGAAAAAAAAAACTGAGAAAATCAGTAATGTCTATCTATCCAATTCGGAGATGTTCATTTAGACCTAGTTTGGTTAAAATATTTTTCATCTCTTTCCTTTAAACCTAAGTGTCTTAATGGAAGATAAGGACAATATATTTTTACTAAACTGGGTCTAAATTAACGTTTTGAATGGGGTTCCAAACGTAAAGTGTAGTATAAATGGCGCCAGTGGCGACCCGACTGCTGTTATACCAAGCGACTAACTGCCAATGATTTCGTTAGTGTTTTTTTTTTTAATTCTTACTGTTAAATCTTTGTAATTCACGGACTATTTAATGTATTCAACATGGAATTTAAAATCTTTGAAAGCTGAAATTATAAGGAAGGGGTGCCATTCAGTCTGGAAGGAAAGCGGACCTTATTAACAAGTATGGACTGTTCGAGACCAATTTCTTTGAAAACATTAGAAAAGGTGGATTGATATATACACCTTTGCTATTTACTAAAATAATTAATTTAAATATAGGTTAAAAATTGTATGTATGTGACATACATCAAAGGTCATGTCAACGATTCGCACTTTATAGGGAGAAATTGGCAGTTGCTGTATATGCTTCAAAAGGGACACAAAGTTTTCTATTCACGTATTAATATATAGATTATCAAATCAAGTGGTTTGATTCCCTGATGTCAATGTAACAGATTTTGCAAAAATGTGAATACACAGTTTTGTTTTCTCAAAAATCGAGCTTACGACCTCTTTGAAAACTTTTCACTATTCCTCATAGGTGAGGGTTTGGCCATACAGTCCCATCTCAAAAACTCAACCCGTGTAATATATAGCTTTTTGTACTCCTATTTCACATAAACTTTAACTATGCCAAATCTTAAATTCTTCCGTGCGCGTAATATGTTTAAAAAGGGATTGAAAACTTTTCCTTCCTTTCCTTTATATATATACATATATATGTATATAGATTACCTAATACTTAAATATATAGGTAATAATGATTGTGTGTGAGATGTCCTAAATATTATTAATGTTTCAACTACCTACCTATAATAAAAGAAGGTAGTTACAGAACGCTCAAAGTGCAAATCTCACTCACACTTGACTACTTTTTCACATTGGAAATGCCTAAGGGGACTTTCGGTAGGGAAAATACAACGGAAGTGCGTAATGAAAAATTGTGGGAACCCAAAGTAGAATACGTTGAGACGTTGACAAAACTCGTGAAATAAAACCACGTCATTGAAGTCAGTAGAAATGAACGACAATAGGAATTTAAATAGAGTACATTTATACGCAAATGGGCTTGGATAAAAAAAAATTAAATTGCGCTTACGGTCATTAAAATCAAAAGGGATATGATCTAAAATAACCTCTCAAAATATCAATTTATTCTCTTTACGAATTAGCCAGATATTTATTAAAATTCATCTGACGTTGAAATTATTCTTATGTCGTTATCTGTGAGGTTGAGCTTATTGCGCTGCTTTCCACAGTAAAAAGCTAAAACTGAAATATTAAGGTAAGATCACTACGTCAAATGAAATTGTAATCCTCATAAATCAATAAAATATAACGATTTTAGTTATTCTACAATTATGGAATTAGTAAGAGTCTGTCCAGTTGACGTTACAGGGATACTTGATTAATCGAATTTTGGAAAAAATAACTAAGAACAGACTTTTTTATTTTAAGGGGAAGGTGAAAATTAGTCTATATTTTCTGGAAAAATTTTGTAACTATGTATTAAAAAATTTGACCCAAACCCATTCATGCATTTTAAATTTATTCATAAATTATCTCGTTTGAAATTCCTAAGTCTATGCCAGTTGGTTCTCAATTTCTCATCAATACAACAGCCCTCTAGAGGTTCGGTAGTGGAATAATTAAAAGATCTTCCGACGCCCCACTGTTCGCGAGATGATTGGTGGTTCCTAGAACAAAATGATTACAGACAGATACAAATGTGGGCTCGATCCCAAGTGCGAGTCGGACTCCCACACGAATGGTTCCGTACCACTGTACAATATTAAAAAAAAAAGTTTCTTGCTTTGCGACTCCCTTTAACTTTTAATTTAATTTAATTTTTATTATTGTTGTTATAGTGATCATAGTAACACACACTGAAATTTTCAAGTGTCTACCTATTACGGTTCAGACGATATAACTCTGTGACGGACGGACGGACGGACAGCGGAGCTTTAGTAATATAATTCCCTTTTTCTGCGACGTCGTATCTGATTGTATATAGGTAGTTTCACTCTATATTATTTTCTTTATAATGTTTTGCATAGAGTAAATGTATTTGACAGCAGCGCGTCAGAAATGTCACTTCATTGTATCGAGACTGTCAAATGAAATTTCGCGAGGGTGAAGCCTGGCGCGCGGGGACCTCGCTGACTGAAACCGGATTGAAACGACACAATGAATCTCGCCATACGGGTACACCAGCTGGCTAGAGTAGGACTGGTAAGCGTAGAAGAAGGCTTCTAGTCAATTCGTACTTTTATATTTTGCATCTAAAAATAGTGGTATGGTGACACCCTAAGTAGGTATATATTACAATTATTATTATTTTAAAAAAGAATATTATTTTGGAACTGGAATCGATACATTTCTGAACCGATCCATTTTATTACTTTTTGATATTTCTTTCATTTTAACTTCAGTTGATCTCGTTGAGTCTTTTGAACCTTATAAAAAAGAGGATCGATTGACATCATACAAAAGAAACGTGCGAGTTTTTTTATAAATAATGGGAGAATGGGACATTCTACACAGCGCCTTCTAGTCCAAAAGTAAGCAAGTATCATTGCTTGTGTTATAGGTTACTAGACAATTGATATATATTTAAATATTATTTCTTTTAATAATATATACATATATAAATATTTTAAACCCAGTACGGAAGAAACAGACTTGTTCATGGACACAAATATTTATCCCGGGCGGGAATCGAACCCGCGACCTTTGGCTCCGCAGTTAGGATCTCTAACCATTCAGCCAATCTGTCAGTCGTACCGTATGGTATCGTAACGAGTAGAGAGTATCTCTTTTTCTCGCTCACTACACCATTTTGCCTCCAAAAGTTGTGAACAACCTCTTAAAAACGTTTTCTTGTAGCTAGTTAGGTAGCTGCCCATACTATCCCCACATGACTATAATATTATCCTTATCTACTGACAATCATCGACATGTGGACCAAAAATTATAACAGAAAATAATAATAATAATAATACATGGGACATCCCACACAGCGCCATCTACTCCCAAAGTAAGCAAGTATTATGCTATAATTTTTTTATGGGCTAGCAGCCATAGACATACTTAAATATTCTTTGTAATATATGCGTATATAAATATCTTACACCCAGAGACGAAACGAAATAATAATAATAACACACACAATCACAACAACGTCTAGGTCCCAAAGTAAGCATTAGCTTGTGTTTTGGGTACCGAGCGAAGACACCACAAACAAATAACAACCAAGACCCGGTACCAGTATCAATATTCATCATATAAATACTGACCCGACCTGGGATTCGAACCCGGGACCTCCAGCTTCGCAGGCAGGGTCGCTGCCCACTAGGCTAAGCGGTCGTCAAATAAACATGTTCATGCACACAAATATTAGTCCCGGGCGGGAATCGAACTCGCATTAGCTCTGCAGCTGGGTCTTTAACCACTCGACCATTCGGTCAGACAGATTTTTCTGAACATTTGGCTGTACGAAAAAGGTATACAATCCCACATTTTCCGATTTGCAAAAAAGCCGAACGAAAATAGAACGCTACTTAATTTTAATAATTACGGTCACTATTAAAAAGCTGTTAACCGAAAAAGGGAAAATTGGCAAACCAAAAAGTGTCAAAACTCGTCCCGACGAGGAAAAATACTGCCCTTCGGGGTGTGATTTTGTGAATATAATTAAAACCTTCCCCCATGTACTGGGGGATTTTCGAGGATACTTGAAGGCTAAGTGGGTATTCGAATCTCGATTTTGTATAAATTCACGGATCGATGATCGAGTTTTTAGCGATGACATTACATATAGTTTTTAGGTAGACATGTTATCGCCCTCTTGGCGTCGCGTCGTAAGCTCAATCCACGCAGTCGATCTGTCACGTAGCTCCTGCGTGTTTCTTGCCTCAGTTTTAATATGGCTTTTCGAGCAAAATGTAAGTCTTGAAATAATGTTACAACTAGAAAAAAAGTAGGTAAATATGACCGCGCATACCGTTCCTTAACCTCTTTTTTTATGATTTAATTAAAAATGTATAGTTCTCAGATTTTTCCCTATAGTTGTAGTATAAGAAGGTATTTCTTGCCAAATTTAATAGTTCAGCGACTGGAGTGATGATGATGATTGTCTGTCTGTAGTAACCGGCGTGGCGGTGATAGGCACAAAAATCTAGGGCAACGCGTTCGTCGACTTTGTTCTATCGTCCCTGTTTATAAATTTTCACTTGTAAATAATTTGTTATGTACTCGACTCTCATCATATTAATATATCATATAGTACCCATTCATGTCAATAAACTTTTCTGTAATAAACTTTATTATTAAAATTAATTATTATCTAAACATAATACGGTACTTGACTACAGTAAAACACATTATATTTATCAAAAAAATATAAAAATAAAATTTATACGATAACAAAATTTATAAACAAAATTACAATCGGTTGAAGAATTTGGAAATTATAAACTCTTAAAATTTTATTTCTGTCTCTTTCTTGCAAAACGATATTTAATATTATTTTAAACAGCCTGACGTCTCACATAGGTTCGCCGTGCGATTTCGCCCTCTCTGTCTGACAGGACATTTTAAACATTTATAACTTTGTTAATAATGACTTATTTTTTAAAATTCTTTCATTGTTATGATATATTTAAAAAATTTCTTGCATATAAAATAATAAGAAAATATTAGTCAACTAGCATATTATAGAAATCTATGGAGAGAGAAATTTCTGGTATACATTTTTACAGTCCATTCTTTTTCTTCTTCTTTGACCACAGTCTAAGCTGAATGTGCACGTAATCAAGTCTCAACGTTGTGCCAGATTTACAATGTCACGTGGCGTCAGAGAAAAACGTCTGTGACGGACAAAAGTGATGTTTTAAGGGTTCAGTTTTTTTAAACTTTTTGTTAAAGAAAAATAGCCTTTATCCATCTGTTCTTTTTTAATGCTTTTCGTTCTATAAACGTTCTTTTTTTGCCCTTTGTTCATGTTTTGTTAACTTGTGTTATCTTATAACCTCTAAAACAGTGTACACAACACACAATTAAAAATTGTTTTTTATCGTTTTTCTTAGAAAACTTTTCTTTTGTGTAGTATACGTTTTATTTTCAGTGTTTTCACTGTGGAAGTAGAAAATATAAATACTTAAATACAAAATTGTGGCTCAACAATCCTTACACGCGCTCTTAAGTACCTATCTGTATGAAAATTAAAAACTGCTGTAGGTACTAAATTCATTAGGAGATGGATATGTGGCCGTTAATGACCACAATACATATCTATACGAAAATGTACTAATAAAGAAAAATGCTTGTGTATACTTCGAACTAGCGTCCGATAAAAATGGGCCACATCAAAACAATTTTCCGCACTCGGCCAACCCTACGTCAATCTTCTGACAGATAAAGAGCAAAAATGGAACAGAATTAGCGAAATTAAAGCGAAAAGGTACTCGGCGAACAAAGGGAATAAGTGATGTAATGGCAGGGTTGACGAGTCGACAGAAATATTAATCTGTATTGTATAATATTAATTTAATTATTAAAGAAAAGGTGTAGTGGCGACTGAGCTTTTCGCTTTTGATACAAACGTTGTTGGTTCGATTCCCGTCACAGGATCACTTATATGATGTGGAAGTAAACATTCCCTAAAGATCGGCGTGGTAAAGTCTAAACTCCTTAACTCTGTGTTGAAGAAAGAAAAAAGGCTGTATTCCAGCAGTATGGGCATGAAAGAAAGCCTAATAATAAATCTTATATCATCATTAAATCAATTAAATTAATGAATCTTAATCACTTCGAATGGTTGATTACGTTAATAATGTTGTTTATATTTTTATCTACTAACCTATATTTGTTTATATGGCCATAAAAATATAAATTTATAAAATTAGTTTTATTTCACGGGCTTCTTAGCAACACCATATCAGGTAAGTTATGTATACTCAATAAAAGTCAATAAAAACTTAATTAAAATTTTCTCAATCATATTATTCGTTATAAAATACAATTTCTCGGTCAATAAATATGACTTAAATATTGTACAACCGATATTAAAGTTTACGTTACCCAAGAAGATACGGCGAGCGTGGTCTTGAAAATAATAAATAAAACTGACTGGCTTTTACACGTTTAGCACAAGTTGGTGAGCTATATGTGTAGGCGTTCGCGCAATAAAATCTTCATACGGGTAGGCAGGCATAATATAAAATACGGTGACCGTTTTGGTGAAATTATTAAAAAATAACATAATAAATAATGGTTGTAACTTGTACCCGATATCGTGTTGCAAGAAAGTGTGTGAATCAAAAAAAAAAACACTACATGTTTTAGACAATATTCTTCACTCACTGTGGAAACTGTGATCACTTAAATTTGTAATGAAAAAATTAACAAGCTTATTAGTCATGGGAAACATCGACAATCGATATCGAGGTTGTGCACTTAACGTCATAGGCGTCAACCCTGGAATAGTACACTTTTTAGAGTGAATGCCAATACCTGACACACGGTGTAGTGGCGCTGCGATTGATATTTCTGTTCAAGATATTTTCAACTTTGTTCGAGATTTCTCGAGGGGGTCTTATGGTTTTCGCCTTGCGTTTTCGGATCGAACGACTGACCAAGTTTTGTTCACGGCTTTAGTCATACTTACTAACATCAAATTATTCGTTTACTATGTTTTTGTACAACGATCACGTCCGCCTTATTAAATTGCGGTGATAAGTTAGTATGGTACATAAAAAACAAGGTCTGTTACCGTGTGAGAGACTGTATTCTCTGTATGAAAAAGGGTCCCGGTACAACTGTGTAGTCCACGCGAGCGGTGCCGGGACGTAAAGCTAGTCTAGGCAATAAATAGCTTGTATAGATATCGAATATTTTCGATATTATTTTAAATTCTTGCATGTGGCCCTTCCCCCATTTTTATATTATCATTAACTGTGAATTTTCCACTTACCCCATTCGCTATAACGCCATTATGATTTTCGGTGTGGGTAGAGTGTATATCGCGCCCGCATTTTTGGGGTCACTCTCCCGCTACGGCGAGTAAATTGATTACATTAATGCGGTGTATTATGCGGGGTCGCGAGTTATAGGCCGATGCGCTCGTGACGGACATCGAACCTTGATATAACTGATACATTATACAAATCATACGATATTTTTTGTTTCTATCTTTTGGTTGGATACTTTTGAGTTCTTATAAGAAACAGGATTGATCGACTTGAAAAAAGCTTGAGTGTTGATGTTTTTTTTTTGTTGACTATATACTTTTTATAAAATCTATGATTGCTGATGGAAATATGTCAGGATGTTTTTGGTAGCTATACCATGATTTTGGATTTGAATTTCAACCAGGTTCTAATTTTCAAAAGTAGAGCAATAAAAAGAAAAGTGAATATTAAGTGGGTTTCCAAAAAAAAAAACTATGCACAAATATTTTGTGTAAATAGAACAGGCGAAGACGCAAACAAAATTGAAAAGATTTGCCCTAAAAACATTGCTTCGACAAAAACCTCCGAATTTGAATACAGCAGACTATATAAGACATAAGCTTGCTAAACTCAACTACTCAAAGCCCCTCAAATTTTGTTAACTTTATGTACCTTAAAAAAAATTTCAATACATTTGCTATTAATACTGTCTTTATGAAATCGAAACTTGTACCGTAATGTTGTATTTTACAGTACTAGGCCTTTTTACTTAACACCAATCACAGACGAGCATTCTGTTTGTAAGGCATGCGTAAAACGCGAAAAGCTACCCGCTCGCGCACTTAGCTCTCGCCATTATTACATTTGAAGTATCTATCTCATTATAATCGCAAATGGATTGAATGACGTCGTATGATGCTCGTACTCGGTAAGCTGGCTATTATAGTAATCGGTTTGTTATAGGCGCTCGGCTTTACCTCGTGCCTATAAACACCTTGACTATAATATGCAGCTCACCGTACTTGCATCATAATGTATTTTTATGGGAGTATTCCATTCGCTAGTGTTCAATAATATGTAACTATAATAGTTGTAACAGGTAATACACAAAGACGTAGGTATATATATACAACACGACATAGGTAACCTATCGCGTTAGCCATACGCGCATCTCGCCCGTTTCATTTCCTCATCCT
Source organism: Luffia ferchaultella (assembly GCA_949709985.1). Lineage (NCBI taxonomy): Eukaryota > Metazoa > Arthropoda > Insecta > Lepidoptera > Psychidae > Luffia > Luffia ferchaultella. The sequence continues at coordinate 11,264,333 of OX453269.1, forward strand.
ATGGCTCATTTTAACTTTGATTCTCGAACAAAACGGCCAGCATCATTCCTCTATTGAGATAATTGAAAGTTCGGTGAACGAAAACTGTACGTACCAAAATGGACGCATAGCACATCTTTCTTGTATGACAAGCGTAAAAGAATAATATAAGGTAGACACTAGAACACACACTACTCTTACGTTGCCTTACCGAAACTACACTTAAATTAAGTGTAGTTGACGCGCGTTTGTCCACACGTTGGCGATTCGCTCAGTCGTGTTGCGACACGCATTGAGTGCGTATGTCGAGTATGGTCGTGCTAGAATGTTATTCTCATCTGCACCACCGCCATCTGCGAGGACAAATGAAAGTCTTCGAATTTCTAAAACTTTTTTTAAAGAATTTTTTAACAGTTTTATTTTATTTTTAGAAAGCTCTTAGAGCAAGTTCAATTTCTGTATCGGACATCTACACATTGGCTCTGACGGAACAAAACGACTATAAGAGCCAACGTGTGTATGCTTCACCAATTAATAAGCCAACGTTGGTTACCAATGATGGGGCCGACGTGCGGTTACGGCGTTACTGTCGCTATTCGTGTTGACCCCTCCCACACTTCGCCGTATACCTTCCCCCGCGTTTGCAGCTTACGACGTTGTAATAGTTCAGTCGAATAGCGCTTATTCTAGTCTTACTATATTATTTCTACTTCTATAAGTGAGTTTGACACATCAATCGTATGTATAATATACATATAGTAATATAAATCAAGTGAGTATGTAATGGTGTAATAAGATTTTGAAATGTTGATCTTGCAATGCCATAAGAAGTTCTGGCAGCAATAACGTTATAATAGAACTAGGAAAAATATTCGAGTACTGTTCATTAGACGCGTACGCCATCTCGCGTCAAAAAGCATCAATCAAATAACTAAAGGGCGGGACGTGATTATAATGTCGAGTGTAGTCTGATTGGTTGATTGCGAAAAATATATAGTATTTTGCCGTATGATCAAAAGGGTTGTTATATTATTTGAATGTCGTCTTATGGTATATAAATATATCTCAGTATAATTTTATTTAAGAAAAATTAGAATTATTTACTATGTAATAATTTTCTAACTTTCTATCTGTTATTATATAATAATGTTCAGATGGACCCTCGCAATACTATGTCAACAAAAAGGACAGGCCGACTTTTACGTATTTGTGTGTGTGATTCAACAGACTACATACTCTCGTTACGCCATACCATAAAAAAAACTGTCACAAACTGTCTCTGAATGCGTGAGCTATAACCGAATATTAGGTTATATTTTTGTTTACGTTTCTTAGCGCCGACTCTCTATCCAGACATTTTACAAATTGTACTGCGACTATGGCTTGATAACATTTTATTTTGACAAAAATCTATTTGTAAAATTGAATTACAATAATAATTCGAACGGTTATAATTTTACTAAATAATAAAATTGTATAAGTACGTAACATCTATAAAATATTTAATAAATAAAATAATTTCCTCTTGCCACGGTTTAACATAGGTCGGGAACAATATAGGCATTAATTTCAAAATGAATAACCCAGTTTTAATTTTTGGCGTCTTAGAAGTATGTCCTCAGTTTCTCATCCTTAGGGTCCCGGCTCCCCAGTCCCCTCTTAAATATGTCTGGCCATTTTTTTTAATTTACACAAAAACTGTTAGCATTAGTAAAAACCTGTCAATGACGAAAACATATTTTTTGTATTTGAACCCCCTTTAATTTTTAACTTTATTTTATTTTTATTTTTTATTGTTATAATAGCCATAGCAATACATATTCTGAGAAAATTTGAAATGTCTGCCTATTACGGTTCAGAAAATAGAGCCCTGTGACAAACGGACGGACGGACAGTAGAGCTTCAGTAATAAATATGGTTCCCATTGGTACCCTTTAGGTTCGGAATCCTAAAATTTAACGTTACATATTATTTACTAAGTGGTTTTTATTTCATTTCGATAGGGTTAATAATTTTCGAGCTGTGCCTACTCGTACTGTGTGAATTCATTTTTCTAGCAACGAGAATAATAATAATAACTGGGATATCCCACACAGCGCCGTCTAGTCCCAAAGTAAACAAGTATTCTGCTTGTATTATTACTTGCTTGCTTACTAAACAACTAATATACATACTTAAATATTCTTTATAATATATACTTATATATATACTTTTACATGTAATAAATAGTCATGTTCATGCACACAAATATTTGTCCTGAGCGGAAAGAGCAGAAAAGCGAATCCGCGACCCTTGGCTTCGCAGTGAGGGCTTCTAAACCACTGTGCCCATCCGTTAGTCGCCAAAATTGCTTTTGCACTGAAGTTATATAAAAATACTACACTTAAAATATAGTGGTAAGTATATAGAAGAGATTTGATGTTCATACATTTACCAACGAAATAAAACCCATCTTTTTGTTGTATGAACCTTAGTTTCTGTTTGAACAACAATATATTGTCCCTTGATCTAGTTTTGCGAACAATCTTTAGCTTCTTAAGCGAACATCTGCCAACCAGGTTTGTCCGGACTCATTTATAAAATTAATTAACGCCGACCATGATTAATATTATAATTTATACGTAATAAAAGCGCCTGTCGCGTCTTGGAAGTCGTTCGTTTATAAGGGGAGCGGGAAAATCGATGTATATATATATTAAACTGTATGTGTGTATATATGAAGTATTTCAAACATCGAAGAATAGTAGGTAATAATACCTGGGATATCCCACACAGCGTCATCTAGTCCCAGACCACCCAGACTAAGCGGAGCTTGTATTATGCGACTGTTCTTCTTAGTCTTGCACTCCTGACGGAGTGGTCGTGGTCGTGGATCGTCTGATAGGAGAACTTTCCATGACTCTCATGGGAAAAATAGTAGCAGTGGTTTCCCGTGCCTTCTGCTGTAGTATTTTTAGAGGTTATTTGGACCTGAAAGCTGCTGTAGCCTCATCTACTCTAGGTAGCTGAGTGGTTATACCGCCACTTAGTCGGTCGCCAGAGTTAAGTTGGTTATCCAGAAGAAGCCAATCGTCTTCCGCCGGCATCTGGCGCGTGCAGATGAGGTTGATATTTGGGATAGTAGAGATTTTAATCATCGTCTCCCCTTACTCCCTATAGAGAGGACGTATTATGAGACTGGCCAATTATAGATATTTCACAGCCAGACATAGTACAAATAAATATGTTCATGCACACAAATATTTTTACTGGGCGGAAATCAAACCCATAACCTTTGGTACTGTAGTAAGAGTCTAATCACTCGATCAATCGGGCAGTCGTAGCAAAGTTACAGAACGATGTTCAAAGAGTGTTTAGAGACTAGAGAGGAAATGGTGGATGTTATATTTGTATGTTCAGGTGGTTTGGCCACATGGGAAAAATCAACGCAAGTAGAGTGACAAAAGTATTCTATGAAGCAAACGTGTGTGATAGAAGGGTCGGTAAGGGTCGGCTTAGGAAAACCATCTTAAGAAGAGCTAAATTTTGCACACATGAAACCGATAAGTCCACAGCATGAAACGACTGATAAATATTGATGAATCGAAGGCATGTAACTTGCCCACTCTTTTGGGAAATAGGCCTTCCCAATTCCATATCCCTTACCCATACTAACTTCAACGAATCGTCAATGAAATTCATATTTAGTACAATTTGAAGTTAAGACTTAATAAAATATATAATCCGATACAAACAAATAAATATTAACGGGCAGTATTTTTACCACTGACCCATCCCGCCGGTCAATTTACTGATTGAATGAAAATGAGATATGGATCTCTCTAGTCCCCCTCTTAAGTGTTAGTATAATATGTTGCAGTGATAGTGTGCTATGGAACTTTTGGAAAATGCACTAGTTATAAAGCTTGCCTCGCTTTTGTTTTATTATACCTTATGGACGTTTTCGTAACGTAAAATCGCCCATTCTTCGCGCATGTCCGTTGTACTGCGTAGACGGACAAACGGACAAATCCGTTTTGTCATTATGCCGTAGATATAGATTCTTACATTCGTATGAAAGTTTATACGTATAAAGAATATTTAAGGATGTACCTATATCAGTTTTTTAGTACCTATAATATAGGCATAATACTTGCTTACTTTAGGATTAGGTGGCTCCGTGTGGGATGTCCCAGGTATTAATAATTTTAATGTCATATCTTGTTTTCGTAATATACTTTTGGATGTAATTTTGGTTGGTAGATAGGTAGAAAATGAATGTTGTATGTAATTTACTAGTGGGGGGGGGAAGACCTGTGCGAAACCTGGGCGGGACGCTTCAAGATATATGTGTGAAATGGTAATGCGAGTGGGAATGAAAACGGGAAAGAATTAGTACATATTATAACAGAGAAACGGAAGCAGGAGTGCGAAACCGCGGGCGGAAGTTGGTATATTATAAAACTGACTGTGAAGTATGATACGGAAGAAATGATGCAGAAAGAGATACCTGTCTGTAAAGAATTAAGCTTTAAATTCGCTTAGTCAAGATAAATTAGAAGGAAAGGCCAATAGGCAATTAAATAAAATTACCCTAATTTTACCTCCTCACTTTGTGCGTGCTAGGAGGGCATCTGCCTCTTTTGATACATATGATTGAAAGCTCCGGTCCGTGAGTCCGACTTCCACTTAACCGGATTTTTATTAAAATTTGGGAACCGGACAAGAAATTGAGAAACATAACACTTTAAAATACTAGTTGTTAAATAAAACACAAAATTATTCACAAACTATTGCTTTTCATTTGATAATAAATGCCTAAAATTGTTTCATTCTTATCTGTAAAGATTTTTTCATCTGTGCGAGCAACCATTTCTGGCAAAGTTGCTCAAAATGTAAAGATTCAGATTTTCTTTGAATTCGATAAAAAATCTTATTTTTTTTAAATTATTCCGTTAGTATACTAAAAGACCGATTTTCATACTTCGCTACAACATTTACGTTAACCCTCTGACACACATGGGGAGGGGTCGAAAACAGGATTCTCAATGGGATGAAATTTTACTTGCATTATATGTTTCCTGTTTTTCAATTACATTTATTTCTTTATAGTTTCTTGCCGCTTCTCCGTCGCTATAGATACATATACGTTATGTGTCGTACGTACCGTGTTTATTTACAGTCCATGCAGCCGTACTACTTCTTGAATTTTACTCCAATCATTATTCCACATCGTGTCGTGATAGCCCGAACGCAGCGACCTGTTTAAAATTTATAAGGCTGTGTGGCCATGGTTGGAATCCGGGCGTGTACCAATCCGCATTGGAGCAGCGTGATGGATTTAAACTCCAAGCCCCCTCAGCCTGAAGGGAGCCCCTGGAGTGGGGTATAAAAAAGGCTGATGGAATGGAATTGAATTATTCCACATCTCAATTTGAAGAATTGTCCGTCATTCATTTCGTATCTTACTAGTTTTGTATTCCAAGGCATAGAGATAACTTTGACAGCAGCGTTTGGTTTTGATACAGTCGTAAATGTCACTTTACAGTATCGAAAATGTCAAATGCAATTACGCAGGGACTGAACCGGCGCGCGGGGACTGAAACTCGAATTTTTGCACTAGCTAGCTACAGCATGAGTGGTTAGACGGTAAACGCAGAAGAGGGCTCCTAGTCAGTTGGTAGGTACTTTTATGGATCCAGGCTAAACGGTAGCCTAAGTTAGTCTCCGTCCTTTCACATGCGGAAAAGTATGCGATTTCCTTGCTTCATTACGAACAAACGACCAACAAAACAATGGAGTATATTAAAAAAAATGGATGTGATGCGACCAATAAAACAATAAGCTGTGGTTATACAAAGTCTGGACAGAGTCGGTTTCCAAAACGGTGTCATAGATAATGGCTATGTTTAAGTAAATTTTTGTATAACATTGTATAAATGCTGTTGGTATTCCAAATAAAATGAAATAAAATAAAATTATCACCTATCGGTTCGGTGATAATCACGTGCACAGAGACGGTTTGTACATGGTTAGTATGGCGGCGTAGCGAGATTATGTGATCTGTGTGGCTTAAGACTATTACAATAATTTCCATGCGTTATTATCATTTCAATATTCTTTGACAGAATAGTTGATGAGTTGTAGGTAATTTTACACCTTTCTAAAACTGTTTTTTTATTTAACTGTAATAAATCCATTGAAAATCTTTTATAAAAAGAAACACAGTTGCCCATTAAGGAATTATAATACCGTACCTATACATGACAACAACGTCTAAGCTCCAAACTAAGCATTGGCTTATGTTTGGGGTACCAAGCGAAGACACCACATACATATAACAACCAAGACTCGGTACCAGTATCGATATTCATCATATAAATCCCGACTTGGGATTCGAACCCGGGACCTCTAGCTTCGTAGGCAGGGTCGCTACCCACTAGCAAATTGTTTTTGAAAATCTGAATCTAGGAATCTACGAATTGTAAGTATATGCTCTCTAGTTTTGATATTGTGGCCGTGCTACTTTGCAAACATTTTTAAACCTCAGTGTGCATGTGTATCAAATGTTTGTATTAGTGTGAAAACGGCGACATTTGTTTCCGCATGGAAATGTGTCGAAATGACATTTCAAGCCAATTTTCGTTCGAAATATATATCATTCATTTCGTGAAGAACTGCATCCCCTGCCGCGCCCACCCGATTGCCAGCGGCGCGGCGGCGGCTAGTTACAACCACAGAGAATCGAGTAGGTTAGAAGCGCCATGTGACGGTATTTTTTCGGAGGCACGCGTCCCAAAAATAACTACTCATGCAACGAAAATTAGTAAAAATGTTATGCATTTTGCTTCAGATTTGTCTCATTTTAGAAAGCAGTTTAGTCGTTCATTGCGTTCCTTTGCATCTATTATACGTGCAAGGTTCATATTTTTATACGCATTTTAAAGTTTAGGATACAAGATCTGTCTTAAGAGAAGTGTGTAGTAGCTAAGTTCTATACAAATGGCGTTAACGGTTGCACCCCATTAAAGGTTAACCGATTGACGAAAAAAAAAATGGTATTCAGATCAGTCGTGATAGCCCAGAGCGCAACGAACCTGTCTCAAATTTATAAGGCCATAGGGCCATGGTTCGAATCCGGGCGTGTACCAACGAGTTTTTCTGACTTAAGTACATTAACTATCACTGACTCCGTGTCTCGGAGAGCACGTTAAGCAGTCGGTCCCGGACGCTGTCAATAGATGGCGGTCGTTACAATCCCCAACCCGCAGTGGAGTAGCGTGGTGGATTTAAGCTCCAAACCACCTGCTTACCCTGAGGGAGGCCTAAGCCCCTGCAGTGGGGTAACATGGGCTGATGATGATTCAGATCAGCACCAATTAGGTCTGTACGTTTCTAATTACTTTAATACGCGGGTTTTTTTTCCGAACTTGTTTCTCACAACATGTTCAACATTCAACTTATTGCATTTCACATGTAGTGAAAATAAAAAATTTCGAATTATAACCCCTTACAATTAAAAACATATAAGTAAACCTAGATTTTGCTGATCTTTTTTTTTGTTGCAATGGGTTTAATAGGGTGCAACCTTACTTGAAGGGAACAGCGTATCTGCCTACATACCAATTCTAACTTACTTTAATGCTCTGTGGTTACAATACTTAAAATGGGCGCGATAGGGGCGCTGGCCGCGGGCTTCTGAACACGTTCGTATAAACGCGGATCTATTTAGAGCCAACGTGGTTCTACTCAACGCAGTATAACACAGTATATTCTATAACAATTTACAGATCGATTTGTCGACAGCAAAGTACCTACCAGTGTAGATACAATCGTTCTGTTTTCAAGCGGTTACGTCGTGCGTTTTTTTAATAAAAAGTTAGATACATAGGTGCCTATGCAAACTACGTCATCGCCCACAAAGACAATGTCGCCGAGTGTAAAGGCGGTTAAAAAGCGATATGAAATTAATGGAAGATAAATTTCAGAAACTCTGTATCGTGTCGTCGAATGCATATGCGGATGTAAAGCATTATGAAAACAGGGAAGGATACTAACAGAATATTTTAATAAAATACATACAGCGGTTCTAGTACTCGTTTCCGTCGTGCTGTCGTGTGAGGAAAGCGTATAAATAAAAAATACGCATTTAAAGAGATCGTGTTTGATTGATTTATTATTAGCGTACACCAAATGTCATAAAAATGTGAGAAAATGTTGAGAAGGTTTAGAAAAGGGGGTCACATGAATCGCACGAATTTAACGTTCTTTTATGTACGGCCCCTAAGCTCGGTGTCGTGTGGCCGAGAAAGTATTATGCTTGTATTATGGAGTAATAGACAATTGATATACATATATAACAATAATAACGGATACATATAATACATACTTAAATATTCTTTATAATATACATATGTAAATACTTTTACATTCAGACATGGAACAAATAGACATATTCATGAACACCAATATTTGTCACGAGCGGAAATTGAACCCGCAAACTTTGGCTTTGCAGTTAGGATCTCTAACCACTCGGTAAATCGGTCAGTCTATGAACCTTTGCCGCTGTGAAGTAATTTGCAAAAAGCGTTGCAGTAGCACGAAATAATAGAGTGAAGGACATGAAGGAGACGATGTAAAGCGGAGATATGCTCACACGCGCGGGGTTCACCTCCCATCACCCCTCGTTGCCCTATCTGCAAATTAAGTTATTCACAGTCGAGTCACAGCGACAAAGATCCGTCACTATGGATCCGTGCACCGGGCACACACAGACTCTACCCGTCCTGCGCGACAGGTTGATGTAAACCTCCACCCAATACTTGTAACCCAACAAACGAAATAATGAACCTATTCATTCATTCATTCGGTTCTAATTATCGGCCGCGTAGTCGCTCGCCAATAAAGTCGATGTCGTGACGCCAAATGTAAAAGTAGTTTAAAAGTGTGCGAATCTAGTGCCAAAAAAAGTGTTTTGCAGATAATTACTTATAACATACAGTTGGTTATAATTATGGGCCGTACCGTCCCATTACAGTCTGTGTCGAACCGTCGACTGTAAAGGTGGTTTTGAAACAATACTAAATCAGTGCGGGAGAAGTGTTTCGCAGATAATTATTTAGAGTACACAGTCGTTTCTAATTTTATTACCGGCCTCATTGTCGTTCGGCGATAAAGTCCGTGTCGTGCCGCCGAGTGTAAAAGCGGTTTCGGAGCGATACGAAATCAGTGCAGGGAGGAGTGTTTCGCAGATATTTAGATAGGGCACACACAGTCGGCTCTAATTACCGGGCGCTTTGTCGCGGCCGTCCCGAACAAACACACTTAAATTTTACAGCCGCTGAACGTTTTGCGGGTAACGTTGTGTTCGCATGACGCTCGAAGCGGAGAGAAAAAATAGATTTTATTAAATATGTAATAGATAAAAAATAGAGATAGCGGGAGACTAAAACATAAGCCTACGGTACCGTCGCAAAAAGCTAGGGTCTTTAGTGTGAAACAAATTGTTTTAAAACTTTTAATTAGTAAAAATGATAAATGCAATGTTTTTTAGCCATTTCCCGGAATTAAAAAAGTTATATAAAGAAGGAAGCAGATAAAATTATTACACTTTAACAAAAAAATTAGGTACGCGTTAATATGATTTGTGTTAAAACCTAAATAATACAAACGTGCAGTCCATGTGAACAATTGCTAGTAGTAAATTTTAATCTATTCTTCTTTTTCCATGTGAATTTATAATTTTCATCAAGATTAAAAAAAGAATTTCTATATTTTTTATTCACGATGTTAGAGGCTGTACGCTAACTATAGGCAACCAATACTAGTTTTTGTGGAATTTAAGTCACATGAAAATATATAGTTTAATTTACAATTTTAGTTATCTGAGAACGTAAATAAAAAGCAGCGCAATTTTCAGCGCTCGCAAAAAAGCGCACGAAAGCTCTCCATGTCAACGCTCCCTTAGATTTTCATACCGCAGCGACGTAAGCGAGTATCGCACCTGGGCTTTATTTTATACCTATTATAATATAAGGAAAACACATAAAGACTGTATACGAGCAACTTTGATATAATAAATTCTTGTTTTTTAGAGTTCCACACTTCAACAGGTAAGAAACCGTGAGTCACGCATAAAGTAGGTGTCTCTAGCCACGCCAAACAAAATCATCTATACTAATATTCTATGGAGGAAATATTAGATTTGTATTTGTGTTACTGATAAACTCAAAAACTTCTTAACTGCTTTTAAAAATTCTTTCACCTATGGAGAGTAAGTAACATGGGCTATATTTTATTTTCGAACTAGCTTTCCGCCTGCGGTTCCGCTCGCGTGGGCTACATAGTTGCACCGGGATCGTTATAATTTTTTGCATATAGAGCTGAAGAGTGACATAGGGTACGTTTTATCCCGAAAAAAAGGTACAACTGAGTAGTCCACGTAAGCGGAGCCGCGGGCGGAAAGCTAGTAAATTATAATGAGTAAGCAGGTTAATGCTTGTGTTATAAAAACACGTATTTTATTATTCTCACCAACGATCATAATACTTAAATTTGGAAGGTGACATCACAGTGATCACAGAGTTATTCCAAAGCACACACAAGTAATCGAATCTGAATCCACTGAAGCCAGAATATAAATATCTTCCACAACGCTCACGAGGCGCTCCCCATAATGAATTCATCCCGAGACCCGTTTCCGTCTACTTACAATATTTTCCACTTCGACATCATTATGTGTTTTCGACCTTTATTTTCTTCCACGTTTCCATTATCTAGATTGGCGGAGATAATTGAATAATCTAAAAAAAAGTAATCGGAAGTAAAGAGAATTAGACAGTTTTTGCGTTAACTTCTGGCCACATATTACTGGCTCACATAATGGAAAATAATCGTTAAGCGAGTGTAATTGGAATGCAGTCAGGGTTGATATTATTTAAATCAATTCACTTTAATCAATAATTTATATCACTTGAATTTAATCAGTGATTTAAATCAAATTAAAAACGTAGGTCCTATTTGGTATTTCTAATCGACGCTGGTGCATAGAGTAAATAAATTTGACGCCAGCGTTCGGTTCTAATAGAGTCAGAAATGTCACTTCGCAGTATCGAAACTGTCAGACGCTATTTCGCCGGGGTAAAGGCTAGCGCGTGGGGACCTCGCAAACTGAAACCGGATTGAAACTTGCCAAAGATACACCAGCTAAATAGAAGAAGAGTGCTTCTAGTCAATTCGTAATTTTATGTTCTCGTGCCATAGTCATTTCAAACTCCTCGCCTCACGGACTATTGAACCACTCACTGCCGCCTATTTTAATACTCTGTGTATTATCGTATAGATTATCTTATCTATAACAGGCCATTTTTCAGTCATCGACCTCCCGCCCCCCACGACGACTTCGCGACCGACACTTTGAACGACATCGCTATACTGGCCGACATGAAAACGTCGCCAACTAATGTGGTTGTAGGAAATGCTTATCAATCATTTTGATTGCTGCCCCCAATGGAGGCCCTTCGTGTTATATATAAGTTATCGGTTCATCAGACCCTTTTAAAAACCGACACGTTGAAAATATACAGGAAGATTTTTTTTCACCACTCTTAAAATTTTTCTAGTCATTCATTACGTATCATCTGCAGACTTCGTTTTTGGAAAAAATAAGTAGGTAACTAGGTTCAGTTTTACCTTTGTCGTGACAGCCGTCTGGTGGCGTGTCCACCTCTTGTTTAGAAGGTCGTGGTTTGAATCCCAGGAACAGGCATGTACCAATGAGTTTTTTTTTGACTTAAGTACATATCTGACTCCGTGTCTCGGGGAGAAAGTTAAGCCGTCGGTCCCGGTTGCGATTATCAGATGGTAATCGTTAAAAGTCACCAACCCGCATTGTAACAGCATGGTGGATTAAGCTCTAAGCACCCTTATCGCGAGTGGAGGTCTTAAGCCCTTGCAATGGGGTAAGTATAATGGGCTGATATTGATGGGATTTCCATATAAAATATTTTTTCGGTAAGAACCATCGATACGGCGTTGTTATTAAGTCATACACACGAGTAAGTGGCGACCGAAGGTGTAGCGGGGAGGGTATCCCACCGGCGGCCACCGACCGTCGCAAGTGTTAAACGCCTGTACATTTTCACGGTGATTTATTTTCGTCATAGATTATACTTTTAAAATTTAGGAAATGAATAATCAGCCTGTATGAAAACGTGTCTCATGTGCTGCTGTTGCAATTTAAATGTGATAATTAGCATTTAGCACAAATAAAAAAATCATCCTGTTTTAGAGTATGTATTTATGTACCTATAGTATAGTTAGATGACCGCGTCTTTTACTAAATAGGTAGATATGATGCGGAGCGCAGCCGTAAAGACAAACATGTAATACTAGTTAGCGCGCGCTGTTTATCAGTCAACGACTCCAACCGAGCCCGAACAAGCCTTGTCGTAGGACGAGGCTGGTTGACTAACCACGAGCCGATACTAAATCGATTCGTACCGAGTTGCGTTTAAAAATCATTCTTGAACAAACCGTCGACTCGGTCGTAGCTTTTTTCGCTCTGCTCTTGTTTATTAACTTTGAGATACGTTCTCAGTGTATTATACAAAAGCTTTTATGTGGATACTTATCTAAATAATGTATATGAATCGGCGTTATTCATTCGCAAGTTTTTCAATATCAATAGCCCGATAATTCAACGTCAGAAACGGATACAATAAGTCTCGTGACAATAATAGAGAATGATAAATAAGAGAAATACGAGAAACGGCGGAATGGAGAATCCGTGGTGGGTACGGAAAAAACCGCGATTAAAAACCGCTTAATCTCCTAAAAGCTATCTGCGTGCCGAAGTATGAGTTTAATGTCAGTACTATGACATGTTGCCCATAGTGTCGTGATAGCCCAGAGCGCAACGAACCTGTCTCAAATTTATAAGGCCATAGGGCCATGGTTCGAATCCGGGCGTGTACCAATGAGTTTTTCTGACTTAAGTACATTAACCATCACTGACTCCGTGCCTCGGAGAGCACGTTAAGCAGTCGGTCCCGGACGCTGTCAATAGATGGCGGTCGTTACAATCGCCAACCCGCAGTGGAGTAGCGTGGTGGATTTAAGCTCCAAAACCCCCTCCTCACCCTGGGGGAGGCCTAAGCCCCTGCAGTGGGGTAACATGGGCTGATGATGATTTTGACATGTTGAACTAATAGCTCGTGTCGTACTTTCTGGCGATGTGAGAGGTCGGCTTGGTTTGTAAACTGGGACAAGATATGACGGGGTGTGGGGCAGGGGCCCCACACCCCGTCGCATCTAAATTATATGTCTAAATAATCTAAAATATAAATGTTTTTGTGGTGTCAACCGATCATGTTTTCTATATAGGTCGAATGACTATATGAAGATCAACTGAGATTAGAATATATTTATTTATTTATGTTAAGGAGACCCAACAGTTATACCCAATTTAAAATATGTTTATTTTATCAATATTTATAACAAAATGTATATATTTAATTAGCTATATTTTTTACGATTTGAACTTAAGGCCCAGTTCTCAATTTTGTTTCAGTTTACGTCTCGAATTCGAAGGTTTTTTAGCGAACATTTATTTTCGATAGTATACTTATTAAAAAAATACGTTTACTATAAATCGTGGTTTACAGAGTAAAAACGCTAAAAATAAGAAATAGTAATTCAAATATCAATAGAAAATTGTATATGAGTTTTATAGTCATTCATTTCAACTGTAATAATTTTATTTTGCACAGTATCACTTTGCGTTAAAGTGAATAACTATAATAAGACACACAAAAAAATTATCTAGCGACAATAATATTCCGTTAACTTGAAATATTCCTTCTCAACTTTGGGTACCGGCGCGGCGTGTAGCGTCTCTCCATTTGTTTTTAACGAGAACCGGGCCTTAACTAAAGTAATTTTCACGTGTATAGTTCATTCCGCCCCTTGCTCTATTTATTTGTTTTAATTTCTATATAAATGTGTCGACGTAACATTTCAAAGCCTTTTCTATGTTAAGAATTAAAATGATAGAATGTTTAATAGAAATTGTGAAGTTTGGGTACCTACTGGTACATTGTAATCTCGCTGTGTACATCTCTACGATAGAGTAAGACGGCCTAAATACGAGATGTATGCATGCGACAGAGATGGAATATTAAAAAAGCACCTTTTGTTTCAGATACCTGTTCCAATACGGCGTGGCTTTTCAGTACGAAAATATGTAAGTTATTTTTTTTTTCAGGATTTTTCTTTTGTTGTGGTCCCAGATTGTAATTGACGTTCTCTTTCGTTGGCATTGTGGTTATATGATGTTGTATAAAGCTCTTCCTTTGTCTGCGTTATCGCGTGTAATTTTCGAAAACAAGTATTTTTCTTATTATGGCTAAAAAGTTTGTGCGACTTCTATTATAAAATCGCATTGCATTCGTTTAAGCATATTCATGCTCGGCAATCTTTCAAGCTAGGTGTTTTGTTGCGGCATTTATAGGCCATTTAAAAAAAAATATTTGAGCAAACATTTAAAGTGGGACGACGCCTGTCTAGTAAGGCTTTTTAAAAATAGTTGGAGCCACCATATTAAAAAAAAATATTTTTTCATGTTTACATTTCTAGGTTTCAGTTGATAAAACATAACATGCGACTATGAAAAATATTTCTCTTTAAAGTTTTTTACTGATATTATTGATTGTTTCAACAGTTTCGAAGCATTTGTACTAAAACCTAAAATTTTGTGGAAAATAATGTTTTTCGACAAACAGTTCACTACTATTGAAAAATGTTTTGTTTCTGATTTAAGTCTGAAAAGACTTAAGAAACTATCACTGACTTCGTGCCGCGGAAAACACGTTCAGGCGTCGGTCCCGTCCACCGTCAGTCGTTAAAATCCACCAACCCGCACTGGAGCAGCTGGTGGATTAAGCCACAAACACTCTCATCTCGAGGGGAGGTCTAAGCCCCTGCATTGGGGCTGATATGGTATGGCTATTCTGAATACTCTTTTGACAATTTTGCCGTAGCTAAAAGCTGTTTCGTTGGTTAAGATTGTGTCACATGAATGAGCATGCATTTAAATCATGTTCTCGACAGAGTTGAGCGTCACTCGATGAGGGTCCTTAATGCGATTTACGATTTTTACTTGTAGTGTTTGTGCACAATTCGAAAGGGGTGTATATGTACATACCTACTTATACACATCAGTCGGTTCACGCCTGTTAAATAAGTCTTTGTTTGTTTACGATTTTTAAAAGCAATCGTTTCGTGAAGGCTCGTCAGTTTCTTGTTTATGTGCCGCCAATTCGGTAGACATACGTCCCCGCCCCTTACCGACCCTTTCATAGGTATCTGCCATAGGGGTACTGTACTACTGAACATCCTCGCTCTGTGAAAAACTATACAGTGCTGTGTTTGAATGGGTACAGTTTTTTTTTGAAATTGTACTTCTTTAGACGCGTTGGGGTAATAGACGATTATACATTTTGTTGATAATTTTTTTTTTAAATAAATGTTAGTGTTTAGTGTCAGCGCTTACTTAGTAAACGAATAATATATTTCTATCTGTTAATTTTAAAAAGTAACAAATCAAGAAACCACTGTCATGGTACCTACCCAATCGAAAAGATTAAAATTATATTTTTTATTAAAATAAACAATGCATCGAATTCTCATCATTCATCAATTAATTCCGTTAAACATTTTTTTATTTCGGAACTGTGCAATATTTCGGTTTTTGGGCTTCTTTCGGCCGAAAGTAACGAATAGCCGTAACCGTCACTTATGTTCCAACTTATAATAATACACAGCGCCATCTAGTCCCAAACTGAGCAAATTTCGTTTTATGGGTACCAGGCAACTCATATACTATACATATTCTTTATTATATACATACCTAATATAGATATTTTGCACCCAGACACAGAACAAATAGACATGTTCATGCACACGAATATTTGTCCCGGGCGGGAACCATACCCGCTACCTTTGGTCCTGCAGTTGGGTCTCTAACCACTCGGATAATCGGCTAATCGGTCAGTCGATTATGCAATCGGGATTTTTCAGAGTATATGAATAAGTTGACACACGTCGCCATCTAGTGTCAAAAAGCGACATTTATATGCTTCTGTTTTCTCATGTACCACAATCGGTTTGAAAACTAAAAGTCAAAAGATGAACGCACCTTTTCTTATATGGCATAGAACATCTTGAGTGTCAACAAACAGTGGTAAATTAATAACTAACGTAACTAAAAACAAAATACTGACTTTACACCAAATTATAAACCAGGGCTAAAATCGATAAAAGAAGTACAAAAAAAAAAACGGACGCAGCT
Organism: Luffia ferchaultella; assembly: GCA_949709985.1. Classification (NCBI taxonomy): domain Eukaryota; kingdom Metazoa; phylum Arthropoda; class Insecta; order Lepidoptera; family Psychidae; genus Luffia; species Luffia ferchaultella. The sequence continues at coordinate 11,280,639 of OX453269.1, forward strand.
GCACAGATTTTTTATTATTTATTATAATTTTCAGGGTTCCGTAGTAATTAACTATATTATAACAATTATAATTTTGCCAAGTTCGTCCGCGGTTTAACTCCCTTGGTAGGTACTAAAAAGCTGTAATTTGGCTTGCTTATACATATTCACATGAATGTACGAATTGACTAGAAGCCCTCTTCTGCGTTTACCATCTAACCACTCATACAGTAGCTAGTTGGAGCAAGATTGCAAGTTTTAGTCCGCGAGGTCCCCGCGCGCCGATCTTCAACCCCGCTAAATTCCCGCATGCCTGTGTTCACCCCACAAAATTGCGTTTAACGTTTTTGATTCTGCGTAGTGACATTTCTAACTCTATTAAAACCAAAGGCTGGTGTCAAATTTATTTACTCTATGTATTTATCAGGATTACGAAGTTGTGAAATAAAAATTGGAAGAAAAATGTTTTTTTAAGGTGTTTCCCTAACAGTAAAAGGTGGGATTATTTGTTCCGTGTCTGGGTCTAAAATATCTATATATTTAAATATAATACCAGTTGTCTAGTATCCATAATACAGGCTATGCGTACTTTGGATACCACAGTGTACGTGAGATGTCCCAGGCGTAGTTATTATTGACTGTTCGTATTCTTTGTTTAGTACTTGTAAACAGGAATAGTTCGATAGTGTGGACCTCGCTTTGTCCTTCACTGTATTCTGTGTCGAATACGGACCGTTCTATTATAGCGATGCGGTCTGCGCATAGAAGTAGCGAAAGGCGCCCGTCCCGCTCCCCACTAGAACGACAGCACGCGATCGAAAGGGCAATCGTTTATACACCCCGCTAGTAGTGTATGTAAATGCCCTTTAACAAGTATTTCATCGCGAAAATGCCGAATTATGCAGTGAAATGTTAAATACACGCCTTAAAACAAAAAAACATTGACTGGTGTAACTCTTCATGTGTAAGTATGAAATTGTGTGAACGCTTCCCCGCGCTAACGCGTCTCACACCCCCGCCAAATGGAACGCTACGTTTCGTACATTAGATGTCTCATCGTGTCTCTAGTGGGGAGCTTCGCTACAGTCCGTTATCTCTATGGGTCCGCTCATCTCTGGTTAGGTTATGTGCTCCCGCGAAACCGACCGCAAAACGAGTTAATGCCCGTTGAATATTTGACGCGCCGCGAGAGTAGACCCGCTCTAAGCAATTACAACACGCCGCCGGGGAACGTCCGGTTGTGATATGGATGTTAACTATGTATGTTAGATTGATAAGCTTAACCTACGACTATATGTATGTGTATAAATATGTATATTAATAAACAAAGAGTCGAGAACTGTGTTTTTAGGCTATACTGTCGATGCTTTACTATATGGGGTCCTCGTGTTGTGAGGGTGGCTGGTAAAAGCTCTGATGTTTTTTGAAATCAGACAAATAAGTATAACTGATGGTCCTAAAGCGAGGCTGGTTTATTTTACCTATTTTCATAGCATAACGTCATACGGCATTCTGCTATGGATTAAGTAGGCTGACATTCAAATTGTATTTGTTCTACAAAAAGATATTTCAGCGAATTAAAATCTAGCAGAGATATTCCAAGGTTACACTTAAAATAAAATAACATTTTGACAGTCCCTTGTCAGTACGTTTATGAAAATATAATAATAATATTCTCGCAAAGCGCCATCTAGTGCCAAACGAAACAAAGCTTGTATTATGGGTACCTGACGACTGATATACATTCTTAAATATTCTATATAATATATTCATATATTTCACTCCAAGACACGTAACAAATAGACATGTTCATGCACACAAATATTTATCCCGGGCGGGAATCGAACCTGTGACCCTTGGCTCCGCAGTTAAGGTCTCTAACCAGTCGGCCAATCAGTCATTCAATATAGTTTATTTATATAAAAACTTAAATGCTTTCTCTTGGGTGGGTGATGGCCACAACTTAAATACTAGAAGCGTGTTATCAATTCCCAGGCTCAAAATTTCAAAGGTTAATAATTCTTTCATTGTAAATTCTATCCGTTTTTATAATAAAATTCCAAAAGAAATGTTAGACTTGAATTCTAATCAATTTATAAAGCGAGTTAAAGTCCAACTCATGAAAAAAGCTTACTATTGTATTAGCGAGTATTTAAATGATAAGTGCGCATGGACATCCTTGTAATAGTTTTAAGCATTCTAAATTTATAGAAATAAATAAGAAAAACGTATTTATTTAAATAAACTAAACAAGGAGGAGTTTCTTACCGGTTGTTCTTTTTCTAGTTTTCCGAACCGGTAGATACCACCTAATCATGTCATTCTGACTTTCAATAAGTGTCTAAACATGTTATATTGAATAAAATTTTGTTATATGATAACAAATAATCACCAAATAAAATAACAAAAATGTATACAATTTTATTCTTTTAACAAGTGGATACCGGCTGACAAACACCTGTGAGCATTTTAAATAATTCAAGTTCATTAATTTTGAATATTTTATAGTATTTTAAAGGGAGCCACTTCATTATAATAACATTAAATTCAGATTTCATGAAATTATAGTACTGTTTCATTTCTCACAACATGTTCAATGAAACTTATTGCATTTTCACATGTCGTGAAAAATAAAAAACTTTGAAAAATAACTCCGCCTATTAAGTTTTTTTTTCTCTTATGATGTATCAAATTATTTTAAAAAATAAAAACGTATAAACCTAGTTTTTGTTGATTCTGATTACGATAATTTTTTTTAGCGCCGATCGGTTAAGGTTTAATATGGTGCAAGCGTTAACGCCGTTTGTAAGGAAATTTGCCAGCACACACTCGATTTGTAAGGTAGGCTTCGAGATCTTAGAGATCAGTCAGGTGGAAGACTTTTTTATCACAATGTTTTATTTAGGTATCGCACTTTAATACACCTCCGTGCCTTCCACGCGCCTACAAATAAAGCCATCGGCTGATCGGTCGAGAGATTAGAGACCCTAATAGCAGAACCAAAGGTCGCGCATTCGATTCCCGCCCGCCACAAATATTTGTGCTCGTGAACATATCTATTTGTTCCGCGTCCGAGGGTGAAATATCTACGTAAATATATAATGTAAAAGAAAATTCTAAGTATTTAAATGTGTCCATTGTGTAGTAATTTGTAATACAGATCTGAAACCATAATAATTTGGGTTTAGATGGCCGTATGTGAGGTGTCCCAAGTAATTTATTATTGCCATTTAAATTACATTATGCAATAAAATATAAAAATATCAATATCCTTACCTAAAATAAATTTTAGGTGAGCTGGAAAACATCTTGCCATTTTAAGTCATGTTATTATTGTAATATAAAGCACGAAAAACGAAAAGTCAGAAAACTGCCGTAGTTTTCACATACCATTAATTCTGTTTACGGCGCTTAAGTTGCCATACGTTTATGCGTCTTAACGCGTCCTAGGGGAAGGAACTTTGAAAGTGATCCCGCTACTCGTTACTAGGTGTCGCCACATGCGCGGTTTTAATGGGAAAACTTTGGGTTCTTGTCTAAGTCCGCCATAATATACATCGTTTCACTTTGACACGTTTAGTTTTTTCTCGTTCACAATTTTTTTTTTTTAAATAAAAACTGAATAATACTAGATTTTAGTTTCAACTCTTTGTCAAATTTATGATGGATTATACCGAATAACGATAAAAACCGGCCAAGTGCGAGTCGTATTTACACACGAAGGGTTCCGTACCAACATACAATATTTAAAAAAAACCTCTTTCTTGTTTGGGGATCCCCTTTTAATTTTTAACTTTATTAAATTTTTATTATTTATTGTTATAGGGATCATAGTTAACACACATTCTGTGAAAATTTCAAGTGTCTACTTATTATACGGTTCAGACGATATAGCCTGACAGACGGACGGACGAATTGTTCGATCGATAAAAAAAAATATTATAGATTTTTTCTATTAAGATAGAAAAAGCGGGGTCAAATTTTTTTGTTTAATTTGTTGACACTAATAGATTCCTGTGCAGTGTTTGGGTGATTCTGTCACTCTGTCATGCTAATAATAAGCCAATGGGGTTGGCCGGTAGAAACTTTTGACAGGCGACACTCGCATAGCTTGTACTTGACAAGTAATTGTCATGAACTTAGGTTGTGTTGGTATATCATCTCGTTCTGTAAATTCAACTTTTATGCATTTTTCATAAACTGCGTCTGGTATATCCAAATGAGGTTTTATGGAAAACAACTTCAATATTTTTATGATGAGTACAGATCGCCTCAAACTTTAAGGTGGATCTGAATACAACGCTAAATGCGGGCTTGCACAGGTATCGGTTGGGATAGGCCACCGCGAGGTTCGCGGGACGAACGCACTGCCCCCTCGCTCTACTGCGTCCCGCTTACACCTATAACTGGTCACTGCTACGCGACTTGTGCCTACTTTCAGATCCGCCATAAAGTTTGAGGCCTCGAAGGCGAGGCAGGGTAGTGTTTGTTGTAGGAAAAAGCTATTTCTTTATGTTACGGGTTAACAGCCGTTCCTGACGGGCTTGGACTTCTTCCGAAGGTGTTTGTGTAGTCCAAGGAAACACTGATGGGATGGCGGCTTTTCTTATTTTAGCGTTTCTAGGAAACTGATATGCACCAATTTCGTTGTAAAAAGGCACTGCACATGTTTTCTGCTATATCGTAAGCCAACCCATTAATGCCCCACTGCAGGAGCTTAGGCCTCACCTTGAGATGAGGAGCCTTAAAACTTGATCCACCACGCTGCTCCAGTGCGGGTTAATGGATTTTAACGACTGCCATCTATGGATAGCAACCTGGATCGACGGCTTAACGTGTTCTACGAGGCACAGAGTCGATGATAGTTATGTACATAAGTTAGAAAAAAAGTCATTGGTACATGCTCTGGGATTCGAACCACGGCCTTCTAAACAAGAAGCGGACTCGCTACCACTCGGCTATGACGACATAATAATACCGCACATGTCTTAGGCATTCCTATTATAACAATAAATCATGAACAATACTTTCATACAAACGCTTTTCTTTTTGGTAAAAGCTACGCTAACGACACTTTGGTAGTCGTCATCCCTTAATAATACGTGTTACAGGTTCGAAAGTATATAATTTTTGTTAAAAATTGAAATAATTAAAGTTTATTTAAGACAGCGCCATCTGCGGTAAAGAATACCTTTTAATTCGGCTTTAGTTTATTTCGCTGTGTATACTGGATGGCTGTTCTACTCCACCGCAATTTCACTACTTTTATTCAGAGTTTATTTATCAAACCTCGCGGCATAGAAATTTACAAAATCGAAATTAAAGATATTTCCGCTTTTTTATATTGGTTTTCTTAAGAGGCAGTCTTTTTATTTTTAAACAAATAATCAATAGTTTGTGTCAATACTGAACTTAGTTCTTTCGTATTAGATATTTGTTTTAATTTTGACGCACTTGTTATGCCGCAGTCGCTCCCTAACGCACTCATGCCTATTTGAATGAATGAAGAGAACTGTGAGCACTATCACTAAACGAAGATTCAGCTTTTAAAAAGTCGTAATCAATTTAGTCATCGGGCTCCCTACTTATAAACAACAACAATCAAATGGGCCGAGGGATCACCCGCTCGACTAGTTCCCCGAGCGCCGAGACGCTCGATTTGACACAGTTCTGTGCTTGATGCGTCGTAAATCTTGTACTGGACTTTATTTACGACGAAATTCCACGTCTTCCCACTTATAAGAGGTACCGTTCATGGGCGACTAGACGCTAGAGCGGCGACGCTTGCGATTCAATCGATGCAATCGAATCGACGACAGGCGAGCGGACGTTTGAGCGACTCGGCTTCAACGCTGCGACTCTCTACACAGTACCCAGTAGTTTTGGTCGCCAATGTTTCCTTCGCACAGCACGCGACCGTCATCGGCAAAAAAGCGTCAAAATGCTTTGGCAAAATGTCACGTGTATCTGGCTCGTCCTGGAGTCTGCGATACGGTTCGCTAAGGGTGCTCTATCGGGGGCAACTTTGTCGCAACCGTAACTTTATGATATGAAGATTTCTGCGGTGAGTGTATGTGTGGGGTTTGGATGACGAGGACATGTACCACGTTCTGTGGTCATGTCCTCTATATGCGGTTCTGCGAACGGTGATGTCGGAGGGTATTGACCGAATCAGAGTGCAGAGCGAAACGGAGTACACTTGGCTCGGTCCTGTTTACTACAGCGACCTCGTATCGTCTAAGGCGAACTTCGACAAGCTGGCAGAGTTCGCACACGCCGCCTGGAATAGGAGGTAAAGAACTGCCCTGCGCCGAAGTCTGGATGTGTAGAGTTCATTCCCTATAAAGAGAGAGTTGTGAAACAGGACTAGAAAAAACAAAAAAAGAACTTGTATGGAGTCAAGAAAATGCCACACCGACGCATGTTTCTTGACGAAAAACGCGCGCGGCATCTCCCACAGATTCGGCTATTATAACCGTAAGGTTGGTATAGCTTGGGAGATGGAATACCCAGTACCGACGTCTTCGTCTAATTTTTCTCACTTATAAAAGCACTTTTAAGCTGTATTCGCTCTATATCGAATACAGCTTAAAAGTGCTAATTCTTGCAATTTCTCCTTTATGCCGTATTCTTTAGTACGAATTCGAAATGAAGAATAACGGTCAGGCGACTCTTTTAGCGACTACATTAATAGACGCCATCAGTCGTTGAAGCGACACTGGGCACCAACGCAGAGGCGATCTTCGAGACTCTTTGAGCGGATACCATACAAAAACCAGAAAATTTTTAGTCGCTTAACTGTCTAGTCGTCCATGAACGTTAACCTAAGTATATATTATGGCGGCACCGGGTTCTGTGTGGGCGGGCCGTGGAACGTACGGCGAATTGTTTGCACGTTCATTTTGCTCGACATGTGCCACGTGTTCCTGAGCAAGTCATCATAGTGTGTTACTTTTATTAAATTTTGATTACTGAATCCTTTCAAGGATTCTATATCCCAAGGGTACCAACGGAAACCCTATTACTAAGCCTTCGCTGTCCGCCCGTCCGTCCGTCTGTCATAGGGCTGTGTCGTCTGAACTGTAATAGGCTGACATTTGAAATTTTCATACGATGTGAATTACTATGATCGCTATAGCAACAACTAAAAAAATTAAGTAAAGTTAAAAAAAATTATAATAAAATGTGTTTTTTTTATACGTTATTGGTGGTTGTGAGACCATTATTGCTTACACTTGGAATTTTCATAGAGTGTACTTACTCTATAACAACGAATAATAAAAATAAAAAATAAAATAATAAATTAAAAGGAGTCCCCATACAAGGAGCGTGTTTTTTTTATATTATGCGGTGGTGGTGGTGCGAGCGGAACTCTTCATGCGCGAGTTCGACTCGCACTCGGCAGCTTTTTTTTTTAATATAGGCGCCAGCAACTTTTCGAGTTCGTACGATATAATCTTTAGTGTCGTGATAGCCCGAGCGCAGTGAACCTGTTTCAAATTAGAGCAGCGTGGTGGGTTTAACCTCCAAGTCCTCCTCACCTTGGGTGAGGCCTAAGCCCCTGTAGTGGAATGTAATGGTGTAATGGAATGGAAAGGATATAATTTTTCAATATTTGGTAGCGGTAATAAACACTAGCATACAAATTCCACTAAGGACGGCAACAGTAGGAATCTTTACATTTTCAGTGTTTACGGTAGGTATTCTTCCACTGAAATACAGGGACGTTGAACACATATAAAAAATACCGTACCATCAGCCCATTAATAATTCCTCACTGCAGGGGCTTAGGCTTCCTCTCGGGACGATGGGGTTTGTAGCTTAATCCATTACGCCGCTCCAGTGCGGATTGGAGGATTTTAAGGACTGCTTGATGGCAACCGGGACCGACGGCTTAACATGCTTTGAATCAAAGATAGTTATGTAGGTACATAAATTAGAAAAAATTCATTGGTCATGCCCTGGAATTCGAACCACGGCCTTCTAAACGAGAAGCTGTCTCGCTACCACGCGGTTGTCGACATAATAAATAAATAAACACAAGAGAAAAAAGTTTAATCGGCCACAATCATTAGAGACGACATAAATAATCGGATAGGGTCGTAAAATAACTTTTGGTGGCCGTTTGCGCCCCCCATTTCCCCTTTTAGATCGTTTCGTGCGAATCGACACTTTTAATTTTCTCCCGCGAGAGGTCGTTAGTTGCAGATTTTAGAGATTTTCAATTAATATTAAGTTATGATGTATGGACAGATTCTGTTGAAGATCGTAGATTTTTTTAATATATCGAAAATACTGTGGCACACCGGACATATACTAATTGCCCAACTAAAGTTCTTTATATCTATAATATCTGGGATATCCCACACAGCGTCGTCTAGTGTTAGAGTAGCAAATGTCCTTGTATTATGGGTACTAGACAACCGATATACATACTTAAATATTCTTTATAAAGTATACCTAAATAGGTATATATTTCGCACCTAGTCACAAAACAAAAAAACATCCCACGCGGAAATCGAACTTGTGACCTTTGGTTCTGCAATTAGAGCCTCTAACCACTCGACCAATTGATCAGTCAGTCAATTCTTTTTTTTTTTGTTGTGAATTTTATGAATTCGCTTAAATTGTATAAATATCATTGAGGTATTAAGATAAACATTTATAAACTTGTCTTGGCTGGCACTGACTCGAAAAATAAATGATGAGACATTCTAAATATTTAAGTATCAATAATTTTGTATACCGAGCGCAGCGAACCTGTATCAAATCTATAAGGCCACGTGGCCGTGTTTCGAATCCGGGCGTATACCAATACATAACTATTACTAAGTCTCCATGTCTCGGAGAGCACGTTAAGCAGTCGATCCCGGTTGCTGTCAACAGATGGCGGTCGTTACAATCCGCTAACACGTATTGGAGTAGCGTGGTGGATTTAATCTCCTAGCCCCCGCATCTTGAGGGGAAGCCTAAGCCCCTGCAGTGGGGTATAAAAAGGGCTGATGGAATGGAATGAAATTTTGTGTATTAGCCTTTACAGATTTTTTTTTTGGAAGTAATGAATAACGTTATAACTTTTTAGTTTAAGTTTGTACACATGTAGCCAAAGTTTTGAAGTCGGTTTTTATGCGTACGCCGCACAGATAGAAATAATTACTTCAACCAAATGAGTTTACTTCATTTAATATATTTTCTGTTTCCTATATGTAAAGGAAAACGAAATTTCTTCATGAGAGAAAATGTTATTTCGAATATACATGAACAATTCACACGTAGTAAGTTTCACGTTTAATCGGAGGAATGGTAAATTTTTTCTATGAGGAATATTATCTCATTCGTATAAGAAACATAAATGCTTAATTAAAAAAATATATACGGTCGAATTAAGAAACCTCCTCCATTTTTGAAGTGTTTATTGTTAAAAAGCTCGTCTTTACACAATGTATGTGTTAATGAATATGGGAAGAGAACCTGGGAATACATGTTACCAAAAATAGCTTACCGAAATATGTGTTTAAAAGGTTTTTTGTGAACTACTATTGTATGCATACCTACTGTTTTTGACACAATGAATAAATAAAAAAACTTAAACGTCTCGAAATAATACTTTAAAGTAGGTACTTGTGGAATGGTAAATCCACCATCTGATCATAACCAGAAAACCTTGGGGTCATAGGCCTGTACCGCAGTAATCTGACTGATGCTCAGCCAGAGCGAGCATGGCAGGGCATCCACTAAATCACTACCCGAGTCACCACCGCCTACAGCGTTTAGTCAGACTCGCACTTGACCAGTTCAGCCATATTGGTAGTTTTCCCCTTCGCTAAGTTCTCCGCCACCGTCACCAATGTGCGAAAACGAAAGAGACATGTAAGGACCGTACTAAGCTAACATCCACCATTCATGCCTAACCCTCTGCTAAACAGGTGTTTACCTCATGTATGTATTAATGTATTGCTTGCTATATCATCCGATGAGATTTTATAATCTTAACTCGTCAAAGTCAAACGCTCACGCGTGCACTAAGTACGCACCTACACGCACGCGTTACATAATCTCGCCCCTTCGATATATTTCGCACGCTATTGTTTTAATTATTGTCATAATTAATCGCGAGCTGCCCTTAACGCGACGTTATTTCGACGCTGATGATAAACGAGGTGAGTTCGCGCATGCGCTCTCCATATTATGTCCACGAAGTCGAGTCGACTTATTTTAGTACATCAGTTAGATTTTTAAACACTACGCACGTTTAGTGTATAACAGAAAAGTGTGACTGGCGGATTGTTCCGTAACTAAATATTTTAAAAAATCGAACTGATATTTTTTTTATATATAACGTGTACCTATGGTGTACCTATATCACAACAACATCTAGGCCCCAAACTAAGCATTGGTTTGTGTTTTGGGTACCAAGCGAAGACATCACATACAAATAACATCCAAGATCCGGTACCGGTATCAATGTTCATCATATAAATACTGACCCGACCTGGGATTTGAACCCGGGACCTCCAGCCCTATAGGCAGGGTCGCTACCCACTAGGCTGAGCGGTCGTCTTCCTATATATTGCTACTAGATAGCCTTTTGCTAACAAGAGTGTATCTAAAAATATTTAACAAAAAAAATACCAAAACAAAACGTCCCCCGCCCCAAGGGGTAATTTTTTTTAACGCCATTCGAAAACCCTGTATGTATAAAAAGGTGGTGAACCACAAAGTCAGAATTCCAATACTTTGCGATTTATAAAAAAAAAACATTCAAAAAATTAACTGGCAGGTTATGTTCGAAACTCGTTTAGTATTTTTTTCAATTTTAAAATTTAGTCACGTTTAGTTGAAGTCACGGACGGGAATCGAAACCGCTACATTCGGGTCACTCGGCCAATCGGTCAGTTGTTCTTATTTATAACATATATGTGACTGACTGATTGACCGAGTGGTTATAAAACCTAACTGCGGAGCCGAGGGTTGCGGGTTCGATTCCCGCCCGGAGCAAATATTTGTGTGCATGAACATATCCATTTGTTCCGTGTCTGAATGTAAAATATCTATATATGTATATACTATAAGGAATATTTAAATTTGTATATCAGTTTTCTAGTAACCCATAATACAAACATAATACTTGCTTACTTTGGGACTAGATGGCGCTGAGTGGAATGTCTCAGATATTATTATTATATATTTCTTCCAAAAATTATTAACGCCATTGGTAATTTACGCCTTTGAAAATTAGCTTCTGCCGTGTCTCTACTACTTTATAATTTATGTTAGTATTTGAACATTTTGATTTTCCATCGTCCGACGTGACATAAATCGTCGAGCCCCCTTACTGCAACCGCTTAATTGTGCACAGGCCGGCCTGGTTCAGACAGTTATGATGTCATGCCTAGCACTTGGCTTGTACTGGCAATTCTACCTAAATGCCGTTGACCCTAAGAATAGAGGCATCAAAATGTCGAGAGAGGTTAAATAGCATGCGCTCTTAGATCTCCGTTACGTCATATACCGTTCTTATGTATATTTCCAAATCAGCCCATTATGCCCCACTGCAGGAGCTTAGGTCTTCCATCGGGATGAGGGTGCTTATAGCTTAATCCGTCACGCTGCTCCAGCGCGGGTTGGTGGATTTTAACGACTGCTATCTTTCGATGGCATCCGGGACTGACGGTTTAACGTGCTCTCCGAGGCACGAAGTCAGTGATAGTTAAGATAGAAAAAGTCATTGTTACATGCCGGTATACCTAGTTGCTCGGAGTAAAAGACAACTTTAATTACTTCAATCATTCTATGTCTTTCGCTCATGTCGTTTTTCTTTTTAGAGCGAAAGAGACGTAATGATACATGTTTGTTTCACAATTCGTTATCGCATTTCATACCGCAAGTTCGAAATGCGGTATCTTGATGTTCTTTATATCTAAACTAACGCCGAGATACACAGGCAAAGATTTCGTCGTTTTTTTATGTTTAAAATTTGGCTCACTGGCAAATTTCCATACAAACAGTGTTAACGGTTGCATCCCATTAAATTTTAACCTATTGACGTAAAAGAATTATATGGTATTCAAATCAGCAAAAACTAGGTTTATACGTTTTTAATTTTTTAAATATTTTGATACGTCAAAAGAAGAAAAAAACAAACACTTTAATTTTTGACCACATATTTAGGTAACATGAAACTAATTTCATTTTCGCAATATATTCTAAAAATAAAAAATAATCAAAGAATAAACCCGCGTATTTAATTTTTTTTTTCTTTTCTTATGTTATATCAAAAAGTTTAAAAAATTAAAATTGTATAAACCTAGTTTTTGTTGATATGAATACCATATAATTGTTTTGCGCCAATCGGTTAACGTTTAATGGGGTGCAACCGTTAGCACAGTTTGTGTGGAAAGTTGCCAGTACACACTACTTTTAAGAACTATAAATGTCCATAGGTAGGGCTGTTTGTGAAGCAGCATTTTTTAGCTATTTCATTATTTTTCTAAAAGTACTTGCATGAAAAATGGAAAATGATTATTGTATATAATTTTCACGTTGATTTTTCTTTTTTTTAGTGAGGGCCGACTTTGCATACACCTGCGTGGCCGACCTACGGCGCAGATAGTGTCGGTTTGGAAAGACAACACAGAAGGTGCAGCCCGACCGGCCAAACGACATCTTCAACCTATACTCCGAAGAGTATGTAGGAGTTGAACTGAACGACGACCGGACGTATTGAGGATGCTTCGGTGCGTTGCTGCCTTTGACGTGCGGTACCTTACGTAGGCACCCTCTCCTACAGCGTATGGAATATGTTAGAGTAGAGGACTGACACGGGTCGATCCCACGGCAAGGGAGGGCAGTTCGAGCTGGATGGCCCTACTGTGAGTAAACAAAGGCTCAGATGCCATTCGAGCAGATTTATTATTTTGATTATGTGATTTCGGGTGGTAGGTATCCTACGGGTGGTGGGTAGGCTCTCCTACGTCAGACTGACGGTCAGATCTGCCTAAAGCCCTGAGACTCTCTACCTAGGTGGTGAGATCGTCAGGTCGATCTCGATCTGTGAGTATATTCCGTGGACGTCTGAGAAAGTGGGTGGCGTGCGGGGCTTGTAACCACGGCGGAGGAGAAGTGCTTCGATGTATTCTTCATGTATTTGGAGATTGTTGGTAAGTCAAAATTGCTGTAAAGCATTGTAGCGGCCTAAATATTGTTTGCTTGGCCTGTGCCAAGCCTTGCATGCGTAACCGAGCCGGGCATGCGTAAGTCTTGACAGGCCTGATGGCCATTACGTAAAAATTAAAAATTCAATCAATATGAAATGTTTACACAAGCTAATTGAAAGTCAAAATGAATTGATTTGGTACAGCTTCGGAAAACTAGAAAGAGAAGAACCGGCAAGAAATTCCTCTCTGTTATTTTATTTAAATACTAGCGACCGCACGCAGCTTCGCTTGCGTAGACTACACATTTCTGTTTTAGGTAGTATTAACATTCGAAACGGTTTATACGTACTTTTTGCTGAAACTAATATTGGGTACACTCATTCAAATTTCAGTCTTCATTCTCCTCACTCCTTTAAGAAAACCGATACTCCTATGCTTTTCACCTCCCGTTACGCACCCTTAAAATGTGGAAATCCAAAAACCCTGAAACACGTCATTATTTATTTATGTTAAAATTTTTATGTTTATAACTTTAAAGAACAAAGACTCTCATACGAAGCCCCTCCGTCCCTCCCTCCTTAAATTTGAATATTCCAAATATTCCTTTCTTAAAAAATTAAAACGTTATAAAATAAACCTCGGTTTCAAATTTCAGCTTCCTAGACTTAGTAGTTTCGGCTTATCTACGTTGATAGATCAGTGAAGACAAACAACAGACAGACACAAAAAGTAGCTGATGTCACTTTTGACAACCATCTTTCACGTCTGCAAAGTTTCATTAAAATCTGTTTAGCCCTTTTGGAAATTAGCTCGAATAGACACATAGACGTACAGATAGACAGACGGACAAAAAGTAGTGTATGTCACTTTTGACTACCTCCTTTTCATACCCGTGAAATTTCATTAAAATCGGTTTAATCGTTTTCGAGATTAGCTCGAATAGACAGATGGACGTACATACAGACATACAAAAAGTAGTGTATGCCACTTTTGACCACTTTTTTTTCCATATCTGTGAAGTTTCATCAAAATCAGTTTAGCCGTTTTGGAGATTTGCTCGAATAGACAGACAGACATATAGTATTAATTTATACATATAGCCTATAGCCTTCCTTAATAAATGGACTATCCAACACAAAAAGAATTTTTCAATTCGAACCAGTAGTTCCTGAGATTTGCGCGTTCAAACAAACAAACAAACAAACAAACAAACAAACAAACAAACAAACAAACAAACAAACAAACAAACAAACAAACAAACAAACAAACAAACAAACAAACAAACAAACAAACAAACAAACAAACAAACAAACTCTTCAGCTTTATAATATTAGTATAGATGTGTTTTTCTTGATTATTTTTTTAAATTTATAATGCTTATAATTATTATAATGATGTCCATGCGCACTTTGCTCGCTTTATAACTTGATTCGAATTCAAGTCTAACATTTCTTTTGGTATTTTATTATAAAAACGGATACAATTTCCCATAAAGAATTATCAAGAATTATTAGCGACGACCGCTTAGCCTAGTGAGTAGCGACCCTGCCTACGAAGCTAGAAGTCCCGGGTTCGAATCCCAGGTCGGGTCAGTATTTATATGATGAATATCGATACTGGTACCGGGTCTTGGTTGTTATGTGTGTGAGGTGTCTTCGCTTGGTAGGTACCCAAAACACAAGCTAATACTTAGTTTGGGGCCAAAACGTTGTTGTCATGTATACGTTATTATTATTATTAACCTTTGAAAGTCTGTACCTAAGAACTGATAACATATGTTAAGTACCTATTTAAGTTGTGGCCATCGCTCAGCTTAGAGAAAGCGTTTAAATTTTTATATGTACTCTATATGACCGAACTACTGCAACAAATTTTTTTCCACTCTAGTTACTAGTCTTTCAAAACTGATGATTTTTTAATATTTTTCAGGTACTTGAGGAGTTCTGTAAGAAGACGAAATCATAGCTTGCATTGTAGTGTTATGATTGTGTAAAAACATTCATAACGACTATGCAGGGTAATGACTCTACAACGGTAGAAGAACACATCACAAGTTTCAATCATATTAATATTAGAATGTGAAATCAATAATATCAATTTTGTCCAAGTGTATTTTAATCTGGCGCGCAATCAGAATAGGATATTTGACTAATGTTGAAAATAAAATAAAATTAAGTATGAAAATAGACTTTATACTATAACAAAATTGTATCGGTTTGAAGAGTATGGAACTTGTAAGCTGTTGAAAAGTTATCTCTATTTTTTTTTCTTGGAAAACGAAATTTGGCTTTATATTAAATAGCCTTACGTTACACCGAGTGTTATTGCCGTCTCTGTCTAAAAGGACATTTTAAACAATCATAACTTTTATTCATCATTACCAAACAATCATTATTTTTTGTTAAATTCATCCACTGTTAATATTTGAAAACTCATATAAAATAATATTTCTTTTTTTGTTTCATCGTACAATCAACAACAATACATACAAGCGTCAAACTTGGTATGATAGTGCAAACTCTAAAATAAAATGAATTAAAGAACACATTTTTTTTTGGGAATGCAGTAAACATGAATATATATATATATATATATATTTTTAATATTTTACTTATACTTTTTTTAATACAAATAGAAGAAAATTAAAAAGTTTAAAAAATTGTTTTAGCATTTATGAGTCATTTCAAATATTATTAATAAAATATTTATTTAATTGAAAAACAAATTAGCTTAATAGGAACAAAATAAGTTGTTAAAAAAATGGCAATTACATTGTTTTTAAAAATAATTTTAATATATTGTTTATGTGACAGAATAGCAGTGGTTAACAACTCTCAATACCTGCATGAAATATACGCAGTTTATTTAGGATTAAATTTAAAATCAAAAGGAAATAATAAACAAAATAAAAAAAAGAGAAAATGAGGCAACCTCGTGTGGTGTGTTGATGCGTAGTGTTATATTTTAACACAAAATTGATATTTATGTAATTTGAAACATTTTTTGCTATTTGTATAACTGCAAACGCTCGTGTGGAGTATTTCCAAAAGGTCGTATACCGTTCTGATTGCGCTGATTATTATAGCTTGTCGTAGACTATGTCAATATGTACTACTCAACAAGAACAACAGATGGCGGTGTTTTGAAGAGAAAGTTGCGTTGCGCTGCGCCCTTGTCATTCTTTGGCCCGGTGTTTCTACTACTGGACGGAGAACTGATAAGGGCGTAGTAGATGCTAATTCATCGGTTTGGCGGACAGGTGACGCTGCAAGATTTTGGAATAGTTTTTAAATAGTTCATATAAGCGATAAAAGGATTAAATTACATTGCAGAAATCTAAATATACGACGAGTCCAATTAGGTCCAACTGGTTTACGGTTACGCGTTATATTCATGAATGTATGAATTAATTAAATAGGTACACAAAAAAGGTGTATAAACTACAGAAGTTTCACTTCTTGCGTGTGTATACCTACAATGATATACGCACTCGCTTTTTTAAACGACTTCAAAAAAAGGCGGACGTTTTTGAATTTGACCGTATGTACATAATATATTTTTTATATGTGTTTGCCGAAAACTTCAACGTTTATGAACCGATTTCGATGATTTTTTTTTAGATTTCTGTGCATCTAAAATATGTTGAAATATTTCATGTTTATATCCAGTTGTATTATTTTTTCGTTAATTGTAACACTAAGCTCGTTGTAATATCTATGTATTTGTGTTGTTCTGAGAACTATCTCGTGTGTAAATATTCTAGTCTCTTTTTGATGTGTAAGTAATATAGTAACTTAATTTTTGTATTGACATTTCTACTTGATGAAAAACTAGATAAGACATATTCAGTTGTAGTACAAGTACATGACGAACAGATGGCGCTGTTAAATTAAATATTTTATATTGCCTTGTGTTAAGGTGCAATGTCGTCCTGTCCCAGAGGAGAGGGCGGTAGTCCGTAGGCCAGCCATGTCCATGTGTTATGCAAAATTTTTAACTCCCATTCCATTAGCCCGTTATACCCCACTGCAGGGGCTTAGGCCTCCACTCAGGGTGAGGGGGACATGGAGCTTAAATCCACTAAACTCCTCCAATGCGGGTTGGCGGATTGTAACGACTACCTTCCATTGACAGCAACCGGAACCGACTGCTTAACATGCTCTCCGAGGTACAGAGTTAGTGATATTTGTGTACTTAAGCCAGACAAACTCATTGGCACACGTCCGGATTCGAACCGCAGCCTCAAGGCCTTATAAATTTGAAACAGGTTCGTTGCGCTCGGGCTATTACGACACGACACGAATTTTTGACTAATACAAAAAAAAATTTGTTATGGTGACATTTTCCTTTAGAACATTAAAAGTTGCATATGTAAAAATAATCCTTAATGCTGAAACATTTAAAATTTGTGAAAAACAAGATATTTTGACAAAAGTATTGAAACGAAATGCATATATTACGATATTATGGCAAATAATAAAATTGCTATAAATGTAATTGTAGATGATTGTTTGAAGAAAAACAGTATTTTATGTAAAAAAAAAATGTATTATGTAATAAAAAATATTTTAATACATGCTGTTTTATTTATGTGGGAACATCGTGGGAATATAGATATTGATACAAATAATAAATTTTAAATAAATATATCAAAAATACAAAATGGTAATGAAACTCACTACGATCACACACTAGTGGTCGGTCATTTCTAATTTAAAACAATTATATTTTCAAATAATCGGCTTGAACCAAAATTTTAAATTGAATTTCAAATTCATTAAAATTTAAAGAAATAAGGTTGTAGAATAACCTCTCAAAATATAAACTTTTTCTATTATCGGGTTTCCTAGATATTCATGAAAATTGATCTGACGTTGAATTGACGACATCTGCGCGGTTTAGATTATTGCACAGTTTCCACAGTAAAAAAAATTGGAAACTAAGAAAATTATTATTGATGTCACTGCGTCAATTTGAATTGTAATCTTCATGAATTTATAAGAATACCATGACTGTATTCAGTCTAAAATAATGCAATCAGTAAGCATCTGTCCAGTTGACGTCACAGGGATATTTTATTGATATTTTTTTAGAAAAAACTAAGACAATTTTTTTTCATTTCAAAGGGAAGTCATGAATTGGTCTATATTAAAAAAAAAAAACTAGTTAAAAAGTTTGGTCCAAGCATTTATAGTTAATATATTGTTGCTGTATGGCGGTCGACGCCAGCGCGGTGGTATTAACAATTATTTAGGTCAAACAAGATCAATGACCCCATTAATTGTTGTATAAAAATGTGTTAATTTAAATCATAAACAAGGATTTGCAAATTTTTTTTTAACTTTATACGTCAAATACACAGTATAATTAACTTCCCACATTTTATCGGAACCGAGTGGCATATTTAGGTCAGATAGCCGTCGCCCGGATGGGTTGTCCATCATCCTGTACACACGTGGTCGAGCTTTAGTCTGGGACTCAACCTGTGTCGACACACTTTGTGCTTCCCACGTTGTCGCCTGCAACAGGGTAGCTGGTTCCGGTGCAGAGTCAGCTGTGCCTTTAAAAGACTCTATTGGACAGATATGAATTTTTACTGTTCACAGTGGAGACGATGGGTCTGGGATGGGATGGATTGAGATGGATGGAGAGAGTCTGGGATTGGCGCATGGCTCCGATTGGTGTCGGGTGACCCTCTGAGCAAAAAGTATATAAGAAATGTTCAAATTGTGTACAATTAATAAATTTACAATACACGTATGACGATGAATATTATTGTATGTGCGTGTCTAAATCAGTTAACACTTTACGTTGGTAAATACACAGAAAATTCGATTCGGTTCGAGTTTTTGCAAAAAAAAAAAACAATAGGTGACTGTAAAAAACAAGCAAGTGTAATACTTTTGTTGGTATCAGAATATAACCTGGAAGTTACATGTTTTGGAGCATGCAATAACTTTTGGTACAAAAATGTTTATGGAAAAAAGTTGTGCTAAGTATTTAAGAACAATGAATTTAACTATTTTAATCAAAAATGGTCTGGACCGAATGTTTGGGAAAAGACTAGGGGTTCACGAGAGAGATCTCCATCTTCACTTCATCAGCCCATCCGCTTAAATCCACCACGCTGCTCCACTGCGGGTTGGGGATTGTAACGACCGCCATCTATTGACAGCGCACAAAATAGTTCGGGATCTTTCAAACGAAGTTTTCACCGAAATCCTGAAAATAGTTTGTAATAGAAGCTTTTAATATAAAAGCACAGAAATTGCAATATTATACTAGTTCTAAAAGGACCTAAGTGTACAATCTAACACCTTTTTAAATACTTAAAAAAAATGCTCTTAATAGTGAAACTAACGTTTGAACATTAAAAACTCGACAACAACCAACATTCTTCATTTATATAGAGAAATTATAAAAAATGGCCCTTAAATAATAATAATAACGTATACATCACAACAACGTCTAGGCCCGAAACTAAGCATAAGCTTGTGTTTTGGGTACTAAGCGAAGACACCACATACATATAACAACCAAGACCCGGTACCAGTATCAATATTCATGGTATAAATACTGACCCAACCTGGGATTCGAACCCGGGACCTCCTGCTTCGCAAGCAGAGTCGCTACCCACTAGGCTAAGCGGTCGTCTAAATGTAGAACTTATTATCACCCTGCTGTTTTCTAGACCAGAACTGCAAGAATAGAAGTATAACACCGTGTTTGGCTAAACGTAGTCCAAACTTATAAAGCATGTATCTCACCGAACTAAAAAAGTTTCGAGTGAGCGAATGGCGCAAACTAACCGTCACCGAGAAAAACATGTTTAAAGTTGAACTACATGCAGCCGAATAGCCCGTACATAATATGCCGCGTGTTTGGCTAAACGTAGTCCAAACTTATAAAGCATGTATCTCACCGAACTAAAAAAGTTTCGAGTGAGCGAATGGCGCAAACTAACCGTCACCGAGAAAAACATGTTTAAAGTTGAACTACATGCAGCCGAATAGCCCGTACATAATATGCCACGTGTTTGGCTAAACGTAGTCCAAACTTATAAAGCATGTATCTCACCGAACTAAAAAAGTTTCGAGTGAGCGGATGGCGCAAACTAACCGTCATCGAGGAAAACATATTAAAAGTTATATTTTTATTATCACTTTTTTTTTAAACTTTTTGTTTAGGTTGGTAAGCTCTACATGCTCTATAAGTTTCAACTGCGTTCAGCTGAACACGGTGCGGTGGGGTTTAGTGAATGCCGAATACCGCGGCACAAAAACAATAGTGTTTGCGTTCTATAACATACGACATAACATAAAATACATAGCAGTCGATTATGCTTCACTGCAGGGGCTTAGGCCTACCCTCAGGATGAGGGTGCCTGGGGGTGCCTAATCTTCACGTTGCTCCAGTGCGGATAGGTGGATGTAGTACTATAACTACTACCACGTTGTACTATAACATGTCGCCTGACGAACAACTGTAAATTGTTTTTGTTTTGTTCTATAGAGATTTGATTTATCGCTATGTGGTGTATCACTGTCCTTTTCTCTCGCCAGGTGGCGCATGAGCAATGGTGGTCAAACGACTGACAGTTTCATACAAAAGTTGGATTTTTTTATAAACGTATATATACAGTAGGTACCCGGCGGGACATATTGCACAATCTACCTTTGAAAAGAGACAATCGCCTAATTTCGGCTTCTTAGTAGTTCTTAGAGCGTTGTCTCTATCTATAGCACACTACATATGTGACGTTTATTAGTCGTGGTTCAAACGTGATAGAGTGCGGCCGCGTCCAGTTAAAATATATATATATAGAGTTGCTAAAACCCCAAACTATAAATCATTTTAGGTTGTACGATGGCATCTATAGGAAAAAAGGGGAAACGAGGCCAGTTACCCACGCGAAATCATCTACAATGTTTAGAAATATTTTGTAACCGAAGCCGACAGATGAAAAAAAAAATGAGAGTAATAATGAATGTAATTATTTTAAGAAGGTTCAAGAGAGAGTTGCAAATGCCACTGGAATTTCTAAAAGAACTTTGAACAATATATTAAACGAAGTAAGTATTGAAACACATTCCAGTGCAATTAAGTTCAGCTCGCCGAATAAAGGGAGACTAAAAAAACAATTTAGTTTAGATTTGGACAATTTTGACTATGATGTTGTTCGAAGAATGGAGTACGATTTTCACTTGCGTTTTAAGGAACTGCCGACAATAAAATCATTAAAAGCTAAATTATCGGTCTGAAAAGACGTTGAGAAAAATACTACATGAGATGGGATTTCAGTGCACTAAAATGAGAGATAATCGAAAAGTTCTTATGGAAAAGCACGATGTACAACTCAAACGATTTGAATACCTAGATAATTAACGCAAATTTCGCGAAGAAGGAATAAATATCTATATGGATTAGTCCTACATATATATATCCCCGCATATATCCTATACTAAAGGCAAAACTTGGAGGAGTGGAAAAGCGACGAATAAACCCTAAAAATTAGAGAAAGTATTTTATATATCGATAAAAATTGTATATAAAAATGGCTTTAATTGTTATTTCAACTCTGATTTCCTCAGATCTGATTTCAACTGTAACATCTGGACATAGTATTGTTTCGGGAAAAAATTACATCGTAAGATGCGCAATAAAATTATCTACTTAACATAGTTTTATTCATCGTTTTAACTCCAAATTAATAAATATTAATTAAAAAAAAGCAAACCTCTTTTAAATGCATAAAAGGAAGACACAAATAATTTACAAAGTCATGTATTCTGTATCAAAAATGCGTCCTCTGATGCTTATAACTGGTAAACATATCTAAGAAACTATTCTGAAAGGATCATAGGTCACTATGTGAGTTTGATATAGGCATTCAAAAATTAAACGCATGTATATCCTATGTTTGTAAATAGTCCATAAAACTTTTCAAAAATGAACTATTATTTTGTACTTATCTTCCACTTCCCGCCCTTTCGTCTGTTAGAGTCATTTCATGAGTGCTGGGTGCCGGCAGGTACCGGGTAGCCAGCGTCAGGTACCCGGTGACAAATTGTAGTAAGGCCATGTAGGTATCTTTCACGTGTACCGACGTAATTAATCGGGCATGCCCATACACTTCGCCACCAGATACCCGACGCAGGCTACCCGGCATCCAGCTCGTGTGAAAGGCTCTTACAATAGAATTCAATCGAGAACATTTGCGTGCTATGATCTACTTCAATTATAACCTATTAACTTGTCATCAGTCATTATCAATCAATTGTCCCTGTCATGCTCGTGACCTTGGATCTAACCCAAATGAGTTAATGTGTAGGGCCTGGGTTTACCTATGAACTCATTATCAATCAAATGTCTCTGTCAATCAAATAGCTCGTGACCTTGGATCTAACCCAAATGGGTTAATGTAGAACAAAGTGTCGAGTTGTTTGCTAAAAAATATTTGGTTAGGTCAGGTGAAGACATGTCAATGCGAAGACCAAAGCGGAGCGGAGCGACGAGCCACTCCGAAATCAACTGATCGATTTAGAATTTGGTTCATATAAGTAGTATTCAATTTAAAGCATCGATTTATTTAAAATTAATTGTTGTAGAAAAAATTACACAAAGAGTTTTTTTATAATTTCCAAGCGCATTTTTTTATGTTCATTTTGTCTGCTGCAATGATAACGTCAAAACTCGTGAAACATTAAATGTTAAAAATCGACAAATTGCTAAATAATAACTATATGTTATCGGACGATTAATATAATTTGTTCTTCCGTTTATCGGAGGATTAGCACCGTCCAATTTTAAATTTATTTTATCTTGAATGTTAAGCCTTGAACGTTTAAAATAATCTTTAGGCGAATCTCTTTCTTCTCCGGCAACGATTTCTAGATGGTTCAACGAATTCAAAATGGACAAAAGTAGTCTTAAAGGCAGAAGTATGAACATGTTTATTTGTTCCGTGTCTGGGTGTAAAATTCCTATATATGTATATATTATTCCTATATATGTATAAAGAATATTCAAGATGTATATCAGTTGTCTGGTACCCATAATACAAGCTCTACTTAGTTTGGTATTAAATAGCGGTGTGTAGGCCGTCCCAGGTATTATTATCATCATAATATAATGACTTCATAAGTTATATGCAGCCTTTAATGCATTTTTCTTTAAAGTATTAATACATTTTTTTTTACTTTTGATTTAAGTTTGTCTACTTATATGCAACATTTTAAGTTTGACTTTAATTTTCTTTAAATTTATTTTATACTAAATTATTTTTGACGCATACTTTAAATTAAATCAATGGTACATACAATGAAAACAAAGTAAGCAAACTATCATTTTCGAGTATTTGTTTTAAAATAGTTCTCGCATAGCATTTTACTAAAAATATTGCCAGGCAATTTATCTAGAAGACGAATGACGGATATAAATACACGTCATTTGTTGTACGGCTAATATTCTGCAAAATATTTGAAAATTATAACTAGAATTTTACCCGGATTGCCTTCTCGTTTATCTCACAAATTAGTATATGTAGTAACTATGTTACTAGTAACTACTACGATTAAATTAAATTAATTTGACTAAAATAAACAAGGAGTTTCGTTTTTTTCTTCTAGTTTTTTGAACTGGTACGTTATCAGTTCATTTTGATTTTAAATAAGTAATATTACTTGAGGTATCTCATACACGGCTAATATAAGATCCGACCTGTCTTGCAAACCCTACATTCTTTTGGAAACCAAAAATATTTTATAGACTATATAATATATCAATAAACATTACTAAAGGGAGTTGGCACCCTAAATTCGGGTAATTATTTTTAATGAAAAGTATTGTTTTTTTTTAAATTAATTAGAACAACTCTGTTTCCATATACATTTTTGTATTAAAAGTTACTGCATGCTTCAAAACTTCCAAGGTATATTCCTTCACCGATAAAAGAATTATTATTATTGTTCTAATAGGAAACAAAGTTTTAATTTCACTAGAGTTTTTTAATTTACTTGTATTAATTTTAGAATCTGAATATTTTTTATTATTAGAATATAATCACTTTCATTTTCACATGCTAAAATAATTTAACAATTTAATTAAAAATAGCCTGGACCGAATTTAGTATGCCAACCCCGTTCCTAATGTTTATTATTATTATTAGTGTATTTTATTGTATATGAACAATATTATTTTTTAAGTATATGTATGCATTACAAAAAAAAGAGGAATATTTAAGAATGTACATCAGTTGTTTAATAACCCATAACACAAGCATATTTGCTTACTTTGGCACTATATAGATGGCGCTGTGTGGGATGTCCCATGTATTATTGTATTAATATTTCGCCTGGGAAAAGAATGAGGCGTTTACAAGATGAATCGGGATTTTAGACTGTGTCTAGTCCCAAAATTAGCAAAGCCTATCTTAATCTCTCAACGAAGAAACGGCCTAAGCTTAATGTAATATGGAGGTAATGACCGATTACTTATTAAGGATTGTATCCGACTGTTTTTTCTTTTAGTTTTTTGGTCAAGACCAAAATTAAACACTAATCATTAAAAAGTAATACTATTGGCATATTAATGAAAATTAAATTAAATTAAATTTTATTTATTTAAACCACTTAGTCCATCACGCGTTAGTAGTAGATTTATTATAATGTTATACGTATCAAATTTACTTACAATTAGTCAATAATTACAATTATATTAAATTAAATTAAATATTAAAATTAAATTAAGTAACCCAATGCTTTCAAATAGGGCTGTCAATTCTGTTTGTATATTAATGCAATCAATATCATTTCAAAACTCAAAAACGGCTTGTTGGCACTATACCGCTGAAAAATAAAATATTAGTCATGTTATTTCTGTAAGTTGGTCTGTCTGTCACAGGTCACAGAGCTCTATCGTCTGAACCGTAATATGTAGACACACACAGGGTAGACACTTGAAATTTTCACAGGGTGTGTATTACTAAAGCCGCTAGAATAAAAAATAATAATTTTTTTTTTTTAAATTAAAGGGGGTCCCCATCGACGACATTTTTAGTGATAGGTCGTTAATAAAAATTTCAAGTGCACTTGAAATTTTTGTGTAGTATGTATAAGGGTATTAACCGCTTATACTAAAGTCCAAATCGGCGACCTCGATTTTCGCAACAGTTTCCACTCATTTTTCGTTATCATCAAATAATTTGAAAAACAATATTTTTTGCTAACTAAACATACCGGTCATTGAACGGCCTGAATAGACTTCGAGATTGTCTTCTGATTGGCCAAAACACAAAATTGTCAAACACGTCAAACCAATCAAATGGAGAAACACCATTTCATAAATCATATAAAATACCTAATAATGACACGGATCCTTACCAGTAGAACCAGTACAGAATCACCGCACTTAGGTATACAA